>CAWUFW010001366.1:1454670-2178255 GCA_963921515.1 Calotriton arnoldi | reverse complement strand
GGCGCACTGAAGGAGATGAGGGGAGACCTCGAGACGGACATCCCCCTCCCTGATACATACTGCCGAGCTCAGTCCAACCAGGGGGCGGTGATGGGAGCATTCATTCATTCCACATAACATCACACCCCTGGCAGACAGCAGCTCGGGCGCAGGTCACACTTCGAATATAGCCATGAAGTCATCACATCCGCAGGAATGAAACTGTGAAAAACACCACAACACTGACAACTCCAGAACAGACTGAGCGTGTAAGTGCGCCAAGACAGGACGGCATCTCTCACAGCATGAAAGCACCACCGCCCTCCCCACATCCATACCTCCATCCATCCGAGTGCGGCGGTGCGAGCATCAGTTTCTACAAGGCCTCTTCATTTACATAACTTGTCCCTTCGAAGCCACTGGAACATTTGAATTTAGAAAGCACCCAATCAAACCTATTATTATGCAATATTCCATGTAAAAAGAATCAAATTCCTCCCTCCAGCACTGGTGGCAACCACTTTGGGGCACAACAGTGCTATGAAGCATTTTATAAATGCTATGATAAAAATATATATCATGCTTTCCAATCTCGCAGGCCTGGAGCAGAGGTGCATGTTAAAGAAAGTGCTAACCACCTCCTAAGTGATAGAAGCAATGAAATAAAAGAATTTCACACATGGTTGTGTACCATAATAGCCTGAGGCTGCTGTCACGGAGAAGCGCTTCACTGTACAGTGCACAAGAACAGTACCACCGCCCTATACTAGTGGAAGAGGCCAAACTGCACTCAGAAAAACAAGCGTGGCTGCGAAAGCACTGTGTTTGTTTAATTAGTAACATGAGCCAAGACAAGATAAGGATAAGGGAGGAATGCAGCTGGCACAATGCACGCCTCTGCTCGCTCCCGAGACCCCTAGGCCATGGGAGTGAAAGTTTAGAGGGAAGGCGGGACATGCACCAGTCTTTGGCCATTTGCGTGCTTTCATTATTGAAAGCCACACGCAAAGGCCAATGGAAGGTGTGGGAGGAGGCCAACCCACACGGAGAAGTCTCTTGGAAGTCTGAAGTGATTCCAAGAGGCCCTCTCCAAGAGCAGCGCATGCGCGCTGCGCTAGGCGAGACCTAAAAAGTGGCCCATTTTGGGAAATCGGGCCAGTGTCGACCTGTTAAAGATATGCTTCTGTGTATTTTGCAAAGTATGGGAGACTGCATGCATTTGTTCTTGCTGCAGGCAGTGTTTGTGGCAATATTGAGGAAATAAACAGTAGAAACAGGCTCACCTGGCCATAAAACCGGCTCACAAACTGCAAAAAAAAATGACCTATAGAGGGGACACTATCCTGTGGGAGTGCTGTAGATGGAGGAGTGTGTGTTATATTCCCTGTGTCCATTAGCGGCTGGTGCAGGTAAGCAAGGTGAGGCAGGTGGGGGGGGGGGGGGGGAAGTCGACAGACGACGGAATAGGATTTAATTATTTATTTTATTTTCCCTATTCGGTCGTCTGTCAACTTTTCCCCCTCCTGCCCCGCTGCACCGCGCTTACCTGCACCGGCCACAGCTGCCTATGTGAGAAGCGTTTCGATGCAGTGTGTGAGGATTAGAGTTGTGTGAGCTCTTAGACGCGTAGTGAAGTGTTGACCTATAGACGCAATGTCCTATAGAAACTACTTTATGGTTTGAAGGACAGCATGTGAATGCAGTGTTTCTAGATTGAGCCTAGCAGCGCACATGCACTGCACTGCAAGGCATGCTGTAGTCACTTCTACAGGCTTTGGCCAAGCCCTCGCTGCCGATTGGTTAAAGTGTGTGTTCTTCAGAAAAGTTTGTTTCTGTATGGTTGCTTAGCGTTATATGTCCCACCTTCATGTGTCTTGCTCCTCCCTTGAATTATTGGCCTATTACATGTATCCTCGCTCTGTAGTGCTTTTCCCTTTGTGTCTTCACACTTTTTTTTAATGTTTCAAAGTGCACATGCACTGTGCTTGTTTTGTTTTGTTTGCCTTGTTTTTATTTAGGTGCCTTTGTGGGATTTCCCTTGGCTCATGTAGCAGCACTGCGCCCGCTTCACTGACGTCGCGCTTCATGTTTTGGAGGCATTTATTTTTGTATACAGTACCTACTACAACACTTGTTTGCCTTTCGATGATTGTATACATATGATAGGGCCAGGTTCCTCTCTACAAAGTTACCCTGGAACCCTTGGTCAATTAATCTTTGCTACCTGCTGAGAAGTGTAGAGGGGAGAAACGACTCATTCCAAACAAAACTAACAACTTTAAAGAACCATGACTCTGAAGAATCACAGACTCCGAATTCCAATTTCGTGGGTTTATTACAGAGCCAAAAATTACAGGATGTACAGACACCTCAAGACGAGGTTGTAAAAGTACATTGGAACTAATACAAATCCGAATCTATTGGCAAGATTAAAATGCTGTAGCATGAAAAGAATGACTAATTCCAGAAACAGAATGCAGGCAATGATTGCCCCCACGTCAAGATCAGTCTTCATTTGGGATTGGTGAGAAAAAGCATTAGTCTATCCCTACACTACTACTACAGCGACATCCCTACTTAGCATTCCCCAGGCAAGATTAGGAAAAGGTGTCAGCGCGTGAAGACTTCCTAAGAAGTGCACTCACGTTGTATGGGTCAATTAGCCTAAGCTACAGAGCTCGTTCTCAGATGCTCCTTCCCTCTCCTTCGATCTCCTCACCTCCTCTCCTGACTCAACCCCCGGGGCACTGTCCCTAATTCAAAATGCAAAACACAAAACATGCCCACTGCTTGCATCTGGATCACCTCATCCTGATGGGCACTTCTCATAGGTGATTTTCCATTTAGTTTCGATACTCCCAGCTCCTGGCTCGATGACCTTGATTCCCAGGTCTCCTTCAGTGAGAAAGAACACCGACTCCCAATTATCAGCATTCTTTGCATAAAAGTATCCTCTCCTCTCCAAGCCTAACTCCTAAAACAAAAGGCGTCCTTCTAACTAACAAAGATGACTTTCTCCACCTGCAACAGAAATGTGAGAACAGAGCAAATCCAACGTGCACATGAATTTGAGCTTTTTCCCTCATTACGAGAGCTATCAGGGAGAATACATTTCAGGCCTACAGAAATCGGGCAACATAAGAATAAGCACATGGGCCCTACAACATGCACATAAATGAACATTTTACTTAAGCAGTTCTAAATCATCATGTTACATAAACACACCGTATGCACAAATCATTGTGAGCAGCCTATGATTTCTACACATTTAAACTCGAGTTGCCACATCCGTGTACAACTTAAATCCGGTGTACATTTAAATCTATGCATTACATTATAAATGAGCAAATTCGTTAATTGATTACAAACAAATGCTAAAGGTTGCATTATGCAAAACATAACACAAAAGTTTATTACTTTACATGGCATGGAATAATTCTATTAATTTCACTTCCACATGTTATTACCAAGTACATTCTAATGATCAAATGTTAACGCAACAAAGAACAAATGTAGGTGTGGACTACTCGTGAATATGATGCACCCCTACAAATGAAAGAGCACCATCGCGCTCCATCACATATGTGCGATTATGTCATTTCCAGTTGTTTATTGCTTGTGCCCTGTCCTGCTTTGTATTGTTTCACTCTTATTTTCAAAGCACCAAACGCAGAGAACGTTACCAGTGCAAATCAAGGCTAGGTAAGCAAATACTTTCAGTCTTTAAAAGATGTTGTCTCTCACTCCATTTGTCAGGGTCATACAAGTAGACAACTTATTTTTTTAATTACCTAATGGGGGTTTCCTCCACACCCTTACACAACTCCCCTAGCTTCCCAGGTAGGGGGTATGGTCTTGCTTAATACCCCGGCTCATGGCATCCATGCCTGTGTTTCTGTAGTCCAGTTTCCTACATGTAGTATCTGCAGGCTTCCCCACCCCCTCGAGTATTTTGTGTGTAAAGTCTGACTGCACAGCAAACCAATGCAACCAACGCTTAAAGTATCCATTTAAAAAACCTTCACTTTGCGATCATTTTATTCGCTTCTTAATTTAAAATTTGAAAGCGTTAATTGAAATAATTGTATTTTTTTTATCATTAAGTGTAATGTTCCAGAAGGTGGATTCGATATGGAAATTCTGCGGTAGGACTGCGCAAGCAGGTGCCGTGACCCCCCCCCCCCTTACCCCACATGTAAAACACTGTAACCCAGGCTTGGCATTTATTATATGCATACACGCTTGTTTTTTAATGTTGTATTTTCAGTGACAATCACAGATGGCCCTGATTTTATATTAAAAACAGAGCTTTGGACAGTACCATTTCCCGCTGATAAGCAGTATTTCTCTCCTTGTGTTACCATGCCTGGTGTGTTCTGCAGCTTTGTGCTTACTTTCTCTCTGCACCATATTAAATGCTCCTACTCAGCCTTGGTGTGCCACCTTCTGCCATCTCCGTCATGTTTAGAGCTGTGGCATAATGCAAAACGATGCTCCTCACCCTCGCTGAATGTGATGAAGCTAGTCTCTCATATATCACAGATATATGTTGGCCAAGAATGATTGGGGACCTTCTAAAGGGCTTGGGCCCCCTGAAGAGTTGAGGGAACCCCTGTGCCACAGAGGGTGTAGGGGCCTGTGTTACGTCCCTGGTTTAGAGCTCAGCATCTCGCTCTAGTGCACATCAAGGGGCATATTTACGTTCCCTGGCGCATCCCTGCATATCAGCAGGGATGCGCCAGGGAAAATGCGTCACGCAAGTTTACCCTTGCGCCACGTCCGATGCGCCGCATTTACAATGCGGCGCATCGTGGCGCATAGGATAAGCAGATGGGTGACGCATCTGCCGGCGGAAGGTTGGCGCAGTGCTGAAGTTGTGTCGCAAGCGCGACGCAACTCCAGCACTGTTCCAACCTTCCTATCCCTAACATGGTGCGTCAATCCTTACGCCTGCTTGAAGCAGGCGTAAGGATTTGACGCACCAGCTGCCGGAAAAGTGACTGCGTGAAATCTTGAAGATTTCACGCAGTCACTTTTCCGAGACGTTCCTGCGCCGGAACGCCCCCTGCGCCGGTACGCCCTCATGAAACCTGACGCAGGTTTCATGTGGCGCAGGGGTTTACTACGTGACGCATCTCCCTAGATGCGTCACGTTGTAAATATAGCGCAACGCGGCGCATGGTTTGCGTCGCCGCTGCGTCACATGCGTGACGCAACGGCGGCGCAAAAGTGGCGCAAGGGGCTTGTAAATATGCCCCAAAGTCTCTACCACCTGCTATTGCATTTAACACCCTCACAGAATCACATGGGCTGCCCCAAGGCCACGCAGTGTGATATCATCTCTCATCCCACCCTCTCATACACATTTTATTCCTCCTTATGGCGAGAGACCTTGGCAATTTCCTGAAATTGTAAGACATCAAATCGCCTCCTGAAAATGTGTAACCTCAAACTACATGACATGCAAATTTCACTTACCCTAACACAAGTGCCAGTGTACAACTGTAAATCATGTAACAGGGTGTTCCTACAGGCTCCAGACTGCTTAGAGTCACAAGTAACACTGAATATCAGATATGAACGCTCGCCACTGACACATGCGGTGTTCTGGAGATCATGGGTTCAACTCCCACCAAGACTGACTCAGCCTTGCACTCTTCCGAGTCTCAGGTTTCAAGGCTGATAAAGCAACTTTAGCCTTCTGAATTCACTAAAGAAATTACAGTTGTGTTGGGTTATTGTGCTACCTCATTTTTTACAGGACTATTAATTGGTAAATCGACAGTAGCAATCACTAAATAAAAACAAGCATTGGCAGTGCCAACAGGTTTTGCTTTTTTTGCCTTTTTACCAATGTTGTTCAGAAACAGAAAACTCAACAGGTCACAAAGTGTCATGTCCTTGAACCATCCTAAAATGATCGAGTTGGACTCTTCACTTCTATGTTTACTAAAAATAACTGTGGAGATACGACCATCCTGTGTCTTTATTTTAAAGAGGAGGAACATTCAGGCCCTTTTCTCGAGGCGGATCGCCACGGCATAACTGGTTGAAAAAACGCATTCCAGTGCATGTTCCCGCAATATTGAACTGAGAGGCAAGTAGAGATCCTCAGTGCCTGCTTTTACTCGTCCTTTTGTGATTAAAAAATATATATATAATAATCACTGGAAGACGTAGGGTCTTCCATGTGTTGTGGTGATTACCATGTGCTGGGATGTCATTCTGCTGAAGATACATGTGAGTGAGGCTACGCTGCAGTATTGTGCGATAATGTATAGTGCGATAATGTGCCTATTAGTGTGAAAACCTCCATATTAAGAACAGTAGATGTTTCAGCACCCAGGATATTGTGCTGCATGGCTAAATACTTATAAGGTCCCAAAGGCGAGACCGATTGCATTGCCAATGCTTGTTTATTCCAGGAGTGTTTTAGAGTTGCGCGTGTATGGCGGAGACTGCTCATATGTCGTCACTACGGCTGTGTAGCTGCGCTTTCATGTGAAGTGGCCCAAAGGAGAGTGAGAGATTGCCGCACGAAGATCCACGTTCAAGCTACTTTGTATCACCCACAAAGCAATACATGGAATGGGACCGCTCTTCATCAGGAATAAAATCACCAATCACATTCAACAAAGGAACCTCCGCTCTAAAGGGGCATCTCGCCTCAAAATCCCAAGATACAAGAAAAAAACCATGGGTGGCACATCCTTCTCTGTTCAAGCAGCCAAACTATGGAACTCTTTACCCCCAACATAAGATCCACCGGCAACCACCTTATCTTCAGAAAACTACTCAAGAATTGGCTCTTCCCTACATAAGCACCACACGCTAACAGAAAGTTACAGCATATCCCTCTGTATATAAGCATTTATTTTCACTATAGATATGTACCTATCTTTGTGTATTGCTTTGTATAAATGTGTAGAATAATTATGTTGTTAAAAAAAAAAAATCATCTTTGGTCTACATGTACTTGCTTCCATTGTGCATGTATGTACCTCCATGTACATGGATCTGTGTGTCTGTTACTTTTCTCCTGAAAAAGCATATCCAATGCACTACCCTATTTCTCATCCTGTACCTCTATCAATATCTTTAATCTACATATACTTACCTCCTTTATGCATCTATATATTTTCAATTTACTTATGGATCTATATATTTATCACTTTCTTTTAATTTGGCATTTCCAATGCACTACCCTATTTCTCAGCCTATACTTCCCTCAATATATCTCCTAGGCCAACTTTCTGACTCATCTCAAACTACTTTCTACTACTCTTTCCAATGCACTACCCTATCTCTCACCCTATACATCTATCAATATATCCTCTACATCCACTCTCTCATTTATCCCAAACCCCATAACACTACCATGATCCCCAAAATAACCCTTTCTAGACTCCCCTCCAAAAACCCGTTTTACTCATCCAAAAGCCTCCTCCTACTACTATGACCTAAAAAAAGAAATAAAATAAAAAAATCATTCACTCTTCTATCCCTCCACCATCCTTTTCAATCAAAATAACAGACTAACTTGTTCACTTCTCAAATTCCATATTCCACTATACTAACTCACCACTAATCCTTTATAGGTTCCAGAGTAGCGTGCTACTCGCCAATAAAGCGTTTCAACACCCCATCAGGGTTACAAGCACTATATAAATGTAAACCTTTTTTCCCTTTACTACCCCTCCCCAACACTTCTCAATCCAAATAACTGACTAACATATCCACCACTCAAATTAATTTCATGTTTCACCATACTAATTCAACACTAATCCATATGGGTTCCAGAGTAGCGTGCTACTCGCCAAAAAAGCGCTTCAAAACCCCATCAGGGGTAGCAAGCGCTATATAAATACAAACCTCTTTCCCTCTTCTATCCTGCCACCTACCCTTCTCTATCCAAATAACTAAATAACATATCTACCACTCAAATTACTTCATATTTCACTATACTAATTTTCAACACTAATCCTTTATGGGTTCCGGAGTAGCGTGCTACTCGCCAGAAAAGCGCTTCAACACCCATCAGGGGTAACAGGTGCTATATGATGGCAAGCCTTTCTTCCCCTTCTATCCCTCCGCTATCCTTCTCACTCTAAATAACTGACTAATATCCACCACTCAAATTACTTTCATATTTCACCATACTAATTTACCACTAATCCTTTATGGGTTTCCGGAGTAGCGTGCTTCAACACCCCATCAGGGGTAACAAGCGCAATATAAATACAAACCTTTTTTCCTCTTCTATCCTTCTGCTATCCTTCCGAATCCAAATAACTGACTAACCTATCCACCACTTAAAATTTATTTGCATGTTTCACTATACTAATTCAACACCAATCCACTATGGGTCACAGAGTAGCGTACTACTCGCTGAAAAAAGCGCTTTGACGCCTCGTCAGGGGTAGTAAGCGCTATACAAATGCAATTACAATACAATACATGTGGTTGTGTCTACCATCCACAGAGTGGTTTGTTGCACTTTCGTGTGAATGCACCAAGAGCTTTGTTCTATCCACCCCCGCCAATACTGATGAGTGGTACTGTCTGCTCGTTGTGGGGTGCTCTGGAGAAAAGTGAAGTCTTCACTTCCTGCCTGGCCTCCAGGTGGTCTGGGATTATTGTTGTCTTAGCCTGGAGAGAATTCCAAAGTGTCACTGTTTGTACTCTTTGCACCTCTAAAGTTTTACTTTTCCCGTTATAAATGCAGGATTACAAGTCTCAGAATTTAAAGCGCTCTGACACCTTCGGGTAATGTTCGCGCTATATAAAATCGCAATAAATAAATAAGAAAAAAGGGCGTCAGTGAGCTAGTCGCATCTGACATCGGGCACCTTAAAGTCTCTGAAAAAACACAATTCGATCAGGGCAAATGGGATGATAAATCTTATCTGCCCCTGAAAATGAAGCCACTGCATGCTCGCCCTAGCCGGCCTACCCCAGCCTCATGCCCTTGCCACAGGGCATCGTTAGGAAGCCTGGGTAATTGGGGTCGTGTGTATTTCAAGGTTCATCACTTCTATTCTTCCTCCAGAGGAAATGACCTTGCCCAAGAGAACTGGCCACTGCCAGATGTTGGAATGCATTTTCATCCCACCCCCAAGCATAATGATTTCTTGCAAGCATCATAAAACGATTAATTGTACCCAGGCGTGGGTCATCATCCTGGCAGATCTGTGCCAAGAATGCCTCCCGAGGCTCTGAGTACTCAGCATGTGGTGGAAAGATTGCAATCGGGAGCCACACGATTTAGAGCTCGCTGGGCTGTGAAAAATAGTAAAACATACTAGGGATCTGGAGCGGATTGGAGGGGGGAGGGATACAGAGGAGCGTCCCATCTACATGATTACTTCTTTGTCTTGGAGGGAGGCATTGAGGTCTAGCGGCTAACTCCCTTCACTACTCCCTTTTCCATTTGATCAAATTATGTGACCTTTGGACCACTGCATAACACCCCTCCTCTCTCAAAAAAAAAAACGTTACTAAATGTTCCTCATTTGCTAAAATGGAGTGACTGTTAATCTCTGTATGATATACATCAGTGTTAAGAACGATGGGCCACATGCGTCAAAAATGCCTTTTTTAATGTACAAACCTTTTACGACCCAATACCAATTCGGTAATTGGACGGGGTGTGTTTAGGACGTCCCCCAGGTCGTAGCTTCAGGGGGGGTGTTTGGGGTGTTGCACCCCCTAGTAAATGTATTTTCTGGTAAATAGTTAGGTCAGGGTGCTTTCAGTCGGGTATGGTGAGGTGTCTGCCGGATTTCACCATGAATTGTTCCACACAGATAAAAACACACACACTCTCTCCCTCTCTCAGGGCCGGACTGGCCGTAGCGGGCACCGGGCGTTTCCCCGGTGGGCTGCTAGGGTGGGGGCCGGTTTTGGGCCCCTGGGGTCCGTTTTTGTTACCGGGGGCTGGCATTATCGGCCCCCTGTAACAAAATTGGCCAAAACCGGCCCTCGCAAACTGCTCGGCTGCATCCCCCCTCACCCCAGGGGGGGCCGGCCGAGCAGTTTGCCAGGGCCGGTTTCGGTTCCCAGTCCGGCCCTGCCCTCTCTGTTCTAAAACTCTTCAAAAATGTTGGTTATGTTACAAAATATTGTTTTCTCTCACTTCATACCCTATCAATCCTTATTCGTCTCCCTTTCCACTTCCCCGTAGCCCCTCTCATGCACCCTGCTTGTCATATTATGTATTTTAATATTATATTCCAGTGTGATTGTTGGGAAATCCGAACCTCACCACTCCCAATCTTACTGACCAAGCTACGCCCCTGGGCGTACCTTCCAAATATCGAACGGTAGTGCTATGTATCTGGCGTACAATGCCCATTGGGCTAAAAGGGCTTTACTCCCCCCCACCACAAAAAAAAGGCATCTTCTTCATTCCAGGCTCCAGACCGACTTCAACTTCTACTTCAGGGCACGGATTTGACCTTAGTTCGGCAGTCGTGCATCAAGTGGGAAGATGGAGTTTACAGGTGGCAAACAACAAGGGATGGTGAGAGTGGAGGATTCTGGAAACCAGTTATTTTTCCCAGAATTACTGCTGTCGCCGTAGCTCAGCAATTAGGGGCTTCAATACACGGGCGTAGCTTGCTCAGTAAGATTGGGGGGTATGAGCCAATCACTCTGGTTAAAATACATTATATAAGCAGCAGAGCAGGATAGGTACGTAAAGAGCAGTAGGAAGCGAGAGGAGTGCGAATTGTGAGGGGTATTTAAAACTCAATGTTTTGTAAAATAACAATTTTGTAAGATCTTTAAAACATAGACAAGAGTGTGCGTGTGTTTTTGTCTGCATGTGTATGTAAAAATCCCAAGTGAAATCCAACAGACACCTCACCATACCCGACTTAAAACACATGTACCCAACTATTTACTACAGAAAACATTTATCAGGTGGTTGTAACACCCCAAACACCCCACCTGAAGCTACGCCCCTGTCGATACACATCCATAGCGCCGGGCACCAGGGTCGGATTGGCAAGGCGGGCAGTCGGGCATTGGCCGATGGGCCGGCGCCTAAGTGTCACATGTGGGCCGTTTTTTTAAAGCCCTGTGTCACCTGGCCCACAGAACTTTGCAATCTTTGGCAGCCCCCCAGCCAGGCAGACTGACTATCAGAGCAGAGACTTGGGACACTAGGCCTGCTGTCGCAGACTTTAGCTTAGCCCCTGGGGGGCTGCACAGACAAAGCAGTGCTCCTTCTCCCCTGCTGGGCTGTCAAACAGAGACGGGACTGGACGAATAAAGCAGCCTCACTGGGGGGGTTCAGTGTCAGGTGATAACAGCCATTGGCCCATCTTCACCTCCGAGGCTGGCCCAGAAGCTTTGTTCTTTGCTTGCTTCCTCCTCTGCCAGGCCACAGCCCCGAGGCTATAGTGGGCTGGGGAGGATGTGAGTGTGAAGCAGCCAGAGGCCTCCCTGGCTGTTTTCTCACCTCACCCGCTTGGGTTCGATCCAGCCCAAAATCACTGTCTTTCCCCTGGCCGCTCCCCCACTGGGCCATCACATCACATTGAGGCCTTGGTGGACGGGGAGGGAGAGAGTATTCAGGGGCTTTGATGGGGGCCAGGAGTTGTCTTCTCAGCCCCAGTGTCTGTCTGTGCTGAGTGTAAGGTGGTGTGAGGGGGGAGGGGGAGGGGGTTGGGGGTGTTTGCATGATAATCAAAGACGAATCTTTATATAAAATAAAAACCTCATTCTTTTTTTTAACATGGCTTTTCTGCCTTTGTTAATTTGACGATCCGTCACGGATCATTAAGGCAGCTTTAGAAATCAATATAAAGGAGCATTTGCCTTACTTTAAAAGTTTAAAATACATACTGATTAGGGGAACAATACTGGATTTTGGTGATATTTGTCATTTTTGTACAGGCCAG
The DNA here is from genome assembly GCA_963921515.1 of Calotriton arnoldi. NCBI lineage: Eukaryota > Metazoa > Chordata > Amphibia > Caudata > Salamandridae > Calotriton > Calotriton arnoldi. The sequence continues at coordinate 2,166,370 of CAWUFW010001366.1, read as the reverse complement.
GATTTTAAAATTCCCATCAGAGCAGGTGTTGTGGCCCTTGGACCATTATATTTCACCTTGCCCACCTGGCCAAAACTCAGTGCTCCTAGTTTTTACCCACGCTACTGGCTCTATAAGCTACACAATGTTAAAATTCCCAAACATTACTATAAGCATGTGCCAATGAGACTAATCAATTGGTGTTTAATGAAAAGGCACAATTTGGGAATGTGGGCCACTTTTTTAGGAGTGCCCGGGCCGAATTGTGATCCCAATCCGACCCTGCCGGGCACCATTTATGAGTGACATACCTTGTTCATGCGGAATAGCCAGGAGATGCCTAATCAGCAACCGAAGTTGGCGACCTGACAGGAGGGGCTGGAAGCCTGATCGGCGGCGCTACTTCTGTTAAGGAGTTGGCTCGACCCACCCCAGAAAACATGATTATCTGAGTGTCAGCACAGGCCTAAAGGTTGCTCCTTTGGGGCAGAGAAACTGAACGAGGAAGTGAGGAGTAGGGAGGAGGAGACCAGCTGCGTCTGAGGCCCTTAGAGAGTCAGGTGCTGATGGTGGTGCAAAGTCAGCTATAGGGGGGTGTTATCGGAGCCTCTGCAATGGGCGCCAAGCTCTGGGATGCTGCATTATGAAATACTTTATGAGGTTAACGGCAACAGCAGCAATTTTTAGGCGATAATACAAATTTTAAGATAACTCTGGTGATTAATTTACTAGCTGGCGACACTTTGTCTAGTCACAGTTTTGGCTCATAAAGTAGCATAGGGGGTTTATGTACCTGCTGCAGAGCATAACGTGTATCCTGCAGGTCATGGATTTATGTTTTAAGTAGATAGCCCAGTGAATTACTGTTTTTTTCACGGAAATCCTTTTGTTACTTGCTGTTCATAACTTCCAGTTCTTCCAATATAGCACAGTTGTCTATAAACCGGCATCAAGGAGCTGCGTGCAAGCTGCAAATGATATATATTTCTCGATCATTCCTTATTTTAGGGTTGCTAAAAAGGATTCCTTTGGATAGTAACACATAGTAATTAGTGCAGACAACACAAACCCTGCGTTACAGCTTGACTTGGTCTGTTTCTCCAGACCAAGCACTCTTAACACTCTCGCTCCTAGTATGGGTGATATGTGACTTGTGCACCTTGAAGCCCTCATGGTCTTATGTAACTTATCCTGCGCAAAGATTTACACATTTGTATGACTCATTGTATCTATATAATATGTGTGCTTGATGTAAAGTGCATTAACACTAGTAAGGGATGAGTAGCACTATAAAGGAAATTAAATAAATGTGAGAGAGCAGCTATGAATAGATGAGGGGCGCCATTGGAAGGTGGTAGTGAGGGATGCACAGAGAAGGTCATGGGAGGGCGCCCAAAAAGATTGTTGCACCGGACATTATCAGCTCTAAAGCCAGCCCTGAGAGGCAGCAGAGAGGCTACTGGAGGCGAGGCCCTGAGCAAGTGTGGCATGCTATTTCTTTGTTTAGCAGATGGATTTGTTACCCTCTGTAGGAGTCTGGCTTAGTATATGGTGCACACGTATTTAAGTGGAGCAACTTGCACTAATCCAGACAACCCTTATAGTGATTTTAGTGGTCTTAGACAACCTTAGAAAGCTCTCTAAGTGGTAGCTGCGGAGAGCAGCCTCCAGGCTTAGTCCAGAAGGAGTGTAAAGCAGCTTGTTTTACCAGTACTAATCACATTCGGCCAGATGTAGAAAGCCAAATAGCGAGCGCAAACGCTGAAATTCGCAATGTAGGTAAGTTTAAACCTACTTGCAAAATAAGGAATCGCAAAATTGCGATTCCTTATTTTGCGCAAGCATTTAGAGAATCGCAATTTGCGATTCCCTAAATGCTATGCTGGTAGGCATCGCAAATTGCGATTTTGCCTTAAGGAATCGCAAAATACTGCCAACTTCAAGTTGGTGGTATTTTGCGAATTCATTTCAAAAAGCACTTTTTGGCTTTTTACAAAGTGCCATGTGGCACACATGCATGCCCTTAGGGCATGTATGTGCGCCACATGTGCACACATGCACATTTCAGGGGTGCAACAGGATGTCCTTTTAGAACCCTTGAAATTGCGCCCGCAATTTGCGAGTGCCTCTTGGTGACTCGCAAATTGCGGGCGCAAATCCTATTCATTCCTATGGGCCTCTTGGCCGATAGGAATGAATGGGATGGGATTCCTTGATTGCGAATCTCAATTTGAGCTTCGCAATTAAGGAATAATAAGGAATCGCTAATATTTTTGCGATTCCTACCTACATTCAATTTTGCGAGTCCTTAATAGCGATTCGGTAAAAATCGCTATTAAGGACTCGCAGAATTGAATTTACCTACATCTGGCCCATAGTGTAGGTTAAATGAAAAAGAACCACACAGTGTAGTTATAAAAATATGTATCTATTATAAACACTCATTAACACATTGCAATATCTCCTCCCTGGAGATGTATTCACAATACACACAATTCTTCAGTAATAGAACAAGTAAGTAGCACAAATACACAGCGGTCTCCAGGGGGAGACCAAACCATACACTAATAAAGTGGAATGCAACCCATGACCGAAGTCGAGACTGGACCCAAAATACTTAGAAGAGCTGGGGACCCAAGGAACCACCCAAGGTAAGTACCAAGGAACCCCACGGAGGACATGTGCAGAGTGGAAATTCGACCGTGAATTCAATACAAGTCAATGGGGAAGTCGCGATTGCAGTTTTCAGGAAGAAGGACCCTTCCCAGAGGATACTGAAGAAACCCTGTGGAAGATTGGTGAGTCACCCCACCCATAGATACCTTGGGAACCAGGATACCTGAACCAGGGAAGCCGGGTGTATAGGTGCGAAGTGAAGTCGGCTACCGCCGTAGACCACAATGGAGAACTTCAGAAAAGATGCCGCTGGCGAAGAAGGGGAAAGAGTCCGGTGGAACCCAAGGGTGGATTCAGGAAGAGAGGTACCTGCAAGCAGAGGGAACAGAGTCTATGCCACTCAGGAGTGACCAGGAGGCACGGAAGACGAATGCCCACCGATTTCGGAAGAAGCAGGAGAGTTTTTTAATTTTTTTTATTGCATTTTAAATCACAAAAACACAAACGAAAATACAAAAAAAATATAAATGCAGATCACATAGTCCAAGATTAGTTTCAAAACGCAAAAATGTCGATACAAGGTATAGTGGCGAGCGGGGGGAGGGGGAATAGCATGAATGACATCACTGCAGGAGAATTTAGTTGCACGCAGGGCATTATACAATAATGAGCATTGTAGACAGATGTACATAAATCACATGACAATGCCAAATTATCTGCAAGAATACACTAAGGCATTAAACATAAAATAATGACAACAATAATGCTTTAACCGTCTTGAACTTCTTCAGAAGTTTGCTGGGCCAGGCGATATTGGGCAAACAGACCCCAAAAGCTTCGGGCGGTTACACGGCGGGAGCATTTCATTATAAACATCTGATTGGGTGTTACAGTAGATCATATCCCGTTCCCATTCCGCAACAGTAGGTACAGGACCCCTCATCCATTGCAGCGCCAGTCTACGCTTAGCTAACAGGAGGCCCATCGCCACGAGTTTACGCACATTTTTCCAGAGATGCTTGGTGTACCCTGGAAGCGCCAGCAAGGGATCCGGAGCAAGGGTGAGCCCAATTATGTCATTCAACATCTGGAAGATCTTACCCCAATAAGCCTCCACCTGAGGGCATTGCCAGGCCAGATGAAAGAACCCAGCCCCCGGCATATCACAGCGCTCACAGTTATCAGAATCCCGTAAGCCATATCTAAAGAGGCGTAGTGGGGAATAATAAACTCTATTTAAAAACTTAAAATGTGCCAACCTATGACGACCATTTATGGAAATCTTGCGAGTGACTTCGCAGCAATAGGACCATACTTCATCCGTGATTGGGATGCCTATATCCGCCTGCCAGTCCTGCCTTACCTTACTGAGAGTGGAAGTCTTAGTGGCTAAGGCCGAGGCATAAAGTCTAGAAATCAGCTTACCAGGAGTTTGTGAGCACAAAAGTGTAGTCAGGGGTGGGATGTCCATCGGTTCTAGGAGCTCGTCCCCAAGTTCAGCTCGCATAGCATGCCAAGTTCTAAAGAAATGGAATTTCGTCAGCGCCGAGTGTGAATTGTCATCACCAGCCACCTCTTCCCATGTGCCCACCCGCCCGTGTTTGAACAGATCTCCAATTGTATTTATTTGCACACTGTGTAGGGAGTCTAGGGTACCCCTCTCCGAGCTGAGCGCAAACCATTGGCACCACTCCACCCGCAACCGAGGCGAATACAATTGTGCACCATTGTACATTCTAAGAAGTGCATTCCACGCATGAACAGTGGAGTTGACCGAGTCAAGTATACCGCAACATCTCGTGGGCGCCTGTGTTAAAAAGCGAGGCAATGTGTACGGGGCAGCAGCGACCTTTTCTATTTGGAGGTGAGGCAAATCATGTGGGCCATGCACCCAGCAGTATGCGTGAGAGGCCTGCGCGACCCTATAATAAAGTTCAAGATTCGGGGCACCCAATCCCCCAGCCGTGTACGGGAGCATGAGAGTATCCAAGGCGACTCTAGAGGACTTACCCGCCCACGCAAGCTTAGTCATCAGAGATCGAAGTTCTCGAAACAGGTGCTGGGGCACCACTATAGGAATATTTACAAAAAGAAAGAGCAGGCGAGGGAGCACTACCATCTTCATTAATGAGACCCTACCAGCCAAGGACAATGGGAGACGGATCCATCTATCTATATCATCCCCGAGCTTATCAATCACCCTACCATAATTAGCCTTAATTACCACATATGCATCTGAGTGCACTTGGATGCCCAGATAACGCACCGGGTCGGACGTCCATTGTAGTGGGAAATCAAGCGGGAACTGCATCGTGGCAGGAGTCAATGGGAATATTAAGGACTTATCCCAGTTAATCTTCAGGCCAGACAGTCCCCCGAAGCGCAGCACCTCACGTATAACAGGAGCTAGATGGACCTCAGGATCGCGAACATACAAGAGTGTATCATCAGCATAGGCTGAAGTGATTAGATTGTAATTAGGAAACCGAAGGCTCTATGACCGTGATACTCGCGTAACGCCTGTAGCAGGGGTTCAGCAGCCACTGCATATAATAACGGGGATAAAGGGCACCCCTGTCGGGTGCCTCTGGAGATTTGAAATGGGACTGAGACCGCCTCACCCGTACGAACTCGAGCCATTGGCGAGTTATATAGCACCGAGATCAATTGCAGGAACACCTCACCGACTCCCATTCGACGCAACACCGCATGCATGAACTTCCATTCGATCGAATCGAAGGCCTTTTCGGCGTCCAAAAAGACCGCCGTCGCCTTAACCTCTGGCCGAACATGTTGCAGGGCACCAAACACCGTACGGAGATTATACGAGAGCGTGCGCCCTGGTATAAAACCAGCTTGCTCAGGACCGATCAGTTGAGGAAGAAGCGGAAATAGACGATTAGCTAAAATGTTCGCGTAGATTTTGGTGTCTACGTTGAGTAGTGAGAGCGGGCGATAAGAAGGACACCTACGGGGGTCCTTACCCGGTTTCAACAGAGTAATGATCAGCGTCTCGCGCATGGAAGAAGGCATTATCCCATCCGCAGCTATCTCGTGAAATAAAGTTATCAAATGCGGGATCAGAAGATCACTAAAACCCTTATAAAAGGTGACCGTGAGACCATCCAGCCCGGGGGCACTGCCCTCCCGCATCGAGCATACAGCTAGCCGAACCTCTGAAGCCTCAATGGGACGCATCAAGAATTCGCGTTGCCAATTCTGTAGCCATGGAAGTTGAATATATTCTAGGTAGTGTGCTATGTCATCGTCACTGGGGGAATGCCTGGAGCAATAAAGCTCCTGATAATAGGAGCAAAACTTTTCGTTGATTTTGGTGTGTTCCGTCAGGACTGTACCCTCATCGTCTATCAATTCAGTAATGCAGCCAGAGTCCATACGGCGGTGAGCCAACGCCGCCAACACTGAACCTGGCCGGTCAGCCCTTTCCATAAAGTCTGGCTGAAGCATACTTGCCCACAAGCTTGACCTCATTGTCAGCCTCCTCATGGAAGTCAGCCAGTGTAGCTTTAAGTTGCTCGCGCAAATCGGGGTCATTTCTAAGAGACAGTTGAGCCTCCAGATCTGACAGACGGGTCTCCAGCAGAGCAAGAGGACCTCGAATGGACCGGAGAACACCCGCATGTTTGCTAATGGCAACACCTCGTATGAAAACCTTGAACGCCTCCCAAACCGTGGCGAAGGAATCAACCGATCCCACATTAATATCAAAGAACTCAGAGATCGCGTCGCGTAACTCGGAATTAAAGACTGAATCCAGTAGTGAGTAAGGGGGAAAGCGCCACAAAAAAGGGGGAGGGGAACGCGGGGGCACCGAAATTGTTAACGCAATAGGCAAATGGTCCGAGAATGAACGGGCCAGGATCAAGCAGTCCTGAACTTTAGGTAACAAAGTCTGTGAAATGAACCAATAGTCTATGCGCGTATGGGTATCATGCGGCGCCGAATAGTGTGTGTAACCGCCACGTGTGCTAGATCGAGATCTCCATACATCAGCTAGTTGTAGCTGCAAAGCGATATCCGTTATTGCCTTCGCTGAGGCGGATAAGGGGCGAGAGGGGCCCTTCGAGCGGTCGAGGGACGTGTCCAGTATACAATTAAAATCCCCCCCCCAGAATACCGGTAGGGATTGGCGATCCTTGAGTAATGAAAAAAGGGACTGATAGAACCCCGGATCGTCATAGTTCGGGCCATAGGAGGTTACAATCAAAAATTCCCACTCAGTACTATAACACCTAGACACAACATATCTACCCGCCGGGTCCGTTTCACATTGTTCCAGCTTAAGGCCCGCTTTGGGGTTGAGCCATGTCAGCACACCTCTAGAATGGGAAGTAAAGCAAGCGGCGTGACAGGCACCAGCTAACCTGCTAACTGTGAGTAGTGCGCACCCAGGTTGTAGGTGCGTCTCCTGAAGTAAGGCCACGTCAATCTCCCTACGCTTCAGGTAGGCAATTATTTTCCGCACCTTACGGTGATCATTTAAGCCCCGAACATTCCATGTCATGAGGGTCAGTCGTTTAACCTGGCCTCTACCAGCAGTGAATTCTGTCATGTAATACGAAAGTGCAAATAGTGTGACCTCCCTCCGGAGCTCCTCGCCCCATCCCGCCCACCATTGATAGAAAAGGACATGTGATCTTGTGAAAAAAAAGGAAGTTAAGCCTGAATAACACTCCCACCCCCACCCACGCCTTGCACACCCCAACTTTGCAAAGGCGAGTGTCAGCCCTCCCAAATACTACAAAAACAAACAACCATGACGCACACACATCATGAATACTACAATAACCCCCTAGAGGAAGAGGAAATACAGCGGGTAACGCAATGGGGCGGATGTTACCCAGCAAAGACAAACTAATCCAGCCCACCGCCACAACACCGCATACTAGTCTTAAAGCTTCATAAAAGGTGACACGTATCAGTAAGGAAACAACCAGGCAGCAGCTTTGGATGTGCCATTTTGATACCAGTGAGCAACATGGGGTCGTCCCCCGTAAGTATCCATTCAACTCCACACCCCCCCAGACCAAAGGGAGGTGGGGGGAAGGGAGAAAACAAGGAAGAAGAAGCGTGCCCAATGCAAATACACAATACCGCAGCCATCACAACCAACCACCCCGCCCACCAACCATCATGACATTATACATGTACCCCCAAAAAAACATGGTAAAAACGCCACTAAGAGTGCATCGAATCAACAACCCATTTGTGATACGTAAACAACCCCTCAGTCATTGTCATCAAGTCCTCCAGCACCACCAGCTGCAGCAGGAGTGTCACTCTGCCCTTTCCCACGCTTGCCAGCTCTTTCCAGTCTTTGAACGCTTTCTGTAGGGACTGGGGGGCAGAGTAAATCCTAGGTTTGCCATCAAACAAGACCTTGAGTCGTGCCGGGTATAGCATAGCATACTCTACGTGCTGCTCTCGTAGTTTGCGTTTTAGGGGAATAAACTGCCATCTGGCCTCCTGCACTTTCCGGGTGAAGTCCGGGAACAGAGAGAGGGAGGCCCCCTCATATTGTAAGGCGCCCAGTTCTCTTGCCTTACGCAACGCAGCATCGCTGTCCCGGTAGTTTAAGAGTTTTGCAATTATGGGCCGAGGCGGGGCACCAGGTTGAGGGCGAGGGCCAAGTGAGCGATGCGCCCTCTCCACGACAAATAGGTGAGAAAAGGTGTCCGCACCTAACAGAGTCGTAAGCAATTTCTCTACAAAGGGCTCCATATTGCCCGTGGCCGTAGACTCTGCCAGGCCCGTAATACGGAGGTTGCTGCGCCGTGACCGGGCCTCCAAGTCCTCAGCTCTGTCCTGCAAGGTAGTCAATGCACGTTCAACACGCTTCTGGGCGTCACTGGAATCAGACTGGGCCTCTTCAATCTCTGTGATGCGGCGCTCTGCCATATCGATATGCTTGGAGTGCTTATCAATCCTCTCCGACATCCTATCCATCCTGTAGGCTAGCGTATCAATCTTCGAGTCGATGGCAGTTAGACCCTTCTGCATGGATGCGATAATCTGTTTAATGTCACCTACCGGGTCATCAGAAGGGGCATCTGACTCGGAAAGCGCGTTGTCCGCCGCTTCTTCACAGCGCCGAGACTTGCGCTGCTCAAAGTTGAGCTTGGGTTGAGATTTGTCTGGCTTCCCCATCGCAGTAGCCACAGCTTGACGTACCACACAGGAACACACTCGCTGGATCTAGCTGGGGGAGTTCAGCAAGCGGTGAGAGGGACCAGAACTTATGGGCTGCGTCAGCGACAGTGGGCAAACTCAGCAGGAGGCAGATAGTCGCAGCGCCAGCCGGGCCGCAAACAGCCCGCCCGTCGTGCAAACTCCCAAAAGGGGGGGGGGGCACCCAGCGTGTTCAGCAGCGCAAAGAGGATGGTGGTAGCAGGTTACGCCAGGCAGCACCTTCAGGTAGTGCACTCCAGTCAGGGACCAGCAAGTCAGACCACGAAGATGTAGGCCAGTAAGGTTGGGAGTAGGCCCCCAGCAGCGTGGCGCGGGCCACAGGTCTTCGCCGCACCGGGCTCAGGTCAACCGCTTACGCCGCGCAATGCCCCCGGGGGGGGGACCACAATGTAGGACTCCCTCGGCCGAGATGCAGTGCCAGGATCCAGCAGCCGGGCCAGAGCGCGAGAGAGGCCACGCAGAGCCCAGGGACGCAATCACGGCCCGGCCTCCCCGCAATCCGGCTCAGCCACTCCTCACCTGTTCCACGATTCCCAGGCAGCAAGGCACTCCGGATCGTCTGCAGCTCCGGACACCCGCGGCCAGGGCCGCTGGCTACGCTGCGGCACAAGCAGCAACGGCCCGCACCACCGTGGGCACGGCCGATCATCTCGCGGTTCTAGGCCTCACCGCCAGCAGGGGCTCACCGCGGCGACCACAGCGCCAAGGCGCATCAGCAGTCCACAAGGCAACGCCGAGGGCACTCAACTGGATTCGGCTGCAGTAGGGGTGCCCGCCCGCATCGGCGCTCCTATCACGGCCCAGGGAGCAGCGTTCGCGTCAGGCTCCACCCACAGCAGCCCGGCAATTAGGCCTCTCCGCGCCGCAAACCTCTCCGGCCAGATTGTAGCCCCAGTTCAGGAATCAGCAGCGTCGGGCATAGCACCAGCGTCAGCAGATCATCAGGACCACGGATCGATCGCCCCCACACAGGATGGGACCGGTTGAAGACTCGCAGGAGAGTTGACGGTGACCTTGGTACTGCAGCTGTGCGGACCAGGCGATGCTGTGGAAGACCAGGAGCCGTTCACGAGCTGTCACATGTCGGATGTCAGGAGACAGACAAAAAAGGTGCAGTGTCGGGACCAGCAAGGTCCAAGACACTCACCAAGTGCAGGTAAGTCAGAGTAGGCCCCGAGCAAGCAAGGGAGCCCACTGCAGCCAAATAAGACCCTCAAGAGGACCCACAGGTCGAAGGCACAGGAGTCACAAGAGGACCTTGAGCAGCTCACCAATGATGCAGGCCCCCAGTGCAGAGGATGCGGTGAGGACAAAGATCTTAGTAGCAAAAGAGGCTGGAGATTCTTGGAGCCTGAAGATCTCTGGAGAAGAGAGTCAACAAGCCTTGGCAATGGCAAGTTGATACTGTGCACAGGGGTACTGCTCCAGCGGTTCGACGAGGTATACTGGCTTCAAACTTAATGTGAAGACAATGCAGACCTTTCGGAGTCCGTGGGAGCTCAGGAACAGCAGGCTGGTCAGCTTCATTGCGGTGCCTGCAGAAGCAGGAAGTGACTCCTTCACTCCAAGGGAGATTCCTTCGGGTGTCTTGAATGCCCACAGGCCTGGAGAAGAAACTATATGGAGCACAGGCACAGCAAGGCAGAAGACTGGCAGGACGACGAGACCAGGAGCAGCAGGAGTCTTCCAGATGCAGTCTCATTTCCCAAAGTGAAGTCCAACGAAGTCCAAAGTGCCCAGACGGTTGAAGAGAAAGTGGTTTTGGATCTGCATTTTGTCCCATGATGAATCTAAAGAGCTGATGGAGAAAGGACTCGTAAAGAAAGAGACTTGCTCGGAAGCAATACTCTCATTTAACTCGCTAACGAATTACTAACAATGTCTTGTAAATAATAACACGCACCACAGAAAACACGCGGGTTAGCGAAGCTTGCATATGTGTGTACTAATGTAAATAACAATGAAAACGGACTAATCCAGCTTTAAACAGGAAATCTTTACTGCGCATGCGTCAACTGCATCTACGCAGTGTGACGAAACTAATGCTTGGTGGGAAATTCTAGCGCATGTGCAGTAGGCATTAAAATGGAGTCTTGAAGACTCACGTGCATGGCATCTGCTTAGCCGGAATGAAAACCAGTTATTTTACTAATGCTAATGCAGGGAAAGTATTAATAAATAAAGGGGGTTAGAGTAGAGATGGGTGGTATACAGTGTGACCATTTATTTTGTGAAATTAATATTTCTTCTTTTGACTTTATTATTAGTGCGCATTTGGGCCTTTCACGTCTATCTGAACTGAGCCGACTGATTCAAGTTTGCGCATGCCTACATGAGAGTTAACCCGGAAGGATGACCAAGCTTTTGACAGCCGTCCAAGGACGAGAATGATGTGCCCTGAGAACAGAGGGTGAAGAGTTCAATCAAGAAGACTTTTATTCATGATTTTGAAATAAATGTAACTAATAAAGTTTGGATATGTATGGGAACGACAGAAATGAATAAAGTTTAAGGGGATGGGTTTTGCAAACAATGGAGTGATAGAATAAAAGTAATATGTAAGCATGGTGTGATGATCGTCCCCCCTTGCCTGACCAATTAGATTTTGTATTTTTGTGATATTGAAACTTTAGTGGGTGGTACATGATAAACGAAGGGTATAATTGAGGAAGCTTTAGTTAGTTAGTTAGACGTCGATGCTGAGGTGTAGAGCTCGGGATGCTGTTGGTGCCGTGGGTGATGCTGATGCTGGGAGAGACGCTGTAAGATTCTGATGAAGAAGCCGAATGCAGAACGATCTATCTTAATTTAATTGGGTTAGACAAGAAGATCGCGGAAGAAACTCGAGGAGGAAGAGAGTGTCAGAGAGGGGTGCTACGCAGTCGTCGGTATTTAGAGAGGTTAAGTATTCTGTCCTGATTCCTGTTCTGAAGTCTTTGTCTCCTGATCTATCCCGGGGGACCCTTACCAGCCCTTTGGCCATGGGGTTTGGTCTTCACACCATCCTTGGTAATTATTATTTCATGTTGGTTGTAGATGTTCTTTTCTCTCTGTCCTCTCCTTTCCGGGCATAGTTATTGTATGAGTCTGAAATACTTTGCTTAATGATTAATTGATTGAATTTACACTCTTACGAATGAGGGTGTTTTGTACTGAAGTTTGAGATGGTTCACATTCATTTAATTTAGATAAAGATTTTGAAACTTCCCGAGTCTGTGGTTATTTACTTAAATTAAGAAACAGTTAAGAGTTATGTTAATTATCACCATCAATTAGTTCAACTAATGGTCCATCGACCAGAGGAAAGAACTTTTTGATCAGTGAAAGGTTAGTTAGGAATGAGAAATAACTAATCCTGTGATATGAAAAATATAAACTAAACCCAGCGGTATACTTGGTTAGGTGTAAGAGTTCATGGGCCCAGGTGAGTATATGGTATTAGAGTATCTGTTGTTGGTATACCACTGGATCAGTTTTCTGGTAGCAGAGTTATGGTTATTATTGACTAGTTTGGTGATAAGTATAGATTATTGATTATTGATTTATGTTTTAACAAAAGAGCTAGCGTCTTTGTTTTATGTTGTCCAGAATTCCCGGGAAATGAATAGCGGGTGGTGACAGAAGCCATACTGCAGTGAGGTTACTCGTCTGTTGGAATAACACTGAGAAGCTAGGTAGGGCTGGCAGTGTTAAACTAGGGACTATTTCGTATAAAAGTGGAGTACGAATGATAGCAAAAAGGGCTCGCTGGTGAAACTTTGGTCTCATTTCCCAATACGGGTGACACTGGAGTAGTAGCAGGTTCTCTGGAGCTTGAGTGAAGGGTAAACAGAGGTCGCAGTAGAAGCAATTCTGAGACTCCAGAATAAGTCAAAAATTCTATCCTTTTGTTTAGTGGAACAGAGTAGCGAATGTTTTTATGTTGTTAATAACAAAGAATTTAATAAAAAGTATTAAGAAATAAGTTTCCGTATTACCTTGTGAAGGGAGGGTCAGTCGCCGGAGTTGTACTGATGTCACAGTGAGCCGCGCTGGGATTGGTAGAAACAGCGGGCGTGTGACAGAAACAGCCTTGTAAAGGAGGGGTCAGTAGTAAGGAGCAGAACTGACGTCACGAAAGGCTAGCATTGGTCAGACCACGAGCGTGAGCCTGAGTTTGATTGGATAATCAGTTAGAAGCCGCGCTAGGATTGGTAGAAAGAGAAATTGTATGCAGGATTCTGATTTGACTGCCAGTGTGAGACGCGCAGACAGAAGATTTCAAGGGTTTGCAGAATACAATTTTATATATCGCTCATCTAGGATGTATGGAGAAAAGAGAAAAATGTCATCTATAAAGAAAATTAAGAATTTCTTTAAGAAAGATAAGCCTGTGTTAACTAGGGAGGGAATTCCTATTCCACCACCGAAGACACCAGCATCTTTTATGATGATGGAAAGAGGATATCATACTTGTGTTTGGTTGGAAAACTGGATAGAATATACGAAAGGTGATGGTGTACTAGCGCTTCCTGAAAATGGTACGTTTAATGGGAGAATTCTTCAGAATTTGAGAATGAGAATGAATGATTTGGAACCTACACCTAGGTTAACTCAATACGAAGCTTTAGAAGAATGGGAGACTGAGTCATATGAACGCGAGAAATGCAGAGGTGGGAGATATAAAGGATTTTTCCCCAGATATTGGCATGAGTCACGCGAAGGGCAAATGAAGCAGTGGAGGAGAGCTATGGTATCTGAAGGTTTATATCCAGTGTTAGTGGCTGAGGAACAGTCTGGAGGAAATGTAAAGAGAAAACGAAACACATGAATACAACAGGATATGGTGAATCAGATGATGAGTTACTAGAAGATATTTTAATTAAAAATCCACCACCGTATCAAGAAGCAACTAGTAAGGTTACCCCAAGTGCACCAGTGATAGGAATGCCTTTAACCCCACAATTTTACATAATACGTCATTCAATGGGGTGTTGCAGGATAATGAGAGAGATGTTTTAAATAAAACTAGAGAAGAATTAGTTCAGAAAATAAGTCAATTAAATTTGAATGCTGAAGCTTTGACAGTACCAGTAACTATTGGTCCGGTAATCCCATTATATGGAGATAAAAATATTTGCCAGAAACCACAAACTGTGACAATTCCGTTAAACAGTCCCAGAAAAGAAGTAATAATTACAGATGACCAGGTCAGTGAAAATGAATCAGTTATCTCATTAATGGATCTCCCTAATGTGGAACCTTCAACTGAAACTCCGAAAAGAGTTACGCCTATAAATTTGAGAGAGAAGAGATCTTTGGTTCCTATAGGAACTGGAGGTGCAACAGTAGTTACCCCTGAAGATATAGAGAGATGGGCACAGGAAATAGATAATCGGAACCCACCACCAAAGATTTTAGACATCAGTAGATTGAAAGTGGAATTGGAAGAAATGATACTGGGAAGTGTGAGCATAGAAAGATTGAATGTTTATAATGATGAAGAGTTATTATTCTTATGTAAGAGTATAACCAGAAGAGCAAGAGTATTTCATGAGAATTTAACAGAAGTTGCATCAGAAATTGGAATAGATATAGGGAAATCGAAGTTGTTGCAGAAACCATATCGAGTGGATTTTACTGACAAAGATTTAGAAAGTGTTAATGCATCTGGAAAGAGACTACAGTTAAAGGAGTTGATGAATATTTTGCGAAAATGGGGAGACATTGATAAGTGGAGAATTAGATGGATAAGAAAGAAAGAGGAAGTTCAAGCGAGAGAAGCATCATCTGCATTTCCAGTAAGGGAAACAGAAAAGGTTGAGAAATTGTGTTCAATGAGAGAAGTTCCCGGAGGTGGATATGTTCATGTTCCTTGGAGTAGACAGGATATTTTGTCATTTACAAATGACTTTCCAAGATTGAGAGAAAAACCAGTTGAATGGTATAAACAGGTGGAAAGATTTGTGAAGGTTTCAAAAGTCTTATTGAAAGATTTGGATGGTTTATTTGACATTGTGGTACCTCCTGATTTATGGACAGAGTGTAAGATTACAATTGATTGGCCAAGTGAGGAGTATGCTAGAGACTCGAAGACAGGAGCACCCTCAGAGGAGGTGATGAAGAAATATCACCAAGTGATTACATTCTTGAAAGGGAAAATTCCTCCTAAAGAAACAGATTGGGTAAAGATAGATAGAACAACTCAAGAACCAAATGAGTCTGTACATGCGTATTATGAAAGGTTACTGCAGGTGTTTAAGCAGTATAGTGGCTTTGAGAATATTGGTGATAAGGATATGGGACATTTTGTGTATCGGTTTGTATATGGTTTGAAACCAGAGTTTAGTCAGATGATCCAACAGCACATGTTGTGTTGGCAGAGTAAAACAGTGGATGAAATTTTAAAGTATGCAAAATACTGCGGAGACGACATTGAGGCAAGGCGTAGAAAATTAAAAGAGAAAATGATGTGGGCACAGGTAAAATTGGCAGAACAGCAGGAGAATAAAACCAATACTCAGACTGATAATCAAGTGAAAGAGCAGGGTCAGAATGATCAAGTGGCGAATGGCAGTAAATTTAGAGGACGAATGAACAGAGAAGAAGCGAGAAGAAGTTTCCTTGTCATGCGTGCGGAAAGCTTGGACATTGGAAGAACGAGTGTAAGAGTATTCAGAATAATAATGGGCCAAATCAAAATGTATTCCCACAGATGCAGAATGAAGTACTTATGAATCAGCAGCAGCAGGTAGTTACTCCACAATATCAGGTGCCACAAGCTCCTATGCCAAACTTTGTGAACCACCAAAAGTTCAGTACGAACACCGGATTTCAAGGAGAAAGTGGTAAGAATAATAGAACAGTTACACAATATTTTTTGCAGAATGATGAGGAAAATTCAGACTTTGTACAATGACGGTGCCTGAGGGGGGAGGAAGAGGAGTGCGTGCTTGGCGCAACCTTGCCGGTAGATCAGTCAGGTCCATTTGTTGATTGGAAAGTAGAAGGTAAAGACATCACTTTTCTATTGGATACTGGTGCTACCCGGTCTACTGTGAGAACAGCAGACATCCCAAACCTACCCCTCTCCGGAGAATCCATCCAAGTTGTAGGAGTGTCAAATCAACAGATTAGAACCCCAATCACAAAACCGATGGAGGTGCACATTGGAAACTTTAAAGAAATGCATCGGTTTGTAGTTTGCGATTCCAGTCCCGTAAATCTGTTGGGAAGAGATCTACTGTGCAAAATGAATTGCACGATCTATTGTACACCAGATGGTGTCGCTTTCCAGACCCCTGATGAAGATGTTATATACAAAATGATGCTAGTCAAGCAAGGAACAGAAGTAGATGAGATGTTTTCATTAATGACTGAAAATGAATTGCCAGAAGAGTTGAGAGCCACAGTCAATCCAGAAGTGTGGGATTTTACAGGAAAAGATATTGGGCTGATGTCAAATGTAGACCCAGTTAAAGTGACAGTGAAAGAAGGTGCAGTTTATCCAAACACGCGACAGTACAAGATGAGTCCAGAAGTGAAAGCAGGAATTATTCCAGAAATCGATCGAATGGTTAAACAAGGCATTTTAAAAGAAATAATGGGTAGTCCTTGCAATTCACCAATAATAGGACTGAAAAAGCCTAGCGGAAAATACAGGATAGTGCAGGATATAAGAAAAAGTAACAAAATTGTAGTACCATGTTGCCCAATAGTACCAAATCCAGCAGTAATCCTTTATCAGATACCTTGGAATGCAGGCTGGTTTACAGTAATTGATTTATGCCAAGCATTCTTTTCTATTCCTTTGCACCCAGACAGCCAGTATTTTTTCGCCTTTAAGTTTGAGGATCGTATTTTCGCATGGTGCCGAGTTCCTCAAGCTTACACAGAGAGTCCCTCAATTTTTAACCAAATCCTGAAAGTGTTTAGAGTAATTAATCATGCTTGGAAATTCGGTTCTGGTTCAGTACATTGATGACCTACTGGTGGCATCAAAAACACGAGAAGATTGTGTCACTGACACAATTGCATTACTGAACCATTTGGCTGAAGGAGGACACAAGGGGCCATATTCTCAAGGAGCTATCGCCGAGTTAGCGGCACTCTATCGCAGCCAAATCCGCGATAAATTTATCTCCCCATTCCCAAGCTGGTGCTAACAGCCCATAACACCAGTTTACCTGCGATAGCAGTCGCAAAAAACATCGCCACAGATGACCCGGGCATCTAACGCTAATAAGATGCAGAGTAGGCATTCCCGTGCAAAAAGCTGCGACAACACCACTCCACAATATTCTCAACGACCAGCCACATCGGCGATAAGACCACAAAACATGCGATAAGGCGCGTTAGCAGCATGTAACTAACACCTGCTCCTACCTGGTGTAAAGTCGGACGACAGCCGGCACCAGACAAGGGAGCACAGCCCATAGCCACACATGAAGAACAACAGAAGCTCTGGAGCAACCGACCATGCAGCCCGGAGCTCCAATAGGTCAACAACACCCACCGCCACCACCTCCAGGACCACACACACCCCCGGGTCCTACCCCGGGCACCCCCCACCCCCCCCCCACTGGACAAAGAAATTGCACATCAACTCCACGAAATCATGAACCAAACAAATCGCCTGAAGTCGCACAATCACAACACCCAACATACATGTGTCGTCAGAAAAAGGGAAATCATACATCCATATCATAATATCCAAACAATACGTTTATTACAGAAAAAAACAAAACAAACAAATCTGAAGAGGCATGGCGGGTCGTCTCAGGACATCCTGTAAGTCACAGCCTGCAAAAAAGAAATCTGGATCAGAAGGTGTGCCATGCGCCCATCAAAGTACAGAGAGAGAGAGTGAAAGAGAGAAAGAGAGAGGGAGAGAGGGAGAGAGAAAAAGAGAGAGGGAGAGAGGGAGAGAGGGAGAGAGAAAGAGAGGGAGAGAGAAAGAGAGAGGGAGGGAGAGGGAGAGAGGGAGAGAGAAAGAGAGAGGGAGAGAGGGAGAGAGAAAGAGAGGGAGAGAGAAAGAGAGAGGGAGAGAGAAAGAGAGGGAGAGAGAAAGAGAGATGGAGAGAGGGAGGGAGAGGGAGATAGAAAGAGAGGGAGAGAGAAAGAGAGGGTGAGAGAGTGCCGACACTGCGGACCTAGGCCTCACTGCTCACCTGCTGCCACCGGTGTGTCTCCAACCACGTGCCGGTATTCACAGCAGTCCCCCAGGTCCCTCATCTGAAACAGTTTCCAGAGACATGAATGGCAGAGTCCATACAGTTGCACACGCCATCATCGCTTGCCCGCCCCTGCGCACACAGGCTGCTGCACCCCAGCCCCTCCCGCCGCCCAGCGGTGATTGCCCGCCCCTGCGCAACCAGGCCTCACTGCTCACCTTCCGCAAACGGCGTGTCTCCAAGAGGGCCCACCACGTTCCGGAGGGATCTCCAAGCCCGGTGCCCGCGACCATGGCACACTCCACATCATGCAGCCCTGCACCGCGGGCCACCAGGTCACACACATGATTCTGGGTCTTGATTTCGCAATGGCAGAGACCACATCAGTGCACACGGCATCATCGCAGGCTGCACACCCGCTCAGCGCTTGAGGTGCCACTAACTCTGTGAACCGCGACGCAACGCCACGTGACGGGAGGCCCGCCCTGCCCGCTGGCTCAAGCCTACACTGCGGTCCAGCAGGGCTCACACCAATCCTTGCCAGGACAGCACATCATCGCAGGCTGCACACCCGCTCAGCACTTTAGGTGCCCCTATCTCACTGCACCTCAAGACACCGTCCCGTGGCAGTGTGCCTGTGCCTGCTGATGTGTATCCGGTGCCACCAAGTCTGTGCACCGCTAGCCATGGATCCTTAATGATTGAGTCCCGTGGTGCGGACGCCATCCTGTCACCCCCGGCACTGGGCAATGTGAGGTGGCAGGGCCCTAGGCCCTCATGCATACATGAGAACTACACGGAGAAACCCAGTCAGAGAGAGTGGAAATGGCGTCCAGCACGTGTGCCAGGCCCTTTTTATTGGCAGGGTCACGTGTCCTGTGACGCCTGTGCTGGATGGGTGTGGTGTGGGTGTACACCAGCCGTGAGGGAGTGGCTGTGGCATGCTGACAACTAGACCTGTGAGCTGCAGATCCCGACAGTGAAGACCTGGGACATGTAGCGTTGTCGTCCCACCCTGTGTGCGTAATTGGAGTGGGCTGTCCCGGCGTATGCCAGTCCAGCGTAAGGGTGTGAACAATGACCCCGGGGCTCTGGGCGTGATTCCGTCCTGGGCTGGACAAGGAAGTGACTAATGGATGTGTCTCTGTTGTAGTGTCGGCGCAACCCGGACCGCAATCGGCAATGTGTCACCCTGTGACAAAAGTCCCACAACATGGGCAACATGGACGTAAGGGGGAATCACTGACCCTACATTCATCCATACTTCCACACTTGAAAGATCATGGACATGACACATCTGTGTGAATATGAATGTTTATTACACATTCAAGGGAGTGTTGCAGCTGGAGCAGTACAGGGCCATGCCAACCCCACTTCACATTGTCGGCCCGTGGAGGGCCAGCCAGAGTCCTTCAGGGAATGACAGGTACATCAGGAGAGGAGGACTTCAGTCCACAGTCTGATAGCTGTGTCATTGGTGACCAAACAGAATATGGCAGTCCATGTCGAGGTCCAAGGTGAGTGTTGCAGAGTGCATCAGGGGACAGTGAAAGGTGATGATGCAGAGGGCAGAACCAAGCAGAAACAGGCCACATGGTGGAGATGAATGCTACTGCGTCCTCCTGACCACGATGGCAGATTCATCCGTATCTTCGTCCTCTGCTGTTGCATGTGCCTCACATGTGGGTGGTGGTGTTCTGTCTCCAGCACTGTGTGGCACTGACACATCAGGGGCCAGAGATGTGGATGGGGTGGTAGCAGCAGCATGCATCAGCGCCAGGCCTTGTGGCAGCAATGCCATGAGGAGGGTCTTTAGGGCATTGAGGGACCCAGCTACCTCTCGCTGGTGTGCAGCCGTGCAGCCGCTCTTTCCGCCTGCGTCCGATCCATGTTCTCCATCATCCTCCGCATGTGTCCCAACTCCCGTGCGAGATCGCTGGAGGCACTCTGGCTAGACAGTCGTTCTTGTCGCAGAGTTAGGACTCTAGCAATGTCAGCCATGGTCCTTTGGAGAGCATGGAGCGGACTGTGGGTGTCCGTTAGGGACTGTGAGTGGTCCCTGATAGGACTTAGACACCCACGTATGGTGTCTAGTTTGGCTGCCATGCGGTCGAACCCCACCTGCACCTGTTCAGCCAGCTTCTCCTGGCACCCCAACACACGGCGTTGGAAGGCCATGTGTTCGTCGTTGGGGTCCTGGGTGGCAGCCATGGTGGTGGGTGCTGCCTGCTGTGTGTACTGTGCAGGGGGTGGGTTCTCCTCGTGGCAGCTGGGCTGCCCTGATCCTGGAAGTGGGCTGCGGAGGCTGTCCACGAGCTGTTGGAGTGCGTCGGAGTCGAAGGTGTGGTGGTCCTCTTCGTCATCAGAGAAGAGAGGTTCGGACTGCTCTACAGGAAATGTTGAATTTCCCCCTGCAATGTGAAGGGGAGATGCAGTTTAACATCGTGTTCACATGTATGTTGACACATTGTACATGTTTACATTCAGACTGCATGACAGTGTACATTGTGACTGTTTGGGGGGAGCTGCCTATTTGAAGCGGGACAGTGGACATTCCGACTACATCACGGATGTGTGTTTGTACTTGTACATTGTCAACTCACATTTCCCTGCTATGCCAAATGTGATTGGCCAGTTTCTACGCACATGCGGCACCAGTTGTGTACTCTGCTCTGTTGTGGACGTGTTGCGGTTTGTACCACATCGTTGTCAATGTTGCTGTGCTCTGCATGTAATGTGTGTGTGCCGCATTTTGGGGGAGTCGCCCCCTGCAGCTCTGATTTAGCTGCCCTTCTCCCTTACATGCGGTGTGCCTCTGGGTTCTGTGCTTATGCAGTGCTGAGATGTTGCATACCTGTGTGCATTGGTCTCTTGGTGGGAGTTGTGGGTCTGGGGCATGTTTTGTCCGCAGATGTGCTATGCTTAATTGTGCATGTGTGCCATTGTGCCCGTCTCCCCCATTCCACCAGTCCCTGGTGGTTACTCACCCTGTTGCTGTTGTGTCCGGTCATGTTGAGCAGTGTCCGGTCCCCCAACTCCTGCCACCGTCTCCCCACTGACGACTGTGGACACCATTTCCTCCATCTCGTCCAGCTCCTCCTGTGGTGCTGGACTCCCACCTCCAGTCTGCATTGCTGCCTTCCGGTTGTTTGCGAGTTTCAGCTTGGTTTTGTGCTTCACATCATTCCAGCGCCTCTTGACCTCGTCCATTGTCCTCTTCAGCACTCCGACTGCATTCACCTTGTCCACGATGGTCTGCCATATTCCATTTTTAGTTGCCAGTGACACAGTGGAGGTGACGAACAGTGATTGATGGTGTTCTATTACCTCCGTTATCAGGATCCTGTTTTCCTGCGGACTGAACCGCTTCTTCCTACTCTTCTTGTCCTTCCCTGACCCCGAGGTCCCTGGCTGTTCCTCCGGGGGGCTTGTGGGGTTCTAGTTGTCCTCTGTACTTGCTTCGGATGCCTCCATTGTGCTTCGCTGTTGTTTGGCTTTTGTTGGTATGGTTTTTTTTCTACTTTTATAATGCATTTTCCCGCATGACGCGTAGGAATTGCAGGCCTGTGGCTGGTTTTCGTAGATTTTTGTATCGCGATTTGCATCATCGCTACTATTTTCGCATTGGAGTTTCGCATTTTTGCGGCGTTGCGTTGTTTTTAACGTGTTCATTTTGCGCGTCATCGTGTGACTATCGCATGGTACCGCCGTGTTGTGAATACCACGTTAACACAGAGTTGTTTTCCCGCGATAGACTGCGATGTGAAGGGTTGCGTTAAGCTACACTTGCGGTGGTTATCACACGTTCTTGAGAATATGCCCCAAGGTGTCTCCAGAAAAATTACAGTTCTGTCAACAAGAAGTTAGATATTTAGGGCATAAAATAGAAAGAGGAGTTAGAAAAGTGACACCAGAAAGAATAAAAATAATCAAAGAAATGCAACTACCTCAGACACAAAGAGAGATGAGAATGTTCCTGGGAGTGGTTGGATGTTGTAGGCAGTGGATTAACAGTTTTTCCATGCTAGCAAAACCATTGATACAATTGAAACGAAAGAGAGCTAAAGATTCAATTGATTGGAATGATGAATGTTTGGAAGCCTTTGTGAAATTGCGGAATTGTTTGTGTGAGGCTCCTGCTTTGGGCATGCCTGATTATTCAAAAGAATTTGCGTTGTTTTGCTGTGAGAGAGAAAATTGTGCACTTTCAGTCTTAACACAGAGACATGGACTAAGCCGACGTCCAGTGGCGTATTTGTCTGCCACATTGGATCCAGTGGCTTCAGCTTTACCTGGCTGCTTAAAAGCAGTAGCTGCTACTTGTATGAGTCTGGAGCAAAGTGAGTCAATAGTGATGGGACATTCTGTAAAAGTCTATGTTCCACACTCAGTTGAAATTCTTTTGACAAGAACAAGAACGCAACATCTTACACCTAGTCGGCTGACTAAGTATGAAAGAGTGATTTTGGGAGCAGAAAATGTGCCAGTAATAAGATGTACGGTCATGAACCCTGCCACATAATTGCCAGATCCATGCAATGAGGAAGTAAGAGATGAAATTGATCATGATTGTTTGGATGTGACTGAATTGTGTACTAAGCCCCGTCCTGGCATTAAAGAAACGCCATTAAAAGAAACTGATCATGAGTTATTTGTGGATGGGTCTTGTCTGAGAAATGAAGAAGGAGGATTCAGTGCTGCTTAATGTAAAATATCGGGGGTAATTGAAGCATCCTGTTTACCGGGAGTCAAATCTGCACAAGTAGCCGAATTGGTGGCCTTAACAAAGGCATGCAAAATTGGGAAAAATTGGAGAGTAACCATATTTACGGACAGTCAATATGGTTTCGGGGTTGTGCACGATTTTGGCCAACTCTGGATGCAGAGGGGATTTCTGACTTCTTCAGGATCTCCTATAAGAAACAGTAAAAATGTGAAAGATCTGCTGGAGGCATTACAATTGCCAAAAGAAGTAGCAGTTGTTAAATGTGCTGCACATCAGTCAGGAAATGACTATGTGGCAGCCGACAGTAGATATGCTGACCAAATTGCTCGATACTGTGCAAGAAATACAATGGCCATAAACAGAAAACTTGAAACAGGTGAAACCAGCTGCCAACTTATGTTTTTCTCAATTCCAGAAACATGGGATGAGATTAGACAGTTGCAGGAAGAAGTTGAGGAAAAGGAAAAAGAAATTTGGATAAAAGCAGCATGTACAAAAAGGTCGGAAGATGAAGTATGGGTGTATTTAGATGGAAGACCAGTCATGCCAGATTGTTTACTCTCTAAAATGGCAAGAGTATATCATGGAGCAACACACATAGGGAGAGATTCAATGATAAGATTATTCAGACAGAGTTGGTACAATCCGAAATTCAGGGTAGTCGCAGAGAGCCTTTGCCAAAGATGCTTAACCTGTCAGCAGCAAAATCCAGGCAGGAAGACAGTGGTTAGCTGGGGAAAGATTGGAAAGGCAGAAGGACTCTTCACCAGGTTGCAGTTAGATTTCATTGAGTTGCCTCCTTGTAATGGACTAAAGTATGTACTTCTCATAGTGTGTCTGTTCTCAAGATGGGTGGAGGCATACCCCACCAGAAGAAATGACAGTCTTACAGTTGCTAAACTATTGTTGAGGGAGTTGATTCCTCGTTTTGATTTTCCAGTCACTTTGGAATCAGATAGAGGACCTCATTTTAATAATGAAATAATTCGATTAATCTGTGCTGCATGTAACATAGAACAAAAACTGCACTGTGCTTATCGTCCAGAGGCTTCTGGAATAGTTGAACAGCTAAATGGCACAATCAAGTCAAGACTAGGGAAAGTGTGTGCATCCACAATGCTGAAATAGCCAGATACATTACCTCTTGTACTGATGGGTCTCAGAAGTATTCCTGACAGAAAGACAGGAATGAGTCCTCATGAGGTACTCATGGGAAGGGCAATGAGACAAGCATTTATTCCTGGAAATAAATTAATGACTATAACTGATGATCTGCTATTGGACTATTGCAAAGGATTGGCTGAAATGGTGGGTTCTGTCTCTCACCAGGTTGGAGAAGACGCAGTTGAAAGACAGCCAGACCAAGCACATGATTTGAATCCTGGAGATTGGGTGTTAGTGAAGAAACACGCAAGGAAGTCGTGTCTAGCACCAAGGTGGGATAAACCGCGTCAAGTCATACTAGTCACTACCACAGCAGTGAAGTGTGCAGGTTTGCCCAATTGGATTCATGCTAGTCATACCAGAAGAGTTCCGAGCCCATCAGAACAACAAGAGCAACGACTGACTGAACAGGCTGAAACATCAGAAGTTGAAAACTGTGAAATTGCAGAATCTAGAGTGATAGATTCTGAAAGACAACTATATGACGAACAGCCAAGTACAAGTCAGGAAGAGTGGATACCAGTAATTGAAATACCTGATGATGCTGTCGAAACAAGAAGAATAACAAAACTGAAAAGACAGGAAAGTAGACAGGAAGAGACAGGGGAAGAAGAACACACTCAGGTAGAAATAAACAAAGACATTCAGACACCTGAGGAGGGAAAGGCAGAATTAGAAGAACAAGTTCAGGCAGAAGAAGAACAATATGAAATAAGACCTGAACAGGATCATGTAGAACTAGAAGAACAAGTTCAGGCAGAAGAAGAAGAACAAATTATAATAAGACCTGAACAGGTGCGAGTAGAGGAAGGTCCAAACATAGAAAATAGAGAACAGATTGTGCCTAAATTAAGTGAAAATAAAAGAACTCTAGAAGGAGATAAGGAAGGTGAAAGTGCAGTTCAGGACAAAAGAGTTAGAAAGGGAGATAATTGGCCAGAAGGAGTGAAGAAATTAAGGTATAATTTGAGAAAATCAGAAAAGAAACCAGAACAAGTAAATGAAGTTACGAGTCAAATGCAATATAAACAAACCTTAGTAAAACTTACACGAAGAAGCCCAAGATTGAGAAATTTAAACAGAAAATACAAGGCCCCTGAATGGACCTACATTATACTCGAAGAATTTGAAAACTTAGATTTAAGTGAAGAAACAGAAAGGGTTCATGTTGCACAGATTGATGAAAGCAAATTGAGACCGCCTTAAAATAAAAAGAAAAATTAAACAGACAAAGAAAGAAAAAGAGAGAAGAAATTTTCTCAAATTAAGATGGCAGAAGTTAAAGTCACAGAAAGACCGAATCGAGGTTTAAAAAGAAAATGTTTTAGATTTTGTTTTTGTAGTATTTTAGTGGTAGTATTAGTATGGTTGTTCCTAACAGTAGGAGTACCTTTGCTAATGGAAATAAGTGACAAGAATAATACAATTATAAATGAAAAGGTAGATAGAATAAAGGGAACTAAAATAGAAATAGGGGTAGAAGATGAGGCAAATTATCATAATGAAACAGATTATAATACGTCTTCAAATGTGTTTACTAAATTGTTATTTCAGTACGTTAATACAATGGAAAATAGTAATTGTTATGTTTGTATGAAGTTACCCTCATCAGTATCAGAAGGGGTGACGTATCACCATATACCTTTAACATATGGTGTGTCATGTAGTATTTTATCAAGTTTATTTTATGCTACAGGGAGACTTCAGTATTTTTATTCAAATCTAGATGTAGTATTTTCAGAATTGCCTATTAGAAAGAATATGAACCCAGTAGCTAGTAGTAGGAATGCGCAGTTTATGGGTGAATTTTTCTTAACTATGAGTTCAATAGATCTAGTTCAAGCACATAAAAATAACTTGACTTGTATATTATGCGAAGAAGAAAAATAGTTTTTGAATTTAGTAGAAGAAAAGAGACAGGATTTAACAAAGAAAGCTGCTGAACAGAAGTCCTATGTACCTCCATGGGCTGAGAAAGAGGGAATTTATGCAAAAGGCAAAGCTCATGCTGCGATGTCCCTGGATTTTGTGAAAAAGGGAAAATTCTGCCTCCATAGATTAAAGACAGATTATAATAATAACTACATTGGTTCCAGTGAGTGTGAACACAACTTCCTAATTTTAGGAGGGTGGGGACTAAAAGGCGGAACTGATCCTGTATTTCCAGGAGTTTATTATGTCTGCGGGAACAATGCCTATTATAGGTTACCTGCAAGATGGTACGGGAGCTGTTATTTTGGAATAGTTTTCCAGAAAATATATCATGTGGACAGAATCAATGGAATCAATGGAAAATCTAATGAACTAACACGTAGAAGAACAGCTAGTTTTTTTTTATTTTTTATAAATAGTAGGGGATATATTTAGTGCATTGATACCCTCAGTTGGAGTCATTCTAAATTCACAGAAAATTTGTAAATTATCAACCATAGTTGATCGTCTTTCTACAGATACTACGGGAGGATTCTTAACTTAATGATTAACACAGAAATGTTTGCAATCAGGTCTATGGTTTTACAAAACCGTCTTGCTCTTGATATTTTAGTAGCAAAAGAAGGTGGAGTCTGTGGTATGTAGGAGATTCAACATTGCTGCACTTATATTCCGGACAAGAGTAAAGAAATTAAAAAGTATATTGGAAACATTACAAGAATGCATAATGACTTGACCCAACTGGAGGTTGACAGTGTGTGGAGAAAACTAACAAAGAGTATAACATCAATAGGGAAATGGTTTACTGATTATGGGAAAAGTTTTCTAGGTCAAATAATATTACCATTAGTTGTGATAATGACAATAGTAATGATATTAATGTTCACATATAAATGTTGTAGAAACAGAGGGAAAGGAAGAATACATCTAGAAAGAGAGGGAAAAGGAAAGAAACGGAAAAGAGAATATGAGGAGATACAACTAGAAGAAATGAAAGGAGAAATACATAAAAAGATGAAAGATTTAGAAGGGAAAGAAGTAACAAATGGAAAATGAGAAAAGAAATAGAAAATTGAGATGTGCTAAAGTTGGCATCTGGGATGGGATGGGTAATTTGTGATGGCTTAAAATGCCATGAGAGAGGGGATTGATGGAGCAAGGACTCGTAAAGAAAGAGACTTGCTGGGAAGCAATACTCTCATTTAACTCGCTAACGAATTACTAACAATGTCTTGTAAATAATAACACGCACCACAGAAAACATGCGGGTTAGCGAAGCTTGCATATGTGTGTACTAATGTAAATAACAATGAAAACGGACTAATCCAGCTTTAAACGGGAAATCTTTACCGCGCATGCGTCAACTGCATCTACGCAGTGTGACGAAACTAATGCTTGGAGGGAAATTCTAGCGCATGTGCAGTAGGCATTAAAATGGAGTCTTGAAGACTCACGTGCCTGGCATCTGCTTAGCCGGAATGAAAACCAGTGATTTTACTAATGCTAATGCGGGTAAAGTATTAATAAATAAAGGGGGTTAGAGTAGTGATGGGTGGTATACAGTGTGACCATTTATTTTGTGAAATTAATATTTCTTCTTTTGACTTTATTATTAGTGCGCATTTGGGCCTTTCACGTTTATCTGAACTGAGCCGACTGATTCAAGTTTGCGCATGCCTACATGAGAGTTAACCCGGAAGGATGACCAAGCTTTTGACAGCCGTCCAAGGACGAGAATGATGTGCCCTGAGAGCAGAGGGTGAAGAGTTCAATCAAGAAGACTTTTATTCATGATTTTGAAATAAATGTAACTAATAAAGTTTGGATATGTATGGGAACGACAGAAATGAATAAAGTTTAAGGGGATGGGTTTTGCAAACAATGGAGTGATAGAATAAAAGTAATATGTAAGCATGGTGTGATGATCGTTTCCCCTTGCCTGACCAATTAGATTTCGTATTTTTGTGATATTGAAACTTTAGTGGGTGGTACATGATAAACGAAGGGTATAATTGAGGTAGCTTTAGTTAGTTAGTTAGACGTCGATGCTGAGGTGTAGAGCTCGGGATGCTGTTGGTGCTGTGGGTGATGCTGATGCTGTAAGATGCTGATGAAGAAGCCGAATGCAGAACCATCTATCTTAATTTAATTGGGTTAGACAAGAAGATCGCGGAAGAAACTCGAGGAGGAAGAGAGTGTCAGAGAGGGGTGCTACGCAGTCGTCGGTATTTAGAGAGGTTAAGTATCCTGTCCTGATTCCTGTTCTGAAGTCTTTGTCTCCTGATCTATCCCGGGGGACCCTTACCAGCCCTTTGGCCAGGGGGTTTGGTCTTCACACCATCCTTGGTAATTATTATTTCATGTTGGTTGTAGATGTTCTTTTCTCTCTGTCCTCTCCTTTCCGGGCATAGTTATTGTATGAGTTTGAAATACTTTGCTTAATGATTAATTGATTGAATTTACACTCTTACGAATGAGGGTGTTTTGTACTGAAGTTTAGGTTGGTTCACATTCATTTAATTTAGATAAAGATTTTGAAACTTCCCGAGTCTGAGGTTATTTACTTAAATTAAGAAACAGTTAAGAGTTATGTTAATTATCACCATCAATTAGTTCAACTAATGGTCCATCGACCAGAGGAAAGAACTTTTTGATCAGTGAAAGGTTAGTTAGGAATGAGAAATAACTAATCCTGTGATATGAAAAATATAAACTAAACCCAGCGGTCTACTTGGTTAGGTGTAAGAGTTCATGGGCCCAGGTGAGTATATGGTATTAGAGTATCTGTTGTTGGTATAACGCTGGATCAGTTCCACCCACAGGTAAGTTCTCAAGTACCCTAAGGAAAGGGTTGGGATAATTCAAGGGTCCCTCCCAGAGGAGGGGCTGGACAGTGGGGAGGATACTCCCATGTCCTTTGTCCAGTTTCACGCCAGAGCGGGAGCCAGCGGCTCCCTGAACTGGTTCCAAATGGGGTATGCAAGGAGGGCACCAAATGTGCGCTTCAAAGCAGCCTAGTGGTGCTGGCAAGCGCCCCCACCCGCTGCCTAATACTCTAAGTCCTGTCTGGGAGGTGGTCACAGGAAACCTATTGTCCTAACTTCCCCTGCTTGAGCTTGGCTCAGCAGCAGGAGGGCAGAATCGTGTCTGTGGTCAACAGCAGCCATAGCTTGCTGTCAGACTCTGGAAGACAGGTACCGTGAGCATGGAGGGCTTCCCGGAGGAGCCCCACAGTGCATGGAATCATACTCCACCATTTACAGTGTTGGAGTATGATTCCAACATATTTGATACCAAACATGCCAGCGTTCGTTACAGCCAGTTTATAGTTAGCCATTGTGTAATGACACATGGCCCCTATATGTATCGTAATGGCTGACACACTTACAACGCCTGGAGAATGGACTCGGGGTTTGTAGGGGTGTCTTGCTCATGCAGGGGCACCCTCACACTTATAACCAAGCACCCTGCCTTCAGGATTGAAAGGCCTGCCTTAGGGGTGACTTATAGGTTTTAAGTGTAGTGACCTCAGATCTAAGACAACTTATATCTGTCATAAGTGGTGCTGGCACCAGCTTACACAGGCTGCAATGGTTGGCCTGTAGTCCCAATTTGAGTGGTCTCCTATGGGTGGCACAATACATGCTTCAGCCCATGGGGACCCCTGGTGTACCTATACCCTAGGTACCTTAGTACCATATACTAGGGACTTACAAAGGTACACCAGTAGCCAATCTAGGGGGTACCTTAGTACTCACCATGGTCCAATTTAGGGAGGAAGCTCAGAGACTGGGGTCCTGATTAGCATGATCCGAGTCAGACTAGTCAGAAAATTGAATGACACCAGCAAAAAGTGGGGGTAACCATAAAAGCAGATCCTACTTTCCTACACCCTCCATAATTTATGCTCCTTTTGCCAACCTCAGAAGGATGAAATGCTGAGCAGGCCAGCATTGTCAGGATGCAAGCATAACTCACAGGTCATATGGAGATTACCGCAGCTAGCACACTAACCAGCTATTCTATTTCAGGAGCTAAACATGCTTTCTTGCAAGGGATTTATTTAAATCAGTGCTATCTTGTTATTGAAATCAGAATTTAGGGTGCAAATCAGCTCTGTCCTTAATTTAAAATGTGATTTGTCTGAAGCTTCAAAGCCAAGAGGTGTGTGGAGGAAAAAGGGACAGGCATCAGACCGAGGACAGGTGGCACCAGTGTGGCACAGGCAGGAATGGAATGGTTAGACGCAAGGGGAAGGTGATATGATGGAATGGTGGAGGGGCATGGAATGGGTGAAGACAGGAGAAAGTAAGAGCAAAAAAAGGTTGGAAGGACTGGATATCTGAGGAAGCCAGGAATAGACAGAAGGACTGACTGTAGGAGCTTGGTGATACTAGCAACCAGTGGAGAAGCAAGGGTGAAGGAATGGGTGGACAGATAGGAAAAACAGTATGGGCGGAAGGAAAAGGAGAGAGGTGTGAGTCATGGCCTGGGATGTGAGGAGAGAACGAGATTAGTAGTGAAATGGAGGATATGAAATACACTGGTGGCGAGACCAAGACAAAGGCATACTTTGCTTACAAATTAAAGGGATGGGTGGAGAGATAGGCCAAAGATGGACAGTAAGGGCTAAAGCAGAGGGGGAGAGGCAAAATGTAGGGATGAATGACAGACAAGGTGAATGGATTAATAGGCAGGCAAGAACAAGGGATGGGTGGACAGCTGAGCATTGGATGGCGAGACAAGGGATAGGCACAGAGACAATACCAAGAGTGGATAGCGAGTAGACCAGTGGAAGGGAGGAGATACATGGTCCAGAGACGGGTGGACAGACATAGTCAATGGAGGGAAAGAGGAAGGCAGTGCTAAGGGATGGAGAATAACAGGGTCAAAAACAACTAATAAAACAAACAGATTTTCCAATAGAATGTGAAAAGAGAGTGTTAGATTTTGGTAAATCACATACTTCTTTTGCACAAATAAAAGGCTAATTGAGTTTGGAATTGGGTCAGAGTAATAACAAATGGATCCTTGCTGTAAGACACATAATATGAACAGTGACAGTTTTCCGACACAAATCACACTGCATTAAAGACAAACTGTGTGAAACAGTGCGATCGGAGAACAAACAAGCATTGGCATAGCCAATAGGTCTCGCCTTTGGGACCTTATAAGTGTTTAGCCATGCAACAGTTGAAGTTGTTGCACCAAGGATATTGTGCTGCATAACTAAATCCTTATAAGGTCCCAAAGGCGAGACCTATTGGCTATGCCAATGCTTGTTTAACTTTAGGTCAAAACTGTGGAATCGTCGACATTTTTTTGCTGATCAGTGATTCACGACAATCATGAGTCTGTAAATAGTTCTTTGTACTTTTCCTGGTCATCATATTGAGTTTCATCTGTTTTTAGCATCCCTTAATCAAGAAACAATTATGATTGCATAAACAGACAACTGCACTTTATACTGGCGATGACGTTGAGGACTATCTGTTTAAGCATATCTATCTATCTATCTATCTATCTATCCATCTATCCATCTATCCATCTATCCATCTATCCATCTATCTATCCATCTATCTATCTATCTATCTATCTATCCATCTATCTATCCATCTATCTATCTATCTATCTATCTATCTATCTATCTATCTATCTATCTATCTATCTATCTATCTATCTAGCAACGTAAATGACTCCAGTATGTGCAGATACCGGAAGTACCACACATCGGAATATACGGACCACAGACATCGGAATATACGGACCACACATATTGGAATATACAGACCACTCGTAATTAGAAGCCCAGAAATGCATAGTCATTTGTGATTTCATGAGTTCTGAGGTAGCTGATCTCTCTTCACACCACAGAAAGTTTGCACTGGTGCACCAGAAAAGAGTGAAAATCGATTTTCACTAGTTGTGATTTCAGTGTAATAGCGAAAGTAGCAAATTGAAATCGCACCAGGGAGCAGGCAGCGAAGTAATTTCACACTATTTGAAGAGAAATGGATAAAATACATTACTTTTTACAATCTTTGCCCGAGTGAAAAATGTCCTCTCTGATTTAGACAGAAGCACGACGTTTCTCTCTATCCCTTGTAACACACAAGTACTAAACTTGCACTACTGTTTTCCACAGATTGTTCTTTTTCAGACCGGTGTTAATGTACGGGGAATACCTCGGCTTACTTTTAAAAGAGAAATAAATGAACACAGCTCTGGTTATCAGTGTTAAAACTGACTGGAATCTCACAATGTGTTAAAGATAAAGTGAATACTTACCGCCAGGAGCAGGATGAATAGCTGGGTCAGCCCGTCCATCTTCGGGCTGGAGGAGGAAGAACCGACCGGAGTGGGCGGGTTTTCTTTAAATCCGGCAGCGGGCACCAAGGTAACCTGCCTGGAGAGTTGGTGGTTGCCCTGGAACGGCTGGCAGAGTTGGTGGCTGGCTACTGTTCCATCACACCTGGTGGCTGTCCTGGGGTACGCTTGGCACAGCTGCGAAATGTACTAAGGTCCAGGTATGACTGGCAGAGCTCGTGACCGCTCCGTCCACTGGAAGAGCTGGCGCCTCCTCTAGGGTTCCTGGGTGAGATGGTGGTATCCCTCCTGAAGCTGTTTGTCAGAGATGTGTCCCTCTCGGTGTATGCCTGGCAGCGCTGTTGTACGCCCCACGGAGAGCTGCTGTCTCTCCCAGGACTCCCTGGCACAGTCGATGCCTCCCCGAAGGATGCCCAGCAGATGCCGGCGTCTCTCCTGGAGTTGCCTGGCAGGGGTGAATTCCCTTTTCGCCCAAGAGCTGCCTGCACAAAGCTGAAGCCCGCGGAGCCGAGACTTCGTTCAGGTTAAAGGCGGACTGATAAAGGCAGACCCAGAGACTGCGCCCCGGGCAGCTTTGAGAAACCGGTCCGACCAGATCACACTCTCTCCCAGAGCCCCACCCCTGCACTCCTCCCACGGCGATAATCCCCCCTGCCCCGTCCCGAAAACAGCCTTCAGCCCCGAGGAAACAAGACATAAAACAAGAAGCAACCATTCCTCTAACTCGCGCCCATTCCCACTGCAAATCACCAGCTATCAGCAGCCCGCATTGTTCTCCCGGCAGCTATCCCACGAGCGATAAGCCTCCAGAAAGACAGCATGGGCGAGACAGTCTGTGTGTCTGAGGGTGTCATGTGTGTGTGTGGGAGTATGTGTTAACCCTCAATAACGAGCGGTGCGCGCGCGGTTACGGCCGCCGGGCGCGATAATTGAAAACACATGGCGGCCGTGCAGGTAACCACACGGAAAAGGCCATTGTGCACGAGCGTGTGGTCAGCTTTTGGAAGCCCCTTACATAAAGTCTCGCAGAGCAGCGCATGCGCGCTACTCTAGGCTCGACCTAAAAAGGATCAAATAGATAACATGACAAAGATATACGTAGAAAGACAGAGCAACCTGAGTGGATGGAAGAGCCATCTGAGTGCATTTGAGAGACCGGCAGTGGCATGAGGGGAACAGTAATACAAGAGTTGCAGATGGAAAGGACAACAGTCTGCAAGGTAGCAGAGGGCGTAGGACTCTGAGCAAGTGCGGCACCCTGATAGCAAGAAGGAACAGTGACCTGAGAGGTGTTTCAGAAGGAAGTAGAAGCACCCTGACAAACAGAACAAGAGAGAGAGGGCAGGAGCACCCTGAGAGAGTAACACCTCCAGTAACAACAGTGCACTGAGAACTGTCCCTCGGGTGGAGAAGCACCGCGAGAGACAGCTGCTTCTAGAGAGGCATTTCACAGAAAGGGGGTGGTACACTGAGAGAAGGCAGCACAGAAAAGGAGAAGCCAGAACAGTACCCTGATAGGGGATAGCACCATGGGGTATATTACAGGAGAGGGCAGTGACACACAGAGCAGTGCCCTGAGCAGGAAACCTGAGCAGTATCCTGAGAGGGGCTTCACAGGAAGTCTGCGTCAACATCGCAAAGGGAGTGTAGTGCACTGAGGGGATCATCGGCATCACGGAGCTGCACACCTAGAGAAAGCTGCACCTTGAGGGAGGATTTTCAAGGATGGAACTGCATCCCGAGTGAGGGCAGCACATTGAGTAGAAAAACAACAGCATTTTGAGGGGTGCAGATTGAAGGGAGAACAGCATAAAATGCAGTAGAGACAGGGTGGTACCTAAGAGAGGGCAGTATCATAAAGAGACATCAGCACTCTGAGAAGGTAGACTGAACCCTATAGCCTGATAGTGATTTCACAGGGAAAACAGGGAATGGGCAGTATCTGAGAAATAACACCAGATTGAGAGGGCAGCAACATCCTTACAAAGCAGTGCTAGAAATACGAACAATACACTGAGAGAGGTGTCACTGGGAAGTGATAAGAGAGACATCTACACTCCGGGAGATGTTTCGCATGGAGGGGGCAGCACCCTGAGGTACAGCAGCTCCATAAATATATAAAGCTAGTAGCACCCTCCTAGAGAATGCTCATCACTCATGAAAGGCAGCACCATGATGGATTTCCTTAGGTGGAGCAGTACTCGAGAGGCATTGGGCAGATCTCAACGTAACCATGGCACCCCAAGAGTATGTGTGTTTTAGTGAGGGACAGTGGGGAACCCAGAGGTGAAAACACTGCGTGAGGGGAGGAAGCATCCAGCAAGATAGTAGCACGCTCAGAATAATAGGACAGCACCTTAAAAGGAGAGAAGGCTACCCTGATGAGGAGCTGGATGTAGCAGCCGCAGCGTGGGCAATATCCCTTTTCAGAGGGCAACACCCTAAGAAACAGCTTCACCATGAGTGTGACAGGAAAGCACATTCTGAAAACAAGAGAGCAGCAGTCCCATGGAGGGAATCCTGGATTCGTGGGCAACATCGAGAGAGGGGAAATAACGGCACAATGAGAGGGGTACAACCTAAGAGAAAGTGTGGGCAGCATAGTGAGGAGAGAGGAGCCGGCCAGTACACTGAGGAGAGAGGAAAGGAGTGGACCAGCATACCTTGGTAGCATAACAGCACCAGCGTACGAGAAGAGAGGTACCTTGATCAGCAAAGGGGTGGACAACACCCTGAGTAGAAATTGTCACCAATACTTTAAAATATAGATATGGGTCTTTGGAAAAGTTATGCTGGAGGCCATAAGTCTAAAGTTTTTAGGGTGGGTGGATTAAGTAAGGATTGTTATACACTGTGTAAAACATGCCTGCAGACAGATACTGCGTTACACAGATTCCCACAAATTACTGTAGTAGGCAAGGGTTTTGGTATTGCTTCCCCTTTGAATAAAACCCTATGGCCAAGATTTGCATTGTGATAGTCCATGTTAGACCTTCCTAAGGAGTTTTGCCAACAGTAATTTTAGAGGTATTAGTAATTGTGCTGCCTCTTTGCCTGATGCCTGCCTTGTGAGAAAGCTGATGCTTCCTATGATAGATCTGAGTTGGTTTCAGCGATGGAGCGTAAATGTTAAATGACGGTTGCCTCTATCAATTCTCTCTGTCAAAAGCGATTTACAATATTAGTTTTTGATGAAAATCTGGCTACTTCGACAAATGTGAGATTTCATACTGCATCGTAAAAGCATGCAGAACTGTTTGAAAAATGGAAATGTGAAAACAAACAAAGAGAGAGAAACAATGACTATTTACCTATGCATGAAATCACGTGTTTGAGAAATTAAACCTAATTAACATAGAAAATGCGGTGACGATAACTTCTAAAATGTGTCAAAATGAAATAATGTCTGCATAATAAAGCACCTGAAATGATTAAAATGCTAAATTTAGAAATAATCAATAGTATGTAAACCTGCCGGTTCAGTGAAATTTCATGTAGGCCTCAGATGCTTTTCTCTTTTTCTTGCTCAAAAGGCAGAATCTAGTTGAAATAGTCACTTTAAACACTGTGAGAACTTTGTGAAGTTTCTTTTCTGTATTTTACAACAATGGACTCACTTTTGATTTAGCAACACATTCGACAGAAATGTGTCAATACTATTGCAAACCCAGGGAGAGCGCCTGGGAACGGACAGACTGTAAGCAAAGTGAAGTTTCTTACTACCGAGGAAAGGATGGAAGTATAATATAATTGGAACTTAATTAATTTGCAAAAGGATTACTTAATGCTTCCGGATTTTTTAGTGAGGTATTGATCACACCATGAACAGCCCACCGTGAACAACCAATGGAAACCGTATGGGCCGATAGAAAGGATACTTTGTGGGTGTAAACCGTGAACTTTTGGAAGTATAATTGCCCCTTGGAGGAGGAGTCTGGGATGGCTGTCATTTTCCAATTTCCCTGCCTGGCATGCTGTTGGACTGACCTCTGATTTTCCCTTAATGCCAAACCTTTGAACTGAACTTTCCTGACTATTCTGGAACCTGCACTTTGCCGGCTGGTAAAGTTGAGCAGGAAATAAACTTTCGGCTGAAGGGTTAACTGGCTCCTTTCTGTGGCACGCTGTGCTCTAGTACTGACTTATTCAGATCTCTAACGAAGACGGACAATATCTCAATCATATTTGGTTTGAATGATTTAAACACTGAGTCTCGATTTTTCTCATGTTTCTCTCTCTCTCTAGGCAACCAGCAAATGTTCCTATTGAATCTGTGTTATATTGTGTGGCTATTTGTACTAATTAACTGCTATTAAATCTGATTATGAAATGTGATTTCATGTTCTGACCATTCAAACTGAGGCTTTAGATAAATGTTTTCCATGAGCAATCATTATCATATGTGTGTCATGTTTGGGGTTAAAAGAATTCTTGTCTTAAGGTATGTGCATTGATGCAACTGTGTATTGGTGATGAGAAAGGCATGTATTTGGCATTTCTTTATTCCAGGTCCTCATAAGG
Organism: Calotriton arnoldi; assembly: GCA_963921515.1. NCBI lineage: Eukaryota > Metazoa > Chordata > Amphibia > Caudata > Salamandridae > Calotriton > Calotriton arnoldi. The sequence goes on along the minus strand of CAWUFW010001366.1, from coordinate 2,129,743 downwards.
AAATTGCTTCATGTTCTCTAAATTTCCAAGTCCCTGTTAGCTCAACAAAAAGATCCATTGGAGGACCAAGTTTAATAATTTGTGTGAAAGTACAGAAGTGATATGTTGATGGGCCTGGTGATGATGGTGATTTGAGATAATTGATGGTGAGATGAAAATGTGCTAAGCTTTCTGCTGCATCATCGGTGATGAGCTCATGATAAAGGTTTTAAGCCTGATTACTTTTTGTTAATGAACCAAAGTCCAATGCCATAGATTACATCAGTTTGTTATGAACAATTACAACAGGGGCAGTAGGCCTGACCTATTGTGAGAATCATGTGTTAAAGCCAGTGGGCCTTTAAGGGTGAATTCTTATTACATTCATGGGGGGATTCACTAGTCTCCCTTGCCAGAACTAATCTTCTCTTTTCTTACCTCTTTCACTCACACACACAAAGCCCCTGCACACATTTACTACCTACTGCTGCAAGTGATAAATGTGTGTGTTAAACCACTCAGAAGAGGCAATGTGGTGTGAATTACCGTTTGGTATTTCTGTGTCCGCAGAGTTATTCCCCATTCAATGGGGTTTAACTCATAACTACAAGGTACTGGTGGGTTGCTGCCGCACTCTGACCACGATAACGTGTGCAGAGTTCGCTTCCCTCCAGTACTGTGTAACTTGTAATCATGACCAAAGTATGCGCCTGGCCATGTTTACAGTGTTTGAACAGGGTGCATGCATGCATGTGAGATTCAATCATCCCGGTACCACTGGTGTGGGCTGTTGTCACAGTAGTGTGTGTATGGCGAATTCCTTTATTCACTCAACCCCACTTTATTTCAGTCTCCAACAAGATTTGTATGAGAGGATGGAATCTGGGTCCAATTCACATAGAAAACATTTAAAGGTACTGGTGCCGACCTACAACTCCACCTTAATGTACTTTGAGACTTTTTTAGCAATTTAGAAAGCTAGTGTAATAGTAAGCTTGGAAATCCAGGTCAGATGTAGGTTTCCAGGCATACTATTGCACCTGTCATGTGACGCTCTTAAGACTGCCTATTTAAATTGTGAAGCATTGTATATAAAATATAATTCTGCACAGTGGGAAGAGCAGTAGAATGCGCAAGAGCACATTTTTTGTCGATTTTGTTTTCAGTGCGTGGAAAACATTTATCCCCAGTTGGAAATCTCTTTTCTGCATTTCCAGCAAATCTGGGGTTGATCTGTTCCCCTTTCCGTCCTGAGTGCTGGAGTCATTTTCACACCATTTCCATGGTGGGACGTGGTCGGATTTCAGTTTGTGAATGACCACAAATGTACGTGTTACTTTCACGACAAAACAAGCCTTGCTCCTCTTACTTCCCATCATTTGTGTGGGACTTACTATTGTGTATTTTGTAGCACTTGTGGCAGAGAACTCTGCAGTAGTAATACCACTTACACCTGTCAGCAAACCTATTTCTGAGTTACGAACAGGCGTAAATGGAGGCATTTCCAACTACAGACATAGGTTTACGGCCAAGAATGTTGTTGTCAACCTGGCCCAATGTGTAGATCCCCAACATAATGTTTATTCAAGGAGGCAGGAATCAATAAATGCATCCTCACTATTTGGTGCCTGCCAAGTCAGAAGCAGGAAGGCAGACAACTCTCCTCCTCTCAAGAGTGAGGAGATGGGCAAAGGTCCTGGTTTGAAATAATCTTTAAGGTTTGAGACAAATGTAGGGTTATTGCTCAAACTCTCCCCTCGATCAGGTTTGAGGCAGGGGGAGTCTACTTTGCTGGATAGTCAGTGCAGGAAATTCTGTTTTCAACAAGGATTTTATCCTAGACTGGCCCATTTGTTGAGAGATCATTGAAATGCGACGGTAAGGAGGGGTTCTCATTTCTTGACAAGCAACACAGCCTGATAGGTTTTTTTTTTCAGGAGGAAATACAACGAAAGGAAACAATTTTCGTTCTCATTACCAAACTGGAAACAGTCCAGGTTTGGGCACTGAAGCTGCCTTGATTTCCATCCGAGTGACAAATTACCGCTGTCTCAAATAGAAAACCGTTTTCCTGTTACTAGACCTCTTCTCTGCCTTTTATGCTGTCCATCACCCTACATTTGTACAGAGACTCAACAACTTAGGAATACAAGGAACTGTCCTGCAGAGGGTTGCCTCCAGTCTCTCGGACCAATGCCCCATCTCTCTCTTCCTCCTATTTAATACCTTTCTCTTCAAGAGTAGTTGTCGGACAAGGTTCCTAATAACAGAACAAACATTAACTTCTCAAATTAAATAAGTACAGAAACATACGTTTACAATATTAAGAAACCAAAAGTCAGACCAGTACACTTCTTAATTTATTTTTCATCAATGTAACTTTTTGTATTTTGCATTAGAAAAGATTGTATTTTAAAATCAAAAATATATACATATATATACATAGATTTTGTGAGCTCCACATTTGTTCAAAACATACATAGAAAAAACCAAGACAAGGGACATAACAACATTATGTGTTTAAAAAAACAATTATATCCAATCAAACAGACATATCAGGACATTAAACACAGATAACTCATGATAATTATTTCAAAATATAATTCAGATTGTCATATAGCTTTAACACTTATTAAATCCTTTTTTTAAAAAAAAGGTGAAGCCGAGTATAGACAGAATTTCACCAAACCCCCCTTCCTAAGTTACATATTTTTCAACATTTTCATAGACATCATCATCTCATTCAGCCTCACATGGTGCAACCACACTTATGGCACTCAAACCCTTGAAAGCTTGAAAAGCGAACCGATCTTGCATTCTGTGCCATGAGCTATGGCCCTGCAGCTGTCAACCACCGAATGCTGATCAATCATGTAAAGTTAAACAGATTGAAAACTGAGGTACTCACATGTGGAAACTTACCCAACAAACCCCCTTCACCATCTGGCCTTCAGAACTTAGTCTACCCAAATCAGTTCATCCCAGGTGAAGGAATTAACCCGATTAAGGTCACCCGGGTCACTCGCGACCACCTCTCGGCCTTCCAAACAAATGAAGAGTCGGTCAGACAGCAGAGAATACAAACCAACGTTATTTATTAGTCATACACTCGAGCGGAGTCCAGTCTGACCAGCCTCCTTGGATTGCTGCAAAGGGACTGACCCCCGCCAACATGGTAATACATGATATACATTTCCAGTACCCCTAAGGACACGCCCAGACTGGAATTTTCCAGTTAGTAGCTAGTGAACAAAGGAGACACAGAAGGATGAGCTGCAATCCCGAGACCGGGTACATGCTATCTCAGTTTCAAGGTTACTCTGCCAGTGCCCGCCACTCTAAGGATGGGAGCAGGCCTATCTAACGGGAAAGGTATGTAATGACAAAACAGTCTATTCATTAGTGCAGCGAAGCTCAACCTTGAAGAAATAGGAAAAAATATTGAGACTGCTTTCTGCTGAGGCAAACAGAATGAGACAGAAGTTTAGTTTCGACTATGGTACAAAATGGCGGCTGAATACAAAACGGTGCCACAAATGCTAACTTAAATCGTACAATGTAAAGAGAAGTCGACCAAAAACATTTTCCATTCTAACAGACCCTCCTTTTAGCATTTGCTAACACATTTTGTTACTGTCGAAAAGCAAATAACTCCTTGCATATCATGAAAACTACTGCTACATGTTAATACACACATTATCAATATTCAAAAATGCCTTTGTCTATTGTCATTAGGTCTTGGATACCCTGCATCATCATGGCCGTTGCCTTAGGGTCATGTACTGGAACCTTCGGTTTGGGTGTCAGTGTTTTTACACAGTAAACACAGCAAGCAGGAAGACAATGTATGCACAAGCAACAGGTGAAAATTAAACCAGCAATTGCGACTAGGAAGATAAGAATCTTCCAACCCCAGGACGCAAATAGACCCCAGAAACATCCAGAGAGAGTCCATGTACCATTTTCTTGGTGGATGTCAGATGCGAGCCTATGCAACTTCTAGATGGCAGCATATACATTAGGGGTGTGGTCTGGAATGTATACACAACAGCTGCTGCCAATGACGCGACAGGCCCCTCCCCGATCAGCAAGGATGACGTCTAACACCATCCTGTTTTGTAAAGCAACGAGCCTCGTAACCTGAAGCTCAGCTGTAATATTTGTGAAAATCCCTGCTGTGGTATTAATGACCCCTTCCACAACTCTTGTGAGTCGACGAATGTTAAGGCTATTAGATATAGGGCCCCAGAAGGGTATGATACCCTTCATGGCATCTGTAAACTGCTTCAGAGTGGTGTCTGTCTGATCTACATCTTCTGTATTAATAACTCTTCTAACTCGAGGCAAGTGTGTACGCCTACGCCACAATCGATGGTCCTTATGCTAATTGGACGGTGCTATGTACACTGGGGGAAGAAGGAAAGAGAGGTAACAGGTACCTGACCATCCCCTAGGAAGCCACACATAAGCTTGAGACCCACAAAGTAGACATTATGCGGTGGGAGCAAGGGCGGACTACTAGTCGTACTCAGCGTAGATGTGTAATTGCAATTACTCTCTCCCACTTTTATCCTCCCTATTCCCTGGACACAAAACCCAGCTGTCGTGTTAACTACTGACACCGGTATCGCCTCATCCTTAGTAATATTGCGTATCGGGAAGGATCGGAAATATTCAATGGCATTAAACCCTTGAAAATCCAACATTTCATTTCGAAGCCATGTTTTGTTCTTTACCTTCTCATATATATTCATACAAGCTGTTGGGGACAATGTACTCAGGGTCTCTTGCCCTTCTGACCTTGTGGGAGCAAACCCCTGATGGAAACGTATATATTCTATCACTGTACGAGAGTCAGCAGATGTCATGTTCATAGCAGAAGAATGAAAATGATGATGCACCATAGTAAACAGCTCAAACCATCCCTCGCAACTCCCCAGATAGGATAATGGCATTGATAACAAAACATCACTCTTATGCGTAACTGAAGGGAGTAAGCCACAGATCCAACAATTAGTTGTGTTGGACGTGTTGTGGGGCTGGTGCAGCATTTGCAAAAATACATTGTCTACATATGTTTTCGGATGTTCCCCTTTATGAGGGGCCAGAGTAACAAACACATGTTCAGGGGGACAGGCGTTGTACCAACCAAGGAATGTACTGGATATTTCTCCTCCAGGAACCATGCTATACTAAGGACTGTTATTAGGAAAATCACGAAAATCACTACAAAAACTATTTTACTCTTTGTGGACCAAGCAGACCAACTAGATCCATCCCGCTCTAAACGCGGTGCCGCAAATGGCTGCTCTTCCTCGGTAATGGGTCGACCAAATGGGTACATTTTAATCAGAGGAAAGGAAATGCAATAAGGCTGATGGCAAGAAGACAAAAAGGGGCAAATGTTCCCTGTGTCCGTCAGAGCCTCACTGGTAGACTTCTATTGTTCATCAACGTTGGCGCTATTGAGCACCGGCGGTGGAGCTATGCGATCACAGCTCTTAAGGAAATCCCACGTCGCTCAGGATAAGGTGCCTCCCTCCAGGGAAGCACGTTCGGTCTATCCTGTCCAATGTCCGAACAATGCACCAATCTCGCCTCTCCCTAAACTACCGTTGATACCACAGGCAAGGTACACCCTATTTCTTACAGTCCATCCCTACTAATCTGACTTCTCCTTTGGTGCACGGTTTCTCTGTCGGGGGCGCAAATTGTACCTAGCTACTCCAGGCACAGTAGGGTCAGTGAAAAGGGGGTCAAAGACAGAGGGGCCAGTGGAAAGGGGCTCTTCAACAGCCTTGATCTCTGGGGGCACTGCCGCAATTAGTAGCTCGTCGTTCTCGGCTTCCGTTTGGGTCCAGGTGAGTTGGGCATCTGAAATGGGGACAAACCGTGGGACCTGCTCCCACTCCGAGTCCCCGATTCCTTCAGCGACCCATTGGTCATAGGGTAGGGGGGTAGAGGCACTCTGCGGCAGTGTTAGGTAGGAATCCAGTTCTTTCGGCCGGTGACCTTCACAGCAGTGCGGGTGGCAAGGAGCACCTGGACCGGCCCCTTCCACCTCGGCTCCAAACTTCCTTTCCTCTGAAAATGGCGAATGAGGACAAAATCTCAGGGCCGAATATCATGCCCTGGCCCCTCGGTTACTTGTGGAAGTGAGTCTTGGATGTGTTGGTGAATAGAACGCAGACTTTTAGTTAACTCATACAGATAGTCCACTAACAGAGGATATTCAATTTCCGAAAACCGACGAGGTCGCGGACGCCCCAAACATTTGCTGGGTGCCCAAACACGACCTCGTAGGGTGACAGTCCTGCCATAGAATGAGCCGTGGCTCTCGTAGACAAAAGGGCTAATGGTAAAGCATCTGGCCACTGCAACCCCGTGCTCTCCTGAATCTTTGCTAATTTCAGTTTGAGAGTACCATTGTACTTCTCAACCAAGCCTGCTGACTGGGGGTGATGTGCGGCATGAAATTTCTGTCGGATATGCAGTCCCTCACACACTAGTTGGATAACTTTTGCATTGAAGTGACTTCCATTGTCACTCCAAATCAAACGGGGCAAGCCGAAGCGAGGAAAGTACTCCTTGAGGAGCACCTTTGCAGTCGCTATGGCCTTGTTTTCTTTGGTGGGGTAAGCCTCAACCCATTTACTGAATGCACAAACTACCACTAACACATATTTCAAATTATTGACTTGATCCATCTCAATGTAGTCCAATTGGAGGACCTCAAAAGGGTAAGTGGGAGGTGCAAAATTACCAGTTGGTGTAGGGATACCTTTCCCAGGGTTATGCATCATGCACACCATACAATATTTGACCAAATGGGCGGCCATCTTTGGGATATTGTCATTATGCCATACAGGATCTAACAATTTACAGATACCTTTTGCACTGATATGGGCTGGCCCGTGCACCATAGTGACTACGGGGCGAACGTATGCATCTGGTAACATCCATTTCTGTTTCCCTGACTTATCCGTCCAACACACTTCCTCATCCAAATGTGCTGTGCTTTCCTGCCATACTGCTAACTCCTCGATCGTTGCCTCACTCTGAATCTCCTTAACATTTGCCAACGTATCCTCAAACATAGTAACCTCGGGCACCCACCTAGCTGGACCTGCTACAAACATCCTTTTCATCTTCGTTCGAGCTGTCTCCTTACCTGTCTGGTCTACAAATGCATTCCCTCTACCCACATCATCAGTTATTGCCTTGTGGGCGCTACATTTTATTATCGCTAATTTCTTGGGGAGTGTCAGGGCCGACAAAAGCCTATGTATAAGAGGGCCATTTTGTATCTTCATCCCATGGGAAGTGAGAAACCCCCTCTCTGCCCAGAGTCGCTCAAAATTATGGGCCACTCCAAAAGCGTACTGGCTGTCAGTATAAATATTGACAGCCAGTCCCTCACTCAACTCGCAAGCTCGGATAAGGGCAATGAGCTCTGCAGCTTGGGCCGACTGGTAGGGAACTCGTGACGTCTCAACTACCATGTGTAGTGTTGTGATTGCATATGCAGCTGTTATAGTGCCATCTGGTAGCTTAAAACAAGAGCCATCGACATATAGTTCCCCTTGGGGGTCAGATAAGGGAACATCAGTCAGGTCTACCCGTCCCTTCGCCTCTTCCTCAGTCTGAAAAATACAATCATGTATATCAATTTCCTCACTCTCAGAAGGGAGGGGTAGCAACGTGGCTGGGTTTAGAGTGGCACATCTTTTAATCGTGACATGTGACGCAAAGAGAGTCAATTCATAGCCAGTCAGACATGCACTGGTGAGGTGCTGTGTCTTAGTTTCATTCAAAAGTGTATCCACAGCATGAGGTACCATGACTGTGAAGTCTGTATCAAGTACGAGCCCAGCCGATTGCCTTATAGAGATGGCCACTGCCGTGACCGCTCTTAGACAGCTCGTGAGGGCTCTTGCAACAGGGTCAAGAAGAGCAGAAAAATAAGCACACGGCCGTTGCTTACCTCCAAAGGCCTGTGCTAAGACAGAAAGCGCACAACCGGCCGTCTCGCGTACGTACAGCACGAACGGCTTCATATAGTCAGGCGTACCAAGCACAGGTGCAGAGCAAAGCGCAACTTTTAATTGCTCAAAAGACTGCTGACATTCAGGCGTCCAAGGCAGGGGTTCATGCACATCTTTAGTGGTTAGTGCGAGCAGGGGTTTCGTTAGTAACGAATAATTAGGGATCCATTGGCGACAGTAGGAAGTAATGCCAATGAAAGCACGCACATCCCTCTGAGTTTTAGGGATAGGCATTTTAACAATGGTGCTGATGCGCTCAGGGGTCAATCTCCTACCCTCCTTCGACAGTAGGTGACCTAAATAGGTGACCTCCTGTAGACAATATTGAAATTTAGAAAGGGACACATTATGTCCGTGGTGAGCCAAATGCAGCAACAACTTAACCGTACTGTCTTTGCATCCCTTTTTAGTGTCAGAAGCAATGAGAATATCATCCACATACTGAAGCAATACATTACCTGAGGGAAGCGTGAGGGAGTCCAATTGGGCTTTCAAGGCTTGGCTATATATACTAGGGCTCTCAGTATAGCCCTGAGGAGCTCGACAGAATCTAAAGCTACTGCCAGCTAGGGTAAAACCAAACAAGTGCCTGCTGTCGGGATGTATTGGGATACTAAAGAATGCATTCTTCAAATCAATGACAGAAAAGTATTTAGCAGAGGAAGGAATCATTGTCAGAAGGGCAGTAATGTCAGGGACCACTGGGAACTGAGGAACTACTATCTTATTAATTGCGTGCAAGTCAATTACAAAACGATAAACATCAGAGTGGTCATCAGAGGACCCCGAAGGCGCCCTCTTAAGGATGGGAAGTATAGGGCTATTGCACACATTAGCAGTCGTCTCCTCCACAACTCCTGACTCAATCAAGTCCTGTATAATCCGCAACTAAGCTCGCTCCCCTGCTTGCGGTATTTTGTGCTGGGGAATACGAGGCAAGATAGCATTGTCTTTAATCTTAATAGAAACTGGTGGTATCTGTAAGAGTCCTATGTCCGTGTCACCCGTTGCCCACAACGTGGGCGGCACATCCTTAAACTCAGCAGGGAGAGGCGCGTCTTTGGACAGACACTGCTTAGTGCTGACCACATTCAGACCCATCGTCATGTAAACACCGTCCGGGGAACAATAAATTGTCGCATGCAACTTCTTTAATAAATCCAAGCCCATCAGATTTTCACCACAGTTAGATGTCAACAAGAATGGTGACTCTACAGTAAAAAGGACCTACAGTCAGCGTAAGAGGTTTGGAAATGGGGCTCACAACCGGTACACCAGAAAATCCTACCGAATCATTATTATGGCCAGACAGAGCTGCCCCGGGGACCAGTGAACGGGAAATAGAGCTATTCATAGCACCTGTATCCACTAAACATTCCTTAGCTGAGCCATGCAAATCTGCAGTAATGTAAGGACCGCGCTGATCTACAGGTATCTGAACTGGTCCCTCACCCTGTCCCTGGCTGTCCTAGCTGTGAGACATCCCTGTCACCTCATCTAGATCATAGTCATCGTGGTAGTACTGTTTGCCCCTAGGGTCGTCAAAGTAGTTCTGGTCAGTGCGACCCTTCGATGTCCCAACAGCCTGAACCCCGTCCTGGCCACTGTCTCCACGACCCCGTCCACGAGACCCTCGTCCCCTCGGGACTGCCACCTTTTGCAAAAGCACAGGACACTCGCTGTGCCAGTGTCCCTCCTCTTTACAGTATGCACACTAATTCGGTCCTACAGGCGTAGTGTTCCTGCTAGCACGCAGAAGCTGTCGGTCCGGACCACCACGTCCTCTACCATTCCCTCGTGAAGCCTGTTGCAATAACACCTTCGTCTTCAATTCTTTGTACTTTTTCTCCACCTTCTCCTTCTCCTCATTTTCCCTGTGTTCATAATACTGTGCCATACTCAATATTACAGAAGGGGAGGAGGTAGTCCAAGTGCTCTCCGAAGCCTGAAACCGAGTCGCGATCTCAGGAAGCAGGTTCGTAACAAATCTGTTAACGAACAATCAGACACCTCCCTCCACCGACAAATCCTGTCCACTAAAATCCAGAAACACCCCCTCAAATCGAGTGAAAAAATCAGACACACTTTCATCTTTCTTCTGACGACATGCTGTTAATTTGTCCCAATCTACCCTTCTTGGTGGAATAAGAGAATGCATATAGGTAATAATTCGGCTAGGCAAGGCTAGTATCTCGGCCTTAGGCTTCTCACCAGGCTTCCTCTCCTGGTTCCACGCCTTAATCTGATCCCAGGTACCACCCAATTCTGCAACGTGGTCATGTGTGTGTACCTGCCTCCAAATATCAACAGGTACCAATAAACCAAAGAACATTTCAATATCTGCAAGCGTCATCACTGTTGATGAGGCGGCCTCTGTCAATTCCTTATAATATGCAGTAGGATTTTTTCTAGGGTCGGGTAACTGAGTGTTAAGAGACAAAACCTCACTCCTCTTCCATGGAGTATAAACCCATTGTTCCTGGAACCAGGCCTCTACCCGGGGTCTAGTCACAATGTTATGCTGAGCCCGTAGCTCTGGTATTTCAGGGTGTTATATGGGGTGGACTTCCCTCATCGGGAATTGGGACACTGTCTTTGGGCTCTTCTCAAACAGCCTACCTCGATAAGCGACCAGGGTTGCGACATTACCAAAGACCTTACTAGGTGCCATATCAGCAGCATACACATTGTCCCTAATATCATAAATATTCTGGGGAGCGGCATCATTGAAACACTGTTCCCACAGTCCAACCAAAGTAGCCGACATGTGCTTAAGGGCATGCTGCTGCACTTGGATTGCTGCAGAGGGACTGACCCCCGCCAACATGGTAATACATGAGATACATTTCCAGTACCCCTAAGGACACGCACAGACTGAAACTTTCCAGTTAGTAGCTAGTGAACAAAGGAGACACAGAAGGATGAGCTGCAATTCTGAGACCGGGTACATGCTATCTCCGTTTCAAGGTTACTATGCCCGTGCCCGCCACTCTAAGGGTGGGAGCAGGCCTATCTAACGGGAAAGGTATGTAATGACAAAACAGTCTATTCATTAGTGCAGCGAAGCTCAACCTTGATGAAATAGGAAAAAATATTGAGACTGCTTTCTGCTGAGGCAAACAGAATGAGACAGAAGTTTAGTGTCGATCATGGTACAAAATGGCGGCTGAATACAAAATGGTGCCGCACACGCTGACTTAAATTATACAATGTAAAGAGAAGTCGACCAAAAACATTTTCCATTCCAACACAGGTGAGGAATTTGGGAATGGTTATGGTCTCTAAATTCTGCCTTTGTGGCACACCTCAGTCAAGTTACCAAATGAACATTCTATATCATGCAATCCAACGTCACAATTTTTCTTATCCAGACTTCCCTAACAGATTACAAGCCACGCATTGCCGTGGTGCTTTTGAGTCTTGGTTATGCCAACAGTTTTGAAGCTCCCATCTATCTACTTTAGAGCTTCCATAGAGTCCAAAATGCAGCAGAATGACAACTCCTGAACTTACCGAGACGTTTGCCTAGTTGCCTTAATATTGCTGTAATAGCCAATGACATTTTGTTTGACCATGTCAACCACAGACATACAAGCAGCGCCAGCGACTCCTGACCTCTTTATCTTTTATCTCATATTTATCTGCTCTACTTAAGGATCCACAAGTAGTCTGCTCAGTGTCGAGGAGTGTATATTTCTTGTATCTTTTCTGAAAGGAACTAGTTCTTTTCTCAAGAGAACGTTGAACACTTGCAATGATCCCACAGTTTTGGTTTGCTATTGTTTGCTATTGGTGCTCTTATGCAAAACCCTATAAAGCCTCGATATATTGGATGGAAATAGCATATGTTCAGAGAACAAGGGTGAGCCTTTATCGTTTAATCTTGTGACACACAGATTGCTTTATTCGTGTTTTTAATAAATGATTTCTGTAGATGTGTAAACTGTTTAGTTCAACACTACATACACGGGACCAAAGCTCACCAGCTCTCAGTTCCTTACAGTGGCTGTCTGTGGCTAGACATATCACCTGTAAAACTACTAGCCTTGACCTTCAAGCCATGCATTGTACTGGTCCACTCTTTTATTAACATAAACTCCCTCGCCTAATGCCAAATTAAGGTGCTCCTTTCTAGACTCACACCTCTGCTGATCATTCCTCCTTCTTGAAAATCTTGCAGAGGTGGTGGGAACTCTTTCTTTGTCCAGCTGTCCAAGCCTTTGCACTTGATTTGTCAAGCAATAAGTATAATTGACAACTAATTGAGATAATACTTTAAAAAAATATGGTTATTTCCAATCACATGATACATATAAGAAAGACCACATCAAAGAACATGGTATGTACATACTAGTGCTGTGCTACCGTATCTTTTCACTCATTTCCAACCAGGTCATGTCTAAGTGTAGCTACACAGGGGTGTAGTTTCAGGGTGGTGTTTGGGGTGTGACATTCAATAGAAAAAATGCTCTCTTGGCTTGGTAGTTGGGTATGGGGGCCCTGAGTCGGTTCTAATTTCTCAGTGCTGGTTTTCTCATCCTAAGCCAAAGACAAAACAGAGACCTTTGATGTAGGGGAAAGAGAGAGCGAGAGAGAGAGAGAGATCTGGTGGATGAATGCCAAACATGAAACCAGACAGCCTGAAATCCATAACGTAGCTTCAGAAGGGGTATTTGGGGTGTGACACACCTCAAATGCATTCTTAGTTTGGTAGTTGGGTCTGGGGGCCCTGAGTCGGGTCAGCTGTGTCTGTGTCCGCTTTTGTCTTTGCTCTCATTTCACTAAGAGTTTTTAACTTATTAATTGTTGGGTTTGAGATCTTAAATCTATATAGTGACCTGTTATAGAAAAAAGTAGTAAATCTGCATCTATAGAAGTACTCTTGGATGGGTGCAAATTTACCAATTTTTGGAATTCACAATCATTGGTAGGAGTAGGCTTAGAAAGCTGCACCAGTCTCAAATTTCCAGACATACTTCTGGCAGTCCAACACACAAAAGGGGATGGAATGAATGTTTTCAAATAGTCTAACCAGTGGCAATTGCTCTGGGTAGTATTCGAACACATCATTTTTCACCCACTATGCCACGCCAGACAGAGGCTCACCTAATGTAACTCAGTACTGACAGTGGCGGCTCGCATAGGGCGTGCTGTGGGGCGGTGGGGAGGGGCAGGGTGGGGGGGTAGTAAACTCGGACATACGACGGAACGGAGGAAAGTAATTATTATGTTCCTCCGTTCCGTCGTATGCCCGAGTTTACTACCCCCCACCCTGCCCCTCCCCCGCCCCGCCCCACCACCCCGCAGCACGCCCTATGCGAGCCGCCACTGAGTACTGACCCTATCCCTCAGGGAACCAGTCCATCCTGAAACTTGGTGATCTTAGCCCTCCACCCTGCAGCCCACTGCTTTCCTAGTTGGGAAATTTGATATTCACACTCCCGAAGCTACACACCTGCAGCTATATGCTTGGTGTATGTCTGTGCCCATCACACACTACAGCCAACGCTTCCATCATAGGACATATTACAAACCGACCACCCTTCCAACTATACACTCAACAGGGCTTCTTACAGAGCTCAAAGTCGGCCAGGTTCATCTAGGTCTCAGACCATATAGTATTTAAAAATAGACATTGAAACGAGTCCTTATCAGCCCTACATTAATGTCCTTAACTTTAGTGTCAAAAACACTTATTGATTTCTGAACCATGAAAGTAAAAACCATAAAGGTAATCCATGTCAGCGATTTAGTTCCTGTTGATATTTCAGATTGTATTTAATAGTGCATTCTCTAAGAGTGTTAGCTATTTCTAGGATGTTGTGTTTCTGTATTTTTTGACATGTAGCATAGTACTCTTGTATAGAGCATATTTTGAGTCGCCTCCAGGCTTTTTTTTTTAAGGGCCACAATTGAGAGCTCTGGAGTTGAGGTTGAAGGCAGTGTGAGTTTCTAACTGCCCCTTACAGTAGATCAAAAAGGTGTTTGGTATACATCTTATCCTTGGCCTCTCTGGAGAGTGCACGGAGCAATGACCACATATTGCAATTGCTATTGTGATTCTGTGCAAATGTGTGTGATGGAGATATACAGCTGTCAAAATACTGACAAGGCGAAAGTAAAAGAAAATGCAGTGCTTACAGGTGACCTGGTGCGTGGTGTATTTAGGTGTGGTTAAGTTAAAGAGATGCCAGGAAGGGCATTCAGGAGAGAGTGACAAAGGGGTGCTAAAGAGGAAAGAGATGAAGTGTAAGAGATGCAGTAGAAGGAGATGTGAAGAGAAGGATGCACATGTCTAATATAGAGTGAATATAAGGTGAGTGACTGAGACTCTCTAAAGACCACTAACCCTTCCACAGGCCTCAGTAATATTTAATTCACAGTCTCACAATTTCAGAATTGAAACATTTCCAGTGTTATTTACAACAAAATCGTTATTGTTACTTGTTCATTTTTAAAGGCTAACAACCATTGACAAAGCCAATAGTCCTGGCATATTTTAGGTGTATGTCAGTTGTTGTGTTACATATCTGGATGCAATAACAGAAAGCTTAGAGAGAAACCAAACTACCGGTTGTGTGGCACACAATGGAAATCATAGAAATTTAGCTACATTTCTTTAAGCCACAACCTTAATTACATAGGCCATAGACACCCCCACATTTTTCATTCCACTTAAAGCCCTTGATTTTTTTTCACTATCAGAATGCTTCACAGCTTCAATAGGGACATGAAGTGAAGCGCTGTCTATAAGCTGCAATACAATACAATGATTTGCAAATGTTCTTTCCACTATGTGGTGGAGAGAAAAGCAATAGGGAGACAATATTCATTCAAAGTCTTTATTTTCTTATTTTTACTTACATGTTAAGTCATCCAAACTAGGTATGTTAGTTTCACATGGCACTAGGCTATGTAATTTACTTCATAGGTTATAGCTCTTGTAGATTTTTTAATTTTTTTTACAGTTCATAATGCAGATTAGCTCATGTAATTTACAATGCATAGCCCTTCTAAAGCCAGCTTACTTAGTTTACAGCTCACAGCCCATAGACTAAACACTTGGAGGCATATTTACTAGGAAACTGTCAGAGCACTGCGTTAAGCTAAGAAGGCTAACGCTGTACTCTGACAGTTTCCAAACGCAGGGATGCACCGTATTCATAAGAATACGGTGCACCCCTGCCTTTTCCTTAGCGCTGGTGCTAAATATAGCTGCCTAGCGCCAACTCAGGCACTCTTGCACCATTGTGCAAGGGTGCCTGCATAGCAGGGAAAGGTGTCCCTTCCTGCACATGAACAAACAGTAATGGTGTTTTGTAACTTCTATGTGTGCTGTAGAATGCAGCAGACATAGAAGTTGCAACTCGTCATTTTTTAGGTCGAGCCTAGAGTAGCGCGCAAGCGCTGCTTTGGCGAAGACTTTATGTAGTGGGTTTTTGAAAGCTGACCAGACACTCGTGCGTCATGGCCTTTTCCGTGCGGTTACCCGCACGGCCGCCATCTGTTTGCAATTATCGTACCCAGACGCGGGCGCGATAATTGAAAACACATGGCCATTGTGCACGAGCGTGTGGTCAGCTCAGCAGGCTGCCGCGCTCGCTCGCCCCCGCTCCTCTCTGACGCTGCCGACGTCTCAGCGCTTCACTTGTTGTGCAGTGTTTCTGCTCTGCTGAAATTCTTTAGTACTTTATCCCCACTGCAGCTCCGAAAGTGCCATTTATATAGCACTTATTACCTCACAGAAATAAACATGCAGCTTGTAAAGTGTTTTACTGCTTATGGTAGTCATTGTGCTGCTGCTGCTGATTTCAGTTAGAAATGGTGAGTCAGACGATGAATTTGTGAGGACGAGGATCCTACCTCACTTGATTTAGGCCACAGCCTTAGTTTTATAGCCCTCGCCCCTTATACAGCATTTTTCGAGATGCCTGTGTCCACGCGCCATTAAAGACTCCCCGCTTTTTGATCCCACTTAAAGCCCTGAGTTGCACCTCTCTCGGCATGTTTGCTGCCGCACCCGTGGCTCCTGGACCCCCCGGGGGTGGGCACCTTCCACTTGGATGAATGCGTTAATCTGGGCCTGCGGTGATGTCGCTGGATGAAAGACTTTACAACGTGTTCTTGGACGCTCTCGGTATGGAGAACGTTAAGCGCTTAGAGGCCGTATTAATGACACGTGCAGCGCATGGCACCAGGGACGTTATTCCGAAGATTGCAGACCAGGGCTACTGGGGCCGGTGCTGGTTTAAAGAACTGTCTCAGGACGTATCAAACGCCCCCAAAATATGTGGACCGTGAGTGTTATATCATGCAGTGCAGTCATCAGCGCCTCGTGGGCGGGAACACTGACTCATCGGCCGCCAAGCGCTTGGAAGCGCCCATCAAGCAGTGATCTTGACAAATACAATGCTGAGAAGGCGCTGAAACCTCGGGTCATTGCAGGACGGGACTCGTCGTAGGCCGGTAGATGAAGCGCACAGCACTGGGTGTCCAGCAGGGGTCACTGCACCTCGGAGGAGAGGGAAGCGGGTAAGAAGCGCCCTGTGCCACGTTCAAGACACCGATGCCACTGAGCGCCATCCTAGAAGAACATGCCAACATCCCGACTGCGTCCCGGCGGTGCCCTGGGACTGGGGGGAGGGGGCACCAGTGGTGGATCTACAGACCTTCATAGGATCAGGCCAAACATGCCGGTAAAGCACATCTGGACGCCCTGGCCTTTCTCCGCGTCGATTGTCATGTCAACAAACCAACACAGCCAGAGAAGGGATGGGCAGGGCCCGGTCTTCTAAGAGGCCCTGGTCCACGGGAGGCATCGAGAGCATCTGAGTGAGAGGCGAGAGGGGGCCTTCTATCTGCTGATGACGACGAGGACTATGACGTCACTCAGTGGAGCAGGCACAGCGATTGGGCACTCTGCACTGGTGCATGCATGGTGATTGGGCGTTGGGCCTCGTAAGCAGGCACCGAGAATGGACCGTGCACCACTTAGGTAGGCATGGTGACTAATCAGTGACTAATCAGTCTGCTGGATCACTGACCCAGCACGGTGATTGGACTCTGCACCACTGCGGCAGGCAGAGCAGAGAGCTGGTGCTGGACCACAGTTGTAGCATTTATATAGCGCCAACCAGGGCTTTAAGTGGGATGACAAAACTGGGGGGTCTCTCATAGGGGCGCGGCCTCTGTAATTAAGCGCGTGGCTTAGAACACATAAGCTAAAAATCTGTGCTTAGCGTAGTGTTCCGCTCACTGGTATTTTGCTGCTTCTGTCATTGCATCCATATATCTAATACAATAAGTAACATCACACCTGCCACAAGCCAGGACTATTGGTTTTGTCAATGGTTGTAAATGGCATAAGATAAATAAGCAACAGCTATGACTTCGTTGTATATAATATTGCGAATGCTTCCCTTCTTGTGGGAGAGGATGTGGCCTAAGGCTAGAGCTGCCCACCTTTGAGCTGAGAAAGCAGGTTGGAGCCTCACGTGGGCTCAACATCCTGTGATTCAAGACATGAATATGTCCTTGTATAATGTAACTGGTGCTCATGTTTGCCCTATATAAAACTGAGAAATGAATCTTTTTGAAGTTACATCGAAAACAGTGACGGGTGGTACTATTGCAGAGTTGAGCTTATTATTATTTTTTTTCCCACCTTGAAGGTAAAAATGGAGAGCCCGGTAGGGACCGTCTCGGCATCTGCTTTTAAGAACTGTTGGTGCTGAGCACCGGCAGGACCCAGCCCACTTAAAGCCCTGGCGCTAACCAACCCTTTGTGAGGCGCTTGATAAATCTTACCTGTGTATGGTTATTAGGGTGTTGTTTTTTGTTTTGACTCTATGTGGGAGGAGTTTTCATGTCGCATGTGAGGGGCTAAAGAGGGGCTCGGGGGAAACTGGAACCAGCACAGTAACTGGGCGCTGGCTGCACCACCAGAGGGCGCCCGGCACACTGAGTGGACCTGGCAATGTAGAATTCACGGCAACTGGATTTTCTCTCCTGGAGCGGGCACGGCGAGAGGGCATTGAGCAACAAGAGCACCTGGCATGATGGCTGGACAGCCTGCTGCAGGAGAAGGTGTTGCACTGCATCCTGCCCTACTGAGACAGGCAGAGTTTTGGGGACCCTGTGCGACAGGAGCAGCCACCAGGACTAGACTCTACGCCACTTGCAGCGGGCAGCGTGACTGGACTGTGCCCCACAGGAGGCACGTGACATGGTTGAGACCCTGCAGGCAGAGCCGGTACAAGGACCACACAGTATGCCATTGGAGCAGGCTCGGCGTTTGAACGCGGAGACCCATGTAGTGTCGGTGCCCGGCACCTCATGAAAGCATTATTAACCTACAGACGTTTTGTGTTCCGGCTATGGAAGCCCCAGAGGATCGCTCATTAGGGAGCCCGAGTACAGAGCATCGATTCTAAAGCCGGGCGACGTTGTAATTAGGCAACAAGGCTTTTTCCTAGAAAACCTGTTAGCAGTGCCGGGCTGTAGGGGTGTTTTAGGAGTCAAGTGGCCCGTCTGGTGCTCTGTTGAAGACACAGTCCAGCACCCGACAACCATCTTCACAACCCCGGATGTGCACTCCGGTCTCAGGCAGGCCCCACACCCTTCTTCTGCAGCGCTTCGTGTTTGAGACGTCCCTGCTACAACAAAAATGTTGTAGTTGCTCATCGGAGCCTGGACTGTACTAACTGTCCGGCTGGCTTTACGTGTCCGGGAATGACCGACGTACAGGCTTGCACACTGATTAAAGAACTGTCATCTTATTACAGACATAAACATACTTTAAAACGCATCCCATTGTTTTTACAACAGTAAGATAGCTCAGTGTGTTGAGCATGTGCGGTAGGAATTTTTGCGTTACCTGCGGATTTCCGACAAGACCAGCCTTCATTCGCTCTAAATAAGCCCCACTAAGTTGTCCAACTGTCTGTAACACCCATGATTTCTATTTGTGGGCGCCCGTGTTTGTGGCCTATATCGTTATAAAACCTGGGGTTCCCCTTGTGTTTTCTCTGATGTACTAGTGACTCGACAGACTGGCCGGCCAATCAGAACACAGCTTGAACCAAAATAACTTAAAATAATGCATGGCCCGTCGTGGAGGTAGCAACCGTCGTGCACGGGCAGGGTGATGTGTGTGTGCATGTTACCAGGGACTGAACTGTTCCATGTTTGGAGTTCTTCCTTGGTTTAAAATGGCTAAAATGGACAGCTAATTTAAACAAGCATTTGCAACACAATAGGTCTCGCATTTGCGAGATTTTGAGCTATTGGCATTGTAAATGACAATGCCTTTTATTTATGTGTTTAAAAAATCTGCAATAATAAAAGGCATTGTCATGTACAATACTAATAGGTCAAAGTTTCGAACATGCGAGACCTATTGCATTGCAAATGCTTGTTTATGATTGTTTATGTGCAGGAAGCGACACCTTCCTGCACATAAACAATCAATGGCGTTTTGCTGTTTCTATGTGTGCTGCACAATACTGCTGTGCTCTGCTAATAAAAACCGGCTGGTTATTCCTAGGTTTAGGAGGGCAAGATGGGGAGGAAGAGCCTTTGTTGTGGCGGCATCTAAGCTTTGGAACACTCTCCCTCAATGCATCTCTTGTCTGGAAGCCCACCTTCCATTCCTTAAGGCTTTGAAGACCTGGGTTTTTGCCTTGTAATGTCTTTCTGGTATCGGGATGATGCTCTCGCCCCCTGGCAGACTTACCACTTCAGCTCCCTGACGCCCTCGGGCATTTGCTCGCGCTTTATAAGTTGCCCAATCAAATCAAATCATGCAGCACACATAGAAACAGCAAAAACAAGGAGAAATAAAGCATTTCTCCTCATTTTGCCATGCTAAGACCAGGTTTTCCCTAGTTTTAATTTTGGCGCTGCCCCATATTTACACCACCCTTGTAAACATGGGGCAGCATCAAAATCAATGGGCATTGCGGTAGAACGCCCACTGCAACACCCATTGCTCAGCCCTTTCATGCAAAGTATAGCCTGAAAAAGTACCTTATTCACAAGGCGGCGTTCAGCCATGTTAAGTGGTCTAATACTGCCTTGTGAATAAGGCGTAGCCCCTACCGCCACAGAGATGTCTGAAAAAGTGACGTTCCTGTGGCAATAGGGGCTTGTAAATATGACCCTTAGTTTGTAACACATATAATTTACTGACTAGCTCAGTTACTCAAAAGCTCATAAAGTGGCAAGTCTATATCTGCTAGTTTACAGCTCATTGCACACATAGAGTAGCTCAGTTCATTTTCAGCTCCTTGACTAACTCAGTTAGGTTACACAGCACATTGTGCACCCAGTCTTCCTCAGTTAGAGTCCATGGTGTCCCTAGCGTATTTCTCTTATTTTGCAGTTCATAGCCCTATCAGAGTAGTCAGTACACAGTTCATAGTGCACTCAG
Source organism: Calotriton arnoldi (assembly GCA_963921515.1). Classification (NCBI taxonomy): domain Eukaryota; kingdom Metazoa; phylum Chordata; class Amphibia; order Caudata; family Salamandridae; genus Calotriton; species Calotriton arnoldi. Next base: position 2,109,289 of record CAWUFW010001366.1, on the reverse strand, counting down.
ACTAACTCAGTTAATTTCAACTTCATAGCATCATGGACTAGTTATGTTTACACTTCAAAGCTCTGTGTCTAGCTCAGTTACTTTAAAAGTTCATAGCGAATTTAAATTATGTCTTGGTTTATAGTGCATAGCCATAGACCTCCTAGCTGTTTGATTGCAGTTCATAGTTCACTTGTATTATGTCTGTAACTTTATAAGCCATTGCCCTCCTGGTCTAGTTTTGTAAGTTTACAGTTCCTAGTGCATCTAGTCTAGGGGGATTATATAGAGTTTGGTGGGTTTGGGAGCATATGTCAAATATTGATGGAAGTCACGTCCACCCTATTTAGAGTGTATATTGACTTACACATATATACCAATGCATATGAGGTAGATAGTACATCCACCACTCTTTAGGTCTTGTCTGACACAGCTCATGTGCTGTTGCTTTTGAGACATTTTGTTAACTAAATGGCGGCTTGGAATCCGCCCATTACTTACCATACGTTGGCTTTATTGCCGTTCATTTGCTGGCTCCCGATTGGTCAGCGCACGCCGGTTTCACTTTCTCTTTTTTTTGTTTTTCCCCTCCATGGAGCTTGGAGCAAGTACTTATTACATTTGCTTGATCAGTGTCCTTTCGCTGCTGAAGCTGGGATTGAGGTACTTTTTTTCTTCTTCCCTGCTGTTGTTGTTGCTTGATCCCTGTCCCCCCTCCTACATCATTGCTTGCCTGTTGTTTCTTGCCCCTTCCCACGTCATTACTTGCCCATCGTTGCTCACTCCCTCGTTGTTGCTTCCCCTTCTTCCTCCCCACTTCCCACTTCATTGCTTGACTGTTTTTGTTTTCCCCATACCCCCTCCTGCGTCATTGCTTGCCCATTGCTGCTTGCATCGTTCTGGTTGCTTCCACCTATCCCTCCACCATTGTTGCTTGCCCCATGACCCCACCACCACCTCCCTCCTAGCCCCTTCCCACCTGTTGGTGCTTGTCCTGCCCCACCTGCACACTTCCTACCTCCCACCCTCCCATTCGTTGTTGCTTTACCCGTTCCACATGCACTCCTCCCACCACAAAAAACACATTGACAAAACCAAATAGCACTTGTATACGCAACAGCTAATGAGTTACTATCAAGGACAAGCATTTGCAATGCAATAGGTCTTGCATTTACGAGAGTTTGAGCTATTGGCATTGTAAATGACAATGCCTTGTATTTATGTGTTGTTTTCAAAATGGATAAATAAAAGGCATTGTCATTTACAATGCCAATAGCTTAAATTCTCGCAAATGCAAGACCATTTGCATTGCAAAAGCTTTTTTTGTAAAAGCACCCCATGCAGCTCTTTTACTTTAATGGCGGCCGCGCCCATTTCTTTAAACTCGGCTCGTCTAAAGAAGGGGAGCAGCCGCCATCAAAGTGAAAGCGCGGTATGGGGTGCTTTTACAAAAAAAAGCATCTGTTTGTCAAGTTGACAAACAAATACTTTTATAGTGGCTTTAATAGCGGCTGCGCACCTTTCTATAGACGCGGCTCGTCTAAAGAAAGGGGCGCGGCCGCCATTAACGTGAAAGCGCGGCATGGGGCACTTGGAAACAAAAAATAGAAGAAATAGAAAAAAAAACATGCAGCCATGTTCAGTGCCGCAAATAAACCAAAGGCGCGGCCGCCACTCTATCAGCGTGGCGTTCCACGCTATGATTTTTTTTTAAATAAAGCAAATGACTTCTGGTTAAAATAAAAAGTACACGTCTTTACATCGCTTCCAAGTGTTATGCATGAATACTTCTCTGATGTCAATGATGTCTTTCATCAACTTCTCAGTAGAACTGGTTACAATGATTCTTACTTAAAACGGTCCTTATTGTGGCAACTATGTATCACAATTCCCTAGCAAGGACATTATGGACCACGAGGATCTTAGTCCAGGCATTCAAAAAGGGCACAGTTATTGGGAAGTCTTGTGAAAGCCCTATGATTCTATAGAGCATATAGTTCTTGTATTTACACAGGTATTTAACGTATGGAGACCTTCAGGAATGCAAGGCTTCTGTCCAAGCGGCACACACTCTGTGTGGCCCTCCATCCTCATTTGATGTCATGCAAGTGGTATTCAATTGTAGTTGCATCTATATAGTGCTTTCAACCTCTGACAGAGTGTTGAAGCTCTTTACATCGGCAAGCACACTACTCTGGAACCCAAGGTTAGTGGTTAGTCCAGTGTGAATGAGTATTATTAGGATCAGTCTTGCTCTCGCGAGGAAACCATTCAATGCATTTGCTTTAGCTTCTTTGTGGTACGTTAAATTAATATGCATTGGGTGTGATCATAAGTGGGGGCTATGTGAGTCCATGCTGATGATTGGCGTGGTGAATATAAGGGATAGAGTAGTGTAGTTATTGTTAGATTACAGGGATCTGGTTTCAAAGTAAGGAGAAGATTTAATGAGTTGAGGGCAATTCGCAGAAATACAATAATACAGAGTAGGTCAGACAGGCATGTGACTTAGGGTAGGCTACACTCAGAGACAGTAAGGCCTACAGAGGATGGAGAGTAAAGAGACGGTTGTTCAATTGAAAGAAAGGAGAAAGAAACATTTTTAGTTTTAAGTCCAGGTCAATTTTTCATGCAATGTTTTGGTACCATAAAGGGAGGAAAGGTTTTTGAGGCAGCACCCAATCAAAGGACTTAAAACAGTAGAAGGAAACATCTTTTGCATGTGACTTATCGTAATGCATTATAGCATTTGTGTAGCATTTACCAATCCTGTGTGAGGTTCTCAAATGCATAGCCCTGTGAGTAGCACACTACACCAAGTTATGGACATGTAAATGTAAATTTTCCTAAAGTATTTTCTTAGACTTGTAAGGGAAGGAATTAAAGCAGGGTATTATTTCATCAACAAGAACTGTGAGTTGGGTATTGCTTGTTAGAAGCTATTAAAAAAGGCACACAGAGGTAGACTACATACATATAAACACTAGCACCTTTAAATAATGTGACATGTGTTATCAGACACATTACAAATGAAGGGTTGACAAGATTTATTCATGTGTAACCTTCACCAAATGCCTCTAAGTTACCGAAAAAGCACAGCGTACCAAGCAATGCAGGTAAAAGACACTTCCTTCATCATCAAACGTGTTTCAGACAATGATTATAACGTTTATTGCATGAAAATATATATTGTCTCGATGTGTGGCCTGCAACAGACAAAAACAATGGATGTCTCCAGTCAGGGAACACTGCTAAAAAAAGACTATGCTATTTATGCACAGGCACACAGTCATTGATGCAAGTTTCTGACGTTTATGAACATTTGCTATAGAATTAAGGTGCCAATATGCTGCCCATTGGCATGCTTGCAGTTCCCACTGCAAGCATGTCATCCTGAGTGAATATATTGGAGTCTATTGGAGTCTAGGCAGTTTAACCAGATACATACCAATAAAGCAGTTGCATTGTATTCAGTTGAGTACGCACGCCACATTTAAAGTGCCACTACGGTATTCTAACTCTTGTCACGTGTGCTTCTCTTGCTCTATAAAGGTTTTGGGTAACACTTCCTGTCATGACATTTAACCAAGGGCGCACATACGCCAGGTACCATTTAAGCCATGCAACACCCCCGTATCCTTCGTGTTCTTTATTTATTTATTTACAGCTTTTTTCTGTAGCTTCGCCAATAGATATTAGGGTACTTTACAAGGAACTGCATCTACATGCACCAGAAATGTTTAAGAACGTTAGCCCGAAGATCATATGAGCTGTACATTTTAAGCTAAGATGCTTAACAGCATTTTCAAGAGGATCAACTGAATTGTATGAGGATAGGGGGTGAAGCGAACGGAGAGGAGAGTTAATGAGGGATGGTATTCAGAACGCGAGTTACTGGTGAATACATCAATGTGAGCAGTGACTTAAGCGAAAAAAGTATACATGCCTTGAAAAGTATGGTTGAAACGGATTTAATACAAAAATGCCAATTAAAGTATGGGCGCATAAATTGTAATGGTGCTAGATGCCGTAAACTTTAGTAGAGGTATCTTGGTCAAGAGTCGCCTTGGTTTAGAGATCTGTTTCTGGCCACTGGAATTATGCGATTCTATGGCCGTTTCACTTAATTGTGGTTTTGCCTCCTCTACACATAATCATCTTCAGCATAAGCCACACATTTTACCCAAAACATTTTGTTTCTAGCACAAACAGATCAAAAGCATTATTTACAACCACAAAACACTGTTCGTGCTCTGTAAACTGATCTATACATCTGCGTTTTTTGGGGTCTGGTCTCCTAACGAAACAAGTTAAACCGAGAGCAGAGCTGTGGTGGAAACCGAAAGCGATCCGGGGTTGAGGGGCAGCCCAGGCCTCTTGCTGCCTCACTGGATGCACACGTAAAGGGAGGGGGGGAGGGGGGGGCGGCTGAAGCAGCAAGGTGGGAGGGGGTTAAGGGACGGGGAAATCATGTCACGTTAAAATCTGACATAAGACCACCAAGCGGGCTCTGCGCTGAGTATTTAAAAGTTAAAGCCATAAGTCCATAAAGCGGGCATTGTGCAAAGCCACCAAAAGACTGCTGCAATGTGCAACAAAGCACAAAGTAGTGCGGAAAGACCGCAGGAAAAACATTCCAAAGAAAGGATACCAGTAATCGTCCGGTACGCCAGGGGAGGAGTAACACAGAAAAAGGTGGGACAAATAGCATTAATAAACCACGCAAAAGCAAGCTTTTTGGAACCAAATCAGCAGCGAGGGGCGGAGTGAAACTCCACATACTGAACACACCATGCCTCGCAGAGCAGCGCATGCGCGCTGCTAGGCTCGACCTAAAAAAACAACAGAGGGCACGCATTTGTGTACAAAATGATTATGAGCTACTGCTGTGATGCGATTTCACCAGAAGTCAATGCAGTTAGGTGGCTGCTAACACTCACTAGAGAAAAACCTATACATAAGCGTAGGCAAAGCGGGAAACTCCAGAAACTGTATGAAGGCCAATAATTATGAGCTGTTCACAAATTCACTTGCTTTCTTTTGCGCAGCCTTAACTTGGAGCAAACCTGGAGAATGTCAGTTTGTAACTCATCATAGCCCTCCTGTTCTAGCTCTGCTACTTTACAGTTCACAGCCCCTTAAACTAACCCCATTGGTTTACAGTGTATTGTGCACCCAGGCCTCCTGTACAAGTTTACATTTCACAGCGCCTCTAGGTCAGAACTACTGGACTGTAAAGCACACCTAGGTGAACTCAGTTCGAGTGAACAGCTAGCAAACGCTAGCTGAGTGTGAGTGAATTTTATGAAATATCTGTGCAAAAACATTCCTCAATTTTATTTATTTATTTAATGCGATTTTATATAGCGTGAACATTTCCCGAAGGTGTCAGAGCGCTTTACAAAAGAACCAGTTGCGTTACATAAGGACTTTGGATTACATGAGTTACATAAGAGATACAAACAGAAAACAATTGCAAATGTACAAGTTGTAAAGTCACTCAAGGAAGAGATACAAACAGATAAACTCTAAAATCACATAGGAATGGTAGTAAATACAAAGGTCTACTACATATACTAGTGGTTAGAGTTATATATATTTACAAATTGCAAATTCACTCAGGATTACATTTTAACAGCGATTAGGCTTGGACAATTATATATTACATATTTACAGAGCATGAAATTCTTGCCATCCTTCAGCCAGGTGTTCAGGTGGTGTTGCATCTATATTTACAGCACAGAGATCCGTAAACAATTTGACAGGCTGCCACTGTGAAGTTTCAACATGCTGGCTTTGGATTTCTAAAGCCTGTTTTTAATAAATGTGTGTTTTGAAGGGGAGGAGAGGCGAGGAGCAAGAGGGATCGACCCAAGCGATTTTGATCTCTCGCCCAGAGTTGATTTGAACCCTTTCACCCCCATTTCAGGCAGTTGGAAAAGCTGCTCACACACGGGCTTTCACAAGGTCTGCTTATATATATATATATACCCAGTAGAAGGCGTCAGCCGAAACGCGTCTGTCTGAGAGAAACTACGTTGTAGGATACTGTGTATCACTCTTTGCACATGGATTAATGGAATCAAAATCGAATAGAGAACTTACAGTTTGGACGTTGTCTTTCCTGGATTGTGCCGCTGCGTGAGGTGTGAGACAGAACGCCGAAAGGGACATATATATATATGTGTGTGTGTGTGTGTGTTGCTCTTATAGAGCTGACATTTGAAATGTTAAATGGTTCTATTGCTCTGGACAGTGAAAAGAAAATAGATAGACAGACATGCTAGCCGCCAGACGGACGGAAGAAAGGTCGGATGGATTGATCAATGGATAGATGGAGGGACGGTTTATTCCACACAAACATTTCAAAATGGTGGTACACGCTCTTGTTTTTCTTGAAATGGATATTGCTAACGCTGCTCAGGCATGAGCTCCCCTGTCTCACTCGGACCGTCTTAAATCTATATTACACTCAGCAGCAAGTTTACTCAAAATTCAAAAAAGTTATATGCCTATCTCTGACAGTTGAATTGCGACGTGAACGACTCAAACTAATGGACATATCTGACATTGAGAATGTGATTTTGCACGGGGATGAGTAATGTGATTACCTGTATACTGACCAGCACGTGCCATGTATATATATACCGTAACTTTGGTCTAATGCTGTATTCTAACTAGTGGACATATCTGATATTGCCAACGTGATTGTACATGGGGATGTGTACTGGGATTCCCGAATACCAACTAATTAATGACATGTGTATGTTTACTGTGACCTTCATATACTGCTTATTGCTGCTTTATGTTTTTCTTTGGAATAATAAAAAGTTTATAAAAAAAAAAGTCAAAAAAGTATGGTAGCCACTAGGAGTTCCCCTACCACAAAAAACCCAGGAACTCATAGCACCTTCGGAATTATCTACTATACCATCATTTGCTACTTTAGGATCCGATGCCACCGGGTGTCCCACTGCCCTCACCAGTGCTTGATGTATAGGGTTCCAGCTGTGAGTAATTACTTGAGAACTCCTTATGGTATGCAGAAATGTACCCTGTGTGCTCTTACATGGGTGGCAGTTGGGCAATGGCGTTCTACCCACCTGCAATAGCCTAGCTGGATGAAAATAGACCCTGTGGAGGAACTTCAAATGAATTAGCCTGAGGTGTGAAGAGATAGCCAGGATGCATGGGGCATTTCCGTGTCTGCCCACTGTCCCTCCTCCAAAAACCCCAAGATCTTGCTCTCATTTCTCCTGCATCTGTATTGAGTATCAAATGTCTGCAGATCCTGGAAATGTCCTTCCTACCCAATTGCTCCATTGTTATCTAGAATTCTGAGGGGCAGATTTACAAGCCCCTTGCGACACTTTTGCACTGCCGTTGCGTCACTTTTTGTGACGCAGCGGCGGCGTAAACAATACACCACGTTGCAGCCAATTTACAATGTGACGCATCTAGGGAGATGTGTCACCTTGTAAAGCCCTGTGCCTCATTATACCTGCATCAGGTATAATGTATGCAGGGTGGGCGTTCCCACGCAAAAAACCATGTAGAACTGACACAGTGAAATTTACAACAATTCACATCGTCACTCTACTCCTTCACTGCGTCAAAATCCCTACGCCTGTTCAGACCAGGCGTAAGGAATGACGCAGGGCTTTTTGAATGGGACTCACCTATCTGTTGTGGCGCATTGCTGGAGTTGCGTCACTTTCATGAGCAACTCCAGCAATGCATCACTTTTGGGCCAACAGATGTGTCAGAATTTCTGACACATCTGTCAATCCTTGCGCAATGGTGCGCCGTATTGTAAATACAGCGCATCCATGGTGGCGCAAGGGTTTCGTATGGAGGCTCAGGGAAACTGGTGCATCTGTACAGATGCGTCATTTTCTTGTAAATCTGCCCCTAAGAGCATAAACTCAGGTACTGATACTAGCCATTCTTTCTACTGTTGCAGGGCATGACTGAGCTGTAAGTATTTCGAAAAAAAGGTTTGCACAAGGAAAGTCACCTGACAATTGCACTAAGGCCATAATGCTCAAACTCCAGACATTTTCCAGCTTTGAGAATCAGGCCTATTAATGCAGGTGTCCTGAAGCTTAACCTTACCATTGAGCCCAAAACTGATCTCCACGTACTCTTTAGCACTTTACCCTTTGGTAACAAGGTTGGACATTCCAAGGCTTGCTCAGGGAGGTGGTGTCGGGTTAGAAACTCAGAAGTCAACAGAACAACTAATAGCAATCAATAAATCAGTGCCCAGACAGTTATTCTACGTATACAACAAAAAGTACTTCCATCCTCAGCACAGTACTGTCCATAATTATAAGAGGGGACTTCCAGTGGTATACCAATATCTAAAGTAGTCTTCCCAGGCCTCACTGTCTGACTGAGCATTTCCAAAGAAAGGATACCAGTAATCGTCCGGTACACCAGGGGAGGAGTAACACAGAAAAAGGTGGAACAAATAGCATTAATAAACCACGCAAAAGCAAGCTTTTTGGAACCAAATCAGCAGCGAGGGGCAGAGTGAAACTCCACATACTGAACACACCATGCCTCTGCTCTGCTAGGCTCAACCTAAAAAAACAACACAAGGCACGCATTTGTGTACAAAATGCTTATGAGCTACTGCTGTGATGCGATTTCACCAGAAGTCAATGCAGTTAGGTGGCTGCTAACACTCACTAGAGAAAACCTATACATAAGCGTAGGCAAAGCGGGAAACTCCAGAAACTGTATGAAGGCCAATAATTATGAGCTGTTCACAAATTCACTTGCTTTCTTTTGCGCAGCCTTAACTTGGAGCAAACCTGGAGAATGTCAGTTTGTAACTCATCATAGCCCTCCTGTTCTAGCTCTGCTACTTTACAGTTCACAGCCCCTTAAACTAACCCCATTGGTTTACAGTGTATTGTGCACCCAGGCCTCCTGTACAAGTTTACATTTCACAGTGCCTCTAGGTCAGAACTACTGGACTGTAAAGCACACCTAGGTGAACTCAGTTCGAGTGAACAGCTAGCAAACGCTAGCTGAGTGTGAGTGAATTTTATGAAATATCTGTGCAAAAACATTCCTCAATTTTATTTATTTATTTAATGCGATTTTATATAGCGTGAACATTTCCCGAAGGTGTCAGAGCGCTTTACAAAAGAACCAGTTGCGTTACATAAGGACTTTGGATTACATGAGTTACATAAGAGATACAAACAGAAAACAATTGCAAATGTACAAGTTGTAAAGTCACTCAAGGAAGAGATACAAACAGATAAACTCTAAAATCACATAGGAATGGTAGTAAATACAAAGGTCTACTACATATACTAGTGGTTAGAGTTATATATATATATATACAAATTGCAAATTCACTTAGGATTACATTTTAACAGCGATTAGGCTTGGACAATTATATATTACATATTTACAGAGCAGGAAATTCTTGCCATCCTTCAGCCAGGTGTTCAGGTGGTGTTGCATCTATATTTACAGCACAGAGATCCGTAAACAATTTGACAGGTTGCCACTGTGAAGTTTCAACATGCTGGCTTTGGATTTCTAAAGCCTGTTTTTAATAAATGTGTGTTTTGAAGGGGAGGAGAGGCGAGGAGCAAGAGGGATCGACCCAAGCGATTTTGATCTCTCGCCCAGAGTTGATTTGAACCCTTTCACCCCCATTTCAGGCAGATGGAAAAGCTGCTCACACACGGTCTTTCACAAGGTCTGCTTATATATATATATATATATATATATATATATATATATATACCCAGTAGAAGGCGTCAGCCGAAACGCGTCTGTCTGAGAGAAACAACGTTGTAGGATACTGTGTATCACTCTTTGCACATGGACTAATGGAATCAAAATCGAATAGAGAACTTACAGTTTGGACGTTGTCTTTCCTGGATTGTGCCGCTGCGTGAAGTGTGAGACAGAACGCCGAAAGGGACATATATATATATATATATATAAATGTAAATCCGTATTTGTAAAGCACGAACTACTCACCCTTACGGGTCTCAAGGCGCTGGGGGCCGCTGTGGAAATTAAGTGAGCTATTGCCCAGAGTCACATGGTGCTGAGCTGAGCTGCCGCCGGAGCGGGGATCGAATCATGAACCCTGTGCTCCGAAGTCAGCTGCCCTGGCCGCTGCACCGCACCTCTCCACATATGTGTGTTGCTCTTATAGAGCCGCCCTTTAAAATGTTAAATGTTTCTATTGCTCTGGACAGTGAAAAGAAAATAGATAGACAGACATGCTAGCCGCCAGACGGACGGAAGAAAGGTCGGATGGATTGATCAATGGATAGCAGCAAGTTTACTCAAAAGTCAAAAAAGTATGGTAGCCACTAGGAGTTCCCCTACCACAAAAAACCCAGGAACTCATAGCACCCTTGGAATTATCTACTATACCATAATTTGCTACTTTAGGATCCGATGCCACCAGGTGTCCCACTGACCTCACCAGTGCTTGATGTATAGGGTTCCAGCTGTGAGTAATTACTTGAGAACTCCTTATGGTATGCAGAAATGTACCCTGTGCGCTTTTACATGGTTGGCAGTTGGGCAATGGCGTTCTACCCACCTACAATAGCCTAGCTGGATGAAAATAGACCCTGTGGAGGAACTTCAAATGAATTAGCCAGAGGTGTGAAGAGATAGCCAGGATGCATGGGGCATTTTCGTGATCTTGCTCTCATTTCTCCTGCATCTGTATTGAGTATCAAATGTCTGCAGATCCTGGAAATGCCCTTCCTACCCAATTGCTCCATTGTTATCTTGGATTCTGAGGGGCAGATTTACAAGCCCCTTGCGACACTTTTGCACTGCCGTTACGTCACTTTCTGTGACGCAGCGGCGGCGTAAACAATGCGCCACGTTCCAGCCAATTTACAACGTGACGCATCTAGGGAGATGTGTCACCTTGTAAAGCCCTGCGCCTCATTATACCTCCATCAGGAATATTGTATGCAGGGTGGGCGTTCCCACGCAAAAAGCCATGTAGAACTGACAGTGAAATTTACAACAATTCACAGCGTCACTCTACTCCTTCACTGCGTCAAAATCCCTACGCCTGCTCAGACCAGGCGTAAGGAATGACGCAGGGCTTTTTGAATGGGACTCACCTATCTGTTGTGGCGCATTGCTGGAGTTGCGTCACTTTCATGAGCAACTCCAGCAATGCATCACTTTTGGGCCAACAGATGCGTCAGAACTTCGGACACATCTGTTAATCCTTGCGCAATGGTGCGCCGTATTGTAAATACAAAGCGATACCAAATGGCCATGTCTGAACTGGGGTGGTGGAGTGAGCTAAAGAATGATGATGGATTAAACCCAGATCAGTTGACTGGGGGTGAGTGTTTGATTTGCTCTAGCGCTCCGTCCATCATCCCCCTTTGGTATCGCTTTGTTCGCCCTAAGTTGGCAGGGTACGCCCAGACGTGGGTCCCTTGCTCACTTTGCCACTGGATTCAAGATAGCCTGGCTGATGAGGGTTATGAACCCGAAAACGGTCCCAGGCTGCTTGTTTCCGGTCCAGGAAAGACGTGGCTTGGCAGTTCGGGCTGGACTGTTCCCATGAGGCACAGGGTCAGACTGATTTACATATGGCCATGTCTGAACTGGGGTGGTGGAGTGAGCTAAAGAATGATGATGTATTAAGTCCAGTTCAGTTGACTGGGGGTGAGTGTTTGATTTGCTCTAGCGCTCCGTCCATCATTCCCCTTTGGTATCGCTTTGTTCGCCCTAAGTTGGCAGGGTATGCCCAGACGTGGGTCCCTTGCTCACTTTGCCACTGGATTCAAGATAGCCTGGCTGATGAGGGTTATGAACCCGAAACCGGTCCCAGGATGCTTGTTTCCGGTCCAGGAAAGACATGGCTTGGCAGTTCGGGCTGGACTGTTCCCATGAGGCACAGGGTCAGACTGATTTGCATATGGCCATGTCTGAACTGGGGTGGTGGAGTGAGCTAAAGAATGATGATGGGTTAAGCCCAGATCAGTTGACTGGGGGTGAGTGTTTGATTTGCTCTAGCGCTCCGTCCATCATCCCCCTTTGTTATCGCTTTGTTCGCCCTAAGTTAGCAGGGTATGCCCAGACGTGGGTCCCTTGCTCACTTTGCCACTGGATTCAAGATAGCCTGGCTGATGAGGGTTATGAACCCGAAACCGGTCCCAGGATGCTTGTTTCCGGTCCAGGAAAGACATGGCTTGGCAGATCAGGCTGGACTGTTCCCATGAGGCACAGGGTCAGACTGATTTGCATATGGCCATGTCTGAACTGGGGTGGTGTGAGCTAAAGAATGATGATGGATTAAGCCCAGATCAGTTTACTGGGGGTGAGTGTTTGATTTGCTCTAGCGCTCCGTCTATCATCCCCCTTTGGTATCGCTTTGTTCTCCCTAAGTTGGCAGGGTATGCCCAGACGTGGGTCCCTTGCTCACTTTGCCACTGGATTCAAGATAGCCTGGCTGATGAGGGTTATGAACCCGAAACCGGTCCCAGGATGGTTGTTTCCGGTCCAGGAAAGACATGGCTTGGCAGTTCGGGCTGGACTGTTCCCATGAGGCACAGGGTCAGACTGATTTGTATATGGCCATGTCTGAACTGGGGTGGTGGAGTGAGCTAAAGAATGATGATGGATTAAGCCCAGATCAGTTGACTGGGGGTGAGTGTTTGATTTGCTCTAGCGCTCCGTCCATCCTCCCCCTTTGGTATCGCTTTGTTCGCCCTAAGTTGGCGGGGTATGCCCAGACGTAGGTCCCTTGCTCACTTTGCAACTGGATTCAAGATAGCCTGGCTGATGAGGGTTATGAACCCGAAACCGGTCCCAGGATGCTTGTTTCCGGTCCAGGAAAGACATGGCTTGGCAGTTCGGGCTGGACTGTTCCCATGAGGCACAGGGTCAGACTGATTTGCATATGGCCATGTCTGAACTGGGGTGGTGGAGTGAGCTAAAGAATGATGATGGATTAAGCCCAGATCAGTTGACTGGGGGTGAGTGTTTGATTTGCTCTAGCGCTCCGTCCATCATCCCCCTTTGGTATCGCTTTGTTCACCCTAAGTTGGCAGGGTATGCCCAGACGTGGGTCCCTTGCTCACTTTGCCACTGGATTCAAGATAGCCTGGCTGATGAGGGTTATGAACCCAAAACCGGTCCCAGGATGCTTGTTTCTGGTCCAGGAAAGACATGGCTTGGCAGTTCGGGCTGGACTGTTCCCATGAGGCACAGGGTCAGACTGATTTGCATATGGCCATGTCTGAACTGGGGTGGTGGAGTGAGCTAAAGAATGATGATGGATTAAGCCCAGATCAGTTGACTGGGGGTGAGTGTTTGATTTGCTCTAGCGCTCCGTCCATCATCCCCCTTTGGTATCGCTTTGTTCGCCCTAAGTTGGCAGGGTATGCCCAGACGTGGGTCCCTTGCTCACTTTGCCACTGGATTCAAGATAGCCTGGCTGATGAGGGTTATGAACCTGAAACCGGTCCCAGGATGCTTGTTTCCGGTCCAGGAAAGACATGGCTTGGCAGTTCGGGCTGGACTGTTCCCATGAGGCACAGGGTCAGACTGATTTGCATATGGCCATGTCTGAACTGGGGTGGTGGAGTGAGCTAAAGAATGATGATGGATTAAGCCCAGATCAGTTGACTGGGGGTGAGTGTTTGATTTGCTCTAGCGCTCCGTCCATCATCCCCCTTTGGTATCGCTTTGTTCGCCCTAAGTTGGCAGGGTATGCCCAGACGTGGGTCCCTTGCTCACTTTGCCACTGGATTCAAGATAGCCTGGCTGATGAGGGTTATGAATCCGAAACCGGTCCCAGGATGCTTGTTTCCGGTCCAGGAAAGACATGGCTTGGCAGTTCGGGCTGGACTGTTCCCATGAGGCACAGGGTCAGACTGATTTGCATATGGCCATGTCTGAACTGGGGTGGTGGAGTGAGCTAAAGAATGATGATGGATTAAGCCCAGATCAGTTGACTGGGGGTGAGTGTTTGATTTGCTCTAGCACTCCGTCCATCATCCCCCTTTGGTATCGCTTTGTTCGCCCTAAGTTGGCAGGGTATGCCCAGACGTGGGTCCCTTGCTCACTTTGCCACTGGATTCAAGATAGCCTGGCTGATGAGGGTTATGAACCCGAAACTGGTCCCAGGATGCTTGTTTCCGGTCCAGGAAAGACATGGCTTGGCAGTTCGGGCTGGACTGTTCCCATGAGGCACAGGGTCAGACTGATTTGCATATGGCCATGTCTGAACTGGGGTGGTGGAGTGAGCTAAAGAATGATGATGGATTAAGCCCAGATCAGTTGACTGGGGGTGAGTGTTTGATTTGCTCTAGCGCTCCGTCCATCATCCCCCTTTGGTATCGCTTTGTTCGCCCTAAGTTGGCAGGGTATGCCCAGACGTGGGTCCCTTGCTCACTTTGCCACTGGATTCAAGATAGCCTGGCTGATGAGGGTTATGAACCCGAAACCGGTCCCAGGATGCTTGTTTCCGGTCCAGGAAAGACATGGCTTGGCAGTTCGGGCTGGACTGTTCCCATGAGGCACAGGGTCAGACTGATTTGCATATGGCCATGTCTGAACTGGGGTGGTGGAGTGAGCTAAAGAATGATGATGGATTAAGCCCAGATCAGTTGACTGGGGGTGAGTGTTTGATTTGCTCTAGCGCTCCGTCCATCATCCCCCTTTGGTATCGCTTTGTTCGCCCTAAGTTGGCAGGGTATGCCCAGACGTGGGTCCCTTGCTCACTTTGCCACTGGATTCAAGATAGCCTGGCTGATGAGGGTTATGAACCTGAAACCGGTCCCAGGATGCTTGTTTCCGGTCCAGGAAAGACATGGCTTGGCAGTTCGGGCTGGACTGTTCCCATGAGGCACAGGGTCAGACTGATTTGCATATGGCCATGTCTGAACTGGGGTGGTGGAGTGAGCTAAAGAATGATGATGGATTAAGCCCAGATCAGTTGACTGGGGGTGAGTGTTTGATTTGCTCTAGCGCTCCGTCCATCATCCCCCTTGGTATCGCTTTGTTCGCCCTAAGTTGGCAGGGTATGCCCAGACGTGGGTCCCTTGCTCACTTTGCCACTGGATTCAAGATAGCCTGGCTGATGAGGGTTATGAACCCGAAACCGGTCCCAGGATGCTTGTTTCCGGTCCAGGAAAGACATGGCTTGGCAGTTCGGGCTGGACTGTTCCCATGAGGCACAGGGTCAGACTGATTTGCATATGGCCATGTCTGAACTGGGGTGGTGGAGTGAGCTAAAGAATGATGATGGATTAAGCCCAGATCAGTTGACTGGGGTGAGTGTTTGATTTGCTCTAGCGCTCCGTCCATCATCCCCCTTTGGTATCGCTTTGTTCGCCCTAAGTTGGCAGGGTATGCCCAGACGTGGGTCCCTTGCTCACTTTGCCACTGGATTCAAGATAGCCTGGCTGATGAGGGTTGTGAACCCGAAACCGGTCCCAGGATGCTTGTTTCCGGTCCAGGAAAGACATGGCTTGGCAGTTCGGGCTGGACTGTTCCCATGAGGCACAGGGTCAGACTGATTTGCATATGGCCATGTCTGAACTGGGGTGGTGGAGTGAGCTAAAGAATGATGATGGATTAAGCCCAGATCAGTTGACTGGGGGTGAGTGTTTGATTTGCTCTAGCGCTCCGTCCATCATCCCCCTTTGGTATCGCTTTGTTCGCCCTAAGTTGGCAGGGTATGCCCAGACGTGGGTCCCTTGCTCACTTTGCCACTGGATTCAAGATAGCCTGGCTGATGAGGGTTATGAACCCGAAACCGGTCCCAGGATGCTTGTTTCCGGTCCAGGAAAGACATGGCTTGGCAGTTCGGGCTGGACTGTTCCCATGAGGCACAGGGTCAGACTGATTTGCATATGGCCATGTCTGAACTGGGGTGGTGGAGTGAGCTAAAGAATGATGATGGATTAAGCCCAGATCAGTTGACTGGGGGTGAGTGTTTGATTTGCTCTAGCGCTCCGTCCATCATCCCCCTTTGGTATCGTATTGTAAATACAGCGCATCCATGGTGGCGCAAGGGTTTCGTATGGAGGCTCAGGGAAACTGGTGCATCTGTACAGATGCGTCATTTTCTTGTAAATCTGCCCCAAAGAGCATAAACTCAGGTACTGATACTAGCCATTCTTTCTACTGTTGCAGGGCATGACTGAGCTGTAAGTATTTCGAAAAAAGGTTTGCACAAGGAAAGTCACCTGACAATTGTACTAAGGCCATAATGCTCAAACTCCAGACATTTTCCAGCTTTGAGAATCAGGCCTATTAATGCAGGTGTCCTGAAGCTTAACCTTACCATTGAGCCCAAAACTGATCTCCACGTACTCTTTAGCACTTTACCCTTTGGTAACAAGGTTGGACATTCCAAGGCTTGCTCAGGGAGGTGGTGTTGGGTTAGAAACTCAGAAGTCAACAGAACAACTAATAGCAATCAATAAATCAGTGCCCAGACAGTTATTCTACGTATACAACAAAAAGTACTTCCATCCTCAGCACAGTACTGTCCATAATTATGAGGGGACTTCCAGTGGTATACCAATATCTAAAGTAGTCTTCCCAGGCCTCACTGTCTGACTGAGCATTGTAGGTCCTTCCAGAAGTAATTATGGACAACTTTAGTTTGTCCCATCTCAGCTCCTTCTCAGTCATCCTCTTCTAGATACTGTCTTCCTCTGGCAAAGACACCTCCAAAGCCCCTCCTGAGCAGTCGGTCAATTTCTTCCTTCAAGGAAGGTCAACTTCTCCTGTCAGGCTTTATACATCTATCAAGTTTCTGGTTGTGAACCTTGCAATGGGGAGTTGGTGATTGTTACTTCAACCCTAGAGTACAGAATACTGTCTCAGTCACCATTGGTGTGGGATCTGGATTCTGGTAAAAAAGTTAGCAACAAGTCTTGACATACTTGCTGGTGGTTTCTGGCCCATCTTTGTACCCAGCTAGCAGACTGTGTATGTGTATTCCAAATGTTCGGTTCTGGGACCAGTTTTGGGCAGTTCCTGCTGTTTCCTTATTCCTTCCAAACTGGTTCAGTCATAGTCTTTGTCTTCATGTGTCAGCGGGAAGGTGGTTTCGAGTTGGAGTCTCCTGACAGCGGAACCCCAATACAAGGGCATCAGAGAAGAAGGTATCCCACTTTACTTGTTAACCTATTGTGGGTAGCACGTTGAGGGAACAATGGAGCAGGAAAGTGCATGGGAATTTCAATGAGACCCTTTCGTCTCTCTTCTGACCCTAGAGTCTGGTCCACTACAAAGGACCTAAGAAATGACCTGAAGATGCCTTTCAATTCACACTGCTGTCTGGGGCTCTTGCCAACCCTCAAATTAGGAACTATTTGATTTCAGGGAAACAAAATGGGTTCCTGTGTAGCCACAAGTAACAGACACACACCACCTACAACACACAGAGAAGTCACAAATAGGCATGCATCATGTATGTTCCACGTGGATGGAGAGTGAAGCATCCATTGACAATGGACTGGCTGACCAATTTAAAAAGACTGGAGAGACCAGTAGGTTACTCTCCCTCTCAGGTGACAGGTAAAGAAACCACTCCTGCCACAATAAATCTGTCACTACCACCAGAGACGTTTTAAGGCATGGGCAGAGAGGGCAGCTGCCCATAACCCCCTCCTTCCAAACAGACCCATGGGAAAGCGAACTTTCTCTCTAGGTTGACCTTTGTTTATTTCGTTATCCAAACGTTTTTGCTTACCTTTACTTCTGACTCTGTTTCTCTCTGCCCACTGTCATCTTAAGGATTTTTTGGGGGTTCCAGGCAAGACATATTTAGTATTTTTGGCTTCATGTGGGCATGAATTAGCAGGACACTGGTAATAAAATTCTCCAAACAGGGGCTCCGAAAGTATGGCTTGCCCAGGGCCCCCAAACTGCATAAGATGACTCTGACTGCCCCCAACGTTGGTCCTCGGCAGCCTGCTGAGCTGATGGTACTCACACTCAGTAAGGCTGGGGCACATGAGGTGCCCATGCAGACCACAGGGCCCCTTTCTCGTCATACTACATGGCACAGGCAGCCCTCGGTGGACATGCGCGATCATCATGTGTTCTGAGGCAAAAAGTCAAAAAACCCTACAGAACTTGCTATGGTGAACCTCAATTAGGGTGCATGGTCTCCAGAGCCATTCAGGGGCCCCGTTTCATTTAAACAAAAGATAACTGATTTAAGACACGAGAATTGATTATAGTCCAGTAGTGTGATTTTTAAGTTTTTTTTCCCCATATAAGACCTTATAAGACCACCCTTTCCTTCTTTTAAATGAAACCCCAATGACTTTTCAACAGCTTCTTACATTTGACCCCTATCCATTGGGGCCATAGAATGTTAGACCTTATTGATGAGCGTGATGTGATGCCTCTTTACTGTTAGCAGTATGTAGCTTCATTGGTGCACACTGTGTTAGGCCTTCTTGGGGCGCAGGATGCAAGGCTTCATTAGTGCATCTAATGTTAGACTCTCTTTGGCGCACACTGTCTCTCTGGTGCTCGTGATGTCAGAGCTGAAATGTTCACACTAAGTAATGCCTCATTGGTGCACACCGTGATACAGGGCCCAATTTAATTTTTGGCAGACAGAGTAGTCACCATTGGCCTGGCAGTGGGCTTTAAATCCGCTAGGCCATGACTACACCGCCCGCCAAATGTATAAATGAGCGCCTAGCAGGTGGTCATTTATGAAGGAATTGACAGGAACCACCGTCAGGACGGTTCCTGTCAATGAATTTTACTGTTTGTTATAGGTCTGCGCAGGGCTGGACTGGCCTTAGCGGGCACCGGGCGTTTCCCCGGTGGGCCGCTAGGGTGGGGGCCGGTTTTGGGCCCCTGGAGGGCTCTTTTTGTTACCGGGGGTCGGCAATATCGGCCCCCAGTAACAAAATCGGCGAAACCGGCGCTCGCAAACTGCTCGGCTGCACCACCCCTCACCCCAGGGGGGGCCGGCTGAGCAGTTTGCCAGGGCCGGTTTCGGTTGCCAGTCCGGCCCTGGGTCTGCGTCGGAAGGACACAGCCCTGTAACAAGCAGTAATCTTTTTTCTTTTCCCGAATCGGGATTTTCTTTTTGTAAAGAAAAAAAGTAATACTTCCCTCACCATAGGAGGCTTCTTTCATGGCTGGGGGAGCTTTAAAATGTATTTACTGTTCCTTACCTCCAAGTTCTACCTGGCGGTAAGGAACAGTAAACAAGCATTGGCATTGCCAATAGGTCTCGCCTTTTGGACCTTGTAAGTGTGTAGCGATACTAATATATAGGCACTTAAGCAATTGTTGGCAATGTTGCCTGCTCTGAATGGTTGTAACCTACAATCCACGGGAGGAGGGGGAAAAAAATAAAGAAAAAAAAGGTGTCCTAATAGGCAATAATGCCCCATATATACACGAGACTGAAAGCACATTGAGCATTAATACAAATGACTGCACGTAACCGCATGAATATTTAATCAATACCATGTTTAACACCATGGGCTGCAGAAAGAGATCAAAGACTAAGTCAAAGCAGTCTGCTCCGATACATTGTGACCAATCTTTGATAGAACAGTAATTCTTGGCGTGCTGCACGCAAAACCAAGAGGTCTGTGCATTATCTCGTGTATTAACACGAACTACAACAAATATTTTAAAAACAGTGAGCAGAACCAAATTTGTGTGCTCTAATGTCGTGTTGTCAATAAATCAATAACAGACCAGGATTATGCAGAGCATAAGCAATAGTGCAGTGCTGACAGCAATGAGACATGCACCCATGTGAGATCTATTAATTAAAACTTCACTGCGTGGCCGATAGAATAAACATGATCATAATGGCTACAAAAAGTGTTCAATCAGAAAAAAGAGCGGACTGTAAGCTCTGATGCTCTGTAGCCAATTGATACCAGATGGTTGCCACAAGCCACAGTGAGTTAATTGTAAGTGGAGCCAATAACAACTGCTTGAATACATTGTTGCCTGTAATGAGGAATTAATTGTAAATCCATCATATACAAACACAGAAAAAGTATATATGAAAAAATATATATTTCTGCAACACCGCTTGTTTTACCATCAGCTGCAAACAATAAACCAAAAGCGGAGCAAAAGATAAACTGCTGCGATACATTGTATTTTATCTCTACCATGCAAATGACTGTGCCTTTTGCCAGCACACACAGATACGTGCATGGTCACAAATTCTGCCACAGGCTGCAACAGATTTTTGGAAAACAAATGGAGGGGACAACTAAAAGTACTCTAATGCCGTGCTATTAAGTGATAAGTAACAGACACAACCTACACAGAGTGGGAGCAAATGTGCGATGCTAATGCAAGCATGGCGACTCCTTTAAACAAGACGCGCGGCCAAGAAACGCGCTCTCTGGTGAGGGAGGGGTGAGGGAGGGGGAGGAAAGGCAGATGGCGCCTCGCCAGCAATGCGAGGAATGGATGGCAGCTGTGCGCGTGCACGCCATCGTGAACGCAAGCTGGTCGCCAGCCGAAAGCCAGTGGGTTTGCACTTCCAAAACCCGCTTACTAAAACTCTCGGCCAGACCAGCGCAAGCGCTGGTGCAGGCCGAGACCTAAAAATGACTATATGTTCACCCATCCAAATTGAGTGAGCGGACATGTAGTAATTTCTCTGACGGCCCTTACTCCCCATGGCCTTTGGAGGGGAGTAATCATGGCGGAGACAGCGTAGTCTCCACCGTGATTAACCCAAAGTTCCGCCCGCCTCTAAACGCGGCGGGCAAGCCGCATTCTTGGTGGAGAGAATTCTACATCGCTGTTGCGACGGAGTATCCTTACCACCAAGAATTAAATTGGGCCTAAAGTGTGGTAGGCAATAGAACTGTCAATGTGAACAACCAGGCCAGCCTTAAATTGCAGCATGGAGCCAGCATGATGATGGCTTCCTGCTTAGGAACTGGACGGCGGCACCCAGGATTCCTGGCGGCAACTGACTTGTTTCAGGAGGCTCAGAAATTTGGGGCTGGGCCCAAGGTGGTGGATTATTGGTTCCATGGTCTAAAAAATCGACTCACTAAATGCACAAAACAAAAAAAATGTTAATGAAACATGAGAATAGCTTGGAACTTTAGGGTAGAATGTTCTACGAAACCCAAAGAGTCTTTCAACCATTTAAAGGAAGCTTGTCAGCTAAAAATAGTCCCCGCTTCAACAATTATGAACTCCGTGTTTTATTCCCGTGAAATTAGCTCTTTTTCTTCAGAGGACATCTCTTTCATTACACTGAGCACCTTCAGGGGGGAAGACTTGACTCTGGCGAAAGGTTTTTCCGAAGGGTTACTCACTCTCTCTAAGTAAGTGTGTTTGTGGGGGGGGGGGGAGGGAGGGGGGTGGAGGCAGGCTTCCCCGCATCTCCTTTAGAGAAGGGCACAGTCCGTTCTCAAAAACATCTGTGTGTGAGTTGAAACGTGAGAGAAGCCTGGGGGAGGGGTGGATACGGCTCGGAGCTCAGGCATACAGCCGACATCTCGCCATCCCCCACAACAATTAAAAGGGCCTTGTCACGGGGCTGCTTTATCCCTTCCTGTCTTCGGGACTGTGCAAAGCTGAACTTGCCAAACCCCGAGAAGAGCAAATCGAAGATCTCACAAGGTCCAATCGCCAAAAAGCTCTCCTTAGAGTACCCTGAACGACATTGCCGAACCACGCGACATAAGCTGTCCACTGGTTGTAGACCGAGTTCACTATTTGATTCCCCACTGTGTTTTCTGTGACTGTTCGTTGAGCACTTTGGCAAAGACCAATGCTGGAGCCTCGATTCTGCAATGCCCATTCAAAAATATACCCCGAAGTTCAGGGCTGCACGGTTTAACCAGGAGATGGAGCTCTGGAGGAATTCCTCTGATTCTCTCCAGCCTGGTCATGTGAGATCATAGCCCCCTTTGTGGCTCTCCGGGTCTATGCCATAGAGCTAGGGCTCATAGACAGGGCCACTGGAATTATGTGGCATGAAAGGGCCAAATTATGTGGCAGAGTTGAGTAAATTATGCGGCAAGAAAGTGCAAATTATACGGCACATTTTGTAATAGCGTTACTTCATTATTTCATTATATTTAAACTTTGTGACACTCTGTGGGCATTGGTTGCACCCCATTAGTACCAGTTTAACATCCAAACAGCAATATGCAAAAAGAAAGGTGATCAGTTCAGCTTTGCAAAGGGCATTCCACTTCGCGGCAACATGTGTCATTGCATTTTTAGTAACTTTTGAACTGCTTGAGCTTGAAGAAAAGACGTTTTTGTTTAAATCTGCAGATTATGTGGTAGATGATGGATTAAGTGGCAAATGCGGCAAATCTATAATTATGTGAAAATCGCTGCACAGTCGTATAATTCCAGTGGCCCTGCTCATAGAATGCCTCAGGGTTGTAAGTACACATAGGTGCTGGAAGTATGGATGCGGGGGTGCTGCATCACCTGCAAAATAACCATGCTTAAATTCAGAAGATAAATGAGCAATAAAGCTGCCTACAATTCAGATTTCTTCTTGTTGCAGTTGCTGTGCCCTCAAAGACAGAGGTCAAATGTGAGACTCTGTCTTCTGACTAATTGCTGCTTATTCTTTTAACATGGAGGTTGGTGTTTACTTTCTTTCTCTGCCACCAAAGTGAGAGGATTTTGTAATGTGAACTATCTGATAATCTTGCTGAATGTGAAAGGAAAGGCTGTAGCATGTTAATTTTTTTTCTAACGCACAACAAAACTTGAACCATACCAATATTTCAAAATATATCAGCAGTTAGGAAACCACAAATGAAACACTTTCTTTTGTAATTCAAGAGTGATGGAAACAAACATTCTAATAGGATCATAACAAATCAAGACACTGTACTAGTGTTATGCACAAATTATAAATATTCACTGAAACCCAATTTCCACACTTTATCATTTGTGTTCTGTATAGGTTTATCATTTAAAGTGCATGTCTGTGCAAATTTAGTACCCCTTACAATGGAAATGTGCCATCTGTAAACTACAGTGCGCTACCACACCATGCTTTAGTAATATATTTACAACAGTGTGCTCCAAAATACACTCTCGACTACATACCACACCCTTACCACTCTCCTGCTGACTGGGCATGGATCATTTGCCACGCCTGTTCTTTGCATGATGCTTTGATTTTTCACAAGCTTTGACTTCAGTGACGTAACACTGATGCCAGCACCCCGACTCTGAAAACTGTTTCAGCACCACTGTTAGCACACTCATTTCAAGCCATCGCTGTAGTTCCATCTGGCTGCCATCCAGATGCAATTAGTAGCTAGTGGTGTGCAGAGGTCTCCATGTGCCTAATGGGTACCATTTCTGCCACCCGCATCTTGGCATTAGCAGCAGTAAAGCAGGCAGACCAGGAAACCTCCAACCAACCTCCTGGGGGTTTGTGTAAAGCAGGATATGGCTCCTGGTGCTGGCTGGTTCCTCCTGCTTCATGCTGCTCCTGCCCAGAAGAGTAAGTAGAGTAAGAAATAGACCTACAGACTTTGGCTTCTCTCACCAGGTGGCCAGCTTTATGGAACCTGGTCGCGGTGCCAGCCGCTCACCCTTCACCTCTAGCTGATGGGATAGTCAGACAGGTAAACACAGAGGCGATCCTCACTTCACAAGGTAGAGGGCTGCAGCGAGTGCATTCCTTCAAAATTAAGGTAAATTCTCCCGTAAGAAAATAAGGCAGATACATTCTCCCTTCTTTACCCACACCTCCTTCTTCATAGTCCACGCCTATCTTTTTTATCATGCCTTTTCCTCACATATCCTTGCTTTAATGACCGCTGCTTCCTAGGGCCTGCCTCCCTCCATTATAACACCTTTCTTCCGCCCCAGAACAGTTACTCTCCCTTGAACACATCTATCTTCTCTTAGACCAAACGGATATTCAGAATGAATGTGTAAACACAACAGAACCCTTTATTGGGGAATATCACTCTATGCCCTGAGTGCAATGATTTTTTTAAATAAAAAAAATAAAACATTCACCACCTTTGTACATAGTCCTAGACTCTCCCAAGCCCTTTTAAAAATAAATAGTAAAAAAAATAGTTAACATGCATTGGCAAAGCCAGCACATCTCGCCTATGAGAGCGCTATATGCTTTGCCAATGTCTTTTAGCCATGCTGTACAGCAGATTGTATGCTGTGCAGCCTGGCTAAAAGTTAGGAAAAAATGCTATGATGCAGCCAGCGAAGAACACGTCATAGTACTTTTTAGGTCTCGCCTACGCAGCGCGCATGCGCTGCTTAGGAGGAGACCTTTAGGAATCGATTCGCTTTTTCGCCCAAAAACGTGCACGCTTTGCATTGCTTTCAATGGCAACGCGTGCACGTTTGGCGAGTCCCTTGCGGGAGCGAGCTTTGGCGACATCTGTTTGTAATTAACTTTCAAACAGATGGTGCCCCTGCTCGCTCCCGCTGTTTTATTTTTGGCATGTCACCGGAACACTAGGGTTGTTAATCACTGTTCATCCTCAAGGCAGACACTTTCCTACAATTTGTCCAATTACAACTATTAATATCTTTTGGGAAACATTTATTCATTCATTTAAAATTGGAAATAAAACTGTTTTCCACGTTTTTACTTCAAATAACTCACTATCCCAATTTCTTGGTCTATGTTACTATTTAATTATTACAAAGTCACGTAGCGCTACCTAGGGAATGTTCAAACATTACAATTAAAACTGTCTGCTTTAAAACTGGCTAATGTCTCTCTCAACCTCGCTCGCCCATGTTTACCAAGTCATCCTAAACAAGTGTCTACATTTACCGTTAACACACGCACTCTTCTATACACTACGCTACTGTCGCTACAATTTAAATACAACGCCAAGCACAGGCGGGGTTTCTACCCTCTGGCTATAAATTACATTTGGTAATCACATCTCCTTTTTATATACTGCTTCTTTTAATGTGTTTGTTTTTGGGTACAACAAATTTTTGTTCTGTCTTTTTTATGTCACACAATTGTATTATAATAATGCGTGCACAAGTATGGAAAGGATAAAAATTACAGTCAGCCCCGGTTATTTTTAAACCTGTAGCTGCTGCGTGCGCACACAATTCTGGGGACATTTGCTTATAATTAGTGTATCAGCGCACGCTTATTTATATCTCGGTACTGTCTGTTATTTCACAGCCTGTCTCGCCCTAGTTCTCTCTTGTACTTTTTTGGGGGAAAACTTCTTATTTTTTTAAAAACTTGTGTTATTCCATCTCAAAAGCTAACATTAACTTAAATTTTTTTACAAAACATAATAGCTGCAGTGTAATCTAACATCCAACAAATAAACACAATGACATCCAACACTAGCCCAGACCTAATTGAAACGCGCAGCGCTTTCAATCACTTTATCTGTCATCCCTGCACAGCTCACCTCGCTTAACGGGGCACAGATCCTAGCGCACAAACCCATAACACACACAAAGCGACTCATTTCCAAAGTTTCTTATTTTAGGGGGACTTGTGAACAGAAACCCAAGGTTCTTACTGACTGTTGCTCCTCAAGGCACACACTTCCGTTAAATAAGCTAATTGCAGTTACAGAGGATTTATGCTCTACAGCAGCCTAAGAAATAGGATAACATAGTTTGTTAGGTTGTTTACAATTGTGTAGCACCCTTTGTGCTCAAGATATCACTGAAAATAACACATTCACTCCTCGGCTCTTAAGGTTTTGAAAAGTTTCAGTTGTGTTGTGGTAAAACTATATCGTTAGAGGCCGGATTTTAACAACTGTGTGTGATAATAAGGGTTCTTTACTATCAAACACATTCGTATTTCAATAATGCTTTCATAAGTGTGGGAAGGATAGAAGTTAGTCAGCCCTGCTACATTTTAAAACTGTAGATGCTGCATAAATAAATAAATACATATAATTTATATATTCCTTGTGTGGTTCTCCTTTCATATGCTCATTCAGGAGGTTCACAAATGGTAAAATCAGCTGCTTTACATTCCTTCAACATTTAGCCTAAAGGCTGCTCTCCATAGCTACCACTAGGATAGCTTTCAATAAAGGTTGCCTTTAACCTATTCATCAATAAGGGTTGTTTGGACGAGTACAAGGTGCCCACTATAATTAGTGGTCAGCATATACCAGGCCAACCTCTCACATTTATAAAAATGGAAATTAACATTACCAAAACCATTCCTTCAAAACACTCTCTCAAGCATTGGCATCGCCAATAGGTCTCGCCTTTGGGACCTTATAACTGTTTCGCCATGCAACGGTTCATGTTCTTGCACCAAGGATATTGTGCTGCATAACTAAATACTTATAAGGTCCCAAAAGCAAGACCTATTGGCATAGCCAATGGGACCTTATAAGTCTTTAGTTACCCAACACAATATCCTTGGTGCAACAACATCAACTGTTGCATGGCTAAACACTTATAGGGTCCCAAAGGCGAGACCTATTGGCTATGCCAATGCTTCTTTTTGTTTTAGCAGGTGGGGTGGGCAACACGGACAATGGTGAGGAAGGCTGGGAAGGAAGGGCAGCATAGATAATGGGAGGGTGGGTGGGAGACAACGGGCAATGGGATGGTAAACTAAAGTGCTATGATGCGGCATTCATTGAGCTTTATTTCTAATGGCGGGTCACAAATATGGGGAGTGGGAGGGGAAGAAGCAACACAGATAACAGAGGGTGAAGTGTGTGAGGGAAGAAGCAACATGAAAAAGGGTGGGAGGAAGAAGCAGCACTGACAAGGGGGGTGGGAGGGGAAGAAGAAACACCAACAAGAAGGCGTGGGAGGGTGAGAAGCAACACGGGCAACGAGTGGGTGGGAGGTTTACCAGCACAATGGGCAATAGGATTGGGAGGGAGGATGCAACATGATCGGAAGAAGAAATAAAAAATAAAAATAATACCTCAATCACTGCACGAGCAGCGGGAGGACACTAATCAAAATAAAGCAATTAGTTCTTGGTCCGTGTTCCACATGGAGGAAGCAATAAGAGCGACAAGGAAGCCAAAGAATGGTAAGCAATTGTCAGGCTCCAGGCCCTTTGCAGTAAGCAATATCTCTTGCAAGCAACAACGCAAGTGTGCTGTCTTAGGCGAGAACTAAAACATATCTCACAAGTGACAGCGCATGCTCGCTGTCTTAGGTGAGAACTAAAACATATCTCACAAGTGACAGCGCATGCTCACTGTCTTAGGCGAGACCTCAAACATGTCTCACAAGTGACAGCGCATGCTCGCTGTCTTAGGCGAGAGCTAAAACATGTCTCACAAGTGACAGCGCATGCTCGCTGTCTTAGGCGAGACCTAAAAAATGTCTCACAAGTGACAGCGCATGCTCGCTGTCCTAGGCGAGAACTAAAACATATCTCACAAGTGACAGCGCATGCTCGCTGTCTTAGGCGAGACCTCAAACATGTCTCACAAGTGACAGCGCATGCTCGCTTTCTTAGGCGAGAACTAAAACATATCTCAAAAGTGACAGCGCATGCTCGCTGTCTTAGGCGAGAGCTAAAACATGTCTCACAAGTGACAGCGCATGCTCGCTGTCTTAGGCGAGACCTCAAACATGTCTCACAAGTGACAGCGCATGCTCGCTGTCTTAGGCGAGACCTCAAACATGTCTCACAAGTGACAGCGCATGCTCGCTGTCTTAGGCGAGAGCTAAAACATGTCTCACAAGTGACAGCGCATGCTCGCTGTCTTAGGCGAGACCTCAAACATATCTCACAAGTGACAGCGCATGCTCGCTGTCCTAGGCGAGAACTAAAACATATCTCACAAGTGACAGCGCATGCTCACTGTCTTAGGCGAGACCTCAAACATGTCTCACAAGTGACAGCGCATGCTCGCTGTCTTAAGCGAGAGCTAAAACATGTCTCACAAGTGACAGCGCATGCTCGCTGTCTTAGGCGAGACCTCAAACATGTCTCACAAGTGACAGCGCATGCTCGCTGTCCTAGGCGAGAACTAAAACATATCTCACAAGTGACAGCGCATGCTCGCTGTCTTAGGCGAGACCTCAAACATGTCTCACAAGTGACAGCGCATGCACGCTTTCTTAGGCGAGAACTAAAACATATCTCAAAAGTGACAGCGCATGCTCGCTGTCTTAGGCGAGACCTCAAACATGTCTCACAAGTGACAGCGCATGCTCGCTGTCTTAGGCGAGACTTCAAACATGTCTCACAAGTGACAGCGCATGCTCGCTGTCTTAGGCGAGACCTCAAACATGTCTCACAAGTGACAGCGCATGCTTGCTGTCTTGGGCGAGACCTCAAACATGTCTCACAAGTGACAGCACATGCTCGCTGTCTTAGGCGAGACCTCAAACATGTCTCACAAGTGACAGCGCATGCTCGCTGCCTCGACAGCACATGCTCGCTGTCTTAGGCGAGATCTCAAACATGTCTCACAAGTGACAGCGCATGCTCACTGTCTTAGGCGAGAGCTAAAAAACCCTTTAGACATGGATAGGTCTTTACAGGTATTCCTCCAGCAAGTTTGACTGCACTGTGTTGTAATAAGCAGAACATTACACTAGCCTACACAGAGTAATTAGTTAATATGCGCCCTGCAGGTCCATCGGTGGCAAGCTTGGGCAGACACAAAAACTGACTTTCATATTGTGGTCCTCAAGATCAGACATGTGCACAAAGGAATCGGTTCTGGCGAAGAGACATGCCCCGGGGCTGGGAGGTGAGCATGGATATTAGCTTACAATACCTAAATGAAGCCGAAAAACTGTTTGCATAAAGTTGTATCCTGGGAATTGACAGAAGTGTGCCAGGGTCGTGAGAGGCGCCTCCAGGTGTGTTGTTCACAAAACATGATGGGCCTTTTTGGAAATGTAGTGACTACAAACTGCCAATACCTATCAAGTGTTTTGTGTGGAGAGATCTTATTTCATGACAGAGATTTAACCCCTTCTGCACAGGTTTTGCTATTTGATGACAAAAGCCATCAGCACTCCCTGTATGTGGCGTTAACAGGCAAGGACATTGTTTTTACGCCCTGGTGTAGTGAAATGCAACCCGCCCTGAAATTTGATGCAGCACATATTCTATGATATAGGTTCACTCCAAAAACCAATTCTTACTCCTAAAAGTAATAAATTACTTTATGAATGCGTAATTTAAATACGGGGTAAAAAAAAAAATACAAGAGGTAAAGTTCTGTTGGCCAAACAGCTAGAAATGGCTGAATGAGGCACAGGAGCACCTGGCAGTAATGCAGGAGTGAAATCCACTTAATTCACGGAAAGAAACGGAAATGCAACTTTTATACTTGAGTGAGAGACGCCTGCTTATGGGAGGTACTACTGTGCTCACGAGTATCAGACACATGCTCACATTTTTTTTTAACTGGTATTTGCCCGGGCCATATCGAGTGTGTAGTATATATATGGGAGACGCTCACCCATTGAGAGTCACATTTCAGTGAATTCACTGCGAGTTTGGTAATTCACAAAATAAATGGAATTTCGAGACAGGATGTTGTTTTTCAATGAAAGATACTCCTCTTTCAACTTGTTAGAAGTCAGGAATTTTAGATTGGCAAATGTGACGAAATAACTGGTGTCTTTTATTTGTTTATTTGTGTCTTTATGTATTTATTTTCATGTTTTATACAGTGCGACGTGACTCTTTCCGTTTTCTTCAGGGTAGTGGGATGTTAAGCGAACAATCTCTGTGATGCTAGGAGTCGGGATTTTAGAATCCAGTCGGGTGTGAGACAGAACTAGGGGCCTACAACCTTCAAAGCGACCCTATTCTGCATCGACATTAGTCAACAGTAAGTTTTCTCTAAAAACAGGACCTTTCCTCGTTGAAAAGATGCACTTTTTTAAGTGTTTGAGGAAAAACTTTTATATTCCTTTGCACTTCACACATTGCAAGGTCCTTGCTCCGGTCTTGGTTGGAAATGTTGTGTTACTGTTCTCTGTTCTGCCAGAAATCTTGGGGTGAAAGGACACAGTTCTGTTCCCTACATCTTCTATGTTATTCCTAACAAGCTCCCACCATCCTGGTTGACGCGTTCCTGATTAGGCCTAGACAAATAAGGCCTCAACAGACCTGACACAACAGCAGCCTAGGGTCAGGCCTAGATGACTAGCAGCAAAGACAGGGTACTAGGGTTCAGAGAATGCCAGGGATTCTCCCTTAGTATCACAGGGTTGTTTCCAGTTCTAAATTTGTAAGGTTTGTTTGCCCATATAAGACCACACCTTCCTCCCTTTATGTGATGCACCAATGACTTTTGAACATCTTCTTGTGTTGACCCCTATACGCTAGAGCACCCCCCTTTCCCACTAAGCAGGCCCTCTTGCCTCCTGACTACTTCTAGTGGCACTACTCACTCTGCACTCCAAAAGCAACACTCTATAGCCCCCACCCCATTGATCTAAATCCCACCCACTTGCCCACAGACCACGCCTGATTTGTAAAAGAATAAATGCTGGGGCCCTAAGTCTTGCTCAGAAACCCGCAGCCAGTGCCATCGAAGGTTGAGGTACCGAACACCAAGGCTGTGTAGTCTTGATTTGATTTTGATTTGCGTTTTGTAAAGCGCGAACGAATACCCTGAGGTGTCTTGGCGCTAAGAGAAAGGAACAGTCAAAACCATCATTAACATTTAGTGAACAGCCAGGTTTTTAAAAGCTTACGAAAGCTCAGAGCGAGGAAGCAAATTTTATTTCCAAGGGAAGCAGTTCCATGCAGTACAGAGCACGAAGCTTCTGCCTCCCCAGGAAGAGAGTTTGTGAGATGGCACCACCAAATTCATGGCTGTGCTCGACCTGAGAGCCCTGTCGGGGACATATCTCCTAGGTTTTTCTCTGAAAAAAGCAGGGCCCTGTACGGCTTTGTACGTGATACAGAAAGCTTTAAAAAGTACTCTCTGGGCAGTGGCGTAGCTAGGGGAGGGCAATGGGGGCGGACCGCCCCAGGCGGCACAAGTTTTGGGGCGGCAGCCGGCCCCCCTTCCCCCGCTCTTACCTGCGGCCGTCGCGGCCGCAAGAGTCGGCCGCGGCCGCTAACACCCCCCCCCCGCTCTTCTATCATTTTGCCGAGGGTGGCAAACGCAGGGGCCGCCACGGGCAGCCTAAGGCCTAGCTACGCCCCTGTCTCTTCTGGGGCAAAGGAAGCCAATGTAAACTCACCAAGGCTTGAGGGGCAGAATGAAATCTCAGGATTTTCATCATCAGCCTGGCCGCTGATTTCTGAAGAATCTGGAGTTTCTTCAGGGGGGGGCTCAGGTAAATTGACATAAAGTCTGTTGTAATAGCCCACAAGGGCCAGAACAACCATTTTCAGCAAATTTGCTGGAAGAACCCATGCTATTTTCCTGATCATGCGAAGCATGAAGAAGGAAGTAGAAACAACCTTATTGACTTGATCTTTGTAAATGAGCTTGTCGTCCAATGAGATTCCCAGATTTTCCTTTTTCACTCGTGCTGAAAGCGAACCCAATTCTTCCGGCCACCAAGAGGGGTTCCAAAAAGATGTATTACTCCCAAACAGGATAACCTCAGTTTTTGAGGAATTCAGCTTAAGACAGTCCCTATCCATCCAAGCGCCTACCTCTCTCATGCAGTTGTGAAACAATTGCCTTGGGTCTAGGCCTTTCCTTGAGGGGGAGACAACAATTTGAGTGTTGTCAGCGTATGACACAAGCGACAGTCCAAAGGATTTCACAAGGGCCGCCAATGGTGTTACATAGATGTTAAAACGCGTTGGACTTACCGATGAGCCCTGGGGGACTCCACATGGTAGATTGCACCTCATGCCTCTTTAATCCACTACCAGACAATCCTTCCTCTTTTATCTCACTCTTTCAGGTTGTTTTTCATCCCTGCTTTTTCCCTTTGTCACTGTTCTTCAGTTTTTCTCTTCCTCCTTCTTTCCCTCTAGCGTGCATTTCTCTCTCTAGCTGTGGCTCAAAGGCTGATGAGGAAAAATAAGTGACAGCCCCTAAAAATGAGTGTCGGTGGGTCACACCTGCACCACCAGCTAAAATTGAGCTCAGGTTGTTTCTACTGCAGACATGGAGGTCCCTATCCTCCCACGAGTCCTGAGCTCTTAGGGAAATAAACTAGCCTGCAACCAGCCATCCTTAGCTCAACCTCCCTGCCAGGACTTCAGGATCCTATAAAGAGAGGGTGCAGGAAGTTCCTGTAACCTTCCACTGTAGAGTTCTGAGAACACAACAGAACGAGGATAAAGAGTACACCGACTCCAAGACATTGGGCACACCTAGAATGGAACATGCACTATGTGCCATTTTGAGAAGAATGCAATAATTCAGCCATTCACAGTGAGACCGAAAATACGTACATGAGTAGGCTTACTACCTTTCTCAGAGTAAAACACCAGTGATTAGGTTTCATTTGTTATTTATTCACTGCATTCTATAACGCAGACTTTACCAAATGACATTTGAGCGCTGAGACACCCGAGTGAGACTGCGGTGTGTGCGCGCTGAATGTCTTTCATTACTACATGTTTTTAACTTTTTAAGACTGTAATTTTTATCAGTTTTAGTGAGCAGATCTTTGCACAGCTATTGTCTAGCAGTTTGACTATTCTTGTTTACCTGTTAGTCCGCCCGCCCCGGTCCATCCCGGCTGTGTGCCGTTGTGTGGAGGCGGGGCAGAACGTGTCATAGGGCACTAGGGCATCACTTCCGGTCTAGCGGGCAGAGGCGGAGACTCACGCCTGATCCCTCTACTTGAGACCAAGGTGATTGCGGCCGCACAGAGACACCCGAGTGAGACTGCGGTGTGTGCGCGCTGAATGTCTTTCATTACTACATGTTTTTAACTTTTTAAGACTGTAATTTTTATCAGTTTTAGTGAGCAGATCTTTGCACAGCTACTGTCTAGCAGTTTGACTATTCTTGTTTACCTGTTAGTCCGCCCGCCCCGGTCCATCCCGGCTGTGTGCCGTTGTGTGGAGGGCGGGGCAGAACGTGTCATAGGGCACTAGGGCATCACTTCCGGTCTAGCGGGCAGAGGCGGAGACTCACGCCTGATCCCTCTACTTGAGACCAAGGTGATTGCGGCCGCACAGAGACACCCGAGTGAGACTGCGGTGTGTGCGCGCTGAATGTCTTTCATTACTACATGTTTTTAACTTTTAAGACTGTAATTTTTATCAGTTTTAGTGAGCAGATCTTTGCACAGCTACTGTCTAGCAGTTTGACTATTCTTGTTTACCTGTTAGTCCGCCCGCCCCGGTCCATCCCGGCTGTGTGCCGTTGTGTGGAGGGCGGGGCAGAACGTGTCATAGGGCACTAGGGCATCACTTCCGGTCTAGCGGGCAGAGGCGGAGACTCACGCCTGATCCCTCTACTTGAGACCAAGGTGATTGCGGCCGCACAGAGACACCCGAGTGAGACTGCGGTGTGTGCGCGCTGAATGT
Source organism: Calotriton arnoldi (assembly GCA_963921515.1). Taxonomy (NCBI): domain Eukaryota; kingdom Metazoa; phylum Chordata; class Amphibia; order Caudata; family Salamandridae; genus Calotriton; species Calotriton arnoldi. The sequence goes on along the minus strand of CAWUFW010001366.1, from coordinate 2,075,889 downwards.
CTTTCATTACTACATGTTTTTAACTTTTTAAGACTGTCATTTTTATCAGTTTTAGTGAGCAGATCTTTGCACAGCTACTGTCTAGCAGTTTGACTATTCTTGTTTACCTGTTAGTCCGCCCGCCCCGGTCCATCCCGGCTGTGTGCCGTTGTGTGGAGGGCGGGGCAGAAGCGTGTCATAGGGCACTAGGGCATCACTTCCGGTCTAGCGGGCAGAGGCGGAGACTCACACCTGATCCCACCTACAAATATCCTATGTGCACGCGACCGCGCAGCGGGCGTGCGCAGCGGGCGCGCCGCGGGCGCGCCGAAGGCGCGCCTAAGGCAAGCCCGTCTGCGCCCGTCCGCGCACGACCGGGCACAGGGGCCAGAAATCCTGGCCCTCAGGGGTTACAGGACAGGATTAAATACTCAAAGGAGGAACTACTTAGACTATCAAAGCCCACAGACACTGCATGCAGGTATAAAATGAATGTGGACAGCATGACACCAGTATGCAGGCACTGCAATATAGCAATTATGCCCAAAGCACATAATAGTAAGGAGACCAAGCTACAATTGGCCTTACTAAACTGTAGGTCAATGGCTAGACACAGGTATGAGATCCACGATTTATTGAGGGAAAGATCTCTGGATGCTCTATTCCTGACCGAGACATGGCTAAACGAAGACTCTTCCCCGGATGTATTAGATGCCATCCCTAACGATTATATGCTAGTTAGGCAGGATAGGGAAGGCCAAATAGGTGGGGGAATTGCAATAATATACAGAGATAACATGAAGTGTGTAATCAAACAAGCTGGCCTAGACAAGTGTGAGGCTTTTTTATTCACACTATCTCTGGCGGATGATGACAACATAACTGGCTTTCTGATCTACCGCCCTCCAGGCCCAATAACGCAGTTTATGGCGAGCCTGGAAGAAAAGGTAGTACATCCAGCCCTAAGATATAAAAGATTTTTGGTGCTAGGAGATCTAAATATACATTTTGATGACACTCATAACCGAGAAATACGGGCTATATGCAAGGACATGCTGACACTGAACTTAACTCAGAAAGTAGAGTCACAAACTCACCAAGGGGGACATATTTTGGACCCTATTTTCTCAAATTTTAGTGAGATAGAGGTAGGAGTGCCTTGGCCAGTTCCATGGTCGGATCACCACCTAGTCCCTTTCACAGTGCCATATCAGAGAAGGATGGCGCAACACCCAATGAAGGAAATCACAACCAGAAAGTGGAATAAATTTAATCCCGCATCCTTCACCCAGGCACTTAGGGAGAAGAATCCTACGTTAGATAAAAAAAATATAAATTTAGCCAATAATCAGGTGGAGACATGGATCACGGATGCCTTAGATAAGACGGCACCATGGAGCACTAGAATCCCGAAGAGACAAAAGAAACAGCACCATGGTTCAATGAGAAATTAAGGATGGCCAAAAGCAAGTGTAAAAAATTAGAACGAGCCTGGAGGAAGGACTACTGTGATAGGGCCAAAGAAGAATATAAAAAGGAACTGAAGGACTATCATTCAGCAATTAAAAGAATCAGATGTGAATTTTACACGGAAAAAATAGAAAACGCTAGTAATTCCCATAAAGAAATGTTCACAATTCTGAAGTCTCTTAAAACTTATGAAGAGGTCAAGGACGCAACGTCCTCTAAAGAAAGTTGTAATAAGGTGGCAGAATTCTTTGCCAATAAAGTAACCAAAATATATGAGACCTTCCCAATAGAAACACGACAAGGCATCAAGCCAGGCGGAATAAGTCACGGGAATTTTTCAGGAATAACTCTGGATGAATTCAAGATGCAAGAAGCTGAGGAACTCATAGACCTGGCAAGGGGAATAAAATCTGGTTCCCCTTTAGACCCTGCCCGACCAGAAAGAGTAATGGAAGGGGCAGACACGATCATGCCGTATATTGCTGAACTCATTCTCTGCTCCTTCCAAACTGGTGTGGTCCCAACAAAATGGAAACAGGCCATCGTTAAACCACTCAGGAAAAAGGCATCGTTAGAATATACAGTACTGGAGAATTTACGTCCAATCTCATTATTACCATTTGTGGCTAAGATCGCTGAAAAAATCACAAATAAACAGTTGGTTGACCACATTAATATGAATGACTTATTACATCCATCCCAGTCAGGCTTTAGAATGGCGCATTCCACAGAATCAGCTCTACTGATGGCCACTGAGACGTTGAGAAAATATGCTGATGAAGGGCAAACGGCCGCACTGATCTTGTTAGATCTCAGTGCGGCGTTTGACACTATCTCACACCAACTGCTTCTTCAAAGACTAGAGGCTTGTGGTATCAGGCGGAATGCCCTGAAGTGGATGACTTCGTTTCTTTCTGAACGGAGCTTCCAAGTTGTACAACAGACGTATCTGTCCGAAAGCTTCCCTCTGCCTCAGGGGTCCCACAGGGATCAATTTTGAGTCCCACCCTTTTTAATCTGTATGTGGGTCCACTGGCAGAATGTGTGGAGAAGCATAAGGTGTCGATAGTATCTTATGCAGATGACACGCAGCTAATCGTAATGCTGTCCCAAGACAAGGAGCAGGCAGCTATACGTTTTTCCAACTGCTTAGAAGAGGTGGCGGACTGGATGTCAAACCACTGCCTCAAGCTGAATGGGAATAAGACGGAGGTGTTGGTGGTAGGCAAGACGCCATCAATATGGACATCCGCATGGTGGCCAGAATCACTGGGACAAGTCCCCACCCCGAAAACAGAGGTGAAGAACCTCGGAATCTGGTTCGATTCTAAACTGACTTTTGATAACCAGATTCGGAAGGTAGCCGGGAAATGCTATGGGGCAATGAAAACCTTGAGGAAGGTCATTGACCTGTTACCTTCTAAAGCCAGGAAGACCATAGTACATGCAGTAATCACTTCCCAATTGGACTATGGGAATGTATTGTACCTTGGCGCATCCAAAAAGGCCTATCCAAACTGCAGAGGGTACAAAATGCGGCCGCTCGCTTGGTTCTCAGCCTCCCAAGGACTGCGAACACAAAGAAGGCCCTGACAACCCTTCACTGGTTGCCAGTGGAAAAGAGAGTCATGTTCAAAGCAATGTGCTATTGCCATCGCATTCTATCTAATAAGGGTCCGAACTACCTTCAGCCACTATTGACTAACTACACCCCAGGGCGTAGTCTAAGATCCTCGGGAAGGCACTGATGACAGTGCCAAGAATATTCAGAGCACGAATGGGGGCCCGCTCTTTCAGGTACCTGGCAGCAAAAACTTGGAACACTATGCCAATTGACATTAGAACTGAACCAAGCGAAAGCATCTTTACGCAGACAATTGAAGACCTGGATGTTCACAAAAACTATGTAATCACAGCTTGTTGGACCTGCAGGGGGCAGCAGTAGTCTCATTAGCTTTGTCTCAGCGCGGGACACACCGGGCGGTGTAACCATGCGCTCTACAAATGAATAAATAAATAAATTTACAAGTGAACAAGGTTTGTTCTATCTAGATAACAAACATAAAACATCCCAAATAAAAGGAAGACGCATTTCATATCCATATAAGAACAGGGTCAGAAAATAAGTACCGTAGAAAACAGTCATAGTAAAAGGCCCAAAGGCAACAGGAAACAGAGAGTAAGCAGGTCCAATTGGGCTAGGCCGGTTGTTCTTAACCTGTGTTCCAGGGACCCTCGAGCAGTGGCGGCTACTGTGAAGCCAAACTGGGGGGGGGCAGTGTATGGAGAAAAATAGGAAAAGAGGAAAAGAAAACATAACTTACCTGCTGGACGCCTCCTCAGTAGTCTTCTGCTCGTCTGCTCCGACTCCCAGCAGCCAATACACAGGCTCCCAGACACCCCATGGCCAATCCAGACGCTGCTCTCATGCTTGTAATGCTATTACCAGAATGAGAGCATCGCCAGGATTGCTCTGAGTGGCCTGGTTTACCGCTCAGACAGGGACTGGGAGTATGTGCATTTTCTCCACCCGGCTGTATAACACAGCTTGGGTTGGAGAAAGGCTAAGGGGTCGATTCCAATCTTGGTCAGAAGGGCTCTAAATCAGATTCGGCTTTTCCTAAACCGATCTGGAGCCCTTGTTCCCCACCGAATCGTCCACAGGTCCAAACGACCAAATACGATGCCTGGAAACCCTTTGCGCTGACCAAATCGGTTCTGAAAGGCATCCAGAGAGATAGAGCCTTCTGGAGCAGATTCATACAGCTCTATGGACTAGGTTTTCAGAGCGAGCAAGTATGATGAACGATTCATACAGCCTTTCCGATTCGGTTTGCCCGGAATGAAAAGGCTGACGGAATCGGTCTTTGGGGGCCCATAGCTCGCCCCCCTTCACCCGGGGCCATCCGGATTGGGCCCGTGGGGGTACCCATGGGTCCCCTCTTCCCAACCATGCACAGTGTGGCAGGCACTAAGGGGTGCCCGCCACAAGGTGCACGATTATCCCCAACCACCCCTTTTGTCAATGCGAGACTGTGTTTGCATTTGGAACACAGGCTCCCATTGATCCCGACCGAATCGTATCCGGATGCATTCAAATGCATCGTACTTATTCGGTAGGACTCTCCCAATCCGAGTCGTCCGGAAAGCATTCCAGACCCGAGTCGTTCGGTATGCTTTCTGAACGAGATCGGAATCGGGCCCTAAGAGCGCATGTTGGTTTGGCCAGGCTGAGACAGCCGGCCAAACCCACATGTGCACTTAGTGCCAACCATTCCTCCTCCCTGTTGTTGACTTCCGGCAGGATGACCCCGCCCCAAAGACTAAGCAGTGACAGCGAATATAAAAAAAATGAAAATAAACTTGTTTTATTATCATTTTATTTTTTCTGTGTGCCCTGCTTTAAAAGCAGTGGGCTGATGCTTCTCCGCCTTAACGGAGGAGCTGCCGCTGTCCTCGAGGTTTCGGAAGCCTACTCAGGGGGTGTGTGACTGCTTAGAAAATGTATTAATATTTATGAATTAATGAAGTGTATATAAATAAAGAAGAGAAGTGTAAAATTGAAGTTGGTATCCTCAGACTGATTCCTGGGAGCAGTGCAAGTGCATCAAACAGAATATAGTATGGACAATGGGTAGCCTCAATTGAGGCTTCCCACTAAAATTTGCATTTAAATTTTTTCATATTTGTGAACTACATAAAATATTTAATCATGTGTGTATTTGTTTGATAAATGCTTGTTTCTGTATCTTTGTGTGTTGTTTTGTAGTCCAAATCATCGCAATTGCCTAAAGCCAAGGTCGCCGAATTCCAATAATGATTAAGTGGGAGTCCACAGAAATCAAAAGGTTAGGAACCACTGGACTAAGTAGTTCGGATCAGCCAAGGCTATCATGTGACAAACCTCGTTTTAACCAAAGCTTTTGTTTTGACATTCCAGTGGTGCTGGTTGGCACTGCAACAAAAAGTTCCATATGCATGTGTTTTTTAGCAGAACATATCCGTCTCTGTTTGCTGTAATTATTATTTAAGTTTAGTTCAGACAGACCTAAAATAGTCCGGCCTCCATTTCTTGTTTGTATTTGCTGTTTTAAATGTATACTTCAATGGTTTTAGCTGATTGTCCTACTCTTCTAACTGGCCTGGTAAAATACTGGCCTGGGGGCTTCCATTATGGCATCTCACACACTGGGACAAGGAGAGAGGACATGCAGGCCACTCAATAATTCAATGTAAATGCAACACTCTCTGCCACCCTCACCCTCTACCCCCTCCCACACCGCTGCTGAGAACCAACCAGCACCATTTCAGATGACAATCCGAACAAAGAGACTCCCAAAAGTGCCAATATGGAACAAAATTATTGAATGGTGTGCTGTGGGAAAACTGGGTAACATTTATTTTAAGAGATCACAATATTAAGTTAAAGTGTGTGTGGGGGGTTATTCCAGGAGAAAAAAGTCACAGTGTGAGACTGGTGGGAGTAAAATGTTGCGACAGGCTTGATGGGGAGGGGCTTAGGTGTAAAAAAATTATATGAAACTGAATTGTGAAGAGTCAGGGGAAATAGTTCATGAAATAACATTGGGGGTTTAGGATAGTGAGTCATAAAGTAAAAAAAGTAGCATATTGATTAAAATCCGCTACACTAAAAACATAAAAATACACATTAGACTTAAATTAAGATTTTTTTAAAATTAAACTAAGAAGTGGCTGGTCCGATGTAAAAAATAATAATAATAATAATAAACAATCATTGGCAAAGACAAATATCTATATATCTATATATATATATATATCTATATTCACTGAAAAAACCATAGGTTTTAGGGACAGTTATAGTTAGTTGGACATTGCACTCAGTACAAAACCCGTGAAATTCCCCCGTTATAGTTAGTTCAGCTAACTATAACTCGCGCCCCGCAATGCACTGCTGATGACGTCACATATTACATCACTCATGACATGGTCAGTGACATCACTGATGACATCACTGATGACATCTCAAATGACATCACTGATGACATCATCCAGTGACTGTGTGTTTCTGTAAAGTTTAAATATGTTTAATATATATAGGGAAAGGCGTATTGAAGAATGAGTGGGTGTATAAGTGTCTGAATGGATGATTTAGTACGTGCGTGACTGACTCTACAAGTGAGTGATTAAACGTATCTTACTGAATGCATGGGTTAGTGACTAAACTGTGCGAATGTCTGTATCCGTCTGTTGGTGTGTAAGTGGATGCATGGATTTGCGAATAGCTACATGAGTGTCTATATGGGTTATTGATTGGTTCTATGAGTATCTGTCTGGGTGCCTGAGTGTTTGTGTGGATGGGGTGTGTGCGACTGTGCATAGATGTGTGAGTGGGTGATTCACTGGGTGGATGGTTTCAAGAGTGCATCTGTGATAGACTGTATGGGTGGGTAAGTGTGTGTAAGAGTGTGTTAGTGAGTGAATGTATGTCCCAGTGGTACATGTGTGAGTAACTACATATGTGAAAGGCAGTATATATGTGTATTGGAGTATATAAATAGCTATAAGCGAGAGTGAGTGATTGTGATAGTGGCTGTATGGATGAGTGTGTGCTTGTATCAGTGATTGTATAAGAGCGTAACAATGTGCTAGTATTTGTATGATTAAGTGAGCTGGTGTGTGTATAACTGTATAGGTGAGTAAATGGCAGTGTGTTTAATTATTTGCATGACTGACTAGGTGTGTGAGTACCTCTATGGATGAGTGGCGGTGTTTGAGTGTCTATATAGGAGTAAGAGTGCATATGATAGTCCTGTACTGAGTGACCATAAGTATGAGTGACTGTACGGGTGAGTGAGTGGATGTGTGTGTGTAGACCTAAGAATCAGTGAGTGGGTATGTAGTTATTGGTGTTGGAGTGTCTATGGTTTTGCGAATGGCACTCTGTAATTTAGATTGGGTGTATCAAAGGTTATATTAGGGTGTGAGGAGCTGCATCAGATTATCACGTGGATGATGTCATCAGTGATGTCATTTGAGATGTCATCAGTGATGTCATCAGTGATGTCACTGACCATGTCATGAGTGATGTAATATGTGACGTCATCAGCAGTGCATTGCGGGGCGCGAGTTATAGTTAGCTGAACTAACTATAACGGGGAATTTCACGGGTTTTGTACGAGTGCAATGTCCAACTAACTATAACTGTCCCTAAAACCTATGGTTTTTCAGTGAATTTCAAAGGTTTTTTAAATGCTAATTTCTAACTATAACATGTCTGAAACCTATGGTTTTTTCAGTGAATTTCAAAGGTTTTTAAAATGCTAATTTGTAACTATAACATGCCTGAAACCTACGGTTTTTTCAGTGATCTTCAAAGGTTTTTTAAATGACAATTTTTAAATGTATTAATTTTTATATTAATTTTTTTCATACTGATTTACTACATTTTTAGAAACAATTTCTTTTACATATTTTATTTTTAAATTACATTGTAATTACATAATACATTACATTACAAAAAATACTTTCTCAGAATGAATTACTTTAGTTTAAATACTTTGCACATAGGCAATAGACTTTTAAGTACAGTAGTTACAGTTGTTGCAATGGGCAACACATTTTCAAACACAATGCAACATTCAGCTCAATGTGAATTTCTAGTTAAATGCAATTAGTTACTTTATGGATTACTTTTCTAACCACAGGACTGGATCCTAGATTCAGTCCTGGTACATCTCCTGTAAACAGTTGAGTAAAAGCGTTTTGGTTACAGTCGTGATTTTTAAGAAATATTATTGTATTTTAAAAGTTGACACTTAGAAACTTTTTCTCATAGAATCACCAATGTTATCCTATGGAAGGAAATTCACTTAGCAGGTAAAAACTGTTATCATTACTTTTTCTTACTCAGTGTAGGATCCTGGATCCAGCACTGGTGCATCTCCTGTAAACAGTTGAAAGAATGCGTTTAAGTCATACAGGCGATTTTTAAGGAATATTTGTAGTTTGTGAAAATCGACACTTTGAAACTTTTCTGCTGAAAACCAGACAATGGATTCCTATGGAAGAAAATATAAGTTACTGGTAAGTACGGTTAAAATTACTTTTCAGGACCAGTACTGGGCTGAAAGATACAGCACTGAGGTCTCTCCTTATAACAGGTGAGTAAATCGGAATTCGTATTTCGGCTGATTTTAGAGGAATATTTGTATGTTTCAAAAATCAACACTTAGAAACTTTTTCAGCAAAAAGCAGGCAATGATATCCTATGGAAGGAAATTCAAGTTACTGGTAAGTACGGTTAAAATTACTTTTGAGGATCAGTACTGGGCTGAAAGATGCAGCACTGAGGTCTCTCCTGATAACAGATGAGTAAATCGGAATTCGTATTTCGGCTGATTTTAGAGGAATATTTTAAAGTTCCAAAACTCCACACTTAGAAGAATTTCCAAGTGAAACCAGTCAATGTTAGCCTATGGAAGGAAATTCAAGTTACCGGTAAGTACGGTTAAAATAACTTTTCAGGACCAGTACTGGGCTGAAAGATACAGCACTGAGGTCTCTCCTGATAACAGGTGAGTAAATCGGAATTCGTATTTCGGCTGATTTTAGAGGAATATTTTAAAGTTCCAAAACTCCACACTTAGAAGAATTTCCAAGTGAAACCAGTCAATGTTAGCCTATGAAGGAAATTCAAGTTACCGGTGAAGTACGGTTAAAATTACTTTTGAGGATCAGTACTGGGCTGAAAGATGCAGCACTGAGGTCTCTCCTGATAACAGGTGAGTAAATCGGAATTCGGATTTCGGCTGATTTTAGAGGAATATTTGTATGTTTCAAAAATCAACACTTAGAAACTTTTTCAGCAAAAAGCAGGCAATGATATCCTATGGAAGGAAATTCAAGTTACTGGTAAGTACGGTTAAAATTACTTTTGAGGATCAGTACTAGGCTGAAAGATGCAGCACTGAGGTCTCTCCTGATAACAGGTGAGTAAATCGGAATTCGTATTTCGGCTGATTTTAGAGGAATATTTTAAAGTTCCAAAACTCTACACTTAGAAGAATTTCCAAGTGAAACCAGTCAATGTTAGCCTATTGAAGGAAATTCAAGTTACTGGTAAGTACGGTTAAAATTACTTTTCAGGACCAGTACTGGGCTGAAAGATACAGCACTGAGGTCTCTCCTGATAACAGGTGAGTAAATCGGAATTCGTATTTCGGCTGATTTTAGAGGAATATTTTAAAGTTCCAAAACTCCACACTTAGAAGAATTTCCAAGTGAAACCAGTCAATGTTAGCCTATGGAAGGAAATTCAAGTTACTGGTAAGTACGGTTAAAATTACTTTTCAGGATTAGTACTGGGCTGAAAGATGCAGCACTGAGGTCTCTCCTGATAACAGGTGAGTAAATCAGAATTCGTATTTCGGCTGATTTTAGAGGAATATTTGCACAATGGTGAAGGGAGGGGCGGGGCCTGAGGTGACATCTGTGCAAACGCGCCCCGTGGCGCGTTTTAAGTTGGGGGATTAAGTCCCCTTGAATCATGAGGGTCCCTACGGGCCAACTAGCCCACCAGGAACCTCCAGTATGCGCCAGGGGCTGCGTTGCAGAGACATGTACAGAGGCCACACCCCTTTTACACCTCTCTGCAACGCAGCTCTGTGGCGCTTTCTGGACGTACCTGTTGGGCTAGTTGGCCCCAGGGACCCTCAGGATTGAAGAGGATTTAATTCCCCATCTTAAAACACGCCACGGGGCCTGTTTGCACACATGTCACCTGAAGCCCCGCCCCTCCCTTCACCACTGTGCAAACGCGCCCCGTGGCGCGTTTTAAGTCGGGGGATTAACTCCCCTTGAATCCTGAGGGTCCCTGGGGTGCAACTAGCCCACCATATACCTCCAAAAAGCGCCATAGAGCTGCGATGCAGAGAGGTGTAAAAGGGCGTGGCCTCTGTACACCTCTCTGCAAGGCAGCTCCCTGGCGCATACTGGAGGTTCCTGGTGGGCTAGTTGGCCCCAGGGACCCCCAGTATTCAAGGGGATTCGTTCCCCCTCTGCAAACGCGCCAGGGGGCGCGTTTGCAGAGTGGTGAAGGAAGGGGCGGGGCCTATCGGCCCGATCGTTTTTTTTTTTTCCCCTGAAGGGGGGCTGTGTAGCCCCCTTCCTTTTCCTATTTTTAGGCCCTGGGGACCCCATCCCCCAGGGCCTTACCCCTTTTTTTAAATTAAAATAAAAAAAAAAAACGGGAAGGGGGCCGCGTGGCCCCCTTCCCTGGGCCTGTATTGGCCCCGGGGACCCCATCCCCCGGGGCATGGCCTCTTTTTTTTTATTTGGAGGGGGGCTGCGTGGCCCCCTCCTCAGGCCATTTAAGGCCCCGGGGACCCCATCCCCCGGGCCGGCCTTGCACTTTTTCTTTTAAAAAATTCCCTTTTTTTACTTTGGGGAGGGGGGCTGCGTGGCCCCCCTCCGTGGCCACTTATGGCCCCGGGGACCCCATCCCCCGGGGCCTGGCCTCTCGTTGGGGACTGTGGGGGGTCCCCAAGCCCCCACAGTCCCGCCGGCTCCCCGTGTCCTACGGGAGCCGGCATTGCTTCTACACATGGGGAGCTGCTAAGATGCAGCTCCCCATGTGGAAAGCAATCAGCTTTGGATATTGGAAGAGAGGCAGGTTTCCTGCTCTCTCTTCCAATATCCAAAGCAAGTTTGCAATGACAGGACGGGAGCCGCGAGGCTCCCGTCCTGTCATTGCAAACAGCAGTGTCCCGGGGGTAGGCACCCCGGGACACTGCAGGAGCCGGCCCTGGGGGGTGGCGGTCCCCAGGGCCACCACAGGCTCCAGGAGGGGGGCCGCGCGGCCCCCCTCCCTACATTTTGAAAGCCCCGGGGAGGTGGTGGTCCCCGGGGCTTGGGGTCCAAAACGGACCCCCATTTTAATTTTTCTTAGTGCCCCGGGGAGGTGGTGGTCCCCGGGGCGTGTGGGGGGGCTGGAGCCCCCCCACACAGGTTTTTAATTTAAAAAAAAGAAGCCCCGGGGAGGTGGTGGTCCCCGGGGCTGCGGGAGGGCTCAGAGCCCTCCCGCACCATTATACATAAAGCCCCGGGGGTGGTGGTCCCCGGGGCTTGGGGGGCCCTTAGAGGCCCCCCACACATAAAATTAACCCCCCCCAGCATGCCCCCGGGACTTGGCCCACCCGGGGGCCAGTGCTATCGAGCGCGGGAGACCGCGCGTCGATTTTTTCGGCAGGATTCGCGCTCCCTGAGCGCATCCTGCCGATTTAAAAAAAAAAAAAAATTTTTTTGCCCAGGGGTCCTTGTGGGACCCCTGAGCAGACCTAGGGGGTCAGGGTGTTTCTACCCTGCCCCCTTTGTGCGCTTTGCGCACTTGTTTCTGTCCCTCGGTTCTACCGAGGGACAAAATAGCTGCCAACACTTCCTGATTTGGAGTGTTGACAGCCAATTAACATAAAGCTCGTGCTCGGGAGGATCCGCGGCCCTAGATATATCTATCTTTTTACTTTTGATTTTCTCAGCAACTACTGAACGGATTTACACCATTTAACAAAAGGGTTCTTTCTGAACCAAGAACTACCTCTTTGCCAAATTTGGTGTAATTCCGTTCAGCAGTTCGAGCTGTAGCCGTGCCTAAAGTTTCCTATGGAAAATTGCATGGGGAAAACGCGTTTTGGGGACCCCCCTTTTTCTCGGCCCCCGCTTGACGAATCCCCGAGACTTTCAGGGTAGGAGCGGACCGGAGCGCCCCACAAAGTTTGAAAATTTTGCGAAGATACGTCAACCGGCAAGAGAGTTATTTCAAATAGAATGTCGCGGATTTCCTATGGATAATAGGTTGTAACTATAACTATCTACTGGCGACCGCCAGTAGATAATATATATATATGTATAAAAAAAAAAGAAGAATTGAGGCATTGTCTCTATGTAACTCAACATGGTGGGGAATGTTGACAAAGTGAAAATATGGGATGCGGTCTAGACGAAACAAACAGGAAATGCGAGAGGTTCATGCAATGTCCATCATTTGTTTTAAATTTCACGTTGGTTGCGGGAATGGGGTTGCCCAGTTGAAGGCGGAAGCTGAAACGCCGAAACGCCTAGGCGTCCTGTGTTGGGTGTTGTGGCACACGAATTGAGCATAATAATAAAATATGCATGATTGAAGACAACAGACTTACCGGAGTTTCTTGACTGTCTTGCAGAGCGAATGCGGCTGGGCTGTTCGAGTCGAGCGGTCATTGAGGAGGAATATACATTGTGTGTGTGTGTGTATATATACACACACACACAATGAGGCAAACAAAATTGGCAAAAACATGAAAATATATACATTTAAAGGAGAGGACAGTTCTTGGAATTTTATCTTTCTTAAAATCTTCTTTTCTGAGCTTTTTTCCAGATTTGTCATTGGAAAGATCAGCTTATTAATAGCCTGGTTTCTTTACTAGGGTTCTGATTATGGTGAGTCAGGCAGGGCAGAATAACCATTTAGAATTCCTCTGTGACTAACACAGTATTCCTGCCCCTAGTTTACCGGGTATGGGAACACCGTACTCTATTTAACCGACTCGTGACTACAGCTGGTAATACCGCCCATGACTTTTGCTGTCACTGCAGTCCAGCCTCGGGCCACAGTCCAAAAGAAACATTTTCTTCGGCAAAAGGAGGAGCATGCATGCCAAACCTATTCTTCCTTTTCCACCCCCTGCACTCCCTGCCCCTTCCCCCCACATCTGCCCCCACAAAGAGGCCACTGCACCCATTACATCCTCGTCCCTCCCTCGCTTCCCTTCATTACACATACGAGGCATCCCTGCCTCACAAGACACTCATACCACGTGACCTAAACGTATTAGTATATATCGCCCCCACGCCCCTCCAACCTCCTGTTTTTTCTTTCTCTCACCTGATGGGACGCGCGTACCACGCGCAGGCTGTTTGCGGTGCTGCAGTCTTTCTTGGATTTCCTTTTCTTATGGCAACTTGTGTGGGCTTAAGGCGTTTCCACGTGTGCTGCCTCCGATGCTTGGTGATGGCGGGCCGGCCTGAGCACGGGGTGCCCTCTCTCGCCGCGTCTGGAGTCGCTGTGCGCTCTTGGTGGCAGATCGGGCAGGGTCCGGTTGACGGAGTCACTGGCCCTGCGTGGCTGGGGCTGTCCTTCTGGGTTGAAGGCCGGAAGAGGAAGCAGCAGCAGTCGGGACTGCTGGGCTCCTCGGCTGGCTGGTTTTGCGATCCTGTACACAGTGAGGGCCTCGAAATAGGCCGTTTTTTATCGTTTCACTTGCCTGCGTGTTATTTTATGATTGGATGTTGGTTTCTACTCATTCTGGCACATTTTTTATTGGAGTATGGGGTTGCCTCCCAGTTTATGTCGACTGTTCTGGTTGGTCCTTTGTGTTGGGTGTGTCACATATATCTAGGTGTCTCCCTGCTGGGGTTCTGATTGAATTAATTATGGTCGGGAAACGTGCAATCAAGCGCAAGCATGTGCTGTCCTCTTCTTCTGGCGATGATGAGCCCATTCCGGCTTGCCGGAGTAGGTCCAGGGGTCCGGTGGATTCTTCTGCCCTACTATCGGCTTCTGAGGTGCAGGCTATGATTGAGGCTGCTGTGGCTCATGCTCTGGAGTCCAGGGTTTCATCCAAAAGCAGGGTCTCTCGTTCTGTAGTGGGTACAGTGGATTCACCCTCTGATGATTTCTCGACTTCGGAAAGTAGCTGTCCTTCTACCTCTTCGGGAAATTTGTGCGTAGAGAGGAGATTCTGGATATTCTTCAACATATCCGGGAGAACTTGGGATTTTCGCCTTTTTCTTTTTCTGAGGGGACAGGAGACATTTTTCCCCAGTATGCTAAAACCCCCTCTTTTTGCAATGCCATTTCATGGTCGCATTAAAGACTTAATAGCTGGTGAATGGCGTGACCTGGAACGCTCTTCGGTTCCATGCTTTTTGCAGAAGCTATACTCTCTGGAGGATGGGGAGGACTCTCTTCCTCACTCTGTTAAGGGTGATGCCATGTTGGCCACTCTGATTGGTCGTACGGCGATCAATCCGGGGATTGTTCTCCTGCAGATGCTACGGACAAGTAAGTGGATGGGGCTCTGAAGAAGGCTTTCTCTGCTGAGAATTTGACTTTGAAGGCTGGCATCTACTTTGCTTATGCTGCTCAGTCTTTGGTGTCGGACTTTGAAAAACTGGCCACGGCTATTCAGGAGGAGACTGATTGCTCTGGCTTACTGGTGCACATGGAGCAACAGGCAAAATTATTGGCTGGCATCTCTTCGGATGTTCTTAAATCTTCTGCCATGGCCTCTGGCTCCGTGGTTCTGGCTCGACGGAATCTGTGGATGAGAGACTGGAAGTCTGATTTCTCCGAAAAGTCTTCTCTCCTTAAAATTCCGTTTGGGGGCAAAATGATGTTTGGTGAGCAGCTGGACAGCATGATTACAAAGGCTTTCAAGTATAAGAAGCATGCTCTGCCCTACAAGGGGAAGACTTTGTCTTCCTACTCCCGTTGTTTCTGGAATCCTCATTCTTCCTCATCTTCCTTTCATTCCTCCCGTCAGTCCTCCAAGCCCTTTTCAGACCGTCGGTGTAAGTTCCAGCCCAAGAAGGCCTCTTCCTTGGCAAGCGCCAAGAGTCAGCTGGATTCCTTCAAGCGGAAGTCCTGACAACGATTGCGGAACAGCTTCAAGGCCTGTGGGCGGGTGGCTGTTGTATTTCCTGGAGGATTGGAGTTGGGATGTGAGGGATCATTGGGCTTTGAGCGTTGTCAGGAGCGGTTATAATATAGACATTGTCGCTCTGCCACCCGGATGGGGCACCATCCATACTCCTGTCCCCAGGGATCCGGTGAAGAGGAGGGCTCTTCTGGAAGGGGTTCAGGCTCTTCTAGAAAAGAAGGCGATTGACCTGTCCCCCTGGGGGAGGAGGGAATGGGTTGCTATTCCATTCTTTTTCTTGTTCAAAAGGTGTCAGGGGGGTTCAGGCCAGTTCTGGACCTCAAAAGAGTGAATGAGTGGGTCAGGACCATTCACTTCAAGATGGTGACTTAACAGACCATAAATCCGTTGGTGGGGGTCCAGGAATTCATGACTTCTATAGACCTACAGGACGCTTATCTGCATGTTCCCATGGCACAGGAGCATCAGAGGTTTCTGCGTTTTGCGATAGGGGACTGCCACTTCCAGTTTGCAGCCATTCGGACTGAAGTCCGCTCCCCGGGTTTTCACCAAGCTGTTGGCTCCATTGGTGGCCTTGATTCACAGTCATGGGATTTTTCTCCATACCTACTTGTACGATTGGTTGGTTCATGCTCCCTCGTTCCTGTTGGCTCTCAGACACACGGGGTGGTTCTGGACGTTTTGCGGGAACACAGTTTTCTTATCAATGGGGAAAGCCCTGCCTTGTTCCATCCCAGGTTTGTCTCTTTATTAAGTCAAGATTTCGTACAGATTTGGGGGTGGTCACATTGCCCGAGGTTTGGGTGTCCAAAATCGATTCTCACATTCTGGCTCTTTTGTCCGACCAGGTGGCTGCTCGTTGGCTCCAGGTCCAAGGGGATCTGGCGGCCACGGTTTTTCTGGTTTGTTGGGCCCGGTTTCATTTGCACAAACTGATGGCTCACATTCTGGCGCATTGTTCTCCCCATTGTCTCCCCCTCTCTTCTCCGATTCCGGTGTCCCCTCAGATCAGGGAGGATCTGGGTTGGTGGCTGGATCGGGGTCTCCTGCTGCGGGGGTGTCTCTCTCTCCTCTGGCGCCCTTGGTGGTCACCACGGATGCCAGCCTCTCGGGGTTGGGGGCCTGGATGGGGGTTCATCAGACCAGGGGCTTCTGGTCCCACTCGCAGAGCAGGAGACCTTTGAATTGGGGAGAATTGGAGGCTGTTCGCTTGGCTCTGAGGGCCTACTTGCGGTTGCTGAGGGGGTTGATTGTCCTGATAAGGACGGACAACGTCACGACCATGGCTAATGTGAACAGGCAGGGGGGAAACAGGTAGCTGGCTCTGGTGGCGGAGAAGTTGTTCAGTTGGGCAGAATGCTGTCTGTTGGCGATCTCGGCGATTCATATTCAGGGGGTGTCCAATTCCCTGGCGGATGCTCTCAGCAGGGCCATCCCGTTCTCAGTGGATTTTTGCCTCTGTCGGGAGTTGTTTGTGGAGCTGACAGTGCGCTGGGGTGTTCCGGTGGTGGACCTTTTTGCGAGTGTGGGCAATGCCAATGTGGCCAGATTTTGCTCCCGCAGTCGGGAGAGTTCGACTTGGGCGGTGGACGCTCTTCCCTGCCTGTGGCCTCAGGGTCTTCTATATGCCTTCCCTCCCTTTCCCCTACTTCTCTGGTTCCTTCTGCGGGTCCAGTCTTTGGAGGCATCTGTGGTTCTGATTGCCCCTCAAGCCGCTTGGTTTCCTCTCCTGGTGGAAATGAGGTCTGCATTGGAGTGGTTGCTGCCCCTCACCTTTGCTGTTCCCGGTGTTGCAGCAGGATGTTCTGTGCTGGATGCGCTTGGCAGCCTGGACGTTGAACGCTTAGGTCTGCTGCATAAGGGGGTTCCTGCTGGGTTGACCTCAACTCTGCAGGCGGCTAGGCGCTCTTCTACCAACAAATCTTACTTGAGGCACTGGTGTTCTTTCAGTAGATGGTGTTGTAGTAAGGGTTTGGACCCGGCTTCATCTACCTTGTTTGAGGTGATGTTGTTTCTCCAGGATGGGGCTTCGTTGGTGTTGAAGGTTTCCTCCCTTCATCTTCAGTGGGCTGCGATTAAGGCTTTCCGGAGTTCTTAGGATAATCTCTTGTATCCTGATGGTTTGATTGGTTGTCTTTTCAGAGGGTTGCGTAATGTTCTCCCTGCCCTTCGGCAGCACTTTCCGTCTTGGGATCTGTCTCTGGTTTTGGAGGCTTTGATGTCACCTCCTTTAGAGCCTCTGGTTTCTGTAGATTTGCGTTTCCTGTCTTTTAAGACTTTATTTTTGGTAGCTATTTCTTCTGCTCGCTGTTTGAGTGAACTGGGTGCTTTGTCTTTCAAGCATCCTTTTTGTAGGATTTTTGATGACAGGATCGTTTTGCGGCTGGTCCTTTCCTTTCGACCTAAGGTGGATTCCCAGTTCCATTGGGTCCAGGAATTGATCCTGCCTTCCTTTTTTGATTCCCCTTCCTCGGAGTCTGAGGTGCGGCTGCACTCGTTGGATGTCAGGAGGGCTCTCCTGATCTATTTGGACCGTGTTGCTTCTTTTTGTCTTTCGGATTCCCTTTTTGTGAATTTTGGGTCTGTGAATCGGGGATTGCGTCCTTCCACTTCTTCCTTGAGTCTGTGGGTTCGGACTCTGATTTCTCTGTCTTACAAATCTGCTGGGCACCTTTCTCCCTTGGGGGTACAGGGTCATCCCACTCGGTCCATGGCGGCTTCCTGTCCTGAGATCCAGGGGGCTTCCATTTCCAAGATTTGCCGGGCTGCCACCTGGCCTTCCCCTTTGACTTTTGCCTCTCATTACCGGATTGGCCAGGAGGTTGACCTTTCTGAGGTTTCTGGTTCCAAGGTTCTTTCCACTATGGTTCCTGAATAGCGGTACTTCCTTGTTGGCTGTGTTTGTCTAAATAAACCTGTTTTTGTGCATATCCATTTTGGTTGTCCTGTTTGGCTTTGTACATCTCGTATGTGTAATGAAGGGAAGCGAGGGTAGGGGACGAGGAGGTAATGCATCAATTACTTACCGGTAATTGCATTACTATGAGTCCTACTCCCTCGCTTCTGTTCATTACATCCCTCCCACACTCCCTGGTATTCCAGGCCAACCTTTTGGTATGGTTTCGTATTCTGTGGTATTACAGGAGGTTGGAGGGGGCGATATATACTAAAACGTTTAGGTCACATGGTATCATCGCTTTAAACGGGCCAGCACTTTTTTACTTTGAGAGAGACAGTACCGGCACTTCTCAAGAGAAATGCAATATCTTTAATTGGAGAGTGCCGGCACTTCTCAGAAACAAGCAGGTACTCTGGTACAGAGTACCTGCACTTCTATTTTTCCATTTCAAGCACTGCATGGTATGAGTGCCTGGTGAGGCAGGGATGCCTCGTATGTGTAATGAATAGAAGCGAGGGAGTAGGACTCAGAGTAATACAATTACCAGTAAGTAATTGATGCATTTACATCCTACTCACAGCAGGTGGTAACGGGGAACATTAAACCCCTTGGTATAGAGATTAACCCTACAACACAAAATAGTCAGAATTAATAGCAAACTTTGCCATTATGCTCTCAAAAGTATTCGTTTTATCAAGCTTGACTGGCGAGTAGGCCTTAGTGTGGATGCAAGATGTGACGGCCTGCGCAGCAGGTACACGTGCCTTCCGAGCAGTCCTACAAGCGGAAGTAATGAGTAATGGCAGGATTTACAATATGCACGGGGTAGGCCGAGTGCAAGGAGATGCTACGGGTGGAGGTTCAACCCAAGAGCCCCCTTGACACTGTTCTCGGAGGGAAATGAGGGGCGGAAGGGGTGGGGGGGTCTTTACTATAATGATGTCTGCAGGGCACAACAACGAGGGGGGTAAATCCATCTGAGCCTCCGAGAGCACGCTGTAGGGGGGAAAAGGGTCACGGCTGAAAGCTCCCCATCCCCCACAACATCCCTTTGTTTTCCCACTGACCCAATTAAAATGAAAACTGCCCCCGTCACGTCATCCTTCTCTGTTTCCAGTTTCTGTTCTTTGTGTTGAGAATGTCATTGTTGGATACGGGCTGCAGAGGCCTGTGTGTAACTACCACGTCACAGGTTTCAATCCCGGCAGGCCTTTCGCTTTTCAGAGATCCGTCAAGTAAATAACGGTCCGCTTGGTGATTATCAAAGTGATTATTAAAACGCCAAGAAGAATTTCAGTTGCAAAAGACGTGCCTCTGAAAAGGCGGGTGGTCTGGAGAAGGGTTGGCCACATAGGGTGACCAACTGGCATGGGTGCAAATTCAGGACGGTGAGTGTAAAAATTCAGGACAAAGGGTCAAAATTCAGGACAAAACTTCAGGACAAAAGGTAAGTTTTACAGACACATCAGAGGAGGTCGCGCAATAGTATATTAATAAGCCCATCCATATCCAAACATAGTCAACCATTTGCAAACCTATACATCATGTATCCTTCCATCCTTCATTTCACTCATCCATCCCTCCATCCACCCTTTCACTCATCCATCCATCCACCCTTTCACCCTATCCATCCATACACTCATCCTTCCACTCTTCCACCCATCCATTCACTCATCCATCCAGCCATTTACCCATCCGGCCATCCTTTCACTTACTCATCCATCCACCCAGTCACTCATCCTTCCACCCATTCACCCTTTCCGTCATCCATCCTCCCTTTCTCTCGCCATCAACCCTTTCACTTAGCCATTCTTCCTTCCATCCATCCACCAATCCATCTACTCATCCACCTACTCATCCACTCATGAATCCATCCATTGACCCTATCACTCATCCATCCTTTCTCTCATCCGTCCACCCTTTCACTCCTTCACTCATCTATCCATCCTTGTGCCCATCTACCCTCCCTTTTCACTCACTCATCCATCCTTACATCCACCCTTTCACTCATCCATCCATCCACCCTTTTACCCACCCATCTACTCTTCCACCCATACATCCATCTATTTACCTTTTCTCTCATCCATCCTTTCTATCACTCATCCATCCTTTCTCTCATCATCCATCCATTCACCCTTTCATTCATCCATTCACCCTTTCAGTAATCCATCCAGCCATCCGCCCATCCCTACACTTACTCACTTGCCCACCTTTTCATATTAATTATGAGCTGAGCCTTTGTCTGCAGAGTTGCAGACAAAAGAGGCCCATCAAGAATTTCACCCTGGCTGTAGTTCCTAAAGCAAGGGGTGGGGTGGGGAGGGTTCACTATGCCCCTGCACATAGGCAATCTGAAAAAGTGGAAGTCATGAGTCATGCAGGATGCACAGTGCCAGGCCATGAGGTGACTGACATGGTGTTGATCCAGGGCTTTAAGTGGGATGAAAAAACTGGGGGGGGTCTCTCCAAAGGGGGTGTTCGATGTAATTAAGGGCGTGGCTTAAACCACCTAAGCCAAAAATATGTGCTTAGTATAGTGTACCGCCTGACTGGTATTTTGCGTCTTCTGTCATTGTATCCAGATATATAACACAACAAGAAACGTTACACCTACAACAAGCCAGAACTATTGGCTTTGTCAATAGTTGTTAGTTGCATAAAATAAAAAAGCAGCAATCATGGCTTCCTTGAATATAATATTGAAAATGCATCAGTTCTAAAATGATGAGACTGAAAGAACTCTACCCCCTTCTTGTTAACTTCTTTCACCAGCTTCAATTCTTTAACTTTATTCTCATGTAGCAGCATTGGCGTTTTTGCACATTTCTTCCATCTGACAGAATGCGTTGCCCTAGACCGAGGCTGGGGGAGGCCCACCACATGCTTTGCAGCCCAGATTGGCACATTGTCATTCTGTATGTGACAAACAGCTGCATACAGAATGACAAAGGGCGGGTGGGGCTGCTCTTGTGCTCCAAGGAGGAGTGCTTCGAGGCTGCCCCATCACGGAGTTGAGGCTTCATGCAGGGGAACAGTGTTGTTCCCTGCAATGCCCAAAATTACGGACAAACGGTGTCCGTAAAAGGGATCATCACGGACAACAGACGTGAGATCCAAATTACGGATGGTCCGTGAAATTTACGAACGGTTGGTCACCCTAAGAGGAATACTAAACATCCAGCGATTGTTTCACACATGCCAACAGCCACAATTTAGGCAGGAGACTCCTGATTTTCTCAGAAAAAATGGCTTTATTTTAGCAGTCTCCTGTCTAAATTGCCTTTTCTTCAAGTCAATGGGGGAAATGAAAACTCCCGATTTTTTGTATTCAAAATCTCCCTCTTTCTAGTGTCAAAATGCTGACGTGTGTTGTTTGTTATTTGGTGAAAGGGAGGCCATGAGGCAGAGTGAACAAAGCTGCCCTTTGTAACTGGGGGCCATGATCCTGGGCAAATTAATTAATTTCCTGACCCTAAAAAAAAAAAAAATCTGTCCTCGTGTAATTTAATCTGGTGGTCATGTAGAGTGCTGCCATGCTCTTGGGTCGTGTTTGCACTATATAAAACTGCAAAAGGAATAAAAGAAAGCATTTCTGTCAAAAGTAACCGTGTTTTTGTGGTATTTTGCATTATGAGGGCTTCAACAGCAGATCACTGCCTAATACTTAAACCTTCCCTTAGAGTGTTTTTAAAGCCTCACATATGAGAGTTTTTTGAATTGCTGCATATTAGCGTGTTCCAATTAGAGTACATTTGCTGTTAATAATTTACTGAAATGTGACAAAACTACATTATATTATTTAAAAAACATGAAACTTGTCATGTACGTGCAAAAGGTTCCTGTAACTTCTTTGCGCCTTAATCTGTAAATCCATTGTCAAGGCATCCCTCCCATTTAGTCATTTATGGGCCATACAGCCTACATTGAAAAATACCCCTATTATGAGGTGCACTGTATATATATTGAGAGATATATTTCCCAACCACAGAAATGTAACTGCTTTCTTGTGGCATTACTCTTGATTTAGTACCACTTTCTGATGAGAGCCTTAGAGTAAGAACGCCTCTCAAATAGAAACTTAATGCATGTGGAGCAATACACGTGTGTGTGTGTGTGTGTGTGTGTGTGTGTGTGCGTGTGTGAGATCCACATGTGAAACATTTCTAAGCCATTCTTTGGCTTTGACATTATTACCAAAACGAGCAGTGTCAAAGGCAATAGATTTGGCTTTTATGGTCTGCAATCTCTCAGGTACACCACTCATCCTCCTCTCATAAAGACACACCACACAATGTTGTTCACCCTACACTAACAGAGACACACTACCTGCCGAGAACTCACAAGGGTGCACCAACCCACTGGACTGAAATACCACGCAGTGCACACCACCTTACCCTGAACCCACACCAGTACAGGCCTCACTCTGCACACCCAGTGCACACGGGTCTCTCTGCACACGTACAAGAAAGGCATGCAACTCAAGCACTTTGCTCACGAGTCACGATGCACTCACACTCGTCCAGAAGTACAGTGGCTCGGCTACTGGGTATCCTAAAGCTGTTCTCATTGGCCCTGATGCGCATCAGGGCCAATGAGAACACTCTTGCAGTGTACCAGCGAGCTCTAGGATTGGCTGATGGCTTTCAAGCCAATCCTAGATAGCTTTGTTTTTTCTCCACAGCAAAGATTGGAGCAACGGTTGGTGATAGAAAGGCACATGATTGGCTGTCACCCAACAGCAGGTAAAATTACGGACAAATGGCGTCCGTTAAAGAATCCTTCACGGACAACGGACAGACGGCCGAAATTACGGACTGTCCGTGGAATTTACGGACGGTTGGTCACCCTATGGCCACATGTCTTCACTCCACAGGCACTTGCCACTGAGAGGAACGGTTTAGTAGTCACGTGCCAGACCTGCCATACTGTTTCATTGGACTAACCGGTAGGGCTGGGGCAGGGAGTGTCTCATTGTTCGACAGCCCTCCCCTGGAAGATTTTCAGATGTGTTATGTGAAATGCATTAGTGGTTCCAAGGCGTGGTTGTGCATCCTGGGTAATATCTTTTTTTCTGGGAGCATTGTGCAGAGTGGCTGCATGTAAAGGTCGTAACTCGTAAGACACGACTGGGTCTTGCTGGACAACGCAGCGTAGAGGCAATGGGTGACGTGAATAAATCAATGTTTACTGTACTGTGATCTTGAAGTGGCGAAGAAGGATAACCATTTCACTTTTGTGCATTCTATCTCAATTCTGGATGAAAAGATGCTGAGAAAAGTCTTGTGGTCAATTATTTTGAATGCGTATGATAAGTCCGGTAACGGAGTCTTTGGTACGCGTCGGATGTAACCCTGGGCAAAGCACTACGCTACGCTCGCGTAGTTTGCGAAGTTTGCGCTACTTCGCACAACGCGGTAATTGCACGTAGCACAGTGCAAACACGCGTGAGCGTAGCGTGAGTGCAGCGGTCATTTTGCTTGCTCGCGGTCCTCAACGCCAAGTTGGCGACCGCGAGCAAGCAAAATGACATCCCGGCGAGACTTTTTCTCGTTCGCGATCAGCAACATCAAGTTGCCGATCGCGAGCGTGGAAAATAAACCTCCCGGCGAGATTCTCAACGCGGGGAGGTCAGGTTTCTCATTGCGAGTGGTCGCGTATGCTCGCGACCGCTCGCGATGAGAAACTACCAGTCCGCGTTGAGAAAGCTGCCGTTCGAGTAAAAATCTACTCGAGCGGCAGTAAAAGACAGCTCGCACTGTGCAAGATGCCGTTTTCAATGATTGCACAGTGCGGACAAGCATCCGGCACTGTGCAATCATTGCGAACAGTGCACTACGCAGTTCGCGTAGTGCTACGCGTAGCTCGCGTAGTGCGAACTGCACTTTGTGTAGCTTCGCGTAGCGCTACTTCGCGAACTACGCCCAGGCTTAGTCGGATGTTGTTATGAAGAGCTGAGGGAGGGTTGGGTTTCTGAACCTATAATGCTTTAAGGACGGAATCCACAGTGGAAAGCGTTCAGCTGGCTATTGTTCGAAATGTGTGAAAGTAGTAGTATGGAGACAACTTTTTGTATGACCTTTCCATGGATGGCACGTGACGTCACAATGTGCGCATCTCAATGTGCCAATGCTTTTGGAGGTTGGAACTTGGAAGCACTGGGGCAGTGACATGTAACCTATCAACTGTGAATCTATCCATGACGCAACCTACTGCCGTCACATAACTAGCCCTAGTGCATCCCTGCTTCTGGAAGGCGGGAAGAGGTGGGCTAGGGTGTGTCCCATGACAAGCAGACCTGTCGTGTCTGAATTGTCGCCATCTTCACAGGGCTTTCAAAGGCGGGAATGTCCCGAGTGCCCCATGATTCAGTCTGCTCTTGGTACAGCCCAGCAGAAAGGGCAGCCTTTTCCAGCTCGAGTCGGGCCCCTCATCAACAGATCCATTCTGTGCCCACCTCTGGGGTGGACTAGGGCGGAAAATGAAACAAGTGCTGATGTAAAGTGACAGGTGCGAAGGGGAAAGCAGACCTTGTCTCCCACCCCTACTGGGACTGGGAGCCCTCCAGCTACCCCCCACCCCCACCTAACGTACTAATGATTTTTATGCATGTCCTATTGATTCTGCAGATAGGGCTTCCAGCTCACAGGGTTTGCATTTATCGCTTCATCTGGACAAGCTCTTAGGGAATCGGTTAGACGCTCGCGGGACCGCTCGCTCTAGTTTGAGGGAAAACGTCTGCCTTTTTTTAAAGTAGAAAATGTCCTAGTTTGTTTCCATATTTTCTTTCATTTCTCCAAATCTTCATCTAGTGTATGCAGCGCAAGGGTCGTTTATTCATATATTTATTTTTGCTCCCATCAGCAACTAGTGTTGTCGCCATGGATGGAATCTTGCATATACCATTAGGGTGTTGTCACCTTGGTATTGCGCACATAACAAGGTGAATATAGTTGCCACAAAGGGGGTTGGTTGTTGTACCTCCCCAGATCAGGAATTGTGTGCATCATGAGGGTGGGGGTCTTGTAACCTCAGATGGAGTTTTGTGTACCTCTTGAGAGTGGGGTACTGTAGCCTCAGATGCAGTCTGTGTATATGGTGGGGGTGGGCGTTGATGTCTCAGATTGAGTCTTGTGTACATCATGAGGGTGGTGTCATAGCCTCAGAAGCAATATTGGTGGGTTACATTAGACTTGGTGTTGTAATTTCAAATGGAGTCTTGGGTCCATCATGAGGTAGAGGGTGTGTGTTGTAGTTGGTGTCAGATGGAGTTTTGTGTGCACCCTGGGGTGGTAATCTCAGAGTATTGTGTACATAGTGAGCGTAGTGTTTTAGCCTCAGACGGAGTCTTGTGTACCTAGTCAGAGTGTAGTGTTGTAGCCTCACATGGAGTCTCATATGTATTATTTCAGTGGGTTGTTGTGGCCTGAGATGGAGTATTGTGTATTTTGTGAGCATATGTTTTGTTGCCTTCGATGGAGCCTTGTGTACCTAGCGAGGGTGTAGTGTTGTAGCCTCATGTGAAGTTCCATGCGCATCGTGATGGTGGTTCTTGTGACCTCAGATGGTGTCTTGTATTCATAATGAGGGTGGGTGTTGTGTGCTCAGATGGAGTATTGTGTACATTGTGAGGGTGGTTGTTGCCGTCTTATATGTTGTCCGTTATACATCATAAGGGTGTAGTGTTCTAGCCTCTTTAGGACTTATTTTGGTGGGTTTTTGTGGTCTCAGTTGGAGTCACTAGTCTTGAGTGTAAGAATGACTGTTGAACGATTATATCTTTTTTCTTCAGTCTTTCTTGCTTAAAGGAATCAGCTTACGCATCTAAGTAGGTTTTTTTGTAGAGTGTTTGATGCCTATGGTAGATGTATTAAAATAGCCTGTGTGAGTGTGCAGACTGCTGTTAGCCAAAAAGGCAGGGCTGAAGCTGCCTGTAATTGCATTAGACCTTTGGCCACTTTGCACCTATAGGCAAAGGTCTCCCCTCGAATAGTAGAAAAAACACCACTACGACTTGAGGGTTTGACTCCAACCAAGCTTCCTCCAGCCTATTGGCCCATAGTATCATGCACATACCTGTAAAATGACCTGCTGGCTGCTTTGTTTTTTAAGCCATGCTACACGGCAGCCGTAGCATATCTAAAAACATTGGCAAAGCCAATAGGGCCCATAGTCAAGACCAATTGGTTTTGCCAATGTTTGCCTATTTTTCTGTTTTGGACTTCTAGGCTTTTACTACCGGTCCCGCCAAAAAATATAATAGATCAGACAGTCTGCTCTAAATAGGACAGACAGTTTGATGTATTCACACCTGTGTCCCCAAGTCCGTTGGGTCATCGGTGTAAGGTTTTCACCAATGGAGCCAGTGGAGACACCCTCGGCAGAAATATGAAGTCTTCCTGACAAAGAGACAGAGTTCTCTACCACATTTGTGGCTGAGTACCCTGTCTGCCAAAATCAAAACCGGGCCCATTTTATTCTCTCCCAGAGACACATTTTGCCCTCTAGACAATCCCAGCCTCTCATTCTCACTAGATTGTATTCGATTTTCTATACAGCTCGCCCCACAAATTACACTTTCTTTCAAAATAATTCACTTTATTGCCTCTTGAATGGCACGCAATTCATCGACCCAGGCAGGTCAATAGGCGTCCTCTTAACCTGTGATGCTTAGGTTTCACAAGAATCTCTGCAGCAGGCGCTCAACCTATAGGAGCGTCTCCCACAGTTTCCTAGAGACGTCATCTTTGACAATCAATGCACAAACATGCAGTTGGTCACAGATTTGCAGCAGTCATTGTCCTGCAGGGCAGAAGGTCACCACGGATTCCAGTTTCCTGTTAAGCAATCTGTCACTGACTGCTGAGGTTACCTTTGTACCACCTGTGATAAAAAAAGAGTAGAAAATACACACACAAGCTACCCTGGTATTCTTGGAAGTGGGTAGTGACGAATGATGAGAAGGAAAACACGAAGACGCCCCAACCTTCCCGGAGATAATGAATGTGGTGATGGAACCACATTATAAGAAACAAGTAATGATCAAACCAATAGGCCTCGCTTTGTGTTTATAGTGAAGAGCTCAGTTTGTTGAGCGCAAAAACATGTTTGTGTGAGGTTAGGACTCTGTCTTCTCCTTGACACCCATAGATATAAGGAGCGTTATGAGTATAGTTATTGTAAATTAGTCGTCAGCAAAGCACGGTGTTGTTAAAGACTGGAGCAGATTATCACAGGTATGCAAAGCCACAGTTTGTAATTAAGGGGATGGCAGCACTGTTTATGGTGATTAGAGGGTTGACAGCGTATGGTTGAAATCAGAGCTGAAGACCACGGCCACGATTTTGATAGAGCCGCACATTGCACAGCCTGCCCAGTATAAATTGTCCAAATGCCAATTGCACAGGGTTCACTAAATACTGGTGCACCATTTGTGACCTACTCTGATTCATACACCTTGGAATGGGCAATAACATCCAAGAAGTGCATGCTATTCCTCACTGCGAGATGCGCAAACATCACATGTACACTGTTTGTCCATGTGAATTGTGGCGAATTTTACTTGCCAAAATGTTTGAAGCCAAAAATCCAGGCACGGCCGGCACATGTAAGAGCGGTGGGGGGTTGGCGGGGCCAGGGCGGTGGGGGGGAAGTCGACAGATGACGAGACAGGTAAAGTTAAATAAAAAAAAAAAAAAGCCACTTACCTTGCACTTGCCGCATTGCCGAGTCGGTGATGTGGCGAGTGCAAGGTAAGTGGTTTTATTTATTTGATTTTACCTAACCCATCATCTGTTGACTTCCCCCCAACACCCCCCCTGCCCCCGCCTCACCCCACCGCCCCATCACTCTTACCTGTGCCAGCCTCGCCTACAAAAATCCCTGGTGTGCCCAATTTCCAACTGGGTTTGAATAATCCTGTTTTCTGTTCAAATTCACATTTGTAACTGAAATTGAATTAACCGAATACCATAAAGGGCATGTCAGAAAGTTGGTGTGGACGTTAGTGATGCATATGGATGTAGAGAAGTGGAATTGTACACAGAAAATAAATGGTGGGCCTGCGTGCCTTCAAGCTCCTTTTCTGCCGCAGTCGGTTTAGCTATGTGTCTTAAAATAGACACCACCCCTGCTCAGATGGCCCTACAGTGGCTTCTGATAAACAAGAGATCTTTGTGCACAAGGATCTTTGTAGTCACTTTGCTGGGTACAACACCAAAATCTTTGAGTCCTACCACCCATACAGGTATCTGAGATCGTCCATCCAGACAGATATAAAAAGAATATAGGAAAGAATCCTGTACATCCATGCATTAACACTCTGGAATGTCCTAGGACACATCTCAGGCTTTAAAGAGGCACCCTGATGTTCTAGACCCACTTGTGTGTGGCTCAGAACTTCATACACATGGCTCACTCTTCCTTGATGAGTGTGTCCAAACTGGTTCTGTATTTGCCATGTTATGAGCCTGTCCATTCTTCTCCAAGAAGGCGCCACCTACAACTGGAAAATTGAAATGTACTAATGAAGGGGTGCAGGATGACAGCTGCTTTATCCTCAACAGGTAACACCCATTCAGCAGGACTCTAGTGGTGTAGCTGCCTCCCAGTAGAAGACCTTTACCAACAATCCCATCTTACATTCTACAGTTATCGTAACACTCTACCACTGGGACCAATCACATTGTACAATATGAAAAAATCCCCTTTTTTTACACATAAAAAAAAAACTCATGAAAAGTTTACGCGCAGTTTAAACACAAAACATTTTTAAATCAAAACTATATACATTAAGGTGAGCATGCAGCACTACTACTGTGAAATATAATCACTCAGTCACTTAGTCCAGAATGTTGCTGTCTCATCGCACTTGCCCACAGCACTGCCTTCATTCCCCTGTTTCTACTCCACTTGCTCATCAACAACACTTCCGTTCTCTCTCCAATTGTATTAGGTAATTCCCCTGGCATTCCACTTCTCATTGTTTTCCAGCACCACCGTATTCCCATGTATATTTTGAACTTTTCTATGGTTTTAATTATTTGTATTTGCCTTTTGTACACATTACTTCCAATTTTATAAGTACCCAACCCTCCTTTTCTGAGCTTGCGCCTTGTTCCACAAAGTCTGCTTTTGCGTCAGCTCTTGTACACTTCCTGTTTAGCTTCCACTTTAATCGCCACCAACATCTGACCTCTTGCTTCACACTTCTCCATCTACGGGGACAGGGGCACAGTTGTGGCATTCTTCCTTGTATGCAGCAGAATAAATAGCACTACTATGACAGAATGTGGTGTGGTTCTGTAACTCCATAACATCCTTCTTATCTAAATTAACTGCATATACTCACCCAAGCCCCTGTTGAATCTTTCCACAAGCCCATTTTTATTTGGGTTGTATAAGTCTGGTCTGTTTAAGAGTGAATTATACCATGACTTTTCAAGACGTGAGCCATTCCCTCCAATACAACCTGAAGACCATTGGCTGTCACTATTTCTTTTCGGATACCTTCTCTCAAAAAAAAAGCCCTGAAAAATTCTGTGATAGTTTCAGTTTTTACATCTTTTACTCAGTCAGACATTGCTTACTTCAATGAACCTCTTCCAAGAGGTAAGAAAGATCATCTTGTAGAGGGATCAAGAATCCACCCACACATCAACTTTGGCACCTGAATATTCCCCCCCACTTCCTGGAGAATACTGTTCCACCACACTGAATACATAATTTTCTCCATAGACATTTTCACCTACACTTGCCACTTCAGTTACCTCATTTGAGATGTCACTGGAGAATGTATGACATTACAACGCCAACTATTGCAGCGCATACTTTTACAACACGGTCAATACAACGCAGCTTACATTACAACGCATGCCATTACAAAGCAAGCCATTACAACACATATTCCATTACAACAAAGATTACTATTCTAACACCACCATGTGCTTACCTCAGGGAAGGTGCTGGTCAGTGAGGGATATGCGTTGTAATGGTATGTGTTGTATTGGCATGCATTGTAATGGATCCTGCATTGTATTGACTGCATTGTAAAGGCTTTGCGTTGTAATGTCTGCGTTGTAATGGATGTTTCCCGTCACTGGATGTCACTGTCCTAAATTATATGGCATTCCTTCTTGGAATTGTTCCTCATGCTGTGACATCATCGAATGCTCTGTACTATGATGTAACTGCATACCACTGTGTTCTTAAATATGACATCACTACCTGTCATTGTTACCGGTACTGACACCACTGGCTGTGATGATCCCTACACTCAGAAGTCACTGACTCCCATGGTGCTCTGAACTATAAAATTCATACATGTCATCGTTCCCTATGATGTGACATCACTGTTAGCCATTGTGCGGTGGAGTGTGTCATCCCTGGCTGCCATTGAAAAGTTCAGGGTGGTATCACTGGCTGCCCTTGTGCTCTGTATTCCTACGTATCTATACTAGAGGATAGCAAACTAATAAATTAACAGGGAGAGCTGAGCCAGAGCCAAGTGTTTGACTTGGCTCGTAGAGCCCTTGCACATGCCGAGCCCTGAAAATGCTTGCTATGTAAATCATACAACAAACATCACTTTAAATATGATGAAATCTCTTCAAAATTGTAAAAAGTGTATTTCTTTAACATATAGACGCTTTAACATTAATACATCACATTATAGCACTGCCCTCAAAAGTACATATTAAAAGTGATAGTTTCAAACAAGAACCATTAGTGAACTAAGAGGCAAGACGGCTGTTATGTATACACTGTGTGTGGCCCAGGTTATTATAGAGCAACGTAATAGTCTATTAAATCAAACCCAATAGGTTTTATATAATTGGTATTATGAACTCACATATTAGAAAATGCTTTCATTCACGATAATGAAGAAAAAGGAGTTCTGGTGAAACAGAATATTTGTCTAAGATCACAAATGTAAGCCGGGTTGCCACGATTTATCCAGGGTTTCTGGTTTCCTTTGAATAAATCAGCCACTAAATGGGTATCTAATTGTCTTTCCTTTTTTATGCTAATGCTTTGTTTTTACCTCTTTGTGCATTTTTAATATAGGGCAAACTCGACCCGAAGGTATTGGAGCACTTTGGATGAGCACCAGTTACATCACACAAGGACAAATTCATTTTTTATTGGCATGGGGAGATGAAGTGATTTGCCCAGAATCAGAGGATCTTGTTCATCTGATGCCGAGACTCGAACCCGGTTCCCTCGTTCCACAGTGTGCAGCTCTGGCTCTAACGCCACAGGTTGGTAGAGGAACAGTAACAGCCAGAAGCCATTTGAAAGCTCGGCTCGTTATGGGCTCGAAGTTCCAACCAAACCTCGAGCTGAGCCAGAGCCAAGCTTCAGTCTTGAGCCTGGTGCGAGCTTTCAGTGGCTCACCCACCTCTAATCTATACTGTCACAAACCGGCTTGCTGTCAACCAAACATTGTGTAAGAGGTATCAGAGCAATAACGTTCTGACGGATGATGCCTCACTGTCCATCAGTAAGATGGAACTCAGCAGCGCATCAGCCATCAGCCATCCCTGGATCTTTCAGACATCCAGAACTCTAACAGGACCAAAACAAAATCAGAAAGACCTAATGGAGAAGGGAGCTCGGTCTAGTGTTTGAAACGTGGATTTATCGGGAGCTGAGTGAAAGCCTTCTCTAAATCTATTATTTAATAAAAAGTCAACAAACTCAGTGGTGGATGTATCCTCGATTAATTTCAGCACGTTTGTGCCTTTTTTGTTTTTCTACGTCAGCTTGTTCTTGATTATTATTTTTACTTGAGTTTTGCAGTGACGCAGATTTAAAGGGTTACTTAAAGCCCGAATGTCAGTGGTGGGCAAAGAAGAATGGTGGTCGAGGCACGTTCTGAAGAGTAGCGCAGTCGGTCATGTTGTTTTTTGCTTGGTGTTGGACTGCGACTCAGATTCTATATTTGTCTTGGAACCTTCCACTGGACACGAATAACATCTGGAGAAGAAGACAAGGTTCGGCCTTGGGCCAGGAAAGTAGTTAGAAAGAAAACAGCTGGAATGAACTTACTTAGCTAATTCTGAGCCAGAGAGAGAGGTTGGGAAAGAACGTAAAGGAACCCAGGATCCTCCTTGCTATGGGTCTGATTCAAAAAATTAACTTAAGCTTTTTAGTAATTTACACTTTGGAGTAAGTTTACTACTTTTTGGTATTCGCAAACTCCAAATGTAAATTTATAACAAAAGTGTAATTACATGTCTTCACCCCCAGAGTATAGCAATTGGCCTTCTCTTATGTGGGTGGGTGCCCAAAACTCCTCTTCGCCTCTCCCTAGACTGTCCCTAAACTCCTCTTACTTTTCCCTAATCCCATCCCCTTTTGGAGTAAGTCTGTCCCTTATCCCACCCACTCAATCCAGACCCACCCACATTTTGTACTAAAACGTATACTAAGGTGTGCGCAAACTGTGCAGTTGAGGGCGAAGAACTCTACACACATAAGTATAGGTAATTGTGGAGGAGTAAATTCTGCATATAGTTTGTGTATAGCACTTTGTAGTACATTTTGTGGTGCTACAAAACATACTACAACGTGCAGTTGGTGATTCAGGCCCCTGTTTCTAAATTTGATGACAAAACCTGGTTATTTGCTGGTTTCTCCATTTTGCAGCCCTACCATGGTTTTGACCGTGATGTTGTGATGGCATACCTGAGTAGTGGAAGAGCAGGAGGATGAGTTCCAGAGGGCGAGTCGGAAGAGTAAGAAGTAACACTTGCTCTATTGCGTTACCCCAACAAGCTAGAGCTAAAATAATTGATCTTTATTAGTTTCTACCAGTCTACACCACAAGAACACTGTACGGTTGAACAGTAAGCCTCGTCCTGGCCCGCCAAGGCGACACAGTTTGCAGCACCATATCCCTACTCCCCACATCCCAGAAGAGGGTCCCAGCAAGGGGGGAGGGCACAGAAGGTAACAGGTGTATGTGCCCCAACAGATAGGATCATTTGTTTTCTATGTGAAGTGATGTGGAACAAAATAACAAACCATGAACAGGAACAGCTCCTGTGCAACTCTTGCTGCTGAGGTCTTGAATTTGCACACCCCTACTTTTGATTGTTTCTTCTGTCGTAAGGGCTTGACCGCCAGCTGTCAGGTGAGCAGTGCAGCTCCCACATGGCAGCGTCCTAGCCCAACGCTTCACACATAAGCACATACTGGACAGCACTTTGGCAGAGGCTGCTTAGAATCAGAAGTAACCATTACTGGTCCAGTCTACCAACAAGCCTTTCCTCTTGTGCTTGCACCTGATCATGTTTGTGTACCCTGTTCTAGTTACTCATATCAAGACACCTTGGCCTCTGCTACAACTTTGGAAGAAGCTTGGTACAACAAAAGAAAACCATAATGGTGCTATATAAGAACATCTTTTGTGCTTATTCACCATAAACATGACTCTTTGGTTTATGTTTAGAGAGAGCAAATGGAAACACTCTGGACAATTCATACGCTTACGTCCAACAAGGCAAAACATTCTAGACATCTAAGTCATATCTCATTTCACAACCAAGAAACGAATAGAAGACTCACTGCATTTTGGTAACAATATAAAGGTCCCAAGTTGCAACTCTTAAGAAAGACCGTAAAACATCTGAAACACACTATACTTATGGCATAGCATGAAGATATAAGAAGGTCTGCAGTTGAGAAATAAGTAAAGTCCACAACATGAAACTTTAGCCAACATCTAGGCCATCGACTGAGACAAACCGTACTTAAGAAGCTATACTGCGTTTGCTGGTGGCCCTGCATTGTTAATAGACTTTCATGAATGTCTTCCACTTAAAGCCTGATATCTCCACTGGAAGAAGTAGATGTGCGTATTCAACTTATGTTAGCCTGTTTTACTTATAAGCAGTGCTTTAAATGGGCCGGTACTCACCAGTACTGAGTACCGGCACTTTTAATTTTTTGGCTTGTGAGTACCAGAACTTCTCCATTCCTGAGGAGAGTACCAGTACTCACTTGGGCCTGTCCTGTTTTGGGCAAAATGGTCACATGAGCATGCACCTGCACCCCTAGCTACCATGACCATTTTCCAGTGAGCAGCCTCTGCTTTGAACGTGTTTGTGGCGTCACCCTCGACGCTTCAGTGTGGCAGAAACGAAGGGAATCCCTCTAAAGGCAGCTGTTGGCCATGGCCTTCCCATTCCTCTTTGCCAACCGCACCTGTTAGCGCCCATGTTCCCAGAAAAGAGAGGACCGGAAATTTCCAGTCTGGACCCAGGGAGGAATACTGAATTGGATGTCGAGGAGGCCATCATGTTCCCGCAGGTGGCCGCCTCTCGGTAGAAGGCCATTCTTTGCCTCAAACTGGAAGGAAAAAAGGGGGAACGTCAGAAACTTAAGGAAGGGAACAGGAGCTGACTATAGCCGCCACCTTTGCTAG
This sequence comes from Calotriton arnoldi, assembly GCA_963921515.1. Taxonomy (NCBI): domain Eukaryota; kingdom Metazoa; phylum Chordata; class Amphibia; order Caudata; family Salamandridae; genus Calotriton; species Calotriton arnoldi. The sequence continues at coordinate 2,041,436 of CAWUFW010001366.1, read as the reverse complement.
ACGGAAAATACTGGCCATGCTTCTCTTTACGTCTTCTTATTCTAGAACAGCCAAGAGCTTGGAAGTGAAAAACAATTATTGTAAAATTGTCAGGACTGTTTTATTAAATGACAGTTATCTGTTTGTTTTGTTAATCATGCTGAAACATTTTAGACAGCCCTCGAAGACGTTTTGACAGATTTCTTCATTTTTTTTTGTAAACAAATTTTTATTCAGTTGACGTTACAACTCAAACAATCACTGTATGGGGACAGTGAGCATACATTGATAAATGCACACTGGATGCCAACGTGCAGACAGTAAACCATCCACCCCTATACGTCGGCGTTTGCCATGCGTGCCTCATTTACCTCTATTTTGGGCAGTCCACGTAAGTAGCAAACATTGGTGGCAGTATCTGTCAACTCAACCAGGATCTGCAAATAAATCATATTCCACGTCCCAGCAATAAATATTTCACATCCTTCAAGCCAACTCCGATGAGGCCCACAGGAAACGCAATAAGAGATGCAATAACAATACCAATCCACCCTGACAGATTTCTTCATTTAGTTGCAGGTTTAGGTTTATGTCTTAGCAGGGAAAAAACTATTGTTTTTCTCAGGATTCCCCAATATTTCTACCGACCAGCATCTAAAAATGCAGCAAAAACGGCCATGTGGCTCTTGTGCATGGGGCTGGCTCCCGTCTTTCTAGTGGAGTAAATTAGGGGGGTGGCTCCAATCCTTCTGGTGAGATCAGGAGACTGGCACCGATTTTCCCTGGTGCAGTGAGATGAGGTGATTTTTTTTCTCCCTGGTATAGTGAAATGAATGGACTGCTCCTATTCCGCCTGGTGCAATAGGATGCTCACCTTACTTAGGAAGGCCAGCAGTCTGCCAAGATGTGTGATGTGCAGGTCTCACATTCGAATCCTGGTGAAGATGTTTCAGCAGTTAATCCTTCCAAGGTCCATAGACTAGATATCAAGTTCAAATCAAGATTAAGAATTTCATATAATAATGTTTCATGTAAAGAGTTTAGTGAAAGCGGTATAAAATAAATGATTTTTGTTTTAGCGTATGGAAATGTCCTTCCTTTGTCATAGGCCCATGAAGTAAGATTAAATAAAAGGTGCTGTGGGTTAAGAAGAGAGCTGACTTGCTGAATCCCATGAAAAATTCAGGGAGTGTGGACTCTGCGCAGATTTAGGAGCATCACTCAGTTATCTGCTTAACATGGCACAGCACACACATAGCTAGAATCTGTTGGACCTCCACATTCAAAAAAGAGATGTAACGGTATCTCATCCAGGTGGGTGTAAATCTTAAACATACATTAAAAACAATAAAGAGCACTTCCATTGAGGCCGAAACTCTGAACTCTGAAGTCAGATTTGCATTCTCACAGTGGCGAGCATGTTCTGTGTGTTTGTGGAATCCATGTGTGGCACAGTACTTGGGCATCTCCAAAATGATTTAAAAATCAATTTGATCGGGAAGCTCAGTGCACCCATCTGAAGTAAGCTGCTCTGGGTCAGGCTCCAGTTTGTCCATGCCTTAAGTCTGCCCTGCTCTGTAGACACAAGTTTGTGTTATTTTCTATGAGAAGATTCCAGACTGCTTAAAATGGTGAATTATTTGTTATTACTGGGCATTAACATATACTTGTGAACTCTGAATTGAGAACTGTCAGTCTTACCAACTTGATTGGCAGCAGATTCTTGTGCAGGGGTGTGCCATGTGGTGCAGTGGGGAGGTTGGAATACTTTGGATAAAGTGTATGTAAATTCCCTATGGGAATGTCCCCCCCCCCCCCATTTCCACCACTTCCGATTTTAGGTCTCTCGAGATATGTCTGAGTTGCCTCTAATTACTTCATGGGCCCAGGTCCGTCTGCATCAGTAGGCGGTGTAATATCCAGTCTCACAAATGAGGCTTTTTGATCTGGGTGGGTTGAGTGCATGCATTAGTTTTCATGGTGGGGTAAGATTTAACAGCTCTGGATTTAGGATAAAGGCAGTGTGAGCTTCTCATTATGCTGGCCAGTGGGACACAAAGGTGCACGTCCAATCCTTGGCTGCTCAGCAGAGTGCATAGAGCAATAGTTCCATATTTGCCAATTTTAATTATGATTATCAGTCGCGGCCAGCATGACTCGCGGGTTTGCGGGGGGGAGGTGAGGGGTGTTTAGTTTAATTAATTTTTTTTTTTAACTTACCTTACCAGGTCCACGCCGCCTCAGCTCCTGGCCGGGTCCCGCGTTTTCCTGCTGGACAGGAAGCAGCCACAGGCAGCCTCCCTCCCCTCCCCTAAGCCAATCACAACGCTGCAATGGCAGCGTTGTGATTGGTGCGGACAGCGCCCAGCCAGGGGCCTATGAGGAGGCCATTTTCTCTATGTTGGCTGAGAGAAAAGGTAGAGTGCGCATGACTGGTTAGGTCGGCCCCAGAGGGCTGACCAAACAGTCTGGGCCCACAGCTTTGGACAAGCCACTCCTCCCCGACCCGTCCACCCGCCCGCCCCAACCAGGCATACCCTTCTGCTTTCTCGCAGTGCGAGAAGCAGAAACATAAAATGGTATTTAAAATACCATTTTATGTTTCTGCTTCTCGCACTGCGAGAAAGCAGTGGGGTGACGCTCCTCCGCCCTAACGGAGGAGCCGCCCCTGATGATTATATAGGTAACTGTGCAAAGGAGGTAGGCAGCTGATAAAATATTGACAAAAGAAAATGGTGTGTTTACAGGTGAGGAGAGAGAGACTGAATGAGCACATTTGTGGGTGTGAATGAGCACAGTGAAGGGGAGGTGAAGAAAGAATGCAGATTGTGAGAAGTTGGCCTGGTATATGCTGTCCACTATTTATAGTGGGCACCTTGCACCAGTCCAAACGACCTTTATTGATGATAGGTTTAAAGACAACCTTTATTGAAAGCTATCCAAGTGGTAGCTATGGAGAGCAGCCTTCAGGCTAAGTCTTGAAGGAGTGTTAAGCTGTTTGTTTTACGAGTTATAATCTCGTGAATGACCAAATGAAAGGAGAACCACACCAGGTATATATATAAAATATATGTATTTATTACTAAACACAACCCAATAGTCTCTTTATGAGGCTAGAGGTCAAAGTACACAAGTTACAAGTTGAATAGCACAGTAAAGGAGCACAATATACGATTAGCCCTAGGGGCGTACCAAACCATATATTAAGAAAGTGGTATAAGAACCCCGACTTAAGTAGACACAAGGCCTAGAGCGTGTCGAATCCCTGGGACCCCAAGGAACCACCCAAGGTAGTGACACAGGGGACCCACGGGGGCTGTGTGCAGTGTGTGAACACAGCCGCGAGCTCCGTTATCGTCTATGGGAAAGTCGCGGTTAGAGTTTTAGAGTTTAAGGTCACTTAGAAATGGATTAGGACCAAACCCTCTTGGACTTAGACAGTTCTAGGGTCACACCCATGGGAGCACCGGAGTACTCGAGTTACCTCACCCAGGGAAGCCGGGTGCATAGGTGTCGAATGGTGTCGGGTCGCGTCGTCGATTTCAATGGCAGCCTGCAAGTAAGTGCTGCTGCCGGGAAGATGCGAAGTGTCCGAAGAGATCCAAGCCTGGATCGGAGATGAGAAGAACCTGAAAGCAGAGGGGACAGAGTCTGGGTCACTTGCCAGTGACCAGGGGCACGATAGTCGAATGCCCACAGATGTCGGGTGCTTCAGGTGAAAGAGGTGAAGCTTGACTCTTCAGCCACAAGGACCAGGAGGCGTCGACGACAACCAGGAGCTGGATTCGAGCTGTCCCACAAAGGATGTCGAGTGCTGCAGCATTGGTGTCCGGATTGAACACAACAAGCCTTGGCAACAGCAACCCACGCAAAAAGGAGAAAGATGCTTCTGTGCAGACCAGCAAGGTCTGAGGGACTCACCACTCGGTGGGGAGTTAGGGCACGTCTGGAGCAACCAGGGAAGCCCAAAGAAAATCAGAGTTGCCTTCACAGGGACCCACAAGTTGACAGACCAGGGATCACGAAGGAGCCTCGAGCGGAAATGCAAGAAGTGGGTCCACGGAACACTTGTGGAGTGTAGGCTCACAATCTTCAATACAAATGGTGCTCGGGGCTTGGGCTACAAGTAACCCAAAGCAGGACTTCAAGAGATGTCGAGAAGTTGATGCACTAGCAAATGTGCATGGTGTCCAGGAGGTCCGGATCCACGTCACTCGTGAGGGCTGGGGGTCTCAGCTTTGCTGGGGACTCGGGTCGGCCTCTGAGAAGTCTGGAAATCCTCTTCCTGGGCTGCAATTACTTCGGAGTCCGGTGGGAGCTTCGGAGATGCAGACCGGCAAATGCTTCGTTGGTGCCTGCCAAGCAGGGGAGTCACTCCTTGACCCCAAGGGAGATTTCTTCAGTCCTCTAGTCTTGAGTAGAGCGTCGAAGTTCCAGGATTCAGTTGCAGAGTTTCGTCCAGACCAAGTACAATCGGCGTTGGCGATGGCGACACCTCGACCTCGACAGTCGACATCTGATGAAGGCTCCCAACCTACGAGACAATCGGCATATCCTGTATCCCGTACAGAAGCCGGGACAATCTTCATATCCTTTTGTCCTATAAAGACACAAGGGCAAGGGATAGGGTCGGGGGACCACTAACACAGAAAAGAGCACAACTAAAAAAAAAAAAATAGATAATGTAGACACTCTTGGGAACATAGAGACACAGAACTGCAAACCAACTACTCCCCGTGAGACGGGACGCCGACCCTGTCGTCGCACGTCCAGCATACGATGTTTCTATGACGGGGGGAGGGGCGGGAGGGAGGAGAGGGGGGGGGTCGCTAAGCTCTTTGCTTTCTTTTTTCTCTATCTTCCTTTCCACTTTCACCTCTTTTTTCTCAACAAGAAGGTTCAGCCAGGTACTGTGAACCTATATAAGAGTGAGACCTAACACAGTTACTAATACAAAGAAGACACACCGGTCCACAAGCAGTTCACAAGAGACCTGTAGCCGTACCGCGCGGGGGGAGAAGGGGGGGGGGAGAGGAACGCACCACCCCCCAGACCATGGCCAGGAGATAATACAAGCGCAAGTTGGGGGCATAGAGTGGGATTACCAGACATGCTTCACCATAGATAATGGCCCTCAGTAATAGTCTAAACTTGGCTTCTGACCTAAATATAGTATCCCTCAATGTCAAAGGGCTCAACCACCCCATTAAACGCAGAAAGATCTTAGATTACCTTGCTAAAACTAAAGGAGATGTGATCCTTCTACAAGAAACCAAACTATCCCTGGAGGATGCTAGGCTAGTGAAAGGTAACTGGATCTCACAGATGGCTTGCTCACCTGCCGAAAGGAAGAAGCAAGGGGTCATTACACTACTATCTAAAAGATCCAATCTAACTCTAGGGTCGCAATACCATGATGAAGAAGGTAGACTCTTGATCACACAGCTGAGAAGGGGAGAGGAACATATCCACGTAGCTAACATATACGGCCCAAACACAGCGACCCAACCTTTTGGGAGGGGGTGTCACACAAGCTAGATAGACTCCCACAGAACGACCTTATGGTGGTGGCGGGGGACTTTAATATTCCTCTGGATCATATAATGGATAGGCAGTCATCCTGCCAATACCAGCCCACGAACGCACACATCACACTCAAGAATATCTGCTCCAAATTCAACCTTAAGGACCCATGGCGCCTCCAGCACCCGGATACTAGGGACTTTACATTCTACTCCAACCCACACAATTCGTACAGCAGGATAGACTACATACTAATCATAGGGCCCCACACACATCTAATAGAACACTCTGACATAGCGCCTAGATTAGTTTCAGACCATTCATGCATCAGCCTAAAGCTGAGCGACTGCCATAAGGAAGCCATTCCCCGGAGGTGGCGGTTTAACAGCGACGTCCTAGCAGTCCCTGAGAACAAAAAAAAGATTGAGGAGGCCATAACGGGCTACCTCAGTCACAATGACTCACCGGGGACTACACTACCACCCTATGGGACGCACTGAAGGCGACCGTCAGAGGTACAACAATTGAAATTAAATCCAAAATAAACAAAAACACAAACTTACAGCTAACTCAACTCGAGCAGGACATTAAAAGCCTAGAAACGGCCCATGCCAGGTCCACACACGATACCAAACTCCTAGCAGACCTAACAAAAAAAAAGTATGAATACAACAAAATCCTGAGTGAGAGAGCAGGGCTGTGGTTTAACAAATACAAGGCCCTTAACCTCTGCGAAGCAAATAAAGCGGGAAAACTACTAGCCTCCTACCTGAAACATAAACGCAACCAATTTGCCATCTCATCCATCACGGACTCGAACAACAAAACCCACACAAGACACAAAGACATCCTCAAGACCTTTCAAGAGTTCTATCAGGAACTCTACAAAAAGGACCAGACCATGGATCTAGAGGCATGCACAAAATACCTCAACAGACTCGGTCTTCCACAGCTAACCAGTGTAGACGCACAGAGATTAGGGCAAGAGATTAGCGCCGCTGAGATTGAAATGGCGGTCAAATCAATGAAAGATAACAAAGCCCCCGGGCCGGATGGGTACACAGCCACCTTTTACAAGACCTTCCTAGAGCAGCTGAAACCTACAATGAAGAGGGTCTATAACCACTGTGCGGATAGAGGGGTGGTCTCACAATCCATGTCGGAAGCCAACATAATAGTCATCCCAAAAGAGGGTAAGGACCTTTTGTCACCCAAGAACTACAGACCCATATCCCTTATTAATGTGGATTGCAAAATATACGCAAAAATCTTAGCAGCCAGACTAAATTCGGTCCTACCCAACCTAATAAGCAACTCCCAGGTGGGTTTCCTAAGTACCCGTATGTCCAACGACAACACCAGACTTCTCTGCCACATACTGGAGCATATGGCCACAAAAGCAGAGCCAGCAGTAGCTATCACCCTTGATGCCGAGAAGGCCTTTGATAGAGTTTCATGGACCTTCCTAGAGCAATGCATGCAATCCTTCAATTTAGGAGAAGGATACATACGGAAGGTGATGGCCCTGTATGGGGACCCAAAAGCCCGTATTGTCATTAACGGGTCACTCTCTGAACCACTTACGCTACAACGCGGCACAAGACAGGGCTGCCCACTGTCCCCCTCGCTATTTTTGCTGGCATTGGAACCCCTGACTCGTGACATCAAGGTAAACACGAAAATAAAAGGGGTCGATATTAATGGCGTTGAAATAAACCTTGCCGCATACGCGGATGACATTCTAATTGTAACGGAGCAACCGAAGACCTCAATTGAGGCCCTGATAGACACCATAGGGGAATACTCCGGACACTCAGGGTACAAGCTCAACAGGGATAAATCGGAAGGTAAGCCTTTGAACATCCACTGCACTAGGGACATCCTAGGGGGATCAGGCCTAACCTGGCAAACAGGGTTTATCAAATATCTAGGTATACACTTTGGGAGCGACCTTATGAGCACACTAGGCCACAACAAGAAACTATTGCTAGAAAAGATAAAGAAACTCTTGGAGGCCTGGTCCCCAAAATTCATAATGTGGTGGGGCAGAATTGAAACGATCAAAATGATGATCACCCCAATGATTAACTACCTGATCAGCATGCTCCCACTCCTACTCACAGATGACTTCCACCGGAAAGTAGACACCCTGATCACTAAATTCCTATGGCGAGGGAAGAAGGCACGAATAAGCATAAAAAAATTAAGATTGGAGAAAAACTTGGAGGGGTAAACCTAGCAGACTTCAGAATATTCCAAACAGCATTTCTCGCAAAGCAGGGGTCTTACTGGATATCACCTCCTAATGGATACACACCGGTATGGCTACAAGTCGAGAGAGCCATACTGAACAACCTAAACCCAATGGCGCTGTTAACAGCTAATAAGCATCTTCACGCCTCCAGGTCCATTTTTAAAAACACAAAAATTGCCTTACTAAGAATAGATAAGAAAATGGAGAACAGCATAAAGGGCTCTAAGTTGGAGTCACTCTGGGCCAATAGCAAGATCCGTTATAAGGGGAAATGCCTAGCCTTTGACACATGGATAGAGAAAGGCATTTCCCACCCATACCAACTAGAAGATGGGGGATATCCTACCTCGTTTGCAGAATTGAAAGCTAGGCATAACCTAACAGACATTGATTTCTACAACTTTTTAAAAATCAAAACGGCCCTATCCAAAACCATACTATCGCCCGCTAAACCGTCAATCTCACAGTACATGGCAAACATCAACAGACTAGGTCACCAGGTCTCACACCTCTACAAACTCCTACGCCCGAATTCCACCAAACTTAACGATAAGACAAATAACTATTGGCTAAAGCAAAGCAAAAACACACTTAATGAGCGAGAACTTACAATGTTATGGTCCTCTGCCTCACGCAATAAAATCTCCCCGGTACTTTCACAAACAAAATTCTGGCTACTCCATAAGGCTTTCTGGACCCCTGCACGCTTATTCTCACTAGGCCTCAGAGAAGAGGAACTATGCTGGAACTGCAGCAAGGAAAAGGGGGACCTAGCACATCTTATCTACCAATGCCCAACACTCAAAACATTCTGGGAGAAAATCTTTGGTTTCATAAACAGAGCACTGGGCTGCACGCTAACAACGGAATTTTCCTCACTCGCCACCGCATTTATGACCGCAGAACTAAGATCGGAGCACGACAAAGACCTACTAGACCTGCTGCTGACCGCGGCGGTAAAAATGGTCCTAGCCAATTGGAAGGACACAAGCAAGACCTCATACAAAGGCTGGTTCAACTGGGTTACGCACCTCAGAGGTGCGGATCACATTGCACTACAGAACTCACCTTGGAGGCCAGCAACCAGGGGGATGTGGAAGTCACTCGACACGTACCTAGACTTTTACGAACCCCCATGAAACCATTTCCTCCAGGCGACACACCACTGTCCCCGTCCCCCCATTTTTGTGCAGTAGGGCGAACGTGACGTAGCGCTACTACCATCGCCCTTCGGTGCGATGGGTGGGCGGACTTGGCTACCACGCTCGCCACAAGCAAGCCAGTGGTGTGCGGCTTTGTCACGCGGCTATAAGTCTTATTAGTCTCATTACGACAGAACCTTTCTTGTGTCCTCCTTTCACCCCTTTCTCTCCTGCTTCTCTCTATCACCCTTTTCCTAATTTTCAGCAAGTCAAGCCAGATGGGGTTAGCTGAAACATATATTTCAAAAGTGCCTGTAAACACTGTTTCTACAAACTACGTATGGCTAACCTTGTAACAGAATTGCTAATGTCTTTGCTTATAAAATTAATAATAAAATACTTTGAAATAAAAAAAAAAAAAAAAAAAGAAAGAATGCAGAAGTACAGAATAAAGACATTTGAGAAGACAGAGATACTGTGAAGATATTAGATAGAAAAAGGTTGCAAGTGTCTACCCATAAAAAAGGCAGAACGAGATTGATTGACATTCCAAAGAACAAAATTAAAGGTATCCTTTTGCACATGCAAGAGCAACAAGCATACTCTAAAGATAACAGAAATGTCTCTGTTGTATGCACCAAGAAAATCTGGATCCCATTAAATGTTTGCCTCTAGCTCCACCCCCAAGCCACACCCCCTGGCCCGCCCTCTAGCCCACAGCCTAACTTGGTGAGTACCTGCACTTATTTTTTTCCATTTAAAGCACTGCTTATAAGGCCTAGTGATGTAAGGAGGATCCTCTCTGGCAGGAAGTCTTTAGTTAACTGGAGGGCAGCGCTCTACTATCAGTAAGTCCCTTGTCTGCCTTGATATCCTGCTAGTTAAAAATCCCAAGTTTCCAACCAAGCTTTTTGCTTGCTGTCCCTAAGCTTTGGAACTCTTTTCCTCTCTCTCTCTCAGAATGGCTCCAAACTTCTAGTTTTCAGGGCAGAGCTAAAGGCTTTTCTGTTTAAATGTTATTTAAAGTTTTTGTTTACAGTATTACACTGTATTTATTATTCATGTGTAAACTGTAATGTAATCGCTATTTTTATTTTGTGATTTATCTTTTATTTAAAGCTCCACACTTTGGCAAAGTTCACACACTAAAAAATTGTAAATAAAAGACATACATTAAATATTTTAGAAGCAATTCGAGGAACATAAGATATCCGGTACAAGAAGCATGAAAATGTAGTAACTACAGAATATTTTAACATTTAGTGTTGCTAGTTGAAGACTTACAAAAAAGAAGCTTACTGCAACAAATGTGAAGTGCTACCTAATTACCTATTTTATTTATAGGTGGGAGGGCCTAGTTATTTTCTCCTTAGCAGTGATCTTCTCACTGTAGCTGTTGTTCTGCCGTTCAAGATACCCACCACACCACAAGACATGGCAGTCCTCATTCTCTTGGGCCTCTCTGCATCATTTGACACAGTCTCACACCCCATCCTCATCAGGCGCCTGCATGAGCTTGGCATTCAAGGAGCTGCTGTCTGCTGGATCTGCTCCATCTTAACGGATAGAACACAAGTTGTTTCTCGGAAGCCCACTAACTAATCTTAGGAGTGCCTCAAGGTTCATCGCTCAGCCTCAACCTCTTCAATGCATACATGATTCCTCTGGTCAACGTCATATGCACACAACATCAACATCATCTCCTATGCCGATGACACACAACTCATACTCTCCCTCTCGGACAAGACCCCCAAAAAGAAGAAACAAGTTAATCACCTGTGTGACTGAAGTTGCTAACTAGATGAAAGCCAACTGTCTCAAGCTCAACACTGAAAAGAGAGAAGTAGTGATCTTCAACAAGAACACCCAGTGGCGGCTCCTCCGCTATGGCGGAGGAGCGTCGCCCCACTGCTTTTAAGCAGTGCCAAGAAGAAGCATAAAATGATAACTTTAAGTTATTATCATTGTATGCTTCCTGCTGCTTTGCAGGCGGGCGGGTGGGCGAGGCTGCTGTGCTCTCGGAGCAGGGCAGGGGAGGAGTGGTTTGCTCACTCCTAAGTGCAAAATGACTGTTTGGTCTGCCCTCTCGGGCCGCCCAAACCAGTCATGCACACTTTACCCCATTCTCCATGTAGGCTGCATTACAGCCTGCATGGAGAACAAGCCCAGGCTCCCATTCCCTGGTTGAGTGTCCAACCAGGACGCTCAAAACCAATCACAACGCTGCACTGCACCATTGTGATTGGGCAGTGGGGCCTGGCTGTGCTTCCATCCGAGACGGAGAAGAGCAGGAGCGGAGATGCAAGACCCGGCGCAACAGTAAGTTTATTTATTTTTGTAAATATGAACAACCCCCCCTCCCCCTCCCCCCACGACCCATCCGCCCGCCACCTGTGAGCCATGCCTGCCGCTGCTGAGAACACCTCACCATTGGACTCCAACTGGTGGCTGGCCGAACTCAGACCCAAATCCACACCTACACCATGAACCTTGGAATAATTATCAACATCAAACTGGACATGACCGCACAAGTCAATACCATCACTGCATCCTTCTTCCACAAGATGCTGAGGAAGATCTTCAACTGGCTCCCAAGCAACAGTAGAAAAACTATCACTCACATCCTAGTCATCAGTAAGTTGGACTCCGGGAACAAACTCTATGTCAGGATCACCAAGCAACTCACTAGAAGACTACAAACCATCCAGAACTGGGAAGCCAGGCTCATACTCAACTTCTCACACAGAAATCACATCACACCACACTTCAGGGAGTTCCACTGGCTCCCGATACACAAAAGTGTTAATTTCAAACTGCTCACACATACATTCAAGGCACTCAACAATTTAGGTGCCCCCTACCTGAACAGTTGCATCTCTTTCAACCAACCACCCTGCAGGAACCCTACTCGCACTCATCACGCGCATGTACAGAACCAGGTTAAGAGGATGGGCCTTCTCCTACATCGCTCCTAAAGCATGGATAGGCCTCCCACTCCACATCCGAGCCTCCTACTCTCTTCTAGAATTCTCTTTTAGATTTCCGTAACAAGCTGAAGACCTGGCTTTTTAGTTAACCAACCTGCAATAGGCAGGCTAGGAACACATGCTCAGTGCCAGGATATCCTTGTGGGTGATAGTGGTAATATAATGTAATATAACACGTAGATCACAAAGTCTGCTGCCAGTTTTTTTTTTTATTGTAAACATGACTATGCAGAATACGAAAAACACAACACTTGCCAAAAGATCTCCACTCAAATGCGTCAAAGAACATGTATCCTAATGCAGTATGTGATGTCTGACATCACTTCTTCTTTAGCAAACAAAAGGAAAAGCATGGATTGGAAGAAAATTTAGTTGGTCTAGTGATAGTGTAAACCAGGGGGGCACAGGTTTCCCCTGTCACTAGATGTTTAAATTCTGAAAGCCTAAACAAACGTCTCTCAACACAATATTGGAGGTTCATTTAGTCTACCAATAAACTCATTGTTTTTCCTGCCACAAGAGTGTCATTTCACCAAAACCACACTCTTAGGTTTCTTGATCTCCTGATGACATCAATGAAAGCGGCATTGTACCAAATGAAATCTCAAAGTGGTTAAACACGAACTGTGACCCCTATGAAATCAGAGGTGGTACATGATCCCACTGTATGCATAAAACTAATATATATCTTCAAAATCTTGCAAGAAAAAGACGCAACACCCATACAGGATCACTAAGTGGGTCACATAAGACACAATTGGAGCCCCTAGTATACCTGATTGATGCCCATGACAGCAATTACTGTGTCACAGAATGCCAGGCCATCAGTTTGAGTGTAAAGGTGTGATGATCAAAAGTGCTTTTTTTGGCTGCTGGAGGCTCATCTGAAACCAGGTAACAGGACTCTTGACAACCCCGACAACCACGAAATATCCCTGCTAAGACTGGGCTGATGGTAATTCAGAGTCACCGAGAGCCTCTTTAGAGCACCTAGGGATACACAGACCAAGATGAAGTGGGCACTTGTGTGGAACCTAGACATATACCCTATCTGGTGAAAGGCTGGTATTTGGCTTCAGAGTGTAGTCAGGACATGTGTGACATTTAGGGTTAGTCTCAGTAGCAGTTGTTATCCCAGGCTTTCCATTTGCTACCTCTTGCACAGGTATCACTACCCCTTTTCTCAGGGACCATGAAGGAAGCAGCAAGAAAATTAAGTTATCAAAAGCTGTGTTTATTTTCTGTAGTTCCCAGTTCCTTCCCTAGTCGAGGCAGCAAGTAGGAAGCTTTTGAGGAGTGACGGGAAGTGCAATGGATCAAGCCTGTGAAGGTGTGTGACGTCATGTCCGCTAAAAGTTGCATATTGGTATTCAGTAGTGTCCCAAAGTATTGTGGAGAAAGCTATTTAAATAGTAAAGGACATTCTCACATCTCTGCATACTCATCCACACTTACAGACAAACATGGGCATTTAGAAAACATCAGTGTACGAAGGGGAGGCTTACCCTCTCCAGAGTTAGTCAGGGACCCGTGGGGTGTGAGGACCAGTTGTCTTCTTTGTCACACTTAGTAATGCACAAGAAAAAATGTCCACAATACAGAAAATCCATTTTGATTTTTGTACCTGTATAATATAGGATTTCTCAAGTATATCCACATCCCCTGGCAGCTGCTCAATATCTAGTTTCATCAGTCTGCTCACCCCTGAGTCAAAGAGAGATAGAGAGAGATCGAAATCGATATTGTGCAGTTTTAAATGGGTCAGTGTTATCCGCCATACGGTGCCAGCCTATCCGGAGGGGACATAACGTATTGACATGCAGCATATAGATGTATCATCAGTGCATGGCATAAGGCATCAGAATGTGGTGTGAGGTAAATAATTCAGATGAAGTCCCAATTGGAATCTCACGGGCGCCATATTGGAGTGTGTGCGGTCTTACTTGTAATAGTTTTATATTGAAGCAAGGAAGAAATGGAGAAACCTATAAGCAGTGGCGGCTCCTCCGCAATGGTGGAGGAGCGTTGTCCCACTGCCTGGCTTAGAGCCAGCAAATGTAAAATAAAATAATGTTCTTGCATCGTTATATTTTGCATTTGCCGGCTCTTAGCCAGCGGTGTTGGGAAGGTCATAGGAGGGGGGAGGAGGAGTGCTACGTGCACTCCACTCCTTAAGTGCGCATATGTGTTTTGGCCGGCCATCTCAGGCTGACCAAAACACACATGTGCACTTAGGTTTTTCCAGCCCAGCTTCATTGAGCAGCTGGGCTGGAGAAACCTCACGGACTCCATGGTATGAGCAGGGTGTCTTTCCTGCCTGCTCAGACCAATCCCTGCACTGCTCTGCAGCACAGGGATTGAATGGGAGTCTGGGTCCTGGGTGCTGCTGGGACCCATGAAGAGGGGAGGCAGTGAACGCGACGCAATGCTGGAGGCAGCTGGCGGCAAAAGTATGTTTTAAAAAAATATATATTTCTACCCCCCCGCGTGACTCCTCCCACGCGATCCCACCCACCCACCACACTTTGTGTATGGCGGCCGCCGCTGCCTATAAGTATTAATCCCTGCTGAATATATGATGGTCTTTTCTGATAGATATACCGGGATCCTTCTTAAAGACATAATGTGACCTAAGACACAGCGCGGAGATACCCCTGTTGGGGTGATTTGGGCGCTTTACAAATTACAAATTAAGGTGAATGGATATGGCTTTCCTGGAGTACCATAAGAAACTGAGCAGGTGCTATATTAAGATGTATCTTGATATAGTTGTATATTTATTAATATTAGCTTTGGTACATATGACCATTCTTATGGACGTAGCTGGCACTATCAATGTCATATATGCTAATAGTTGAGACTTGAAAGCGTATATCAGAGCAGGTGTAAATGCTGGTGTGATGATGACCTTTTCTTAATTATAGTGGATATTATGGATCTATTATTTCAATGTACCAGAATTGTAATGTTATGCAATATTGTAAGATGTAATATGCGCCAGACAAATAGAGTCATGACGGGGTGGGGAAATATTAGCTGCATCTTATTCATCAACTTTAATATAGAAATTATAGAGCTAGATAACTTGGTGTTCAAGGGCTATCCTATAACCATAGAATAATGCACATCAGTATTGTAACGTTATCCACAATGCTGATACATAATTTGAATTCTGCTAATCATGTTACTTCTTCCTCAGCAATGACCATGGTATATAATTGTTTAATACATTTATACGTGTTTTGAGTTTTAAAAAACCCATCATTGTCTTTCTCCAACAGTCTTATCTATGCCATCATTTTGTTAACTCTGTAAAGGTTTGAGGATAACCACACAAAGGCATTAGCAGTGTCACCTTTGTCCAGGAAATGTGCTGTTACTTTAGCTGTGGTGGATTTACAGCAAACTGTGCTTCTGTGCTCGTGTTTTCTCTTTTTGACCTTCTGTGTTGTCATTCCAATGTATCTAAGTCTGCATGGACATGTAATCATATATATTACATTTACTGTGTTGCACTTTGTATGATTTCACAAATGCCATGTGCATGGAAGGCCAGGTGTAATTGCTTCACGTGAATGGTCAAAGAGCAAACATTACTCTGGCGACAAAGAAAGTGGCCTGTAATAGCGGTCATACTCCAACTTTCTGTTATTAATTCAGCCGGGGCAATGATTTTTGGTCTTGTGTGGAACACGACATCCCTTAGGCCATGTGCCATCTTGTAGGCAAATAGTGGTAATTTCAAAGGCAGTTTACCTGTGTTAAGTATCTGCCAATTTCTTTTGATCACTTTCTGCATATTGCTTGACAAAGGAGAAATGTTGTTACGCAGGTGATCCTTCGTTTTGTGGTTTGGTATTTGTTTCGAGTAGTGCAGCATGGTGATTATTCCTGGCACGTTCTCTAGCCTTGTTGATGATCCAATCAGGATATTTTTTATCTTTGAGTTTCCATGTTAGTTCCATATCTTGGCTAAGAAACGTGCCAATTTCTCTGCAATTTCTCCCTAGATGCAAAAATCGGCCATATGAGAGGTTAGCATTTTAATGGTTGCACAGGACGAATTTGCAAAATGCATTGTTCCCAAGCAACTCACTTTAGTAAAGTACTGTTAAGTGTACTGTACGCTTACCTGTACTACAGAAATCGTTTCCTCATGAAAAATGGGCACCTGGAATCCACATTGCAATTTTATCTTCTAGTTCTTTGCCTCTCACAATCGCGCTATATTCCTCCTCCCACCACCAAAATTGACGCTTAGCCAGCACTGAATTAATCACAAAAAGCAAAAACACATGGAAGGCCATTGCGCAAACAGGTTGGCTCGCGTTTCATCAGTAAAAGGCCAGCCAGACTGTGATTTTCACTCGCATTTTTGGGCGACCACACCTCAGAAAGTTTGGGAACCACTGCTCAAAAGTCAGAGAGGCAGATATACAGTCTAGGCCTGTGGATTCACACAGAGTGAGTAGTTCATGGAATAAACACACGCAAGGTCTTTTGGACCAGTCCAAGTCACTCATAAAAATCCCCTTGAAGGGTCTGTATTTCCCAGCAGCAAGCTGATGGTTCTTAAGGGGCTTATTTATGAGCGCCTACGTCACTTTGTGCCGCCGTTGCGTCACTCTTTGTGACGCAGCAGCGGCGTAAAATATGCATCAGGTTGTGCCCTATTTACAAAGTGTACTAGGCAGATGGGTCACCTTGTAAAGCCCTGCGCCACATTATACCTGCGTCAGGTATAATGTATGCAGGGTGGGCGTTCCGAAACAAGAAAGCCTCGTAGTAGTGGCGCAGTGAAAAATATCAGATTTCACTGCGCCACTTCTAGGACGCCACTGCGTCAAATCCTTACACCTGCCTCATAGCAGGCGTAAGGGTGACGCAGTGCTATAATCATAGCCCTCCCCCCTGCATTGCTGGAATTGCATCACGCTTCTGACACAACTCCAGCAATGCGTCAGTTTAGCGCAGACAGATACTTCAGTAAACTGACGTATCTGTCATTTCTTGCTACATGAAGCGTCATACAGTAAATATGACGCATCCATCATGTCGCAAGGAGGGTGCAGTGAAAACTGTTGCATCACTGTTTTCACGCAGCGATGCAACAGTTTTCATAAATAAGGCCCTTAGTTTATTGACGCACATGCTTTTTTGGCCTGCTGCCTCCCTGGTAACAATGTGTGATTATGAGCCATGCCCCAACCCTACACACCTACTAAATTGTGATGTCTGGCAGCTCGACATGTTGGCCTTACAGCTGGAAGGCGTTCCTAGTGTCACAGAGGTGTTTGTCTCCCTCTAAGGTTATTTATGTGCCTACTAGGGGACATCACTAACTGGCAGTGGGGTATTCCTCTCACCATTTGAAAAGCCCCCCTGTCTGTGGACTTCCATGCCCATGGAAAGGCCACAGACCACTGGTGGCACACAAACACAGACCTAGACACTTGCTCCACACTGGCAGGAAGACTTGGACAACTAGTCTGTCTGTAATAAAATTACCAGAAGGCTCAATGCCAGCGGAGAGTCGAGATCTGTGTTTATTTCCACAGAATTGAGGTTAAAAGCTTTAAAAAAAAGCAAACTAAAGAACTAAGCCATGTAAATGATACATTTACAAACAAAACGATCTTACCCCAAACCATTTCGACTATTTGCTTTCACTAACATTTTCTAGATCCGAGATTAGAGCTCCTGGAGAACTGCATTCAAAGGTAGCGGTGATGAATCATGCTTTGGACCACAGATTGTTTACCAGTCTTAGTGCGCTCAATCATTGTCAGAGTGGGTAGGGCCGCAGTAGCACCCCTTACTCTCACTCCACTCAACAAAATCCCCATATTTTTCCCATGTCTGTGTTCCCGAGGCCTCGTTCACAGCCACATATTACACATTCGGAATGTGACAGTGCTAGAGACCAGTAAGCCCTGGGGAGGTGAAATGTGTGGGATGCTTAGCCCTAGTCAAATGGGCTGAATAAGAATACGGGCGTTTCTAGCACACACAAATACTGATGCAGTCTCTAGGCACTGAACAACAAAGCTTCCTAATGCAGGGAGGGAGAGAAGCCAGCACATTTTTGTCTGTCTTGAAAGTGACTAAAATCTTCTCGCTCCCAATGTCAAGATGTAGTCAGTTAGTGTTCTGCTACAGTATCAAAGTTGTAATATCCATCTGCCATTATATCGACGCCTCAGTATCGCTTGCCTTTATCTCATAAATGCAGGTAGATGTGGAGTCAAGAATAGTATATTTCATATTACTATATATACTTACCTTTTGTACATAACATATTTTTGTACCAAATCAGTTCCTGCTTCATATGAGACAGGCACTTCCGGGACCACAATTGTAGTCAAAGAAAGCAAATTACTATAACTAGTGCACCTCACATTTTTGCCGCATCCGCAAAAGCAAAACTGGAGGTCGCTCTTTCTCTTACAACACACCCAAGACATGGAACGACCTCCCTCAACACATCAGAGACACCTCCTCACTTCTTGAGTTCCGCAAGAAGCTGAAGTCCTGGCTCTTCGTATAGGCTTTTTAGGGACCACACACCTACACACATGCCCAAGCGCCTAGATACCCGCTCGGGTGATTAGTGCGCCATCCAAATAAATATAACATAATACCTCCACCCACAGTGTTGTCAACTCGCTAGCCAGACTACATTAACTATAACTCGCCACTCTACCATGCACAGTGTTCTGACAAATTATGTGATTTGCGACATCATTAGTGTTGTTAATAATGCTATGATTTCACAATATAAGTGATGTAATATGAAAGGGTATAAGCTGTGCATGGAGAAGGCATGCGTTATAGTTTACATAGTGTCGCTAGCGAGTTGGCAACTCTGTGTACGGAGGTGCATGAGTTATAGTAATTTGAAGGTGGTGCGTAAATTATAAATTTAAAGTATAACTATAACTTTAAAATTTCTAATGTTTGTGTAGTTTAAGTTTGTTTTGTGTAGAAAGAATAAATAAAGTTATAGTAATTAGAAAGTGGTACATAAATTATACATTTCAGATACAACTATCACTTTAGAATTTCTAATGTTTGTGTAGTTTAAGAATGGTTTGTATAGAAATAATAACGTTTTTCTAACTATAACTAAGCTTTAACCTTGGTTTCTTCAATGAATTTGTATGATTTTTCATTTAAAAAAATGATTTTGTAATATATTACAAAGTAAACTCATCATTGTTTTTCTTTCTATGCATTGGCTTGGAATTGCATAGATGAAGTGGCATACAGTAGAGTGCCATAGAGTAGAGTGGTGTAGAGGAAAGTGGTATAGAGTAGAGTGGCGTACAGTAGAGTGGCATAGAGGTGAATTGTGTACAGTAGAGTGGCGCAGGGTGGAGTGGCGTCGAGTGGAATAACTTAGAGTAGAGTAGTGTAGAGTAGAGTGTTGCAAAGTGGACTAGTGTACAGTGGAATGGCGTAGAGTTAAGTGTTGTGGAGTGGAGTGGCATAGAATGCAGTGGCATAGAGTGGAGTGGCATATAGTGGAGTGGCATCGAGTGGAATGGCGTAGAGTGGATTGGGGTAGAGTGGAGTGGCATTGAGTGGAGTGGTGTAGAGGTGAGTGGCATAGAGTGGAGGGGCACAGACTGGAATGGCGAAGAGTGGAGCAGCATAGAGTGGGTGTCATAGAGTAGAGTGGCATAGAGTGGTATAGTATAGAGTGGAGTTACGTACAGCTGAGTGTGTAGAGTGGTGTGGTGTACAGTGGAGTGGCGTAGAGTGGAGTGGCATTGAGTGGAGTGGCGTAGAGTGGAGTGGCACAGACTGGAGTGGTGTAGAGTGGAGTAGCAAAGAATGGGTGTCATAGAGTCGAGTGGCATAGAGTGGAATAGCATAGAGTGGAGTTGCGTACAGCTGAGTGGTGTAGAGTGGAGTGGTGTAGAGTGGAGTATCATAGAGTGGAATAACGTGGAGTGGAGTAGAATGGCATAGAGTGAAGTGACATAGAGTGGAAAGCATGGAGCACAGTGGAATGGCATAGAATAGAGTAGCATAGATCAGAGTGACGTAGAGTGGAGTGCTGTAAAGTGGAGTGGCGTAGAGTGGAATAGCATACTGTGGAGTAGAGTGGAGTGGCATAGAGTGGAATAGTGTAGAGTGGATAGGTATAGAATGTAGTGGCATAGAGTGGAGTAGCATGGAGAGGAGTGGCATAGAGTGGAATACCGTAGAGTGGAGTGGAGTAGAGTGCAGTGACAAAGAGTGGAATAGCGTAGAGTTGAGTGGCATTTAGTCGAGTGGCTTAGAGTGGTAAACCATAGAGTGGAGAGGCATAAAGTGGAATGGCATACAGTAGAGTGGCATAGTGTTGAGTTGTCTAAAGTTGAATAGCAAAGAGTGGAGTGGTGTAGAGTCAGAGGCGCAACTAGAGCCAAATTTCGGGGGGGGGGCTACTAAAAAATTAAGGGGTGGCTGACTCTTCCAGCAGTAGGCAGAGTGGAGATGCAGGGGCTCTAAGAAGGGGTGAAAACACAACAAATCCTCGTTAACAAGTTAATGGTCTTTTAAAGACCTGTGAAGTACTCGGGTGCGGCTGCAATAAGACGGTCGCCAGCCCGGGAAGCTGTCTCAGCCCGGGCTGGCACACATGACGGGGGGGCTGAAACCCTTTGAGCCCAATGGGCGTTGCGCGCCTGTGTAGAGTGGACTGGCATAGAGTAGAGTGGCATAGAGTGGAATAGTATAGAGTGGAGTGGCGTACCATAGAGTGGCAACGAGTTGAGTGGCATAGAGTGGCGTGGCAGAAAGTGGAATAGCATAAAGTGGACTAGCTTAGAGCGGAGTGGCGTAGAGTGGTGTGGCGGAAAGTGAAATAGCGGGCTGTGAAGTGGCAAAGAGATGAGTGGTGAAGAGTGGAATGGCATAGAGTGGAGTTGCATAGATTGGAGTGGTATAGAGTGGAATAGGGTAGAAAAGAGTGGCTTAGAATGAAGTGGTGTAAAATGGAGTGGCGTAGAGTGATGTGGCATAGAGTTGAGTAGTCTTGAGTGGAGTGGCGTAGAGTGGAGTGGCATAGAGTGGATTAGAGTAGAGTGGAGTGGCATAGGCTGGAGTGACAAAGAATGGAGTGGCATAGAGTCTAGTGGTAAAGAGTGGAGTGGCGTACAGTGGAATAACATAGAATGGAGTGGAGTGGAGTAGAGTGGAGTGTGCTAGAGTGGAGTGGTGTAGAGTGGAGTGACATAAAGTGGAGTGTGCTAGAAAGGAGTGAGCTATAGTGGAACAGCATAGAGTGGAGTGGCATAGAGTGAAGTGGGTAAGAGTGTAGTTATATTGGGTGGAATACCTTTGAGTGGAGTGGCATATACTCGCGTGGCAAATAGTGGAGTGGAGCAGAGTGGGGTGGAGCAGAGTGGAACGGCGTAGGGTAGACTGGCGTAGACTGGAATAGGACAGAGTGGAGTGGCGTAGAGTGGAGTTGCATAGAGTAGAGTTGCATAGAGTGGAGTGGCATGGAGTGACATTGAGTGGAGTGGTATAGAGTGGAATGGCATAGAAGGAGTGGAATAGAGTGGAGTGGTGTAAAGTGAAATGGTGTACAGTGGAATAGCATAGAGTGGAGTGGCATAGATTGGAGTGGCATAGAGTGGAATAGCGTAGAGTGCTGTGGTGTAGAGTCGAATAGCCTATGATGGAATGGCGTAGAGTGGCATAGCAGAGTGGAGTGGCATAGAGCGGAGTGGCATAGACTGAAGTGGCGTACAGTAGAGTGGCGTAGAGTTGAGTTGCATAGAGTTGAATGACAGAGTGGAGTGGCATACCGTGGAGTGGCATAGAGTAGAGTATCATAGAGTGGAATAACATAGAGTGGAATGGGGTAGAGTGGAGTGGCATAGAGTTGAATGATGTAGAGTGGAGTTGAATAGAGTGGAAAAGCGTCGAGTGAACTGGCATAGGGTGGAGAAGATTGGAATGGCATAGAGTGGAATAGCATGCAGTGAAGTAGCATTGAGGGGAGTGACATAGAGTTTAGTGGTGTAGAGTGAAACGGCGTAGAGTGGAGTGACATAGAGTGGAAGAGCGCAGAGTGGAGTTATGCAGACTGCAGTGGCGTAGGATGGAGTGGCGCAGAGTGGTGTAGAGTGGAATAGCTTAAAGTGGATTGGCGTAGAGTGGAGTGGAATAGTGTAGAATGGAGTGGTGTAGAGCGGAGTGGGATAGAGTGTAGTTGCATAGAGTGAAGTGACGTAGAGTGGAGGGGCGTAGAGTGGAATAGTGTAGAGTAGAGTGGCTTAAACTGGGGTGGCATAGAGGGGTGTGGCATAGAGCTGAGTGGTGTCTAGTGGAGGGGCGTAGAGTGGAATGGCATAGACTGGAGTGGCTTACAGTGGAGTGGCACAGAGTCTAGTGGCATAGAGTGGAGAGGTGTAGAGTGGTGTGGCGTGGAGTGACATAGAGTGGAGTGCTGTACAGTGGAATAGCATAGAATGCAGTGGCATAGAGTGGAGTGGCATATAGTGGAGTGGCATAGAGTATCATGGCGTAGAGTGATGTGCCGTACAGTAGAGTGTGCTAGAGTGGAGTGCCATAAAGTGGAGTGTGCTAGAGTGAAGTGGCGTTGAGGGGAATAGCATAGAGTGGAGTGATGTAGATTGAAGTGGTGTAGAGTGAAAAAGCTTCAAGTGGTGTGGCATACAGTGGAGTGGCATACAGTAGAGTGACGGAGCGTGCAGTGGTGCAGAGTGGAGTGGCATAGAGTGGAATGGCATAGACTGTAGTAGCTTAGAGTGGAGTGGGGTAGAGTGGAGTTGCATAGATTGCCGTAGTGTAGGGTAGAGTGGCACAGAGTCGAGTGGCGAACAGTGGAATAACTTAGAGTGGAGTAGCATAGAGTGGAGTGTTGCAGAGTGGATTAGTGTACAGTGGAGTGGCGTACAGTGGAGGGGCATAGAGTTAAGTGCCATAGAGTGGTGTGGCAAAGAATGGAGTGGCGTACAGTGGAGTGCTAGAATGGAGTGTGCTAGTGTGAAACAGCGTAGAGTGGAGTGTTGTAGAGTGGAGTGGCGTAGAGTGGAATAGCTGTGAGTGGAGTGACATACAGTGGAGTGGTGAAGAGTGTAGTGGTGCAGAGTGGGGTGGTGTAGAGTGGAAGGGCATAGAGTGGAGTGGCTTAATGTGGAGTGGCATAGAGTAGTGGCAGTGAGGGGAATAGCTTAGAGTGGAGTGGCGTACAGTGGAGTGGCATAGAATAGAGAGGGGTAGAGTGGAGTGGAGTAGAGCGGAGTGGTATATAGTGGCATGGCATAAAGTGAAGTTGCATAGAGTGGAATAGTATAGAGTGGAGTGGCATAGAGTGGAATAGAAAAGAGTGGAGTGGCATAGAGTGGAATAGTGTAGAGTGGAATGGCGTAGATTGGAATAGCGTAGAGTGGAGTGGCATAGAGTCAAGTGGCCTACAGTAGTGTTGCGTAGAGTGGAATTGCATAGAGTGGAGTGGCGTAGTGGAGTGACGTTGAATAGAGTGTCATAGAGTGAAGTCTCTTAGAGTGGAATAGCATATAGTGGACTTGCATAGAGCAGAGTGGCGTGGAGTGGAATAGCATGCTGTGAAGTGGCATAGAGTAGAGTGGTATACAGTGGAGTGGCATAGAGTTTAGTGGTGTAGAGTGGAGTTGCATAGACTGGAGTGGTATAGAATTGAGTGACTCAGAGTGGAATACCATAGAGTGGAGTGGCATAGTGTGGAGTGGCGTAGAGTGGAATAGGGTAGAGTGGGTTAGAGTGGAGTAGCGTAGAATGGTGTGGCATAGCGTTGAGTGGGAGTGAGTGTAGTGACGTAGAGTGGAGTGGCATAGCATGGATTAGTGTAGAGTGTAGTGCCGTAGTCTGGAGTGGTGTAGAGTGGAGTGGCATAAAGCCTAGTGGCGTAGGGTGGAGTCACATAGAGTGGTGTAGAGTGGAATGGCGTACAGTGGAGTGGCATACAGTGGAACAGCATAGAATGCAGTGGCATAGAGTGGAGTGGCTTAGAGTGTCTTGCCGTACATTGGAGTGTGCTAGAGTGGAGTGGCATAGAGTGGAGTGTGCTGCAGTGGAGTGTGTTAGAAAGGAGCGTACTAGAGTGGAACAGTGTAGTGTGGAGTGGCGTAGAGTAGAGTTGCATAGACTGGAGTGGCATAGAGTGGTGTAGAGTGGGTGGCTTAGAGTGGAATTTCACAGAGTTGAGGTGGCATAGAGTGGAGTGGTGTAGAGTGTAATAGGGTAGAGTTGAGTGGCTTATAGTGGAGTGGCATAGAGTGGTGAGACATAGAGTTGAGTGGTGTCGAGTGGCATAGAGTGGATTAGCGTAGGGTGAAGTGCCATAGACTGGAGAGGTGTAGAGTGGAGTGGCATAGAATCTAGTGGCATAGGGTGGAGCCTCAGAGAATTGTGTAGAGAGGAATGGCATAGAGTGGCGAAGAGTGGAATGGCATACAGTGGAATAGCGTAGATTGCAGGTGCTTAAAGAGGAGTGATGTAGGGTGTTGTACAGTGGAGTGTGCTAGAATGGAGTGTGCTAGAGTGGAGTGTGATAGAGTGGAATAGCTAAGAGTGCAGTGACATTCAGTGGAGTGGTGAAGAGCAGAATAGCATACAGTGGAGTAGCATAGATTGGAATATCATAGAGTGGAATGGCATAGAGTCGAGTAGCATAGAGTGGGATAGCATAGAGTAGAGTGACATAGAGTGGAATGGTATAGAGTGAAGTTGCATACAGTAGTGTGGCATATAGTGGAGTTGCATAGAATCGAATAGCGTAGACTGGAGTGGCTTTGAATAGAATAGAGTAGAGTGGAATAGCATAGATTCAAATGGCATAGTGTGGGATAGCGTGGAGTGGAGTGGCCTACAGTAGTGTGGTGTAGAGTGGAGTTGCATAGCGTCAAACAGTGTAAAGTGGAGTGGCGTAGAGTGGAGTGATGTAGAGTAGAGTGTCATAGAGTGAAGTGGCGTAGAATGGAATAGCATAGAGTGGACTTGCATAGAGCAAAGTGGCATTGTGTGGAGTGTAGAGAGGAATTGCATGCTGTAAAGGGGTGTAGAGTGGAGTGGCATAGAGTGGAGTGGTATAGAGTTGAATGGCGCAGAGTAGAATTGCGAGAGTGGAATATCTGAAAGTGGAGTTGAACAGACCGGAGTGGTATAGAGTGGTGTAGAGTGGAGTGGCTGGGAGTGAAATATCACAGAGTGGAGTGGCATAGAGGGGAGTGGTGTAGAGTGGAATAGCGTAGAGTAGAGTTGCTTAGAGTGGAGTGGTGTAGAGTGGTGTGGCATAGAGTTGAGTGGTGTCGAGTTGAATAGCGTAGAGTGGAGTAGCGTAGAGTGGAGTTGTTTATCGTGGAGTGGCATAGGGTTGAGTGGTATAGAATGGAGTGGTGTAGAGTGGAACAGCATAGAGACGAATGACATAGAGTGGAGTGGCATAGAGTGGAATGCCATGGAGTGGAAAAGCATGTTGTGAAGTGGCATAGAATAGAGTGGCATAGAGTTGATTGGTGCAGAGTGGAATGGGGTAGAGTGGAGTGACATTAAGTAGAATAGCGCAGAGTAAAGTTGCATAGACTGGAGTGGTGTAGAGTGGGGTGGCTTAGAGTGGAATTTCACAGAGTTGAGTGGCATACAGTGGAGTGGCGTAGAGTGGAATAGGGTAAAATAGAGTGGCTTAGAGTGGAGTGGCATAAATTTGAGTGGTGTCGAGTGGGATTGACGCAGAGTGGAGTGCTGTACAGTGGGTTAGCCTAGAGTGGAGTGATGTAGACTGGAGTGGTGTGGGGTGGAGTGGCATAAAGTCTAGTGGTGTAGGGTGGAGTCGCAGAGAGTGGTGTAGCGTTGAATGGTGTAAAGTGGCGTACACTGGAATAGTGTAGAATGCAGTGGAATAGAGAGGAGTGGCATAGAGAGGAGTGGCGTAGGGTGTCGTGCTGTACAGTGGAGTGTGCCAGAGTGGAGTGGCTTAAACTGGAGTGAGCTAGAATGGAGTGTGCTACAGTGGTACAACATAGAGTGGAGTGGTGTAGAGCTGTATAGCATAGAGTGGAGTGGCATAGAGTGGAACAGCATAGAGTGGAATGGCGTAGAGTGGAGTGGCATAGAGTGGGATAGCGTAGAGTGGAGTGGCCAACAGTAGTGTGGCATAATGTATAGTTGTGTAGAGTCGAATGAAGTGGCTCAGACTGGAGTAGCATAGAGTGGAGTGGTGTAGACTGGAGTGGCATAGAGTAGAGTGGCATAGAGCCTATTGGTGTAGAGTGGAGTGGTAAAGAGTGGTGTATAGTGGAGTGGCATAGTCTCATACCGTACAGTGGAGTGTGCTAGAGTGGAGTGTGTTAGAGTGGAGTGTCATGGGGTAGAGTGTGCTAAAGTGGAGTGGTGTAGAGTGGAATAGCATAGAGTGGAGTGGTGTAGAGCAGAGTAGAGTGGAGTGGCATAGAATGGAATAGGGTAGAGTGGAGAGGCATAGAGTGGACTGACATACAATAGAGTGGCATAGAGTGGAGTTGCCTAGGGTAGACTAGTGTAGAGTGGAGTAGCATAGAGTAGAGTGGTTAGAGTGGAGTGGCATAGAGTTGAATAGCATAGAGTGGAGTGGCGTAGAGTGGAGTGGTGTACCGTGGAGTGGCTTAGGTTAGAGTGGCACAGAGTAGAGTGGTGCAGAGTGCAACAGCATAGAGTGGACTGTCATAAAGCGGGGTGGCGTAGAGTGGAATGATGTGGAGTGGAATATCGAGTTTTGAAGTGGCGTAGAGTGTTAGTGGCAAAGAGTGAAGTGTCATAGAGTTCAGTGGTGTAGAATGGAATGGCGTAGAGTGGAGTGACTGTGAGAAGTTGGCCTGGCATATGCTGTCCACTAATTATAGTGGGCACCTTGCACCAGTCCAAACAACCCCTTATTGGAGATAGGTTAAAGACAACCTTATTGAAAGCTATCCTAGTGGTAGCTATGGAGAGCAGCCTTCAGGCTAAGTCTTGAAGGAATGTAAAGCAGCTTGTTTTACCAGTCTATAATCTCTTGAGTGATCAAATGAAAGAGCACCACACCAGGTATATATTCAAAATATATGTATTTATTGCGAAACACACCCCTCTAGTCTCTTTATGAGGCTAGAGTTCGAAGTACATAAGTTATAAGATATTAAATCACAGTAATAGCACAAATACACGTTTGGGCCCTAGGGGCGTACCAAACCATATACCAATAAAGTGGTATGCGAACCACGACTGAACTAGACACTAGGCCTAGAGCCTCTAGAAGTGCTTGGACCACAAGGAACCACCGAAGGTAGTGACACAGGGGACCCACGGGAGACGCGTGCAGTGTAAATACACAACCGCGATACGCCGTTAACTTCTATGGAGAAAGTCGGGATCGGGAAAATAGAGGAAAGGGACACTTAAAAGAGGACTAGGACAAAACCCTTTGAGATCTAGGACTTTGAAGAGTCTCTACCCACGGGAGCACCGGAGTACTCGTGTTACCTCACCCAGGGAAGCCGGGTGCATAGGTGCCTTTCGGGGTCGGGTTTCGTCGTCGATTCGAATGGCGATCTGCTGCAAAGTGCTGCTGGCGGCCAAGAGAAAAGTGTCCGGGTGGATCCAAGAGTGGATCGGAGTTCTGGTGAACCTGAAAGCAGAGGGGACAGAGTCTGGGTCACTAGCCAGTGACCAGGAAGGCGATGGACAGATGCCCACCGATGTCGAGTGCTTCAGGTGTGTTGACGGTCGTCTTGACTCTTCAGCCACGAGGTCCGGGAGGCTTTGTCGGCAACCAGGAGCAGGATTCGGGCTGGTACTTGATGTCTGTCGAGTGCTGAGGTGTCGGCGACCGGATTGGACCCAACAAGCCTTGGCAACGGCAAGTCTCGAGTAAGATGTAGATCGTCGATGGTGCAGACCAGCAAGGTCTGTGGAACTCACCCAGCGAGGGTAAGTGAGGGCAGGCCTGGAAAAACCAGGATGCCAAGTAGGAAAAAGATTGGCCTTCGTTAAGGGCTACTAGCCAACGGGCTAGCGACCGCGAAGGAGCCTCATGATGCCGCACGTGGAGCTGGCTTACAGGACACTCGTGGAGTGGGGGCCAGTGATCTTCGGTGCAGGTGGTGCTGGAGGCTAGGGCTACTCGGAGCCCAAAGCACGACTTCTTGGGAGACCCAGAAGATGGTGCACTTGCAAATGTGCTTGGTGCCCAGGGGTCACGGTCTCAAGTCACCCACGATAGCCACGGGCCTCAGCTTTGCTGGGGACTCAGGGTAGCCTCGAGGAAGTCTGAGAATCCACCTCTGGTGATGCGATGACTTCGGCGTCCGACGGGAGCTTCAGAAATGCGGACCGGACAGATGCTTCTTTGGTGCCTGCCAAGCAGGGGAGTCACTCCTTGACCCCAAGGGAGATTCTTCAGTCCTCTAATCTTGTCGTAGAGCGTCGAAGGTCCAGGATTCAGTTTCAGAGTTTCGTCCAGGTATAATCTAATCTTGCTGTGGCAAGGGTTCCCCATTTTAACCAGTAAAACAGGGAGGGACTAACTCTATGACCCCACCTATGGGAGGGTCAAGGGAGGGGTGGCTACACCCACTTCCCTTTGTCCAGTTTCGCGCCAGAGCAGGGGCAGGTAGCCCCTGAGCTGGTTTGAACTGGCATATGCACAGAGGAGCCTTTTGCTCCCCCAGTGCAGGACTTCAAAGCACTCTAAGAGTGCACCCACCCAGCCCCAATACACATTATCCTGTCTGGGGAGGTGGTCACACCTCCCTGCAACAGGAAACCTATTGTCCAGGCCTCCCCTGCCGGAGTTTCGTCCAGCAGCAGGAGGCCAGACTTGTGTCTGTGGCAGCAGCATCCATTTTGTGATGCCAGGGCTTCAGAAAGAAGTTACCGGGTAAGCCAGAGTTAACATGTCTTTCCCTCTAGAAGGGTGGAATGCTACCCCGCTGCCAGGATTGGCGGGGGGTAGTATTCCAAGATGTTTGACACCAAACACGACATGTTTAGGTGCAGCCATTCCAAAGTTAGCATTTTACCGCGAGGATATAATGCGCTTAAGAGTATATGGTCAGGCTGCACTACAAACAGCATCAGAGATGGTCTCCGAACGCTGCAGAGGGGCCCTGCTCATGCAGGGGCACCCTCTCACATAGGAACCATGCACTCTGCCTTTAGCATTGATAAGGCCTGCCTTAGGAGTGACTTGTAGGTTTATATGTGTGTATGTATTTAGTGATATAGGTAACCTATATCACAGTAAGGGGTGCATGCACCACCTTACCCAGGCTGCAGTAGCAGACCTGTGGTGTCAGTTTGGATGGCCTTCCAGGGGTGGCACAATACGTGCTGCAGCCCCTGGTAGGCCTCTGAGGTACCTATGCCCTTGGTACATAGTATACCATATACTAGGGACTTATAAGGGCACTCCAGATTCCAATCAGAGATGTGCCTAAGGCACATGGAAACCATTTTACAGAGAAAGCAGATAGACTGGGGCCCTGAATAGCAGGATCCCAGTCCAACTAAGTCATAAACCAACAAAACACCATAAAAAAAGTGGGGGTAACCATATAGTCAGATTCCACCTTCCTACAGTGACATAGAGTGGAATAGCGCAGAGTGGAGTTGCATAGAGTTGTGTGCCATAGAGTGGTGTAGAGCGGGGTGGCTTAGAGTGGAATTTCACAGAGTTGAGGTGGCATAGAGTGGAGTGGTGAAGAGGGGAATAGGGCAGAGTAGAGTGGCTTAGAGTGGAATGGCTTTGAGTGGATTAGTGTAGAGTGGAGTGCTGTAGACTGGAGTGGTGTAGAGTGGAGTGGCATAGATTCTAGTGGTGTATGGTGGAGTCTCAGAGAGTGTTGTGTAGAGGGGAATGGTGTAGAGTGGAATAGAGTACAGTGGAATAGCGTAGAATGCAGTGGCATAGAGAGGAGTGACGTAGAGTGTTGTGTCATACAGTGGATTGTGCTAGAGTGGAGTGTGCTAGAATGGAGTGTCCTAGAGTTGAACTGTGTAGAGTGGAGTGACATAGATTGGACTGGCATAGAGTGGAATAGCATAGAGTGGAGTGGCATAGAGTGGAATAGCGTAGAATGGCATGGCATACATTTGAATGGCATAGGGTGGGATAGCGTAGAGTGGAGTGGCCTATAGTAGTGTGGCATAGAGTGGAGTTGAGTAGAGTTAAATAGCGTAGAGTTGAGTGGCATACAGTAGAGTGACGTAGAGTGGCGAATCATAGAGTGAAGTGGGATAGAGTGAAATAGCATAGAGCGGAGTAGCGTAGAGTGGAGTGGCATAAAGTGGAGTGGCATAGAATGAAGTGATGCAGAGTGGAACAGCGTAGAGTGAACTGACATAGAGTGGAGTAGAGTGGAGTGGCGTAGAGTAGAATAACGTGCAGTGAAGTGGCATAGAATGGAGTGGCATTAAGTTTAGTGGTGCAGAGGGGAATGGCGTAGAGTGAAGGGACATAGAGTGGAATAGCGCAGAGTGGAGTTGCGTAGACTGGAGTGGCATAGACTGGAGTGACGTAAAGTGTGTAGAGTGTAACAGCGCAGAGTGTAGTGGCATAGAATGGAGTGGCGTAGAGTGGAATAGCATAGAATGGAGTGGAGTAGACTGATGTGGCATAGAGTGTAGTTGTATAGAGTGGAGTGGCGTAGACTGGAGGGGTGTAGACTGGACTGGCATAGAGTCTATTGGCATAGAGTGGAGTAGCGAACAGTGGTGTAGAGTGGAGTGTCATAGAGTGGCATAGAGTGGCGTGGCATACAGTGGAGTAGCATAGAAACAGTGGCATAGAATGTCAAGGCATATAGTGGAGTGGCGTAAAGTGTCATGGCGTAGAGTGTTGTGCCGTACAGTGGAGTGTGCTAGAGTGGAATGCGCTAGAGTGGAGTGTCATAGAGTAAAGTGTGCTAGAGTAGCGTAGATTGGAATAGCGTTGAGTGGAGTGGTATAGAGAAGAGTGGTGTATAGCAGGCGCGGCCTGTGCAGGTAAGAGCGGGGGGACGGGTTGGGGAAGTCGACAGACAACGAGGGAAACTTAAATTAAAAAAAAGAAAGCCACTTACTTTGCACTTGTTTTATTTAAGTCTCCCTCAGCATCGTCTGTCGTCTCCCCCCACCGCCCCACGACTCTTATCTGCATGGGCCGTGCCTGGTGTAGAGTGGAGTGGGGTGCAATGGAGTGGCATACGGTGGAGTGAGGGAGAGTGGAGTGGAGTGGTGCAGAGTGGGGTGGAGTAGAGTGGAATGAGGCAGAGTGGAGTGGCATAGAGTGGAGAGGCTTACAGTGGAGTGAGGTACAGTGGAGTTGCATAGAGTGCAATAGTGTAGAGTAGCATAGAGTGGAGTGCCGTGTGGTACAGTAGAGTGTAGTGACGTGGCATGTCATACAGTCATGTATAGTACAGTATCTTAGAGTGGAGGGGCGTAGAGTTCAGTGGTGT
The DNA here is from genome assembly GCA_963921515.1 of Calotriton arnoldi. Classification (NCBI taxonomy): domain Eukaryota; kingdom Metazoa; phylum Chordata; class Amphibia; order Caudata; family Salamandridae; genus Calotriton; species Calotriton arnoldi. The sequence goes on along the minus strand of CAWUFW010001366.1, from coordinate 2,010,097 downwards.
GAAGTGTCATATTGTGGAGTGGACTGTCATACAGTGCAGTGGCGTGTCGTAGAGTGGAATGGCATGTGGTACAATGGAGTGGAGTGGTGTGTCGTTTAACAGACATAAGGGAAAAAGGCAAAATGCGTTAATCAGACATTTTGTAGGAATATATATTATGAGATGGGAAGTGTCCTTTTTGGTAGCAGTTCTAAGTTGGTTCAGTAGTTTTACAGTTATAGGGCCTGAGTCATAAAAGTAAACTTTTGTGTAAGTTAACAATTGCTTGCTATTCACAAAGGTATTTTACAAGCAGTATCTTTACGACTGTGGAGTCTCCACACATAAAAAGATAGGACAGTCCTATCTTTTTATGTTCAGAGACTCAGCAGTCGTAAAGATACTACTCATAGAATACCTTTGTGAACAGCAAACAATGGTAAAGTTACACAAAACTCTAAGCTTTCCATTGTGAATCAGGTCCATAATGCACAAAAACGTAGTGATTGTGCTGCGGTATACTGGGGGAATTTCTCTGTATACCGCGATGCCAAAACAGTATATGATTGGGTAATGCAAGCCCTTACAAAATTAAAAGGCAGCCCTATTATTTACACCACACTGCATTTTGGGTTTTAAGTGTAAATGTAGTGTAGTACTGTTTTATAGGCATGTAGGAGGGGATGAGTCAGTTTATCTATGTGTTTAAAGGTAAGTTAAACTTGTTTTATGACTTTATATAGTTTAAAAAAAGTTTGTGGAGTACCACAGTACTACCATAGTGTTTACAACTTGCTTAGTCTGCATTCTGGGTATAGTGTAGTACAGTGTTTTTACATAATGAATTTTCTTTTATATTTTGAAGTAGACTGTACTACCCTGTATTTCCCCTCAAAATCCAGAACGCAGACTAAGAGTGGTCTAAACAATATTTCGCCCTTCCAAAATTGAAAGTTTGAAATGTAGTTTAGACCACAATTAGGGCCTGATAATAAGTTGGGCGGTTGAATCTGTCTGGTGCGTAAACCCCTGTTTATGCATGGGATGTAATTACGAGTTTGGTTTTATTTAACACATCCGATAAATCAGATGCGTTAAATACTCCAACATTAGTTACATTTTGGCAGGTCAAATCTAATGACATTTAATAGGGGAAAATATACGGCATTTACTGTGTCATGTGGATTTTGGTGAGTTAAATACCAAAATTAGCATGTTATTCCCCAAAAACTCATAATAAGTCTTATTTTTTGCACCCGATAAATAATGGACCCTGTGGAATATTAATTTGTCAGGGGCGATAAATAATACTTCAATTTGTAATCGGGCCCTTAGTCTGCATTCTGGGTTTTAAGAGGAAATATAGTGTTGTACAGCGTTTTTAAAATGTTTAACCTATTTAATTTTTTTAATAAAAATTTCAGTACCCTGTACTAAACTAAGGGGCCGATTACGATGTTGGTCGGAAAGGCTCCGAAATGCATTTGGTTTGTCCAAGTCCGATTTGGAACCCGCATTTCTGAGCGACTAGGAAACACATCCGACCGACCGATTACGATAGTCGGAAACCGTTCGGTCATTCCGACACAGTTCCGATCGGTATTCGGAGAAATCAAGTCATTTGGAGCCGAATCATACAGGTCTATGGTCCGCGTTTCCGACCGACGCATTACGATGTCAGATTCGGACAGCCTTTCCAAATCGGTTTATCCGACACGGATCGGCTGTCAGAATCTGACTTTGGGTGCCCATAGCAGGTCCTCTTCACCCGAAGACCTCCGGTTGGGTCCCGAGGGGGTACCCATGGGTCCCCTCTTTCCAACCATGCATGGTGTGGCAGGCACCAAGGGGTGCCTGCCACAGGGTGCAAGGTTTTCGGCGACCACCCCTTTTTTTCAATGGGAGCCTGTGTTGTCGGTCGGAACACGGGCTCCCATTGAAGTCAATGGGAGTCCGACCGAACGGTGTTTGGAAACATCGTAATCGGTCAGTTGGACTCCGATTCGGTCGGAAACCATTTGCGACACCGAGTCAGTCAGAATGCTTTCCGACCGACATCGTAATGAGGCCCTGTATGTCCCCTTATCACCCAAATTGCAGACATAGGGCCTCATTACGATGGCATGAATGGCAACATGTGGCACACCAGGGGGCACTGCTTCTTTCTGCCACTCGAGTAGATTTTCTATTCAAGCGGCAGCTTTCTCAACACGAACGGTCATGACCTGCCATGACCGCCCGCATTTAGAAATCTCACCGGGAGGTGTTCTAGCACCTGAAAATCGCGCTAGGGGATGCAAATTCTCACTTGTGCTCCCCAACTTAATGTTGGCGAGCTGTGCAAAAGAAAAAACTCTGCAACTTGGCAGGAGCTTGCCAACCTCTGCGTTCCGCTTGGAACACAGAGTTCCGGCAAAACTCTGCTAACTCCTCTGGTGGAGAGGGAGTTTTGCCCACCTCTAATAATTTCTATATGTGTAGAATTGAGCCACTTTATACAGCAATACGTTTTCTAACAATGGACTTCTCTTTGGGTAGTATGTGTTCAACATAACGGTTTTCAAAATGTCTTTGTTAGTGGGATCAAAATGTGCCAGGTATTCAATTTCAGGTAAGCCTTTCAGAACTCTTTCGCATGATGATGGCAATCCTAAACTAAGCCATATGATTGCCCCGGATTTACCATTTAAGCTTGATGAACTCAAATGGTCACATGCTTCATAGCTACTTACCTCACAGTGATAGGGTATTTGGAGGCTAAATCTGTATAATCTTTTACTTAAGGATTGCTCTGCATATATTTCTTCCCATACTTCCTTCATTTCAGTTTTTCCAGCCTTTGTAATGTAGGAAGTCACATAATGGGCAACCGCTGTACAGTTATCTGCAGCAAATTGTATATCCATATTAGCATCCCACACATGTAGAATTAAAGATTTGTAGTTGTTGATCCGTTGTGATGCTTGCGGTGTCCTAAGAATGTAAATATTTTTGGGTGAATTGCCAGTAACCGCATGTCTTACAGATTACATTAAATTGTTCACTCTTCCTTTCTGTATAATTGGTCTTGAAAATCCAAAGTGACATTTTGAGCACTATTTCGATTTTTTGCAATATTTACAGCACTTATGTGATTGTTCAGTGTAAATCCGAATAGCTTCTTGTTTTGCTCTTTTTTGGTATGTTGGAAGTGACATAACGTTCAATAAAATATAGAACGGATTCATCAGAGTCATATCCAAATGTAGGTGCATCTTTGACCCATAAAAGCATATGAATGTGTGGTGCACCTCTTGAATCATACTCTTTTCTCCAAAAGAAATCAAGTACCTCTCCAACGTGATTTTTCTTTTTATTGGATAAGTAGTAAAGTATAGTTTGAAATTTGTGGTTCTAAGATTTGCAAACATTGGCAGGATCCAAAGAGCATAATTCAGCTGACGTTTTGCAGTTAATGTATGGATTATTATCATTTGTTTCAAGTAGAAATTAATACAAATTGTCCCATGCATACGCAACACATCTTAGAGTAATAAACCAAGTACGTGGTCCTAAATTTCTCAGCATGTATTTCAGTTTGCTATGTCTTCGAAACTAATATTCATTTGTCCCTTGCCGACATGCTATATTATTAATCAAGTTATATTCCAGATTCTCATCTTCGTTATGCACCTTTTCAACAAAAGCCAGGAAAGCCAGTTCCAGTTTGCATAATATAATCAATAGCATAAGAAGTGACTGAAAGTACACTTTCATATAGTAGTGAGAAAATGTGAGGAATATCTTGACGAAAGCATGAATCCTCTGAATATAATGTTGTTGCTCGGTACTCCAATGCAGACATTTGGCCGGATGATTATCATATCGTCCACCTTTGCCAGTGGGGAATAAATGTCGATAACATCTTGTTTCTAGTGTTTTTCCTCTGACACTAATTGCTCTCCTCTAGCTTCTCTCATCTGATACAGTTCTACAGCACCACCCATCATGGCTTTGGAGTGTAGAGGGTGCATACTATAATGTTCATATATTTGTTCAGTTTATTTCCGATTAATCGGTTCAAATTGTCCAGTTTGATTTTCTTTTCAAAATGATAAGTATGTAGACGAGATAAAGTTAGCAATGTCCAAATCTTTATAGTATATGTTGCTTTTCTGAATGTAATGTATTGCTTTGCTATAGCAAAACATCAATTTCAAATGATTGATCAGGTCTGTCTTAATAGCTGATGGTGTTTTGATCCCTGGGGATAATGGGATCATCATTAGGATTCCATTCAAACATGAGCCAGAGTGATAACTACCTGAGATTCGGAGGCATAAGTAAGATATTGAGGAACATAAGTAAGATATTACAGTGTATACAGACACATTATGTACAAGGATTCACTATATACAAGCTATAACAACTTACTTGAGAATGGTGAACCAGTATAGGATAGGCTAGCAACTGGCAGGATGGCAGACGGATGATGTCAAAGCGGTGGACGAAGGAATGTTGGATGGGCTGCTGACTTCGGCGTGGCCCCTGACCGTGAGGCCAGGTAAGCAGTTAACAGGCAGGACATGATGATGTCAAAAAGAGTAGAGGCGAGGAGTGATGGTGCATCCCCCAGGGTCAGAGTTCAGGTTGCAAAAAGGAACTCATCTAGTGGAGAATGGGCGTAGTGACAGAAAAGGCAGTGGAGGGTGCAGACCTTGGTAAGACAGAAAGGGCAAAAAGAGTAGTGCAGATAAAGAGGTTGGAAAGGGGAAAACAGGTGACATTTGTGATGGGTCAAATAACAGTGATGCATTATTTGGACCACTTCTTTTTGTTAGCACAGTTGGCCCTACAGACTGCCAGTGGATGAAAAGACAGTGCGGCCCCACACTGTATTGTCCTTTCTGGTGATTGAAATTAATTCAGAGAGAATGGAGGCCAGATTCAAGGTCGACCTTTGACAAAAAATAGGCCCAAGCACCAAAATAAATGTGGCTCCCATTAGTGAACCAGATAGTTAAAAATATTGTCCCATGTTTGCAAATTGAGGCAGTTTCGAACATTAAAAGACACACTCTGCATGTGTTTTGCAACGTATTGAAGACTGCATGAATTTGAGCTTGCTGCAGGTAATATTTGTGGTAATATCAGAAAAATGCTGATGCTTTGTCTCATTTGTAGGGGAGGAGATTCCATGGGCTTGCTTCAGGAGCAGACAAATAGAAAATGCCAATGCCACCAAACCTGTGGGAGATAGGCACATGAAGATGTTGCAGCTGGTGGTGGGGTCTTTGGCACAGTCTACACAAAGAGCGTAGGCTCAGGTTTGGAACTAGTTTTTGAAGTCTGGGGCAGGAAGGAGAGGGACTCATGAGGATGCTAGAGGAGGCGTGAAGATGTGGAAAAATGTATCATGGACATGATAGACAAAGGTTGGTCAAGGGTTACGATTTCGGTTAAGTTGGTGGGTATTGCATTTTGGTGCTATGCACATTGACTGGTGAATTGGGGAGCTGGTGAGGGAGAAGGGGAATGGAGGGAGACAGCAGAAACCTCTGGTTTAGTCAGTGCTGCTCACTGTGGTGACTGCTCTTTCAGTTACATGTAGAGGTGATATGGAATTGGTTTTATTTTCCCTGTTAATGGTTTGGATGTATTTTGGGGCTCTCAGGGTATCAGAAGTCCTAGGGGTGAGGAACAGTGGGGGTCCTGAGCGTGAGGACATAGAGTGAGGTGCCCTGGGTGTGTAAATACATCTGAAAGGGTTGAAAATGGACCAACAGACATGAAGGAGGAGGATACTGCTAAAAGAGTACCAGGTGCATCGTTTGTGCCCAGTCTATTGGTGGCACAGATATCAGTTAGAGGGCAGGGGTTTAGCAGGAAAAGTTTTTTATCACAAACATGAGGATGGATCCGATGTCACATCTTTTCAGTTATTGGATGTATTGCTCAAAACCTTGCCACACCTTAATTTGCGAGGAGCAGAATATGGAACACTGTGGTTTAGAATAGGAACAGCGACAGAGGCAGGCAGGTGGGGTGGTTGAGGCACAAGATAATGTGAATGGGAGAGTGGACCTCAGATTGCTATAAGAGATGTGTGTTGGGCGGGTGCAAGGAATGTTGGAAAATTCTGTCAACTTTCTTTGTTTCTGGTTTATTTTAGGTTTGGTTCCAGGCCCAGAGGCGGAGGACATGACTATATATGGATATTGGACCGTTCATTTGCAAAATAGATGCAAAAGCTGGCAATCAGGAGATGTCATGGAACCCAGCTGAGCTTTGAAGCACCCAGAATTACGGTTTGGTGGTATGGTAAAGATGCTATGTTGTGGAGGGAATTGTAGCCAGCATTGGATGAGATGTTGAACAGGGAATTCTGTCTGGATGTTCTAGCAAAACACCTTGGAGAAAATTACCTGGTGAGGACGAAAGGGTTGGCGTTAATAAAGGCCATGAAGGGGGATAGGGCAGAAATTGAGGCGCGTTGGGCTGGTACTTTCTTATTGTGGACAGAATTAATTCCCAAGAGGAAGTGGCACAGGGCAGATAGACCATCTGCGATAGATAAAGCATGGAGGAAAATGAATAGGGATTTGAGGAAGTTTTATATGGGGTAAGGGATAGGTAGGGTAAGACACCCAGACTTGAGGTATGAGGAGGTGCAGTTTTTTCATGGTGTTGAATTGCACTTATCCCCCATGGGGATGGATCTATATCTGCTGCAATTATGCAAAGCTTTGGCAGCTGCTTTACGTGTTTGGATGTGAGGACGCATATAGACTATTGTTAGGAAGGGGCAGAAAAACTCTTTACACCGGATTTTTCTGGGTGGCAGCTTGCCAGGATCTTTTCATGGTTCGAAAAGGTTTTATTGCCAGCTGGAGTGGGTGAATCAGCTTGTAGTGGGGATGGAGTGAGTTGACATTTGCAGAAGACAGCAAGTTAAAGGTTTATAGTGTTATGAAGTAGATAACGTTTAGTATGTAAGAAATAGGTACAGTGACGGACACTTGAGTTTGGGGAGTTTGTGGGCAGTACTTAGGGGTGGGGGATAGGTGAGAAGTAGGTGAATATCAATGTGTAGTGAGGTGTTTATAGTTTGCACAGTGATATTGCCTAAGGTTATTATATAATGTGTAATGTACACCTGCTTCATTAAAGCAGTCTTTTTCACAATACTAAGTTGTCCGTCATCTGTGATGCGCCCTCTCGCCCAATTTGTCCTTGCAGTCATTATTTCTCAAAAGTCCTTTGTCACTGGTCTCTGGTTCAACAAGCTCACTTTCTAGAGCTCGATTCCAGATTGACATAATGCCGGTGTGTACTGAGCATGTTGAGTTTTCAACTAATGAAGTTTGCGTTTTTCAATATGTAAACTTTTTTACGTGTATGTTGATTAGAATGAAATTAAATAAATAAAAAAATTTAACAAAATACATGCAGTATTAGTTTGTATATTAAATGTAGCATCGTAACTTTACGAGCATTTCACATGGTTTATTTGCCATGAAAAGTATAAATACAGAAGAAACACTTTCCACAGTGGTTCTTTGAAGGAGAGTTGGTGCGACTGATAGATGCGATTGACGTCAGATGCTGAACACAGTTATGTATCCGAGATAAAAAAAAGACAAGAGAACCGATGTTGTGGTTTGACCATTCGGGTCATTACTTGATGTTAAACCTATAGGCTAGTAAGTGTTAAGAGTCTGCTGACAGCAGAGTATCTGGCCTTGATTCTTCTTTATAAATGTTTGTTTTTTAAAATTGGCTTCTTTCCTCCTTTCTTTTTAAGTCTCGCCTGAGGCAGTGCATGTGCTGTTCTTTGTGAGACATTTTGTGACAGCCTTTTAAAAGAGGCTGGGAGCCCAACCTTTGCTTACCATTCATTGGCTTCACTGTCACTTTTATTTGCTAACTTCTAATTGGTCAGCACGTGCCGGTTTCACTTTCTCTTCGTTTGGTTCTCCCTTCTATGGTGTATTAGCAAAGTACTGATAGCTTTTTTTTTAATAGTGTCCTCCCGCTGTTCTCGCTGGGACTGAGGTCCTATTTTTTTTTCCTTTGTCACCATCGTTGTTGTTTGTTCCCCCATTCCCCCTCCCACGTGGTTGCTTGCCCGTCATTGCTTCCTCCATCATTGCTGCTTCCCCTGTATCATTACTTGTCAGTTGTTTTTTGCTTGCCCTGTGCCCCCTTGTAATACTTGTAGTATAACTGCAGTATAAACATTGGCCCCCTGCGATTGTCCGACTACTGCCCTATCGATGTGGACCCAGTGACAGGCTGCGGCTCTCAAGACCGCTCTCCCCGAATCTGAAGCTGAGCTTCTCTATAATAGTTTTTAGTGTCTTGGAATCCCAAACTTGTTTTATCTTTGGGGACCTCAGTGCCTTTTGAGATATTCTTGGTGCTTTCCTTACCATACAAAGTCAAGGAGATGCAGCTTTTGGTAAGCGCTGACCGCATGCCAAGGGTACATTTAACGCGGAAGGACACCATTCGATAGCAAAGATTTCAGATACAGTCATCATCAAGGACTCCAGCGCATAATGGAGAACCAGCGGTTCAGGATGATGAAGTTCAGAATTTACTAGTTTTATTTCTCTTCCAAAGGATACCAAATTTGGGGACTGCCTTAATTTAAGTTGAATTCGATGTGGAGGTTTCAGGAACGCAACTTGGAGAAACACCACCCGCTTGAGATTACTCCATCATGGCTAACCGAAGTCTGAGACAAGCATCTCGAGGCACAACAGTACCCTCTCTTCTTCCACTGCAACAAAAAAGGCCCTTCATGTGAGGCCTTGTGTGAGGCATGTGAGGTCGAAAGGAAGCCTTAAGATCGGGAATAGTTTCAAAAAATTAAATTGCTTTCTATATTTCATGAGAGAAGCCTTTATTAGTTCCACAAAGAGAGCTTTCTTCGACGATTGGCAAGGGGGCACTGCAGAGATCCTCGTTTGAGCAGGAAATGACGTAGATATGGCACACAGCAGGGTGCCAAATGTAATCAGGGGCAGGTTATTCTGTTTCGCCTGTAAAATCGACGAGTCTGCTTTATTTGTTCAGCATTTTGATTTACGTCACCTCGAATCTAGAGAAGCCAGCATTATTTCCAAATGTGGTCCTTTGGACTATCAGTTATCAGACTGGACTGTCCCCTGCTTACTTGAACTTGAATTACTTTGAACGCCAGTATTTGTGGCTCTGCATATATAATAGGAAATATTAAACGACAAAGTCACAGAATTCAAAGTGATGTAACTTTCAGAGTCCAGGTACAAACTAACATCCCACAGCTAGCATCAAACAATTTAAGGTTTTTGAACATGCTCACTAACTTTTGGCGCTGCACAATCTGGGTTCACCCTCCTAGTGAAAAAGACTAAAAACTTCAGAAGCTATGCTGCACTTTTTGGCGCTATGATACCATTCGTTCAGGGCTACCTCCTGCTTATGTTGCAGAGATGTCTTGATAAATACCCAATTATCATTTCTTAATCCAGGACATGTGCCATTCTCAAGGTGAGCCCAAATTAAGGGTTACAAGTAAAACGTTATCATATTTTAAATATGTCAAGAAATATATCTCGCCTTCTAAAATGTAATTAGATAATTAAGCAGAAGGTAAACGGAAAAGAGTGCAAACATCAAAAGAGGCCAATAAAAAGTTAAATTTTCACTGTTAAGGCCGGCAAGTAAATAAAGGAGTGACACCCATTAAAGAGAAATTCCAAAATTCACAAAAACTATGGGGCACATGCATCAATGTAGTCTTTTGCGATTCCTTAATTGCGATTATTAAGGAATCGCAATTAACCGCTTCGACGCGGCGCACATTCCCCCGCTGTGCGGGTGAATTCCAGGCGTGCGTAGATCGGACGGCCGATGCACACGCCCACCGTGACATCGGACGGCTGGGGGCCGTCCAAAGCCTGGAAGAGGTTAAGGAATCGCAAAAGCCTATGCATGTAGGAATCGCTATTAAAATAGCGATTCCTAAACATCCCTTAATTGCGACTCGCAAATTGCGAGTCGCACTTAACTCCTTAACCACAGCGCGAATTCCGCCGCGGTGCGGGAGGTTTAATGAGTGGGCGGGGCAGCGTCGGCCAACGGACGTGCGCAGCACTAGCCAGGTAGTGCTTGCGACGGCCGTTGGCCGACGCGCGCACGGAACGGGTTAAGGAATGGCTTCCCATTCATTCCTATGGGCCTACAGGCCCATAGGAATGAATGGGAAATTGCATGCGCAATTTGCGAGTACCAATAGGTACCAATTGCGCATGCAATTTCAAGGGTGCAAGGGTGTCAAAAGGACACCCTGTTGCACCCCTGAAATTGTGATGTGCACCCATGTTGCGCACACACATGCCCCAAGGGCATGTGTGTGTGTAACCTGAAACTTTGCAAAATGCACTTTAGTGCATTTTTCAAAGTTTGCGCTAAATACCATCAGGTTGAAATAATCTGATTTAGCGGTCCATATTAGCGAAATCGCTATTTTGAATGCAATCTTGCACTGCATTTAAGGCATTGCAATTTGCGATGCCTTAAATGCAATCGCAAATTGCGATTTTTGCATTTGGGATGATGCATCCCAAATGCAAAAATTGCGGTCGCAAAGGGGCAGATTCTGAGAATCTGCCCCTTTGTGAGCGCAATTTCCAATGATGCATGTGCCCCTTAGTTCATAAATGTACAGAGGTTACACATCGAAGTCTAAGAAGTCCACTGGTAAAATCTGTTTGAGATTCGGCCAGAACAATTCAGAAAATCAAATGTTGTCAATCGAACGTGGTGTAGTATAAAATGTAGTTCTGCTAACATCTGAAGAAAATGAAAGCTAAATTGTGAAATTCACAGCAACTGACTGAAATAGCCTGAAGCTAAGACATAAGTGGTATGTCAAGAAATGGACCATGTGTAAAATTCCAAAATTGACTTAGGAAATAAATTGATATTCTTAAAAGGTAATTTCAGAAACGGATATGAAAAAAAAACTCACTGGAGATAGATTTTTGAACTTGTCAAGAACTACATTTCAAAATTGATAGGACCTGACTATTGAATGTGACAAAAGCTAAACCTTGATCTTGGCCGGGGCTAAATTCTGAAATTGTTGAGAACTAGATTTAGAAATTAACATGAGTTAAGCAACGCAGTTGACAAAGGCTAAATTCTAAAATTGGCTGAAGAATAATGGGGCATATTAGCAAGGGCACTATCGCCGCTTTAGCGGCACTTTTTGCCGCTAAAGCGGTGATATTTATATCGCCCTATCAGCAAACTGTCTCTAACAGCAGTTAGCGACAGTTTGCGGGCATTAGCGCCCGTTTTTTTACCGCTTTGCATGTCAGCGATATGTATCGCTAATGACATGCAAAGTGGGCGTTCCCGACGAACAAACCTGGGAAACACTCGCCACAGGGTCGTATCAGCAAGGTGTTCTCCCTTCTCCATGCAACATCGCTGGTTTTTCAGCGATGTTGGCCCATTTCCCCCGCTATCGCTGGAATATTCATCGCCATAGCGCTAATCGTTGCTAATACAGCGTTAGCGTGGCGATATATGCCGGCGATAAAAAAAATCACGCTAAGCAGGGTTAGCGATGATTATCGCCTCTTCTTGCTAATATGCCCCAATATTTATATAGTTATCATCTTTATAAATATATTTCTTGATTTCTTTTTCATATTTCTACTAATATCTATATTTTAATGTACGTTTCTCTCAATTATCTATTTGCAGTTGAGATTACCGAGTGCTTGAATTCTATACTAAGACATTTTGGGAGTCTTGTTAATGTGACTCCTTGTAACCAATCATTATCAAATTGTGCAAAAAGAAAACAAAGATAATGAGCAGGCAGAATTCAAATTCAGGCTTCCAAAGCACCACAAATGGCTCTCCCATCTGGCTCACAGTTCAGGTGTTCCGGCCCATCACTGATGCCGATGTGTAAGATGTGTGTTCCTCGCTAATCTGTAATTAGTGGACAGGTCCAAAAATCACACAAGTGGTCTTCCTTTTATAGAGAGGGTTTCCGAATGCAGACTACACCCTCTGATGGACTGATTCAGCTGCTGTGCACCTTTGATGGCTGCTGGCAGTCCTTCTTTGCCAATCTGACAAAGTTCAAAGATGACAATATGATAACCACAACCACAGGTCGCCAGAGAGAACAGAAAAAGTATTTCCAAGATTTTCCTAAAAAGCCAAGCCTCCAGAAAATAGCAGAGGTTAAACAGGATATTATTGTTTTTTTGTCATCAGAAGCCGGATAGCTTGGATTTTGGCCCTTGGGTACTAGGAAGGTGTAGCAGTGCATTGCCTCAAGGAGGTAGTGGTAGATATCGGGGTGACCCAGCCTGGCAGGGAGCATGCAGAGCTCTATGTATAAATGAGAGAGAACCTTAAAGCGTGTCCGCTGTTTGGCATGGACCCAGTGGTTAGCTCCTCTCGAAGAATAAGAAAGCTGTGGTTGATTGCTATGCTCCACAATAAACTCGTGGTTTGCTACTGCCTACTCGAACAGAAACCACTGGTTAGCTTCCTATGTACCACAAGAAATCAAGGGTAGCTTCTCACTGTTGCACCAGACACAAGTGCTTAGCTGTTCATTGCCTTCCCTGTAGCACGCGTGACACTACCTAATCTGCCTTTCATAACTCCTTCCACAATTTGGGTTAGGAAGTCAGTGGATTGCATTATGTTCTTACTTACAATAGATGTAAAGGTTATTATACACACACACACACACACACACACACATAGATTGAAAACAATGGATAACAAATTCCAAAATTCTCCCATACCCAGAGGTACATGAATTAGTTCATTTACATTGTATTGTGCTGTAGTTCCATTATGTAGAGTTTCATACAATTCATGAGGCTTGAAAGTGCATTCGTAAAGAGGTGGCACTCTACACTATGGGGGAATGCTTGCTTTGAAAAGTATTGGGTCACAGTGTGGCCTATGTGGGAAGACGTTTGGTGGAGTACATGAATGTCCAGACTGGTGCTCTTATTCTGTCTTACTTTGCAATACCTATGAATGTAATGGTCAGAAGAGGAGTGAGCACCAGAACATGCACTTTGCATTAATTTGATTTGGATGTATGATTAAGTAGGTCTCTATTGGATTCACTCAGGAGTGATACAGCAGAACAGCTATTAAACCCCCTCAAGCTACATGTGAGTGCTCTCAGGTATGCATTGTGCGTAGCAGCCATTGTCGGTGATCTCAAGATTTCAAACAGTGGCAACCCACAAAGATAATCTAGAGAAGCACAACCATAGTAAATGCCGCTACAATGATCAACAGAGGAACAAACAATGGTGTGCACTGGCTATAGGTAGCCATGTAAACCCCTACAAGTTCCACTTAGAAATGAGTAGACACTGGTTATGTGAGCAGACTGATAACAGATAATCATGGAGTTGATATACACAGTATGTTCTGGGGTGAATAGGGAACAACCATGGCTTGCAATGTTTACAAACACCCAGGCTAAAATCTTAAGGTTCAAATCAGATGACAAAGGGAAGCGCACACGTGTACTGGATACAGGATGCATGCCATCACACATGATTAGAAGATCCAGTTTGTAAATACTCTGTTGGGTTCATACAGAAGCAAAATAGGAGAACTACTCTAAATTCTCCATGAAAGAAAGAGCAGCACCCCTCAGGATGCACGAATTACAAGCAGCTAGGATAAATGCTCTATCGGTCCAATCAGGGAAAAGAGTGGAGAGGCCTTCTCCATGTACTGGTTGCAAGCAGCCAGGCTAAATAGCAAAGTATACTCATCAGGGGTGACAAACAAGTCAGCCAATACATGCACTGGTTACAGGCAGCCAAAGTAAATGCCTTATGGTTCCTATCCAGGAGCAGTTCAGGAGCAGCCAAGGGTGGAGAACTCCATAAGGTAAAGTTTAGGGAAAATGTTAAAAGGTTATTAAAAGTGAAAACAATTACAAAAAATATTTGTATGTTAAATATTTTTGTACACTAATTTTATATATTTACTTTTAATTGTAGGACAAAATAAAAAATGCAGCAACACTATTAACTTAATTTTGAATTAAATAAATAATGAATTTAAAAAATCCTATACTATTTCAACTGAATTCACAAAGCAGAGTGTGCTAACAAAGAATTTTATAAAATATTCACAGAATTCCATAAGTCAAAATGCACTGAAGCTACCTACTCAATTTCTCAAGAATTTTGTAAAAAAATGGCAAAACATTACACAACTAAAGCAAACATGTTGCATTCTTATTTAAACAATAAACAAAACAACAGCCCTAACCCATTTCATACAAAACCCTTCAGGGAAAGGCAAGCACAGCCTCTAAATTCCTTCAAAGAGCTGTCATCGACTGAATTTCTGGATCTTGTCAAAGCGAACAAGCCAACAGGCTGCCCCTCTGACCCTTGTCCACCTCAAAGCTTCAAAAACATTTTACTATCAACATCTGCAGCCATCCCAGTCAGAACACTCATCAACAACTCCTTAACAACCGGTGTTAAAAAAGACATGCATACACTCATTATTTGTTTTTTTAAAAAGACTTTTCCTGGACAATCAAGACCCTGACAACTACAGATGTATGGCAAACAGACCATTCCTGGCAAACTTGTAGAAAGAGATGATTTCGCCCAGATGTCACAATTCATTGAAGACAATTCAATACTTTCTGGCTTCCAAACTGGATTCCGTCCAGGAAGAGGCGCTAAATCGGCCCTTATCTCTATTTAAAAACAAGGTAGGCCAGAACGGGGTTGCTGCCCTTCTTCTCTTAGACCTTTCAGCAGCCTTTGACACAGTTAATCCAGGCACACTAATCCAAAGACTTGAGGAAGCAGGAATAGAAGGCACAGCTCTCGCTTGGATCACATTGTACCTACACAATTGTACAAATATCATACACACTCCTCCTTTCTCTTCTAAACCATACAACATTAAAGCAGAAGTCCCTCAAGGCTCAAATATCTCACCCATGCTTTCCACGGTATATATGAAATCATTACAAGATCTTATCAATGGTTTTGATTTCACCTGCTGTAACCACGCAGATGACACGCAGATACTTCTGAAAGTGGAAAACCCAACGGACATTGGAAAATCATAAATCTTCAATTGCCTCTGGGCCGTTGAGCAATGGATGACATGGAACGATCTCAAATTGAATGCCTCCAAAACCAGACTACTCACCTGTGGCGACTGGAAAACCTACGACCCTCTTTGTGCCTGGCTTGATGATCTAAGACCATCACCAAAAATATCTACGGCGGTAAGAAACCTTGGAATTACCATGGACGCCAATCTGTCAATGAATGCACAAAGGGAAAAGATAGCCAAATTAAGCTTTCTCACAATGAAAACACTGCAACACATCTGCCCGCACCTAGAATTCCTGCACAAGGTTCAAGTTGCCATCTATCTTGTCCTATCAAAACTGGATTACACTAATAGTCTGTATCATGGTTCACCCCTGTCAAATATGAGAAGATTATAGCAAATTCAGAATGCTGCTTCTAGACTCCTCCTACATGTAAAGCCACAAGCACACATCTTCCCTGACTTTGAGGGCCTTACTCGGGCAACCAGTTGCCAGAAGGTGCACCTTCAAGCTACTTTGTATAACTCACAATGCAATACATGGCAAAGGACCACTCTTCATCAGGAAGAAAATTAATAAATACATACAATAAAGGAAACTATTTCAAGAATGGCTCCACACCTCAACGTTCCTGTAGGAAAGTAGGATCTGCTTCTTATGGTTACCCCCACTGTTTGCTTGACGTTACACTGTTTTGACTAGTCTGACTGGGATTCTGCTAATCAGGACCCCAGTCTATCTGCTTTCTCCTTAAAATGTTATGCCATGTACTTTGGTACACTCCAGACTGGATACTGGGGTACCCTTATAAGTCCATACTAAATGGAACCAATGTGCCCAGGGCATAGGTGCCCCAGAGGCCTTCCATGGGCTGAAGCATGTATTATGCCACCCATGAGAGGCCATGCAAAATGGAACTACAGGTCTTCCATGGCAGCCTGTGTAAGCTGGTGCTTGCACCACTTACGTTAGATATAGGTTCACTATATCTATAGGTCATTACACTTAAAACGTATAAGTCACCCCTATAGCAGGCCTTAACAATCCTGAAGGCAGGGTGCTGGGTTTTACGTGAGAGGGTGCCCCTGCATGAGCAGAGCCCCTCTGCAGCCTTCGGAGACCATTCTCCCGGGTTGTCTGTGACTCACCAGACATATAGGTAGAGGTGCATTATAACCTTGCGGTAAATGCTATCTCGAAAACGGTTGAAATAAAACATGTTGTGTTTGGTATCAAACACCTTGGAATCATACCTCCACACCGGTAACCGGTGTGGGAGGTATGATTCCACCCTTCTGAAGCGAGCTTCGTGGGGTCACTGGTCTTTCCGGTGCCAGCCTTCTTGACCCGGTCAGCACAAAATCGATGCTGCCGACCAGAGACACATTTCTGCCCTCCTGCTGCTGAGCCAAGCTCAAGCAGAGGAAGGCAGCACAATATGCATCTTGTCACAGGGAGTTGTGACCACCTCCCAGACAGGATTTAGTGTATTGGAGCTGGGTGGGGGCACTTCCACAGTGCCTGTGAGTCTGCACCTGGGGCACATTTGATGTCCGTGTGCATGGTCCAGCTCAAACCAGTTCTGGGAGCCGTTGGCTTCTGCTCTGGTGCAAAACTGGACAAAGGACATGGGAGTAACCTCCCCTCTGTCCTGACCCTCCCCTAGGAGGGTCCCCTGAATCTGTCCAACCCTCTCCCGTGGGTACATAAGGGCTTACCTGGCTGTAAGACTTTAGATTTGACGTGGACAAGATTCTGCAACAAGAAACCCTCTGACCTTCGACCGTCTGGACATTCTGGACTTCGACTGGGCCCGACTTCGTCTCCCTCTCCGTCCAAAGCATCGTCTGTGCCTTTGCACCATACAGGCTCTGTGCAGGACCTGTGGAGCACTAAGGACAACTGAAGAATCTCCCTTGGGGTGAAGGAGTCACTCCCCTGCATTCGCAGGCACCGCAATGCAACTGACCGGTCTGCTGATCCTAAGCTCCTGCGGACTCCGAAGGCTCCAGCAACACAGGAGGCGGGTTCTGATGTTGCTTGAGGTTGAGCTACCCTTTCACCGAGTTCGAGGCCAGTATCCCTCGTGGGGACCACATAACCCGAACCCCTGTGCAACGCATACAGTTGCAAGTGCATATGCTTGTTGGCAATTTCTGAGCTTGTGCATTGGACTCCAAGTAGTCCTGACCCTGACCAGTATTTCCACCAAAGAACTCCAGCCTCCGCACACCGAGTGCTCCGTGGGCTGGTACTTTGTGATCTTGCTTGAGGTCCCATCGCGATTCCTGGTCCTTTGACCTGTGGGTCCTCTTGAGAGTCATCTTGATTTCTATTGGGCTTCCCTGGTTGCTCCAGACATGCCCTGACTCCCCAGTGCTTGGTGAGTCCCCTGGACCTTGCTGGTCCACACCGTAACCTGCTTGACCTTCCTGCGTGGGTTGCTGTTGCCAAGGCTTGTTGGTGCTCCAGCCGGACACTGACCCCTCAGCACTCGACATTCTTCGTGGGACAGCTCGCATCTGGCTCCTGGTCATCTTCGATGTTTCCTGGACCTCGTGGCTGCAGAGTCAAGCATCCCTTCTTCGCACCTGAAGCAACTGACATCAGTGGGCATTCGTCTACCGAGCCCTGTTAAAGGGGAAAAAAAATGTCTTCTGTTAACTTAGCCTCTGCTTTTAGCCATTTTGTCTACCAGCCCCCTTTTTGTGTTTCTGTGGGGACTTTTTGCAAAGTCAGAAGTTGCATGTTCACTGAAAGCTGGTTGTGCTGATAATACTTACGTGCCAGAGTAGAGGCCCTGCCCTGCCAAAAGGCCCCGAGCACGCAGATGTTCCTATCTACAAGCCCACCAATGCCTGTACCCACCCCTGCCTAGCTATGAAAGTGACATGGGAGGGGGTTTATCAGGATTCAACAGTTCAGCGTGTAAGCATTATGTAACAATGACAAAGGGGTTTTAGTGCTTGTCTTACTGTACCAAATTTGTATAAATACCAGGTTTGAAACCATGCTAGTCAGTTCCCTCTCAGACACTTGCAGTGTCTGTGTGACGGAGCCCGCTCATGAGATGTAATAAACTTGTGTTTTGTTCCACTCCAGTGTCGATCCTCATTTTGTGAACCCGTAGACTAAGGGTGTCCCTGCACCAGTGAGACAGATAAAACATCTCACTTCTACAATTGGCGCAGGCAACGTGGGGCCCCATTGATGACCGCGGCTGGACCAGAAGGAGGTCGTTTCGACAGGACAAACACTGAGGGGGCCCCCGCAAACGGAGACTTGTTCTCGCGGCCAAGGTGATTTTCAGCTTATCGACCTGACCTTCGTGGCGGCTGTGTGTCTCAACTGGGGCTCTTCGGTTGGCATTTTGGAGGTGATCTATTGATCTGAGGATCGGCAGGTGGGAGTTGGAGAATTACGATCAGGTAGGATCGAAATGGTTGTCTTTTTGGTATTGGTTTAATAAAGCATTTGCAAATGTTTTAGACAGGTAATGTGAGAAAATGTTCTCGTTTCTTGGTATAAGAGTCTCTTGAAGATACTGTTAAGAAGAATTGGTAAACATGCCTGTTTTTAGTAAACTTCGTGCACTGTGTTGTTGTTGTTGCAACAAGAATAGAATATTGGAAGAAAGACAGCCAGCACCTATAGAAGGAACCCCTAATTATGAAATGTACATTAAACACGGTATTTCTTCCATACTGTTTAGCGCATTATGGAACAAATATACGAAGGCAGATAGTAATTTACAGTGACCACTTAATGGTACCTTTGATTTGAATAAATTGCAATATGTAGAAGAACAGCTTTTTAAAAGAAAGAGTAGACAGAGTATGTTTGTGCCTTAGGATTATGGAAAAAACAAATTAAACAAAGGCAAATTAAAGAGGAGAAGGAGAGGAAGAAAATTGAAGAACAGGCAATTTTACAGAAAATAAAAGAGATAAGATTAAAAGAACAAGAGGAAAATGTAGAAAGTGAAGATAGACGAGTTAAACTTCACATGCAAAAGACATATGTGGCTAAAGATGGGAAGGTTAATCAGGGTTTAGATGATGACGATTCGGAACTTGAAGACTTACTCTGTCGACCATCCCCGCCTCCTTATGCGCCGAATCCTAATGGGAATAATGTGGCTCCGACAGCACCTCCTCTGCCACTCCAGGTACCACAACTGTATCTCCCATTACCTACTGCTTCTGCCACCACTCCTGTACTAGACAGTAAGGTTACTACCCCTGTACTTACACCTAAAACTAAAACACGGCGTCATAGATCTGCCCTTACAGAAAATGATAAAGCAATATTAATGACTCGGGCACATGATTGGGTTCGGGATAATGATACACGTGAGGATGAGGTCTTCGCGTCCCTGTCTCAATACTCACAAATGATTCAACCATATATTGTAGGGGAAATGGCCAATGTGATGATAGAGGACTGAAGATCTATTGTTAATGAGGTGGCCCCTAGAGTTTTAAGTAGAATATGGAAAAGGTCGAACGAAGGTGCGTTGACTGCCTTTCCCTTACAACAAGCGGTAACGGATATTTTTTCTCATAAACGTGAGCTCAAGAGGCTTATGTTAGCTTCAACGAAAATCCTCCCCATGCGAGAAGCGGCCCCAGTGTTTCAGCCAGCTAGAGGAGATGGTCAGGGTGTTAATGCGGCCCGGTTTCAGTTCCAATGGATCTATTCCCCTTGGATACGATCGGACGTGTTGACCCTTAAAGCTTCTTTACCTGATCCTAGAAAGAATCCTGGTGCATTTTATGAAGCACTGGATGCTGCATTGACTTCTTGTGTGATGACTTTGGCAGATATTGACATGTTTTTTTGACTTATATTGCCCCCCGACCTTTGGCATATGGTCCGTAAGCAGGACCATGCGACCTTTGGAGGCACTTGGGTACAGCTGGAAGCAGCTGATGTTGATAGGAAACCAGGGGAGAAACCACCACAGGTTATATTAGATCTACCAAGTCATATAGTTACTTATATGAAGGAAGTAGTGCCCCCAAAGAAAATATCATGGGCAAAATTGGCAGCTTGTAAACAGAAGAAAGATGAGTCTGTTTCCGATTTTTTCACCAGGTTTGAGGGGATTTTTCAAGATTATAGTGGGCAAGATACAGCTTCGGACACAGGTAAACATTTATTTGTAGACAAATTTGTAGCAAACTTGTTACCAGATATCTCGCAGAAGTTACGAGTGGCTGAGAGTACATGGGCTACTTCCACTCCGCCTAAAATTTTGGATATGGCCCAGTATTATGAAGGCCAAATTAATGATGAACGAGATAAGAAAGAAAGTAAAAATAAGGAATTGAAAACTAAAATATTGTTTCAGCAGGTCTATGGATCACGGAGAGGTAGGGCTCGAGGGGTTTTCCAGACTGACCCCCCGAGGAGGTTTAGGCAAGATCCCCCGACGTCTGAACCATTAGGGCAAAACCAATGTGCGTATTGTAAACAAGAAGGACATTGGCGATCTGACTGTCCAGTACTTCGTCAGCAAGGTAGAGGAATGGGGAGGAGAATGACAAGGGGTCCATTGAAGCGGCCCTCTGTTAGTGATAGGCAGAATTACTTTGATAATACTGCCCCGACAAAAAATTATTATGCAGACGATTTTAGTACCTCAGACGCCACGGGCATGTCTTTTAACTAGGATAGCGTAGGATGAGGGGAGGGATCAGTTTCTATACCGGTAGATCAGACAGGCCCATATGTTACTGCTGAAATATTGGGGACCCTGCAGCAATTCCTGGTAGATACTGGGGCTACACGGAGTGCACTTTCCCAACAACGGATCCATGGGACTCCCTCGTCTGGCTATAATAATGTATCTGTAGGCTTTGCTGGCAAGCCGATTCTTAGTTCCGTGTCTAAACCCCTGAATCTTACTATTGGTCCGTTTACTGCCAACATGCCATTTCTGCTTGTGCAAATTTGTCCCGATAATCTGCTGGGACTAGACTTACTCAAACATTTCCATGCACGTATTTATTGTTCACCGGATGGTGTATACATTACGTTTGGTAAGCCTAGTCGTGATAATCAGTATGTTCTTAAAGAATTGCCACATGAATTATCCACTGTACCGCCTTCTGTGTGGGAAGAGGGTGATACTGATGTGGGTTTACTATCTATTGAACCGGTACACATACAGGTTAAACAGAATGCTATTTTGCCTCGAATACCACAGTATAAGATATCACAGGAAGGCGTAAGTGCATTAGTTCAAATCATAGAAGAACTCATTCAAAAAGGTGTAGTGGAAGAAACAGATAGCAATATTTGTAATAGCCCTATTCTACCAGTTTTTAAACGTTCCACCTCTATAATATGAAAGACAAGGTTTATAGGTTCGTTATTGACCTACGAGAAATAAATAAAATAGTAATACCTCAGTTTCCTGTAGTTCCAGACATTACTACATTGTTAACAATGATCCCGCCAACAGCATGTGTTTTTTCCGTCATCGACCTTAAAAACGCATTCTTTTCTATTCCCATTGCACCCTCCAGTAGATATTTGTTCAGGTTCTCTATTAAGGGCCGGTCCTTTCAGTTCTGTCGTGCTCCTCAAGGCTATACAGAAAGCCCGAGCATTTATAGTCAAGCCCTTAAACGACAACTCGATACCTTACAGTTACCTTCAGGCACTTCTTTGTTGCAGTATGTGGACGATTTGCTAATTGCAGCCGATAACACAGAACTTTGTATTACGGCCACATTGATGTTATTGAATCACCTTGCTAAATTGGGCCACAAAGTATCTAAGAATAAGTTACAGTTTTGTCGACCAGAGGTTACCTATTTAGGTCACCTCTTGTCAAAGGAGGGAAAGACGTTGACTATAGACAGAATCAAAGCCATCATGCACACACCTATTCCACAAACACAAAAGGACGTTAGGGCATTGATTGGTATAACATCCTATTGTCGTCATTGGATCCCCAATTTTTCCCTCATTATCAAACCTCTCCTTGCCCTTACGACTACGAATACCTCATCTCCTTTGCCTTGGTCTTTTGAGTGTCAGAATGTATACCAACAGCTCCGATCAGCACTATGCTCCGCCCCTGTGCTGGGAACACCTGATTACACAAAACCATTTTTTCTTTATGTACACGAACGAAAAGGTTGTGCGTTATCTGTCCTGACACAGCCACATGGGGACAAACAATGCCCATGTGCATACGTTTCTGCAGTTCTGGACCCTGTGGCCAGGGCACTCCCTGGTTGTCTGAAGGCTGTGGCAGCAACTGCCATTTCAATCAGACAATCAGCAGGACTTGTACTGGACCATAAATTGACGGTTTTCGTCCCCCACTCAGTTGATGTATTGTTGAATCAAACTAAGACACAACATTTGACGAGTGCTCGTCTTACCGGGTACGAACTCACTTTATTAGCACCACATATTACACTCAAACGATGTCTGACTTTGAATCCAGCTACTCTGTTGCCATTGCCATCTGAGCAACCTAGTGACATACACGACTGATTTTTTACCACGGAAGAACAAACCAAGGGCCGAGTGGACCTTACTGATATTCCTCTGTCTGATGCCCAGGGCGACTTGTATGTAGATGGGTCTTGTTTTAAGTTACCTGATGGCACTACTACTGCAGCTTACGCTATCACTACGCTGCAAACAATTGTGGAGACAGCTCGAATCCCTTACAAGTCCGCACAAGCTGCTGAACTGATTGCACTCCTGAGAGCTTGTGAGCTTAGTCAAGGGCTGTCTGTGAATATCTATACAGTCAGTATGCCTTTGGAGTTGCACATAACTTCGGACGCTTATGGCAGGAAAGAGGGTTCTTGACGTCCCATGGTCGAAAATACAACATGGGGAATTAGTTCAGAATTTGTTGACTGCATTAACGTTACCAAAGCGGGTGGCTATTGTTAAGTGTAGTGCACACCAGAAAGTAGTGGATGATGTAGGTAGGGGCAATGCTTTTGCAGACAGTACGGCAAAAGAGACAGCATGTAGTCAAGAAGGAAAAATGTATGTGATGTACTCCACTGCAGAAAAAATAGCAAATGTAAATGAAGAGATTAGAAAGATCCAACAGATGGCAACAAAGGAGGAAATAGAACAATGGGAAAAGACAGGACTACTGGACAGTGAAAATTGTTGGAGAAATGGGCCAGATGGGGACAGGTGGAAATTGCCCAGTTCTTATGTACTACCGTTTGTCACTATAGCACATGGCCCAGCACATGTCAGTGCCAAGAGTATAGCCACACAACTAGAGCAAGTATGGGAGCATCCAGATATAAGAAAAACAGCTGAACACCATGTTAGACATTGTATGATTTGTTTGCAACATAACCCGGGGAAGGGAGTAGCTACCCCAAAAGGAGGGTTCTCTCCTCCTAGTGCACCATTTGAAGTCCTACAGATGGATTTTATAGAATTGGAAAGGTGCAATAATCTGAAATATGCCTTGGTTATAGTATGTGCCTTTAGTAAATGGGTGGAGGCGTATCCTACAAAAGATAATAATGCACTCACCACAGCTAAAATTCTTTTGAAAGAATATTTCCCAAGGTTTGGGATTTGAAGAATTTTATGGAGTGATAATGGACCCCATTTTATTGCACAAGTTATTAAATTGATTAATTGAGAGTTTGGGTATACGTCAGAAGTTTCATGCTGCTAATCATCCACAATCTGCTGGCTTGGTGGAGCGCTACAACGAAACTCTGAAACTTAAATTAGCTAAGGTACAGGCCTCGACAGGGCTTAAATGGCCTGATGCTTTGCCATTAGCCCTTATGTCTACACGTGCAGTGGTACATAGCAAGTCTGGCCTCACACCATATGAGGTGGTTTTTGGGAGACCAATGAATGTATGGGGTCCCCCACGTCCCAAGAAAATGAGAGAACTTGAGTACCCTATTCTGTTAGATTACATGAAGGAACTTACAGACAATCTTTCTTTGATTCACCAACAGGTGCATGACTCACTTCCTGACAATTCTGAAGGTCCTGGGCATTTGTTACAACCTGGTGACTGGGTCGTGACTAAGAACTTCCAGCGTTCAAAGAACTTGGAACCTCGCTGGAAGGGGCCTGAACAGGTCCTATTGGCCACGCGGACGGCAGTCCGGGTTACGAACAGAAGGAATTGGATCCACGGCTCGCACTTCAAAAAAGTGCCAGCAGATCTGATTCAGATTACGGAAACTGAGAATGCAGGCATTGCGCACAACATTCTCAGTAACGAAGAAAAGACGGACCACTATTTTTCCACACCCGAAGAACTACTTTTTACGGATCCAACAGTAGCTGGAAGAGAGAGGTACAATCTGAGACCTCGTGCTACCAACTGAACAAAGACTTTGAGAAAAGGGGTGCGCGAGTCTGGTCCGGTTAGAGGGCCTATTTGGCATGAGACTCTGTGTTACAGAAGCGGCCGAACTAGGTTTGGTGCGGTTTGTGGCTTGGATATCCTGAATCCGTGGAAGAACCCTGATTTCCAAACTACGATCAGATTTTATGGCAAAATTTGTCCTGCAGTATCTGAATGGAGAGAATTAAAGGATTCACAGTGCAGAAAACCACTGATACTATTCGTGTTTTCATTACAGTACTTTGCCCAGGACTGGAAGTAGAGTCAGAACTTTCCACTTCTTGGCCAAGGAATCCAGTTAGAAGCAAGATAGCCGTTGTTTGCCTTGGCCCACTGCTTCACTTCCCTGATTTTTCCCCGACTGGATTTTATAGGGGACCCGAGTTGCATCCTTTGAAAATGGCAATATATCTAACGATCCTTCAGGCTGTTGCAGATGAACTTGTGGATGATCTTTCTTGAGTACTTGCTATATTGACTTTTTTATTTGCTATAGTTATCTTCGAACTGCAAGTTCCAACAATTTTGATTGACTTTTGGCTTGGAGTCTGTTGAGGTGAAATTGTTGTTTGATTGTCCTAAACGCTTGTTTTCTTTCTAAAATCTCCCCCCACTGACTGATATATGCATTGGACATAAACTATAAACATTCTGAAAAAGAACATTTATGAATTAGAGTTGGCAACGTTGTAAGAGACAATACAGTTAAAGACATTGTTGATTTTTGTGGATGCCAAATATGGAGGAAGAACGCCCGGATATTCAACATCCTACGTCGAGAGAGACCAAGCATAAATGGACATTAATTTGTTTGACGGCAAGTCTATTTAGTGTCATAAGTATTTGTGCGATAGCCTGGTTTTTACATGTGAAATTTCCTGTGCATACGCTTGTACGCCCAACACCCACACCGCCTGAACACTATTATTTTACCCTTTCACCGTTAGATGAAAAACATAGATTCTCCTATAAGAATAATTCCTTCATTCGAATGTTGCGTTATACTCATGGTATTACTAATATTTCCAATTGTTGGGTCTGTGGATTGTTACCTGTACATCAGGGTGCAGGGGGAACCCCTCTCATACCACTCCCATTCTCCCATAATGGCTCCTGTACGGCTTGGTTTGGAGTCTTATGGGCAGCACATGTTAGTAAGATTTTTACCTTCGATGTAGGAGGCCTTAATAAGGAGCTAAACATGGCATGCTATCCAGATGAGAATGGTAACCCGCAGGCAAAAGGATCAGATCTAGAAGTAGAAGAATATGGTGGTCAAAATGAACCTCGCACTAAGTATGTTTTTACTCCACGGAAAATAAGAACGAAATCGGAGCTAGGGTTGCCGGTTATAACAGTAACAGAAGTACGAGCCCCTCTCTGTGTACAGAGTATAGGTCCTATTCCTCTAGGGAAAAGCAACTGCAGTACTGTTTTGAAGCTGACAAGTCCCAATCACAGTAGTTTTTTAGCATCCCACAATACATATTTTATTTGTGGAAATAAGGGTTATTTCTACCTACCACAAGGGTGGTCAGGAATATGTTATGTATCTTTCCTCCTCCCTCCTGTTTATTTTGCCCCGGCTTCTTATCACAAAACTCGATTATTGCCTCGCAATCCTTTTCTAGCTAGGACTAGGAGAATGATAGATGTTAAGGCTATAGATCAGACTGACACCTCATTGCAAGAATATGTTGACGTGAACTTAGGTATCTTTTTCTTTGTTGGTCCACCGCTCAATAGTAAGAACATAGGAAGACTCACTAGGGTAGTTGAGGCAGTAGTTAATCAGACTACGACAGCTCTTGGTAACATTACTGAGGAACTCCAGGCGACGAGGCTCGTAGCTTTACAGAACCGTATGGTTCTAGATGTTATCCTTGCGGATCGCGGAGGTGCATGCCGAATTATTGGCGCCAGTTGTTGCGTTTATATACCCGACAACGCAACTTCCGTTTATCAGGCCATCTCCAAGTTACATAAGATAGCGACTGAAATACACCAAGACACTGGAACATGGACCTGGTCTAGTTGGTTCTGGGGCATTGTTATGTCATGGGGATGGAAATTACTTATTATAGCGGCCTGTATAGTAGGCGCTATTCTAGGTTGCTGCCTTTGCATTCAGTGTATGCCTATTATATCCCCCCTCTGTACTTCTCTATGCATGTCCTGTATCCCTAAGAAAGTGAATATTCATGGTGTTAATAAGCAGCTTATGCTTCAGCAACAAATAGATGATTTTATAAAAATAGATACAAGAAGCTTGAATGATGAAGATAGAGCACCCTCAGCTGTTACAGTATAACACTGACTCGGTTTATTATTCTTTGATGTTTTCTGTATTCGCAAAGTTTTATGCGCCTGGAATGTATTTTCAATTAGATAAAATGTATTTAGCAGAGGCTAAAAGGAGGGGCTGTTAAACGGTAAAAAAAAGGTATTCTGTTAACTTAGCCTCCGCTTTCAGCCATTTTGTCTACCAGCCCCCATTTTGTGTTTCTGTGGGGACTTTTTGCAAAGTCAGAAGTTACATGTTCACTGAAAGCTGGTTGTGCTGATAATACTTACCAGAGTAGAGGTCCTGCCATGCCCTGCCGAAAGGCCCTGAGCACGCAGATGTTCCTATCTACAAGCCCACCAACGCCTGTACCCACCCCTGCCTATCTATGAAAGTGACGTGGGAGGGGGTTTATCAGGATTCAACAGTTCAGCGTGTAAGCATTATGCAACAATGACAAAGGGGTTTTAGTGCTTGTCTTACTGTACCAAATTTGTATAAATACCAGGTTTGAAACCATGCTGGTCAGTTCCCTCTCAGACACTTGCAGTGTCTGTATGATGGAGCCCGCTCATGAGATGTAATAAACTTGTGTTTTGTTCCACTCCAGTGTCGATCCTCATTTTGTGAACCCGTAGACTAAGGGTGTCCCTGCACCAGTGAGACAGATAAAACATCTCACTTCTACAGCCCCTGGTCACCCTGAAGTGACCCAGACTCTGTCCCCTCTGCTTTCAGGTTCCTTCCATCACAAATCCACTCTTGGATTCCTACGGACCCTTTCTTCCTTCCCGGCAGCAGCTCTTCTTTGCAACCCTCCATTGAGAACGACGGCGGTTTCCGACACCACTCCAGGCCTATGCACCCGGCTTCTCTGGGATAGGTAACTCGGGTACTACAGTATCCAGGGGTGGGGTGGCTCTCCAACCTCCTAAGTTCCAAAGAGTTTCCTCGAAGTCCACCAAGAAGGGTCCTCAAACATTAAAATTGTAACCGCGACTTCCCCATAGAATTGTACGGAGCCCACTGTCGTGTTAGCACACTGCACCCGTCCTCCGTGGGGTCCCTTTCTACTCACCTTGGGTGGTTCCTTGGGGTCCCAGCGATTCTACGTGTTCTAGACACTGTCTCGACTCCAGTCGTGGTTCTTATACCACTATTTTAGTATATGGTTTGGTCTCCCCCTGGAGCCCACTGTGTATTGTGCTACTTACAACTGTTTCTTTGCTAAAGTATTGTGTGCTTTGTGTTGTATCCTCGTGTAGGGGATACTAGAGAGTGTTATATAAATAAATACATATTTTTATAACTACTGTGTGGTTCTCCTTTTGTTTATTTAATACTAAAGGTGATATTCTGGTAAAACAAGCTGCTTTACATTCCTTCAAGATTAAGCCTGAAGGCTGCTCTCCACAGCTACCACTAGGATAGCTTTCTAAAGGTTATCTTTGACCTCATACATCATAAGGGTCGTTTGGACTGGTGCACACCAATCCACCCCACCTCACCCCACTTCAATCTACCACACTCCAATCCTCCCAACCCACCGCACTCCAGTCTGCCCCACTCCAGTCCAAAACAATTTGCTCCAATCCAAAACAATCTACCCCACTCCAATCCAGCAATCCAAAACAATTTTTCTGACTCCAATCCAAAACAATCTGCCCACTCCAATCTGCTCCACTCCAATCTACCCCACTCCAATCCATAACAATCTGCCCCACTCCAAAACAATCTGCCACACTCCAATCTGCCCCACTCCAATTCAAAACAATCTGCCCCACTCCAAACCACACCAATCCACCCCACCTCACCCCACACCAATCTACTTACCCCAATCCGCTCCACTGAATCCCATCCTTCCCCAGACAATCCAGTCCACCCCACTTATCTCAATCCACTCCAATCCACCATACTCCAATTCTCCCAACCCACCACACTCCAGTCTGCCCCACTCCAATTCAAAACAATCTGCCCCACTCCAATCGAAAACAATCTGTCTCTCTCCAACCTGCCCCACTTCAATCCAAAACAATCTGCCCCACTCCAATCCAAAACAATATGCCCCACTCCAAACTAATCTGCCCCACTTAATCCAAAACAATCTGCGTCATTCCAATCTGCTCCATGCCAATCTGCCCCACTCCAATCTGCCCCACTCCAATCCAAAACAATCTGCCCCACTCCAAACTGCCCCACTTCAGTCCAAAACAATCTGCCCCTCTCCAGTTCAAAACAATCTGCCCCACTCCAATCCAAAACACTCTGCCCCACTCCAATCCAAAACAATCTACCCCACTCCAATCCAAAACAATCTACTTCACTCCAATCTGCCCCACTGCAATCCAAAACAATCTGCTCCTCTCCAATGTTCCCCACTCCAATCCAAAACAATCTGCCCGCTCCAATACAAAACAATTTGCCCCACTCCAATCCAATCCGCCCCACTCCAATCCACCCACTCCAATCCACGCACCCCACTCCAATCCACCCACTCCAATCCATGCACCCCACTCCAATCCACCCAAGTCCAATGTAATTCACCTTAATCCACCCCACTCCACTGCAGTCCATTTCAGTCCACCCCACTCCACTCCAATCCAATCCACCCCACTCCAAACCACCTTAATCCACCCCACTCCACTCCAGTCCATTTCAGTCCACCTTAATCCACCCCACTCCACTCCAATCAAATCCACCCCACTCCATACCAATCCAATTCACTCCAATCCTCCCCACTCCAATACACCCCACTCCAGTCCAATACACCCCACTCCAGCCCAACCGACCACAATCCACCCCACTCAAATCAGTCCACTCCACTCCAATCCAGTCCACCCCACTGCAACTCACTCCAAAAAATCCACACCACTCCACTCCAATCCACCCCACCCCACTCCAATCCACAACACCCCAAGCCATTCCTCCTCAATCCAATCCACCCTACTCAATCCAGTCCACCCCACTCAATCCAGTCCACCACACTCTATTTCACCCAACCCCACTCCAGTCCAATCCACTTCATCTAACCCACACCACTCAATCCAATTCACCCCACTCCAATCCACCCCACCTAAATGCAATCCACCCCACTTCACCCCAATCCAACCCACCCGCCCCAATTCAACCTATCACATACCATCCCAATCCAATCCATACCACCTCACTCCAATCCAATCCACCGGAACACACTCCAGTCCACCCCACCCCTAGCCAATCCACCCCATTTCAATCCACCCCACTCCAATCCAATCCAGCAAACCCCACTCCAATCCACCCCACCCCACCCCACTTCAATCCACCCCAGTCCAATCCACCACACTCTACTCCATTTCACCCCACTATACCCCAATGCAATCCACCCCACCCCAGTTCAGTCCACCCCACCCAAGTTCAGCCCATCCCACTCAACTCCAGCCCAATCCACCCCACTCTAGTCCAACCAACCCCCATCCAATCCACTCCAGTCAAAATCCACCCCATTCCAGTCCAATCTAATGCACCCCATTCCACTCCACCCCACTCCAATTCCCCCCACTCCAATCCAATCCAGGCCACCTTAGTCCTATCACTTCAATCCAATGCACTCACCTCAATCCAATCTAATCCACCCCACTGCAACCTCCCCCATTTCAATCGGCCCCATTCCACTCAATCCACCCCACTCTACTGCAATCCTATCCACCCCACTCTACTCCAATCCAATCCATCCACTACCTCA
This sequence comes from Calotriton arnoldi, assembly GCA_963921515.1. NCBI lineage: Eukaryota > Metazoa > Chordata > Amphibia > Caudata > Salamandridae > Calotriton > Calotriton arnoldi. The sequence continues at coordinate 1,979,610 of CAWUFW010001366.1, read as the reverse complement.
ATCCACTGCAACCCACTCCACCCTATTTCACCCCACCCCACGCCACTCCACTCTACACCACTGCACTCTACGACATCTCTGCCACTGAACCATTGAATTCTGCTCCCCTCTACTTAACTCTACAACACTCTACTCCCACTACTCCACTCTCCAACATTGTACTACCACAAATCCACTCTACAACACTCTACTCCCCCACTCCACTTTACGACACTCTACTCTCCCACTCCACTCTACGACACTCCACGCCACTAACCTTTAGCCATGATGAACAGCAGCCACACTGGTGGACAACATCCCAAAAACACATTGCCAAAGTCAATAGTTCTTGTACAGGTGAGAACTATTGGCTTTGCCAATGCTTGTTTAGCCATGACACCGAACTACTTACAAAACAGACTACCACTACTTACAAAAACAACTTACTACTTCCCCTTTAGAATCCATTCCCCTCATTCTATCCCTTCTCTAAACTCTACCAAATGCACAAGAAATCAAGAGCACAAACCTAACACAACCAATGCAAAAAGAAAAGATTTTTTTTAACTAATCTACTAAGTACTAAACTCTAATCTTGGGTTTTGGAGTCGCATGCTACTAGCCACAAAGTGCTTCAATGCCTCGTCAGGGGTAGTATGTGCTATATAAAAACAATTTTACAATTACAATTACAAAAAATCCCACGTAAAGTAAAATGCTTATATCTATTATGTATTAAAAATTACAAAGCGCTATGCATAGAATTAATTTAAATTAATTGTTGTGTTACAAATTAAAGTTACATGTATTTTGTAATTAAAAAGGTTATTATAATTGTTATAATAAAATAATATTCTTAATCATATCTACATTTCTAAATATTAAACTAATTTAATATATATTTTCTGTAAATGTGAAACATTTTAATTTAGTTTAACGTTATTTCCTATGGTGTTTCTATCTTAAGTCCCTGCTTCTCTTCTCTTTTATGGGGGATGTTGCAGTATCAGGGGTTGGACATATGTGGTGCTGGGCTTACTGCTGCTCATTTTTGGCAATAGTAACTTACACTTGCAAATTTGGCCCCACCCTCTGTTCAGGGGACAGAGACATGTAAGTTTACACTTTTGAGTAACTTTACACTTGGATTTTGTGAATAGCCTAGAGTAGTCAAGGTATCCAAATGTGTAAGAGTAAATTTACTAGCAGTAAATCCATAGCTGTAGATTTACCTTTGAGAATAGGCTCAGGAGTCTGATTTAGAGTTTTGCTGGCAGAATTTCAATCGCCAAGTGTGTTAAATCTAGGGCCCTGATGTATAAAGGTTTTTACCAGTCATAAATCCTTCAGTTCACTAAATCAAAGGATTTGCACTGGTAAATAACGTTTTCTAATATACTAAACCCAATAAGTGATTCAGAAAAATTACTGAATCTCTAAAAAGGTGTAGAAATGGTTTCTGAATTGTTATTTGGAAGGGAAATTATGGGTGTCTCTTGTAAACAGCATTTTGGACTTTGAGGTATCAGCGGTTTGTGACTGTAATTCACACAGTGCCTGTAGGAGCGTCGAGGCAGCCCGCTCCAGCCAATCATGGAGCTGCTCTCATGCTGCTGAATATTATGAGCCGCATCTGAGTTGGTGCGGAGAATCCAACTGCTTCAAGCTTCCAGCGCCGAGGGACTAAAGCAGAGGAGGAGACGAGCCAGCGGAGTGGGTAAGTACTCTCTCGTTCTGCCCGTTATTTTGCCTCTTTCTACTCCTTTCTGACCTTTATTTTGCCTCTTTCTTCTCATTTCTGACTGTTATTTGTCCTCTTTCTAATCATTTCTGACCTTTATTTTGCCTCTTTCTACTCGTTACTGCCCGTTATTTGTCCTCTTTTTGCTCCTTTCTGACCTTCATTTTTCCTCTCTCTGCTCTGTTCTGACCTTAATTTTTCCTCTTTCTGCTCGTTTTTTACCTTAATTTTTCCTCTTCCTGCTCGTTTCTGTCCTGGCTCCTTGAAGAAGACATGGCAACCACAGTGCCCAGATACTCCTAAGGGTGACTGTGCTGCGCTATACAAATGCTCATTGATTGAGTGATCAAGCGTGATTGCACCCACCCACCACCCATTTGCCTGCCTCACCACTCTCTGAGGTTGCCAGCCGCTGCTGGGAAGGATGTTTGGGAAACTGCACCTACATTTTGTGATTGTCCACCACTCTGTTTGTGGCAGTCCTTCACACTGCTGAGTCCACCTAACATGGTGGCAAGTCTGCCACTGTCGGTAGGATGGCTGAATAGCTTCCATCTTTAACACGTTAGCAATACACCTTTGCAGTCTTGATGTCTCTTCCAGTGGGACGTCGCAATGCATTGAGGACTAAGCTGTCGTAGGACAGAAAAAAAATCATCATTCTTTGGCAGATTTTCCTTATTACAGTTCCCTTTCTCAGACTTGTAGGCCCGCATTGCAAGTGGCCTCTTAATTCCCGTGGGACCAGGAACAGCAGTTACCAGGCTCATTGGAATTATGAGATCCGCTGGAACACTGCAGATTTCTTAAATTTCACTCAGAGGGAGGCGTGGCCAAGAGCGTCAAGATGGCGGTCGCACCTTAGGTGTGCTCCGGACCCCTCCGTCATCCGCTCTGCCATCCGTTGCCATCGGGATCCCCTTGAACCCCGCATTTAGTACCTTGCTGCCTGGGGGCCCCCGGGGCTTCTTCCGCGATGTTGTGAGGTGATTTCTGGGCTCGACGGGCTGCCCCGGCCTCCTGGACCCGCCGCGGCATCCCCAAGATGGCGACCACAACTGCGAGGATTCCCGGCCCATCGCTGGCCCCGTGATCCTGATCGGCCTTGACTGACTGTGCTGTGGGGCTCCTGGTGCGGTTGGCGTCTCCCAGGTTGGTTGTGTCAGCCGGTTCCCCCTGGCGACGCCTGACTGCCCCGATCTCTGGTGTCTTGGGCGGCCGGGGGGGCTGTGACGACATCGGCCGTCAATCGGGCGGCGGAGGACTGGCCCGGCACCTCTCCCCCTGGCGATCCGCAGCACTCCTCCCGGGGCTCGCCTGCTGCTTCGAGGGGGGGCTAGACCTGCTCCTCTGCTTTGCGGCGGCGGCGCTGCGGGGTTTCCTTCTACCCACTGGCCGCGTACAGTGACCCCACGGAGCTCGTGAGGGAGGCCCGGTGGTGTCTGGACCATTTCTGCTGCCCCCGAGGCCCAGACTGACACCGCAGGCGCCGCGGGCCTCCATTTGGTGAGAGGCCTGCCGGGAGCAGTGACCCTGTGGAGCTCATGAGAGAGGCCTGGAGGTGATTCGACCATCCCTGCTGCTCCTGAGGCCTACACTGAAGTTGCAGACGCCGCGGGCCGCCATCTGGTGAGAGGCCTGCGGTAGGCAGTGAGCTCCCGAGGACCCGCTTGGAGGTGAGGAGTGAGGGTGCTGCCGCGCCGGGTGCTGGGGCGAGGAATCAGCCGTCGATCGGGCGGCAGGGAGGGGAAGGGGGGGCCCATTGGTTGGCACGGCTCCTCTTCCCCCCTGCCTCCTCCCCCTCCCCCGCTCCCCACGTGTCTGGTGGGACCCTGCTGTTGGGGGGGCCCTTCCCCTCGCGCCCTGGCTGCGACGGCACGGCCTGCTGTGCTCCCCCCCCTAGGGCCTGGAGGGGGGTCGGGAATGCCTCGGCCGCCATTTCGGGCGGCGATGGCCCTCTGAAAGGGCGATTCCACGCCGGATGTAGAGGTCTGACAGCCCCCTGGGGGGTTTCAGCCACAACTTCGAGTGGCGGAGCACGAGTGGTCCTCTAATCTTCTCCTCGGGCCCTCCCTCGGTCCTGGGTCATCTGCCGCTGCTGCATTCCGGGGACACGTCTGCCCGCACCGGCCCTTTGGCTCCGGACCCACTGTTGCCTCGGACCTCTGCTGCTACCCTACACTGCCACCCTAGCGGAGCGCTCTGTGGCCCTGGCGGGCGGGGACCTACCTGCGGCCCGGGTTCAGGATTCTCTCCTTCTCTTCCCCCCCCTTCCTTGCTCCCGAGAGGCCATCCTGCCCGGAGGAGCAGAGTCGGCTGCACAGATCGGGCGGCGGCGGATTGGTCCGAACCACACCTTTGCGCTGACTGCTCCCCCTGCCTGATCTTGGCCCATCCGAGGGGATCTGCCAGCCCCCCACTTTGGGGTCCATCTGCGGGGATTCTGGGACTCCACAGCTCCACGGAGTGTCACCATGGGCAGAACGGACAGATCGGCAAAGACCCCTGCCACCCAAACAAAAATGGATCGCTTCACCACCTCGGATGTGGGGGCGACCGGGGGTGCTGCTGAACAGGAGCCTCCACCGTCCGCGGACTTGTCCACTATCGTACAAGCCATCCATGCCTCACAAACCTCGGTGGAAGGCAAGATCGCGGAGGTGCGAGTGGACATGACTCTCATCCGGCAGGACCTCAGAAACGCCACAGCCCGGATCAAGGAGACTGAAACCCGAATCTCCACCGTAGAGGATGACGTCCAGCAACTTAAGGGACAGGTGGCCCGTCTTCAGTCGCACACTCAGGAGTTGCATCGCCGGGCGGAGGATGCAGAAAACAGGTCCCGGCGCAACAATCTCCGCCTGGTGGGCTTCCCGGAGGGAGCGGAGCAGGGCCGCACGGTGGACTTCCTGGAAAAGTGGCTACGATCGTGGGTCCCTGAGGGCTCTCTCTCTCCATGGTTCGCGATTGAGCGGGCCCACCGATCCCTCGCCCCTAAACCACCACCGGGTGCGGCCCCCCGACCAGTCATAATGCGGGTTCTTAATTTCAAGGATCGCGACGCCATCCTGTCTGAAGCCCGCAAACAGCAGCGGCTCCACTATGAAAACCGAGCAATCATGATTTTCCCGGATTATACCCGTGAGGTCCAGGGTCAACGCCGCTCCTTCGGTGAAGTTAAACAAAAACTGAGGGCACTCAACATCCAGTATCGGCTCCTTTTCCCGGCACGCCTGCGAGTGGTGTTCGCTAACAAGACCTTGGGGCATATTATCAAGAACGGCGTTAAAATTATCGCCGCTTTAGCGGCAGAAAACTGCCGCTAAAGCGGCGATAATGGGCTTGATAATATGCCCTTGAGAATTCCAATAGAAGCCCATGTTCACACCAGAACATGGACTTCTATTGAATTCTCAAGGGCATACTATCAAGCCCATTATCGCCGCTTTAGCGGCAGTTTTCTGCCGCTAAAGCGGCGATAATTTTAACGCCGTTTCTTGATAATATGCCCCTTGTTCTTTGACACTCCTACAGAGGCCTGGACCTGGGCAACGGAGGAGCGCCCCCTGCGAATTGATGACCGAACTCCACTCCTGAGGGGGGCGGATGGTGGACCCGTCCATCTCACACCTTTCTCTCCCCAGCCTCAACGCAACCGCTCCCGCAGGCGCCGCGGGCAGAGATGAGCCCGGTCGGACTCCCCGCCGGGCCACTCCCGGCAACCAATACTGCTCTCTGAAGAATCCTCGGCCGGGAGGCGCTCTGGCTCATCTGGCCACCTGGACCGCGGAGGTGCTTCGCCCCGGCCTTCTTTGCTTGATCTCCCGGACACGGACCTCTCACGTAGCCCGATGCTCCTGAGGGACCATGCTTGACCTCATCTCTGACTGCCGGGCTTGGCTCCGCAGCCGGAGGCCGTGCTTAGACTCATAACATTCCTTTCTTCCTGATGGACTTGTTTATGCACATCCTGTCATGAGGAGGGGTCCTCCACGCTTTCCCATTCCCAAGCATTTTAGTTTGGTTGTTCTTTCACTTGTTTATTGTTAGGGCGACAGATGCTTCAGTTCCTGAAGTGTAGGGTGGGGGCGGGGAGGGGGGATCGTGGTCCCAAGTTTCTTCTTTAGTTTTGTTTCCTTTGTTCTTTAGTTTTGTCGCACCAGCACTCACATGGCACCCTGACTTGAACCCGGTGGGACACGCAGACTTCCCTTTGGACACCTCATTGGGCCTTCTGACGTCCCTCTTCGCTACTAGACCTCCCCTTTGGGACTTACTGCCACACTGTCACACCCGCCACTATGCCTGACACACCTTTATTAGGCACCTTCCTGTGCATCATGTCCTGGAATGTTAATGGCCTCTTGGACCATTTTAAGCGCATGGCTGTCTTACTTTATGCACAACGCCTTGGGGTGGACATTCTACTGTTACAAGAAACACATCTGATGGGTAATCACTGCCACTTTTTAGCACGCTATGACTATGACAGGATTTGGCATTCGGGGTTCACTCGGGGTTCCCAAGGGGTGGCGATCCTGGTGAAACGCTCCCTTCCCCTTGTGACTGTGCAGACAATCCTTGATGCCCAGGCACCTTCGTGGCCCATAGTGGCACGCTAAACGGTAGCCCCCTCAACCTTGTGTCACTCTACTCTCCTCCATCAATGTTGACGGCGACCCTAACCAAATCCGCTGACTTCTTGGCATCCCTGCCCCTGGGTCCCACATTCCTCGGGGGTGACTTTAATGCGGTCTCCTCACCCGACCTTGATACGACCGGTCCCCCTTCCCCTAGTAGAATCGGACAGGCAAAACAACTGACGACTTGGTCCGAATCATTGGGTCTATGTGATGCTTGGCGTATATGGCACCCACACTCTAAACAATTTACACACACCTCGGCGGCGCACCATACACAGACACGCATAGATGCTATCTTCGTTCCATCGACGGACTGCCTCTTGATTCAAGATGTCGCACTCCTCCCATGAGGTATCTCCGACCATTCCCCGGTAATGATTCGCACAGGCCCCCCCGCCCCTATGCGGCAAACATGGAGGCTAAACGCTTGGTTCCTTCAAAACAAGGAGTTTCGGAAGGTGGTGGGGCGGGAACTTAGACACTACTTTCTTTCTAACGACGGATCCGTCTCCTCCCCGGGCACCCTGTGGGAGGCGGGCAAGGCCACGATTAGAGGGGTCGCCAAGGGCCAACTCAAGCTCCAGTGACAGGCCCAATTGGAACAAATTACTACACTGGAGGCGCAGGCTCTGCGCCTTGAGCGAGCCTCTGCCCGATCCCCAGACGCTTCCGATGCGAGACTTCTTACCCGGCTCCGCTCAGAGATCAAGCAGTTGTCGCTGGAAGCGGCCAAACTCCTTTGGTGCTCCTCCGTGGCCAGGGTATACGGTTGGGGCGACAAAAATGGCTCACTCCTCCGACCGCCTTGCCTCATACCCCAGGGCGAACCGTATAATTCTCGAGATTGTGGCGCAGGATGGTTCGATGTGCCGTTCCCCAGCGGAGATGGCCCGTGCCTTTGCTACCTACTACCGCCAACTATACGAGGCTAGAACTCCAACCCTTTCTCTCGCGGACCTGCTGGAGGTCGGGGGTGGACGCCTTCCGAGTTTAGACCCTGTTACTCAAGCTGATCTAGACCGCCCCATCACCCGTGAGGAGATCGGGGAAGCGATTGTCCTTATTTCCTCCGGCAAGACACCGGGTCCGGATGGCCTCCCTCAAGAATATTACATACACTACCGGGATATTCTCACCCCCCATCTTGCAGAACTGTTTCGGGAAGCTGTTGAAAAAGGCTCCTTTGCTCAGGAGACGGACATGGCCACCGTTGTGGTTCTTCCTAAATCCCAGCCGCCCTCGTCACGATGTGCAGACTACCGCCCTATCTCCCTCATTAATACTGAGGTTAAACTGTTCGCCACAATCCTCGCCCAGCGGCTCAAACCACACTTATCCACGCTGGTTCATCCCAACCAATGCGGGTTCATGCCCTCACGCGGCACCCGGCATTGTCTCCGTAGACTGCAATCAGCCTTGGCTCACCGCCATCTCCTCACCCCGTATCCTGCGATTCTTCTTGTAGACTTTGAGAAGGCCTTTGATTCGGTGGACTGGGGGTTTCTAGAGGATGTCCTTGAGAGGATGGGACTCGGTCCCCGCTTTCGGGCCATGGTCAAGGTTCTTTACGCCCTCTCTTGGGCTCGTGTCCTGGTGAATGGGGTTCTGTCAGAGCCCTTCTCGGTTTGCAGGGGAAAGAGGCAGGGTTGTCCCCTTTCCCCCCTGCTCTTTGCTTTGGTAATGGAACCCTTGGCGTCCCTGATGCGGTCATGCGAACACGTGCGGGGATGGGAATGGCCCAACACCGAGCCCGACAAAATTGCCCTCTATGCAGATGGCGTCCTCATCTATTTAGCAGATCCCGCCCGGTCTGGCCCCCACTGTCTCCGCATTCTGCATTCCTTCGAACGGGCCTCTGGCCTCCGGTTGAACCCTGATAAATCGGTTCTAGTTCCCCTCCACCTATCCCGTGAATGTTTCGATTGGCAATCCGATATACCTCTTCGCCGCCAATCCTTCAAATACCTGGGGATATGGACGACCTTACTCCCCGAGCTTAGCTGGGCCCTCAACGTCACTCCCCTGGTGAAACAGGCCAAGACGGACCTCCAGAAGTGGCAGTCATTGCCCCATAACCCCATGGGGAGGGTTGCCCTTTTTAAAATGATGGTGCTTCCCCGCTTCCTCTACGTTCTTCAAATCACCCCCATGTGTTTTCCCAGGGCCTGGTTCCACGAACTGGATAGCATGGCCAACAAGTTCCTGTGGGGGAAAGGTAGGTCCAGACTGGCGCTAAATGTCGGTAGGATCCCCTCGTTTGACGGGGGTCTAGGGATGACTCACCTTTACTTGTATTACCTTGCCACGCGACTTCTCTCCATACATGATTGGTTCAATGGAGGATGGTCTGACCCGGCTTACAGGCTCGAACTGGGGGAGTTGGGTCTCGCCAGGATTCAATCCATGTTGTATGGGGCCCCTATTCCTTCTCGTCTACCAGAGGTGACACGCTCTGTGCTACTGGCCTGGCGTGCAGCACTGCGGCACACCAAATGGACACACACACTGACCCAATGTACACCGTTGTGGCAGGGGACCTGGCTCAAAGAGGTTAATGAGCTGCAGGGCTTCAGGGCTTGGGACCTTATAGGTATTTCACAATTAGGCGATATATGGGTGGGGGACCACATGCGTTTCTTCGGTGACCTCCAGAACAGATACTCACTGCATCAATCACAATTCTATAGGTATCTGCAACTGTCACACGCCCTCCACACGCACCTTACAACAGGTACACGGCTTCCTGACCACAGCCCGCCTAAGGCCCAGATTATGTTTGGGGACCTGTGGAAGGGTGGCATCTCCTGCATTTATCGTACACTGATCAACAATACCCCTACTTCCCTAGACCGACTGCGGGCTCAGTGGGAGGATTGGGTGGGCACCTTGGAGGAAGAGGATTGGCGCGATGCCCTTATGGCCCCCAGAATGGTCACCGCATCCGCTAGGCTGCGCTTGGTGCAGCTCTATTATTTACACGCCGCATACCTCACCCCGGTGCGCCTTCATCGGGCGGGGTTCAGCCCAACCTCTGCTTGTACTAGGTGTGGCCACGACCCAGCTGACTTCCTCCACATGGTATGGGCCTGCCCCGCCTGACGCGGTTCTGGGGGGAAATCGAGGAAGAACTCTCCGAGGTCTTAGGGTGGGAGGTCCCCCATGACCCAAAGCACATGATCCTGGGCATCACTGATGGGTTGGATGGGTCTCGGAATGAGAAATTGTTTTTCACTACAGCTATGGTGGTTGCCAAAAGAGACATTGCGGCCTCCTGGAAATGCCCTGAACCCCCGAGTGTTGGGCGATGGCGGACTGGGCTGGACTGGTGCGCCACACTGGAGAAAGTCATGTATGAGGCACCTGGGTGTCCCAAGAAATATCGTAGAGTCTGGGGGAAATGGTTGGGGGGTGTGGTTTAGTCACAACGGGATTGTCCAAATTCATGCTGTTTTGCTTTTACTAGTGTCTGTAAACTGGGTAGCGCAAATTCTTCTATGTAATCCTAGATTTTCATGGTGTAGTGCTGAATGGCTGGTGTATTCTTTCTGTAAATCAATAAAAAATTTGTTTATCAAAAAAAAAATTCACTCAGAGATTGCGGCTGAAATCTCGAGGTGAAAGTCTAGGCCAAAATAAGGAATTGCCAGCGGACCTGTAATTACCGATACCCTTGATAATTCCTCATTTCTTAGTGGGCCCTCAGGATCCAACTCATAGTGATCTGGATTTTCGCCACCCCCAGAGCTTCTGGTACCCAAAGTAATGGTGATTGTGGGAGTGGGACAAATCTGTTCCATTTACCAGGATATTCATAATGAGGGTCTAAGCGTTTTTTCCAACACATGATGCTCTTTTTGTTGACTCCCAGAAGCATAAACATTTTCTCCTGGACCGGGTGCAAACGTGTCCTGCAGCTTACCTTGAGACCTCAGCAGTGAGTGCACACCCAATGAGCTATCCTGCCAGCATGGGCATCCTTCCAGTGCTCAGCTACGGGTGTTGCTGCAGTTATCGATGCCAAGCATGCCTTGGCACAGGGTAACTCGTGCCTTTTCTTCTACTCTGCCAGAGGAAGCCCAGGTGTGGACAGCCCCGCGAGCCAGAAAACATGAAATTCAGCACAGTGACCGCAACTTTATAAACACTTACACAGAAAAGGAAAATATGCAGCCCTGCTCCACCTTTGTGCTGAGCTTTCTGCACAGGGAAGGGTATAAAGGCAATTCTTGACGGCTGTTTCTGGGACAGTGTCTCCAAGCTGGGCTCTGTCTCATAGATGTATTGCTGAGCGTCTATGGAAGGGCCCCATGTTCTTCCCACAAATCAGTGCAGGCACAGTTGGAAAGCCAGGACTCTGTAGTGAGACGACCCTAATAGCTTGAGCCAGCTTGTTCTCACGCTGTCAAATTGTATTCAGAGATGGTCTGAGGTATTGGCAAAGTGGCCATTTGCCCAGAGCCCCCATCTTCGAAGTGGCCCCCTGGAAAGGGTTTTCTGACCATATCACCTCTGTTTCTATAACAAAACCTCTTCTCTGTTTGCCTGTCTATACCTCAGACTATGTCTCTCTTTACTCCGTATCATTTGAGGATTACGGGGTCCCAGTCAAGACATATATTGGATGTTTTTTGTGTAAACCAAAGGGTCTACCGCGGGCACACAATAAATTAATGCTTTTAATTCAGTAAAATTGAGAATTTCCTTATGTATTGATCCAAGTTCCGATTAACCCTGGGCGTAGTTCACGTAGTAGCGCTAAGCGTAGCTATGCGAAGTGCACTTCGCACTACGCGACCTACGCGTAGCACTACGCGAACTGCATAGTGCGGTAGGAAATGCTGTTCGCAATGATTGCACAGTGCGGGATGCTTGTCCGCACTGTGCAATCATTGCAAACGGCATCTTGCACAGTGCAAGCGGTCGTTTTCTGCCGCTCGAGTAGATTTGTACTCGAGCTGCAGTTTTCTCAACGCGGACTGGTAGTTTCTCATCGCGAGCGGTCGCGAGCATACGCGACCACTCGCAATGAGAAACCTGACCTCCCCGCATTGAGAATCTCGCCGGGAGGTTTATTTTCCACGCTCGCGATCGGCAACTTGATGTTGCTGATCGTGAACGAGGAAAAAGTCTCGCCGGGATGTCATTTTGCTCGCTCGCGGTCGCCAACTTGACGTTGAGGACCGCGAGCAAACAAAAAATGCCCGCTACACTACGCTACGTGTTTTTGCACTGTGCTACGTGCAATCCGCGTAGCGTGTAGTTGCGCAAACTACGCAAACTACGCAAACTACGCGAGCGTAGCGTAGTTTTCTGCCCAGGCCTAGTTCCTTTTCTTTATTCAGGTATCCAGTATTCAAGATTCTGTCAGGTAATATTTCCAAGACACAGCTTGATGCAAAGGTACAATCACAAAAACAGCCAACACATGTTTCGTCGTGTGTCGTAACGCACATGTGACTTCTTCAGGGCTGTAAACCCAAGAAAAACAAACAATTACTTGACCATTTTGTCACAGAAAAATATATCCAACACCTGTGAATGATACTTGAGAAGTGTCCATCACCCAGGCGTGGAGAAAATAAGTCAAAAGAGAGCAGAGCCAACATCGCACCGAGTTTGTGACGAAATGAAGGAAGAAATTCCAGAGAAGAAAATCCAAAGCTATAAAGTACCCAAGTCTCAGAACCCATAAGCAATCTATAAATCATCACCTGAAATATTTTTTTCCAGCTCATTACACTATGCAATCAGGATAGAACGCCGTAATAGAAGTAAAATATATTGAAGTCCTGTAAATATAAATACAACCCGTTATCCAGTTCCATTTCAGGGTTATAACAGAAAAACGTATAAGTCATACCAAACAGAAAAAATCACCTTAAAACTTGCTAAATAGTTATTTGCAAGTGAGGTAGAAGTACGGCGTTCGTAAGACTATTTCCAATGTATCAAGTCTTCCACTTGCTATAATCATAGGAAAAAGGAGAAACAGCCACCAGGACTAACATTAGTACGGGAGCCACATCAGATCTCATGATTTATTCAAATCGGTAAGTGGTATATTATTTGAGAGCCAATATGCTCACCTTTGGACATGTACGGGACAGCACTGAGTAAATAGCAAATAGCGCACAACACAAGTATGGAAGTAAAGATATAATTTGTATATGGTTTGTAGGGAAGATCACGTGTTCATGACCTAAAAAAGGAAACAATTCCAATATCAGAATAACACATCACGGCTTGTTCAAGTCACCTCTACGTTTGATAATAGCCTCCATGTAATTAAAATATTAGGAAGAGGCTCCCAACATTGCTGCAAATTCAAACAGCATTAATTTAATTAGAGGGTACTGGTGCGGGTCAGAAACACAGTACCTCTAGTCATAATAATGGTTTACACATTGTTCTAAACATATTATTTCCAACATCCAATTCACACTATGGGAGATGACAGAGAGCGGGAATGTACATAAGGTCTAATCGTAACTCCCTGCCAATATCAATTTAACCAAAGCAATCATCTATCTGGTAGGGATAACACTAATAACCATGATGTTAAGTCTACTTACAATGCGATTAACTTTTTAAAAAGTACTGTTTTAAGAAACGAGCAATCCACCATAGGTAGGTATCAAAATTCTGTACCCAACCTTCAAAAAGCCACGGATTCCCCCACCATCAATATGCAACCTCCGTACCGTTAGCCAAAACCCATGCAAGGAAAGAGCGTAACTCCACAACTTACCTGTAAGGGTTCCCTCGTGCAGGAAATCCCTCCGGTTGGCGTGCAGCATGGGCGCCATCTTTAAATGGAGTTTTATACACACTGCAATGTCGCGTGATAGAATGTCACGTGTTACTCAACAAACGCGCGTCCGTCATCTTGAAATAATATAGTGCACCCATAGTTCTGGGGACTAAAACAAATTATCATGTATTGAGCACAACATGCGTTCCCCAGCCTGAATGCGTATAAAGTATAAAATGGCAATATCAATGTATTGTCATATTACAGCAATAACCTAATCGTGGTTTCCTAAGCAGTCACAATATTGATCGCAATAGTAATGACCCCAACTAGAATCACAGAACCTAAATCATCTGTTTCAAGCAACATCGAACAGTATTAATTAATGCTCCCATATTTTCAATCGCATCCGTACCATTTGACGAACCGTCACGTATTCCAAAAAACTAAGCGAGAGATCCCGCCATCTTAGAGAGAAACAAAATCAGAATATTCTAAACTTCCCTAATGGAATACAAATATTAGGTCCGTCTCCTCTAAGATAGCATAGTTTTTCTCCGTTGTTTCTGGAAGATTTAATGACTTTATGTCATCTTCCAAGGTCTGAATCTCCTGCAGTAATTTTGTGATCTTCCTGCCTGCATTCTCAATCAAAAATATTGATCAGGCTTCTAGAGCTATTGGTGAGTTCCTTTTCCCATTGTGCTAGCAAATCAGGTTCCAGATCGTCGTACGTTGGTACTATTTGTGATCGTAAACCACGTGGTATTCTATTTAAGGTAAGATACTGTTTAAGAGTTGCTGCGTGCCACCATTTCGATAATTCTGCTGTCTTGAGATTCTCTAATTGTATAAATTTGTCTCTTTAGCCTTCTTTCTCAGTCCTCCTAGTATTTCCGACAGCTGTGCCTCCCGAACTTCCAGAACTCACATTTTTGAAAAGATCAGCTGCTTCTTTTCTCACGATTTATATTCAAAAAAGCCCTAGAAACACGTGTTGGCTGTTTCTGTGATTGTACCTTTGCATCAAGCTGTGTCTTGGAAATATTACCTGACTGAATCTTGAATACTGGATACCTGAATAAAGAATCAGAACTTGGATCAATACATAAGGACTTTCTAAATTTTACTGAATTAAAAACATTAATTTATTGTGTGCTCGGGGTAGACCCTTTGTTTCTGTTGTATCCCCTCTGCTGTGGGGATTTATGAGGTTGAATTGGTAGCCAACCCCTCTCCCCTTGGAGCACGATCCTTTACCAATTTTCGTATCTTTACACTGCCCGATACTGTAGTTGAGCGCCCGGTCCGCTGGTTTCTTGCCTGGTTACCAATAAATACTTTCTATTTTGAGTCAGGCCGTGGGCAGCCACTAGGACTTTTTTGAATATGAATCGTGATAAAGAAGCAGCTGATCTTTTCAAAAATTTGAGTTCAGGAAGTTCGGTAGGCACAGCTGTCGGAAATACTAGGGGGCATATTCATAAGGAGCTATCGCCGATTTAACGGCACTTTATCGCGGCCAAAGTCGTGATAAATTTACCCCCCATTCACAAGCCGGTGTTAACAGCCCACAGCACCAGTTTACCCGCGATAGCAGCCGCAAAAACATCGCCACAGAGGACCCCCGCAAATATCGCTAATGAGATGCAGAGTAGGCTTTCCCGTGCCAAAAGTCGAGACAACATCACACCTCAACATTCACAATGACCAGCCACATCGGCGATAAGAACACAAAACAGGCGATAAGCCGCGTTAGCACCAGGAAATCTACACCTGCCCTGACCTGGTGTAAAGTCAGACCACAGCCTGCACCACAAAAGGGAGCACAGCCCAGAGCCACACATAAAGGACAACAGATGCCCACGAGCAACTGAACATGCAGCACGGACACCCAAGAGGGCCACAACACCCACCGACACCACACCCAGGCCCGCAACACCCTCCCCCCCGGGACCACCCCCAACCCCGGACTAAGAAACTGCACACCAACACCACGAATCCCAAAACAAACATTTTGCCTGATGTCGCACAAGCAGGAAAATAAACATACATGTGTGGCCAGAAAATGGAGAATCAGTCATACAGCAATGCAATCACCAACACAAAACACCACACAAACAAAAGCAGAAACAACCCTTAGGATGAGTCCTAGCTGCTCCTCACTGGACAATCCGTAGCACATAGCCTGGAAGACCAAATCCAAGAGAAGAAGGTGTGCCATGCGCCCAACAAAGGAAAGAGAGGGAGAGAGCGAGGGAGAGAGACGGAGTGAGATAGCACAAGCAGCGCAAGGCCGCTCGGGCACCTGGCTCCACTTGCCAACATGTGTGTGTGCATCGCCATCCGTTCACCATGAGCCCAAGGCCGTGTCCCAATGTCAGCGCCAAAGCCACATCACATTCCGAAAACGCAAGTAGTAGTCAGACAAACATCAGGGATGAAAGCACCATTGTCCCAATGCAGAAGGCGGGAGGACACCTGCACCTCTGACCTTGGTCCAGAACGCGCCTGGAACACCCTGATAGAGATGCAATGGCAGATGGGGACGACTCCCACACCACGCATTCCGCAAATGAACCATCCGACTCATCCACAGTCCACACACAGAAGCCCCTGCCTGTGGTACCCCCGCATGGGATGCCCTTGACACTCACAGAAACAGCAACCCATTACCCACAACGTTGCACACACATTCGAATCATTGCTCAGAGCTGTGGCATATCCTCCACACAACTGCCGCAGTTCAGAAGAGTGCCTGTTCACGAGACGCACCAACTCAATGGCAGGCCATACCGGGCACATGCACAACCCCTGTCACGTGGAACAGTACTGTGCACGTATGCTGCATTTACTGGGTGCACTGCCACTGGCAGTGCTGCGGATCAGTTACAGGCTCAGCTTCCGCATTGCCCACGTCACCTGCGTCCAGCCCTGGTTCCACTGCCGAACATGCACATTCGAGTGTCCCATGGATGTCTGCCTATCCAACACAACTGTTGATTAATTGGACTATGACTTGGGTCTGCGCCCCCTGTTGGATCACGAACAGGAGTGTAACCGAGACAGCCGTGCATGGGATGCCTTGACATACTGCGTATGTGTTGGTAGTTGTGCATGGGAGATTGCACAATTTCTCGTGTGCAGTGACCACATCGAGGCGCTCCCCTATTGGGCTGTGTTGCAGATCGGTGAGACTTCGTGGGCTGAGCACACCTGCCCGGACAACCTAATGGATTGGCTCACCCTGGTGTTCCTTGAACACGACAACGACGTACTATTGGAACACATTGCACATGAAGCTGCACGGGCATTCATGGATGAGTAACTACGTTCCTGCAGCCACATCCGATTGCCACCCACAGCACATGGCCCAACAACTTGTTGCATCGTGGGGATTGCTCACATATCCCACCACAACAGAGGACATGTCTGCCTTCGGTCGGGCTCTGGATGCATGTGCGTGGAATAACGCGTGTGTACACACACCTGTGCAAGGTGACGCAGGTCCATGGTCGGAGCAACACAGCGTCGTTTGGCAACGTTGCCAATTCGGACACACTGCTGGGGGAGAGCACACACATGGCAATGTAGCATGACATGTGAACCTGTCGGACCCTCACACCTGATCACTGTCAGCAGAGCAGACAATCGGCGCACTCCGGAGGCAGAGCACCATGCAGACCCCATGTGCAGTGAGTCGTGCCCCCTCACACGGGGCAATGTGCAGACGCCAAACAACACATGACTCATCCGGCAAGGTGGGCTGTGAGCGTTGCCATCCGTGATGAATGTTGTCCATTTCAGCCCCAACATTTTCTGAACCTCGACATGTACCCATGCTGCGTGCAAGTGTCTTAAGCATGTCCCTGCCTGTTGTGGCCGTTGCCTCGTCCATACTGACACGCACATGCCAATAAAGTCTATGCCACTCCACTGGTGTCTAACTGTGAGGTATGTTGTTTAGATTGTCCACTTGTGTGCCACAATGAGCATCGTCCCAACACAGGGAGGAACTGACTGACGCATGTGCAATGGGGGTGTGTCCTTTGGCAAGCTCCACCTCTGTGAGCCAGACATTGTTTTTGGATAGGTGCTGGACGACATGTGCACTTACATGACTTCAGCTATGTGTGTATGGTGTCCAACCTCTGACCATGTGGAGCAATGTCATACATCACAACAGAATGTGTCCACACAGATGTGTGTAAGTAAGTATGCGACGTGAAGTTGTGTTGTCACACATGGTGTAGGACACCACTCCTGGCCTGCCACCGTTTTGGTCACTCCTACACACAGCCCTATTCAACACATGGACGTGTGCCTACGTTGGGGGGTTGTGAGATTGCTGTTGATGTGCAATGGGGACACAGCTAGTACTCACCTTCACAGTCATCCAATTGGCCATGTGTCTCAGGGATAGACATGCGCATAGATGTCAGTTACCAGGGTGTACCTTCATGTGCAATCATTGTCCCTACATCCAGCCATACTTCCATACGTGAGTGAACATAGTGATGACACATCTGTGTGATTTAGAATGTTTTATTCACATTCAGGTGATTGACGGCGCTGGAGCTGTACCTGGTCATCCAAGCCCACATCACATGGAAGCCCAGTGGTGGGCCAACCAGAGTCCTTTGGGGATTGCACAGTGATTAGGAAGAGGGAGAGTGCAGTCCACAGCAGGATTGCTGTGTAATTGGCCAGCGGTGAAGAAATAGCAGTCCGTGTCGGGGTCCGGGTGAATGTCGCTGAGTGTTCCGGAGGTCAGTAGGAGGTATTTCCCAGGGCATGATGCATAGGTCATGACCAGGCAGGGACAGGCCATATGGCGGTGATGGATGCTACTGCCTCCTTCCTCACACAGTAGTTCCCATCCCCTTCTCACTCCCCTGATACGGGTTCTGTGTCCGGTGTGTCCGGTGTGTGTGGCGGGGTGATGGCTGCATCGCTGTGTGCCCCTGACACATCAGACTGCGTAGGTGATGGGGCAGCATCACAGTGTGCCACGGACACATCAGGGGTCGGAGCTGTGTGTGTCAATGTTCCCGCTGCAGTCATCTGGGAACGGCTCAGTGGCAGCAATGGCAATATGGAGTACTGCAGGGCGTTGCTGTTCCCAGCCACAACTCGCTGGTGTCCAGCCGTGGCAGACATACTTCCAGCCTGCATCTGCTACATGGTCTCCATTGCCCTCCGCATCTGTGCCAACTTGGTGCTGTCATGGCTGGTGCCTGTCTGACCAGACAGTTCTTGTATTAGATTCATGGCACCAGCGAGGTCAGCCAAGGTCTGTGGCGGAGCATGGTGCGTACAGGGGGTGTCCGATAGCGACTGTACGTGGTCCCTGATGGGACTCAGACACCCACGTATGGCATCGAGTTTGGCTGCCACGAGCTCGAAACCCACCAGCAGCTGATGAGCCAACTCCACCTGGCAACCCAACACACGCCGTTGGAATTCCATGTATTGGTCGGGGGGTCCTGGGAGATAGCCGTGGTGGTGTGTGTTTCCTGCTGTGTGGTCTGTGCAGGTGGTGGGGTGACCTCGAGACAGCTGGCCTGGCCTGCTCCTGGGGGTGGGGTGCAAAGGCTGTCCATTATCCGTTGGAGGGTGTCTTGACATATGTGCAGGTTGTCCTCTTCATCATCAATGATGGGATGTGTGGTGTGCTCTGCAGGAGGTGTTGTTTGTCCTTCTGCAATGTTAAGGGGAGATGCAGGTTAACAGAGTTTCACATGTATGGTGATGATTTGCAGATGTTTACATTCAGACTGCATGCCAATGTACATTGTGACTGTTTGGGGGAGCTGGCTATTTGATGGCAGTCAGTGTGTTTTTCGACTACATGACGGATGTGTGGTAGTACCCGTACATTATCATCACACAGTGTCAGGCAATGCCAGATGTGAGTGGACAGTTACTACGCACGAGCGGAACCTGTTGTGAGCTCTGTCCTGTGGTGTTGGTGTTGCACTTTGTACCACATTGCCGTCATTGCTGATGTTCTGTGATTGCTATGTGTGTGTGCTGCATTGTGGGGGAGTTGCCCCTGCAGCTCTGATTTCGTGTAGCCTTCTCCCTTTGAGGCGGGGTGCCTTTGAATTGTGTGCTTTTCGGGGCCTGATTTCCTTTTGACTTGAGTCATATGTGTTCTCTGACTGTTTTTGTGGCCTGGTGCATTGTTCGTCTGCTGCGTGTATTGTACGGCATGGGTTGTGGGTGCACGTGGACACGTCGGAGTGTGACCTTCTCCTTTACGGATGTGCGGTACAGTAAAGAAATGGTCAAGTAGCACTGACTGCTTAGAACAAAAATCAAACAAATCAACGCATTCACAATACCTAATTTTAGATATCACATTTGCAAATTTATGCAGTTTATTTGTATTAAAGTAATGATTCGTAAACGTGGCAACGCAGTTGCTCTATCATCTCAATTGAAACCAAAAACATTAGCAAAATTTGGTGCTCAGGTTGAGGGGCATAGGGAATGGAATGTGGTAGTGATTAAAGTGAAAATGTGAGGGTAGTGGACAAGGACAGGGTGGTGTGACATATATACATCATCATCATATGGTGGTGCTGATCCGGCCTTATTGAAAGGTCAATTGTTCCACAGAAAACGCATAGCACTATATGAACACTGTCACATTGATTACAGTTGTCCTCGCTTGCGTTCAGATTGAAGTCGACGTTTCGACCCCTTGTGGGTATGCTAGGTAAGTTCAGCCTTAGGGTGGGGTCTTCATCAGGACTAGTGGGGTAGGGAGCACCTAAAAGTTAATAGATAACTGGCGTTAGGGTAAGCTTAGGGTCACAGGAATAATGAATGCGTATGAAGTGGGGTAAGAGAGTTACCTAATTTGACATCCGACGTGTTCCTTAAGGGCTGATTAGTAGTGTTGGGTGGGGCTCAGCTGAGCTCCTAAAGACAGAGAAGATACCTTTGTAGTCTTACACAGTAATGATTAAAGTGTTGTGAAGAAAAACACCCACGAACTGAGTTGTCACTTACTTATAAACAAAGTGGATGTACGGCCTTCAGTGCACGTATGTTCAAAGGGGAATTGCAGGTCAATCGATCACTGTCAATTTCTAGATCAATCTAAAGAAACATAGAAACGAACTGGTTAAAAAGAGAAGTCTAGGGTATTAGCTGGGTATATAAAAAAAAACAACAATAAATCGCCCCTAAATGGCCAAACTTCCATGGAAAGTACCATAGATAGGGAGCATCGTGCTTAAATGGCCGTAAAGGCTTTCTGGTAAAACATCCACGTATGTGCGGTGTGGACGCACTTGAGGTAGAAGGCTTGTTCTCACCGTGTGTTATCGGCCTACACACAAAAAGCCTAGGTGAATAAATAAACAACGGGTGACTGTGAAATTAGTAGTCGACCCGTGCCAAAAAAGGAAATACTGGGAAACTTCGGCAGCCGCCGAGTTCACAATCGAAATAGATACAAAGACAGAGGGTGACTCTGAGTTTAATGGTCAACCCGCCTGAACAGTAATCAAGAACATTCTAAGTCAAGTAAGACCTTCGGCCAGCGCCGAGTCCTGGTATGGATGTTCGCGCTTACGGGGAAGACTATGCTAATAGTCAAAACAATGGGAGAGGTGTTTCAGGGCCGATCGGTGCCTACTTATCATCATGTCAAAACTGTGGCTAAATACTTCGCAAGCATATGGCAGAAACTTCAAGGGTATTCGCAGAACTTGTTCCCGCAAAGAAGACTTTTTTCAAGAATCTGACGATCTGATCAATCGTCTTATAGAACGTGGATACCCCAAGAGGCTAGTAAAAAGAGCACGCAAAAGAGCCTGGTACTATGATCGCGATGCACTCCTGACACCGAGACAACGCCCAACGGACATATCTAGGATGATATGCGTGACGACCTTCAGCACTAAGAGCAATCAAATAAAGAAGATCATTAATGGACATTGGAGCCTCATTTCGATGATCTTGAAATTCCGGACCCCCCTCTTCACTCCTTCAAAAAAGCGAAAAGCGTCAGAGACCATGTGGTCCGCTCTCTGCTAGACACACCCTCGCAACACACGATCCAAACGCTTTGGAATCTACCGGAAATAGTGGGACACTTCAAGTGTACAAAATGTAAGGCGTGTAAAATGGCTATCGAAACTAAACAATTCTGCTACAAACAGCATACCATTGACCTCAAAATACATTCCAACTGCAATACGTCGGACGTTATCTACGGCATTCTTTGCCCATGTGACCAAATATACATGGGACAAACGAGACAGAAGGTTAAAACAAGAATATTGCAGCATTGCAACAGAATTAGGTGTGGAACAATAGGTGCACCGTTGGTGGAACATTTCATCACGAAGCTACATAAACCTGAGTCAATGAGATGGGTGGTCCTAGAGAAAGTAACCACGGAAAGCAGGGGCGGGGACATTAACTCTATCCTAAACATAAGAGAGTGCAAATGGATGTATAAAATGGACAGCGTGACCAATGGACTTAATGAACTTGATGGCACTAATGCCCAAATGTCTATCCTTGTCATTGAGTAATGGTTTCCCTTTCCATCCAACGGTTTGCCACTAGCCCACATGTTTGTAGGTAGTGGTCTAACAATAAGGGTAGACAAGCATGCACAAAATCAAGATGTTAGGTTATTTACTGCAGCGACTTGGCCAGTATTTCCACATTGAATGCTCATTCCCTGTGAAGTATTTCTTAAATCTCTTATCCTAACTGCACCCTATAAGTTCATATGCATGCATGTGCCTCTTCAAATGTTAAGTATGATATGTTCAGTCCACAGATTTTTCTTGTTATGCTGTTACGACTCTGCACACTACATTGACAGCTGCTCATTGAATTAAGGTTCCAAATGTGCTCCCCTATGCGAGACTGTACCCTGCAACCACATCTCCATCCCGTTACGAGGCCATTGAGGGTTTACAGTATGTTTTAGATTAGGTAACACTCTAGTCTGACTGACTAACGCATAGTATATGTGGAATAACATCACCTTTAATGATACATTTTACCTTAATAACTGATTGGCTTATAGACGCGAAATGTCACATATCTCCCAGCGGTTGCTTAACATCTATGAGTCACGACTGATTGCCTTGCATTTTTTCCATTCACATGACACCAGGCAGCGATACTATGTCCGGGACTCACGCTGCCTGACTTGCATTAATTTAGCTGCTGCACTTAACGTGCACGTCTTCATTGACGTTATAAAACAACGCGCCCAACCGCGAGCTCACTCCTGTTGTAGTTACGGAGCCCGGCGTTTAATGAGAAGGTGAGAACTTGTTTTCTTCCGCCCCCAGGTTTTCTTTATTAATTACGTACCCTTGAAGTTTTCTGCCATATGCTTGCGAAGTATTTAGCCACAGTTTTGACATGATGATAAGTAGGCACCGATCGGCCCTGAAACACCTCTCCCATTGTTTTGACTATTAGCATAGTCTTCCCCGTAAGCGCAAACATCCATACCAGGACTCGGCGCTGGCCGAAGGTCTTACTTGACTTAGAATGTTCTTGATTAATGTTCAGGCGGGTTGACCATTAAACTCAGAGTCACCCTATGTCTTTGTATCTATTTCGATTGTGAACTCGGCGGCTGCCGAAGTTTCCCAGTATTTCCTTTTTTGGCACGGGTTGACTACTAATTTCACAGTCACCCGTTGTTTATTTATTCACCTAGGCTTTTTGTGTGTAGACCGATAACACACGGTGAGAACAAGCCTTCTACCTCAAGTGCGTCCGCACCGCACATATGTGGATGTTTTGCCAGAAAGCCTTTACGGCCATTTAAGCGCGATGCTCCCTATCTATGGTACTTTCCATGGAAGTTTGGCCATTTAGGGGCGATTTATTGTTGTTTTTTTTATATACCCAGCTAATACCCTAGACTTTCCTTTTTAACCAGTTCGTTTCTATGTTTCTTTAGATTGATCTAGAAATTGACAGTGATTGATTGACCTGCAATTCCCCTTGAACGTACGTGCACTGAAGGCCGTACATCCACTTTGTTTATAAGTAAGTGACAACTCAGTTCGTGGGTGTTTTTCTTCACAACACTTTAATCATTACTGTGTAAGACTACATAGGTGTCTTCTCTGTCTTTAGGAGCTCAGCTGAGCCCCACCCAACACTACTAATCAGCCCTTAAGGAACACGTCGTATGTCAAATTAGGTAACTCTCTTACCCCACTTCATACGCATTCATTATTCCTGTGACCCTAAGCTTACCCTAACGCCAGTTATCTATTAACTTTTAGGTGCTCCCTACCCCACTAGTCCTGATGAAGACCCCACCCTAAGGCTGAACTTACCTAGCATACCCACAAGGGGTCGAAACGTCGACTTCAATCTGAACGCAAGCGAGGACAACTGTAATCAATGTGACAGTGTTCATATAGTGCTATGCGTTTTCTGTGGAACAATTGACCTTTCAATAAGGCCGGATCAGCACCACCATATGATGATGATGTATATATGTCACACCACCCTGTCCTTGTCCACTACCCTCACATTTTCACTTTAATCACTACCACATTCCATTCCTTATTCCCCTCAACCTGAGCACCAAATTTTGCTAATGTTTTTGGTTTCAATTGAGATGATAGAGCAACTGCGTTGCCACGTTTACGAATCATTACTTTAATACAAATAAACTGCATAAATTTGCAAATGTGATATCTAAAATTAGGTATTGTGAATGCGTTGATTTGTTTGATTTTTGTTCTAAGCAGTCAGTGCTACTTGACCATTTCTTTACTGTACCGCACTTGTAACCCAGGTCTAGTAGCCTATTGGGTATCCCCATTGATATATAACACCTTTATGTGCAGGTAACTACCTGCGAGGGTGTATGTTCTTTTGAGACCTGCGGGTCCAAACATGTCAGAGAAAGAGACACTTTCCTATACTGAAGACTACATAAATAGTCTCATACAGGGACAGTCAGAGCTGGGTTTTCTATCATCAAACATTCCCAATATAGATTTTACCCTCAATGGGAAGATTAGTAAACTAGACCGCCTGGAGAAGAAATTAATCCGGACACGACTACATGGCCATCTCCTGACCAAATATCTCCAGGCTAACATCATCCCGTCAGGCCTTCAAGTCCGCAACGAGCCTGCCATCTTTTTTGACTCACCAAAATTTAAGGAAGGATTCAGTTTTGTGGCAAATAATTGCTCAGGCCACTGGATGGTGTTGGGCATAGAGACTGCCATTGAACAGGTGGAAAAGCTTCTGAAAGAGATTAACAACCTTAAAATTGAAATCAGTGGTGATTCAGCACTCACTAACGCCAAAGAAGCTTTGGAGAGACTGGAAAAAAATATTAAAGACTTTGATACTAACACCCAAGCCATAAAATTGGATAAATTGGCCAAAGACGTGAGGTACTACGACAAGAAGAGTACATATCCATACCTCCAGGAAGACTACTACAAGCAGGACAACCAAGGTCGCTTCTACAACAGAGGGAGAGGGGGATATAGAGGGAACAGGCGATTTACCACATTTTCAGAATCCTCTGGATCCAATAGCGCCGGAAGTGACGGAGAACAAGCAGGTACAAGCGGCAGCTACCAATACCAAGACGCCTGGTACCCACCAACACAGGCACAACCTTCTTTTTTAGAGGAAGGTCAATGGAGACCACCCAGAGGCAGAGGCTACAACTGGAACAGGACCCCCCGCAGAGGTCAGAACCAGCAGACCTGGAATACGGGCCGCCAACAGGGCCAAGGCCAAACTCAGAAGCAGGTGAGATTCCCGCAGGAGCAGCATGGAGAGATCCAGACACGCCGGCGGACGTACAGATGTTGAAAACAAAGAAGAATCCCATCATTAACTTATCATCACATGTTCTGTCTAACAACAAGATCAGTATCCTGAGCAAGGGCCTATCATTCGTGCCCACCACATACCCCAATCACTTCAACATTAAAACAGAACTTCACCGGTTCTTCCGCAAAGTAAGGTTGCGACATTACTTTAAACACTCTCCATCAGTGACATCAAGGACACACACGGGATTACGTGTACCATCTACCTTCATGCCTCCAGCCCACACGATGCCACACAGAATTCTAGCATTTGAGAGTGTGGTTCTCCGTGATGTCATGAAAGTATGTACTACCAAACAGTACACGAAGCATAACGTGACTAAGGGCGAACGAGAGGCTCTTGAAACCCTTAAGAGCAACCAGGCGATAGTGATTAAACCTGCCGATAAGGGGGGCACAATTGTTGTCCAGAACACCCCTGACTACAAAGTTGAAATTTATTCTCAACTGAACGATGGTGTAAGTTATACCAGACTCAACGCAGACCCCAGCAAAGAGGTAAAGAAGAAGATCTTAACCATCACTTAAAAAGGCAAGCAAGCGGGATATATATATGTCCACGAGTTTGAATATCTGAACACTAAACACCACGCCTCGCAACGATTTATACTTTGCCCAAAGTTCACAAGATTCTAGAGAAACCACCTGGGAGACCCATCATCTCGGGTTGTGGCTCACTCCTAGAACCGGTGTGCAAGTATATTGATTTCTTTCTAAAGCCTCTTGCGGAATCCACCACGGCATACTTACGTGACACTATGGAAATAGTCAACCTACTTGATGGAATGCCCTTCAATGTAGAAACACAATTACTAGTGACATTGGATATAGTGTCACTCTACACTAGTATTCCACAACAACCGGCACTAGAATGCATGGCTTCAGCATTAGACAGAAGATCACAACCTGCCTTTGTCCCCACTGAATTTATTGTGGAACTCTTGGAAGTGGCCATGAAGAAGAATTTCTTTCTATTCCAGAACGAGTTCTTTTTACAAACAAAGGGTGTGGCCATGGGAGCAGCCTTCGCTCCGGACCTAGCGATCCTGTACATGGATCACTTTGAAGAGAATTTCATCTTCCACCAATCCAATCCCTATAAAAACAATGTGACATTTTGGCGGCGGTATATAGACGACGTTCTATTGGTATGGACAGGGAATGAAGTAGATCTCCAGGCATTTTTTGAATGGCTCAATTTAAGATCCCAGGACATCAAATTCACCATTAAATGGCACAGGAATACGATGGATTTTCTTGACATCACTATAAAACTGGATGATGCACACCTGTACACAACACTATACAGAAAACCTGCTGAGAGGAACACACTGCTAAGGTACTCCAGCCACCACACCAGAGGCCTTCGGGACAACCTGCCATTCGGACAATTTCTCCGTATTCGCAGAAATTGTTCCCACAAAGAAGACTTTTTTCAAGAATCTGACGATCTGATCAATCGTCTTATAGAACGTGGATACCCCAAGAGGCTAGTAAAAAGAGCACGCAAAAGAGCCTGGTACTATGATCGCGATGCATTCCTGACACCGAGACAAAGCCCAACGGACATATCTAGGATGATATGCGTGACGACCTTCAGCACTAAGAGCAATCAAATAAAGAAGATCATTAATGGACATTGGAGCCTCATTTCGGATGATCTTGAAATTCCGGACCCCCCTCTTCACTCCTTCAAAAAAACGAAAAGCGTCAGAGACCATGTGGTCCGCTCTCTGCTAGCACACCCTCGCAACCCACGATCCAAACGCTTTGGAATCTACCGGAAATAGTGGGACACTTCAAGTGTACAAAATGTAAGGCGTGTAAAATCGAAACTAAACAATTCTGCTACAAACAGCATACCATTGACCTCAAAGTACATTCCAACTGCAGTACGTCGGACGTTATCTATGGCATTCTTTGCCCATGTGACCAAATATACGTGGGACAAATGAGACAGAAGGTTAAAACAAGAATATTGCAGCATTGCAGCAGAATTAGATGCGGAACAATAGGTGCACCGTTGGTGGAACATTTCACCACGAAGCTACATAAACCTGAGTCAATGAGATGGGTGGTCCTAGAGAAAGTAATCACGGGAAGCAGGGGCGGGGACATTAACTCTATCCTAAACATAAGAGAGTGCAAATGGATGCATAAAATGGACAGCATGACCAATGGACTTAATGAACTTGATGGCACTAATGCCCAATTGTCTATCCTTGTCATTGAGTAATGGTTTCCCTTTCCATCCAACGGTTTGCCACTAGCCCACATGTTTGTAGGTAGTGGTCTAACAATAAGGGTAGACAAGCATGCACAAAATCATGATGTTAGGTTATTTACTGCAGCGACTTGGCCAGTATTTCCACATTGAATGCTCATTCCCTGTGAAGTATTTCTTACATCTCTTATCCTAACTGCGCCCCATACGTTCATATGCATGCATGTGCCTCTTCAAATGTTAAGTATGATATGTTCAGTCCACAGATTTTTCTTGTTATGCTGTTACGACTCTGCACACTACATTGACAGCCGCTCATTGAATTAAGGTTCCAAATGTGCTCCCTATGCGAAACTGTACCCTGCAACCACATCTCCATCCCGTTACGAGGCCATTGAGGATTTACAGTATGTTTTAGATTAGGTGACACTCTAGTCAGACTGACTAACGCATAGTATATGTGGAATAACATCACCTTTAATGATACATTTTACCATAATAACTGATTGGCTTATAGACGCGAAATGTCACATATCTCCCAGAGGTTGCTTAACATCTATGAGTCACGACCGATTGCCCCGCATTTTTCCATTCACATGACACCAGGCAGCGTTACTATGTCCGGGACTCACGCTGCCTGACTTGCATTAATTTAGCTGCTGCACTTAACGTGCACGTCTTCATTGACGCTATAAAACAACGCGCCCAACCGCGAGCTCACTCCTGTTGTAGTTACGGAGCGGGCGTTTAATGAGAAGGTGAGAACTTGTTTTCTTCCGCCCCCAGGTTTTCTTTATTAATTATGTACCCTTGAAGTTTTCTGCCATATGCTTGCGAAGTATTTAGCCACAGTTTTGACATGATGATAAGTAGGCACCGATCGGCCCTGAAACACCTCTCCCATTGTTTTGACTATTAGCGTAGTCTTCCCCGTAAGCGCGAACATCCATACCAGGACTCGGCGCTGGCCGAAGGTCTTACTTGACTTAGAATGTTCTTGATTACTGTTCAGACGGGTTGACAATTAAACTCAGAGTCACCCTCTATCTTTGTATCTATTTCGATTGTGAACTTGGCGGCTGCCGAAGTTTCCCAGTATTTCCTTTTTTGGCACAGGTCGACTACTAATTTCACAGTCACCCGTTGTTTATTTATTCACCTAGGCTTTTTGTGTGTAGACCGATAACACACGGTGAGATCAAGCCTTCTACCTCAAGTGCGTCCGCACCGCACATATGTGGATGTTTTGCCAGAAAGCCTTTACGGCCATTTAAGCGCGATGCTCCCTATCTATGGTACTTTCCATGGAAGTTTGGCCATTTAGAGGCGATTTAATGTTGTTTTTTTTATATACCCAGCTAATACCCTAGACTTCCCTTTTTAACCAGTTCGTTTCTATGTTTCTTTAGATTGATCTAGAAATTGACAGTGATCGATTGACCTGCAATTCCCCTTTGAACGTACGTGCACTGAAGGCCGTACATCCATTTTGTTTATAAGTAAGTGACAACTCAGTTCGTGGGTGTTTTTCTTCACAACACTTTAATCATTACTGTGTAAGACTACATAGGTGTCTTCTCTGTCTTTAGGAGCTCAGCTGAGCCCCACCCAACACTACTAATCAGCCCTTAAGGAACACGTCGGATGTCAAATTAGGTAACTCTCTTACCCCACTTCATACGCATTCATTATTCCTGTGACCCTAAGCTTACCCTAACGCCAGTTATCTATTAACTTTTAGGTGCTCCCTACCCCACTAGTCCTGATGAAGACCCCACCCTAAGGCTGAACTTACCTAGCATACCCACAAGGGGTCGAAACGTCGACTTCAATCTGAACGCAAGCGAGGACAACTGTAATCAATGTGACAGTGTTCATATAGTGCTATGCGTTTTCTGTGGAACAATTGACCTTTCAATAAGGCTGGATCAGCACCACCATATGATGATGATGTATATATGTCACACCACCCTGTCCTTGTCCACTGCCCTCACATTTTCACTTTAATCACTACCACATTCCATTCCCTATTCTCCTCAACCTGAGCACCAAATTTTGCTAATGTTTTTGGTTTCAATTGAGATGATAGAGCAACTGCGTTGCCACGTTTACGAATCATTACTTTAATACAAATAAACTGCATAAATTTGCAAATGTGATATCTAAAATTAGGTATTGTGAATGCGTTGATTTGTTTGATTTTTGTTCTAAGCAGTCAGTGCTACTTGACCATTTCTTTACTGTACCGCACTTGTAACCCAGGTCTAGTAGCCTATTGGGTATCCCCATTGATATATAACACCTTTACGGATGTGATCCGCACTGGGCTACCGCCATGTCGATTCGTGGGTCATGTCATTTTTTTTTGGCAGCTGCCTTGCTATCGGACATGCAGTGTTACTTGCATAGTCAGTTTGGGTCACAGAGCCGCTGCTTTGCTGGATTCAGCACATGTGCACGGGTCGGTTGTGATATTGGTGATAGGGGGGGCACATTGTGGATGGGGGCCTACTTGGCGTTTCTATGTGTGCTGCAGTGTGCCAAGGCAATCAGGGACATGTTCCACGGTCATTGTGGGTGTGCTGTGTGCTACACGTAATTGTGCATGTGTGCCATTGTGCCCATCTCCACCCGTCCCCCCGTCCCTAGTCGTTACTCACCCTGTTGCTGTTGGGTCAGGTCGTATCGTGCTGTGTCCAGGCCCCCCAATCCTGCCACCGTCTCCTCACTGCTGACTGTGGCCACCATTTGCTCCAGCTCATCCAGCTCCTCCTGTGTCGCAGGACTCCCACCTCCAGTCGCCGTTGCTGCCTCCCTGTTGGCGGCAAGCTTATGTTTGGTCTGACTTTTCAGATCATGCCAGCGCCTCTTGACCTCCTCCAGTGACCTCCTCGACACTCCGACCTCATTGACGTTGGTGACGATGGCCTGCCATATTTTGGTTTGGGTTGCCAGTGCCGCAGTGGAGGTGCCAAACAGTTGTTGATGGTGTTCGGTCACCCCCGTGACAATGATCCGGTCTTCCTGCGGACTGTACCCGGTCTTCCTCTTCCTCTAGTCCTTGCCCTTCCCCGAATGCGGGGTTCCTGGCTGGTCCTCTGTAGGGCTTGTGGTGTTCGGCTTGTCCTCTGCACTCGGTCCGGGTGCATCCATGTTGCTACGCAGTTTGAATTGTTTTTGGGCTTTTTTTTTTCTTTCTTTTATGGTGCTTTTTCCCGCAGGACGCGTGTGATTTGCAGGCCTGTGGCTGGTGTTCACTGAATTCTGTACTGCGATTGGCCTCATCGCATGATTTCTCGCGTTTTACATTTTTTCGGCGTGGCGTTGATTTTCACGCTGACATTTGACGCGTTATCTGGTGACTATCGCATGCTACCGCCTTGTTGTGAATTCCACGTTGACACGGGGTTATTTTCCCGAGATAGGCTGCGATTTTGAAAGTTGCATTACGCTTGCGGTAGTTATCACACGCTCTTGTGAATATACCCCCTGGAGTACTAAGAAAGAAGGCTTAAGAGACAAATTTATACAATTAGAGAATCTCAAGACAGCAGAATTATTGAAATGGTGAGACGCAGCAACTCTTAAACAGTATCTTACCTTAAATAGAATACTGCGTTGTTTAAGAGCACAAATAGTACCAACGTACGACGATCTGGAACCTGATTTGCTAGCACAATGGGAAAAGGAACTCACCATTAGCTCTAGAAGCCTGATCAATATTTTGATTGAGGATGCAGACAGGAAGATCACGAAATTACTGCAGGAGATTCAGACCTTGGAAGATGAAATAAAGTCATTAAATCTTCCAGAAACAACAGAGAAAAACCATGCTATCTTAGAGGAGACGGACCTAATATTTGTATTCCATAAGGGAAGTTTAGAGTATTCTGATTTCGTTTCTCTCTAAGATGGCGGGATCTCTCGCTTAGTTTTTAGGAATATGTGGCGGTTCGTCACATGGTACAGGTGAGAGTACTAGTACAAGTTGTTTGATCGTGACGTTTCGTCAAATGGTACGGATGCGATTGAAAATACGGGAGCATTAATTAATACTGTTTGATGTTGCTTGAAACAGATGATTTAGGTTCTATGATTCTAGTTGGGGTCATTACCATTGCGATCAATATTGTGACTGCTTAGGAAACCACGATTAGGTTATTGCTGTAATATGACAATACATTGATATTGCCGTTTTTTACTTTATACGCATTCAGGCTGAGAAACGCACATTGTGCGGAATACATGATAATTTGTTTTAGTCCCCAGAACTATGGGTTTACTATATTATTTCAAGATTACGGACGCGCGTTTGTTGAGTAACATGTGACATTCTATCACGTGACATAGCAGGGTGTATAAAACTCCATTTAAAGATGCCGCCCATGGTACACGCCAACCGGAGGGATTTCCTGCACGAGGGAACCCTTACAGGTACGTTGTGGAGTTACGCTCTTTCCTTGCACGGGTTACGGCAAACGGTACGGAGGTTGCATGTTGATGGTGGGGGGAGACCGTGGCTTTTTGAAGGTTGGGTACAGAATTTTGATAGCTACCTATGGTGGATTGCTCGTTTCTTAAAACAGTACTTTTTAAAAAGTTAATCGCATTGTTAGGAGACTTAACATCATGGTTATTAGTGTTATCCCTACCAGATAGATGATTGCTTTGGTTAAATTGATATTGGCAGGGAGTTACGATTAGGTCTTATGTACATTCCCGCTCACTTTCATCTCCCATAGTGTGAATTGGATGTTGGAAATAATATGTTTAGAACAATGTGTAAACCATTATTACGACTAGAGGTACTGTGTTTCTGACCCGCACCAGTACCCTCTCATTAAATTAATGCTGTTTGAATTTGCAGCAATGTTGGGAGCCTCTCCCTAATATTTTAATTACACAGAGGTTATTATCAAACGTAGCGGTGACTTGAACACACCATGATGTGTTATTCTGATATTGGAATTGTTTCCTTTTTTTAGGTCATGAACACGTGATCTTCCCTACAAACCATATACAAATTATATCTTTACTTCCATACTTGTGTTGTGTGCTATTTGGTATTTACTCAGTGCTGTACCATACATGTCCAAAGGGGAGCATATTGGCTCTCACATAATATACCACTTACCGATTTGAATAAATCATGAGATCTGATGTGGCTCCCGTACTAATCTTAGTCCTGGTGGCTGTTTCTCCTTTTTACTGTGATTATAGCAAGTGGAAGACTTGATACATTGGAAATAGTCTTACGAACGTCGTACTTCTACCTCACTTGCAAAGAACTATTTAGCAAGTTTTAAGGTGATTTTTTCTGTTTGGTATTACTTATAATACCTTTTTCTGTTATAACCCTGAGATGGAACTGGATAACGGGTTGTATTTATATTTACAGTACTTCAATATATTTTACTTCTATTACGGCGTTCTATCCTGATTGCATAGTGTAATGAGCTGGCAAAATTCTTTTCAGGTGATGATTTGTAGATTGCTTATGGGTTCTGAGACTTGGGTACTTTATAGCTTTGGATTTTCTTCTCTGGAATTTCTTCCTTCATTTCGTCACAAACTCAGTGCGATGTTGGCTTTGCTCTCTTTTGACTTATTTACTCCACGCCTGGGTGATGGACACTTCTCAAGTATCATTTACGGGTGTTGGATATATTTTTCTATGACAGAATGGTCAAGTAATTGGTTTTTTTTGGGGGGTTTACAGCCCTGAAGAAGTCACATGTGTGTTACGACACACGATGAAACATGTGTTGGCTGTTTTTGTGATTGTACCTTTGAATCAAGCTGTGTCTTGGAAATATTACCTGACTGAATCTTGAATAAAGGATACCTGAATAAAGAATCGGAACTTGGATCAATACTTAAGGACTTTCTCAATTTTACTGATTTAAAAACATGAATTTATTGTGTGCTCGGGGTAAACCCTTTGTTTCTGTTGTATCCCGTCTGCTGTGGGGATTTATGAGGTTGAATTGGTAGCCAACCCCTCTCCCCTTGGAGCACCATCCTTTACCAATTTTTGTATCTTTACACTGCCCGATACTGTAGTTGAGTGCCCGGTCTGCTGGTTTCTTGCCTGGTTACCAATAAATACTTTCTGTTTTTTGTGTGACCCCATTCTGATAATTTCACCTATAATTCAACATTGTTAGATACCTTACAGGCTTGAATTGTTGAAATGGGTGAGAAAATACAAAGCTGTTCCGGACAGGTGACTCCAAAATATGTCTTACCTGAGTGTACCAAGAACTCATTTAAAGAAGTACTGATTGTTTTACAGCATTTACATGGTGCTTCATACCCCTAGGTAGCCAGCGGTTGAAGTGCATATAAATAAGTGTGGGAGCTCTGAGACTGAGTACAATGGGGACGGATCCGTGAGTGTGGGGGTGGGGTCTGAGACATGACATGGCTAATAAGAATAAAACATTCTCTAACTATTTTGTTAGCCTTTTACCTATATATATATGGCACACCTTACATGTAAAATAATTGTAAGTTAAACTAATCTGTGTGAAATGCGTTGTTCTGGTAGGAAAGCTCACTTGGTTAATGCAATGAGTTCAGATGTCTGCACGTCTAACCGGAAGAGTCCCTTTTGTTGCACTGGGGAATACTGACATTCATGTTTATAGTGCTATGACGCCCCAGCCTGTGACAGAAAGCACTGTGACTATGTAAGTCATTAGTTTAAAAAAGGTATTGCACACAGTATAAAATAGGGAGCTTCAGTTTAAAAAATGTTTGCACCCAACATAAGATTTTTGATTAAAGTTGTATTTTTCAGCAATAGCAATTAATCAGCCTGAACCTGGTGCAAACCGTTTTTAATAGGTTTCAATTAAGAGGATGCGCCCTAGAAATGGTAGCATGTTAGAGTATCTCTGAAAAGAATAACTCTGCCATTACGAAGCTTCAAATGAGCCATCAATTAAAGCCAATAGTTGCTGATCAATCAATTGAACGTTTACAATTATTTCAGCTAGAATGCATCCTGTGGATAAGGATGTTTCTTCTTTAGCTCTGTCACTTCTCTCCCTTCACAATACAGGGGACCCTCTTCTTCTCCTTCAGCCTTGGACAACACAAGGTCAACATTAACTATTCAGGAACAGGTTTTTTTTTTTAAAGGATGGGACCTGTTTTGTTAAAATTTAATAAGCTTGGGGAAGTAGTTCCCAAAAGATCCTGCCCACTTCGACCATGTGTATAGGGCATGTAGCACCTCCCATGCTGGTCAGCAAGCTAACCATATGAGACTGCATAGTCTCCCAAGGGTGTTGTAGTAAGAGTGTGGCTATTTGGGAAGTGTTTTGGTGTTGTGCGTGAGTGACCATAGAGTACTCTTATCTTGTCTCGGGGTGCAGTGTTGAGGGTTGCGATGGATGAAAACAGTGTGAGCGACAGACGAGCGGGCTTGTCCTACGTTGGTGGCTAGGATTAGATCTGCTTATCCCTGTTTGTTTGTGGTTTCTTCCTTTCAGAACCTTTCAAGCTATTTACAGCACAAGGATGCCAGGTAGGCACAATGGAGTCTGCAGTTCCAATATGGTGGACAGAGAAAGATCAGGGCAGCTCAAGTACCTAGCGCTCCACATCCATAGGGACTGACCCTATATGACTCTTTCTTCCTATACAAACTAACAGGCCACAGAAGTCTTAGGATCGTGCTCTGTTAATGTAAATGAAAAATATGTAGAATCTTTTTAAATCCTCTCCATTTTATTTTATTTGTACAATTTTATGTAGTGCAGAAAGGGCCCAAGAGGTGGTCAAAATGCCATGCAAAGGTAAGTACTACCAATAGCAGCAGGCCCCTGAAACCCCTGCGGCTCAAAGCGTTCCCAAACACTTCAGGGCTCCCCAACCCTTCAGGGAGTCCTCATTCCTCCCAAGACCATTGAATGTTTGTCAGATATGGGATGCTCAGGGGCCTGCTCTCAGTCTGCGGAGGGCTGGGGGATTTTTTCACGTTACACCATTGCATCAACTAAGAATTTATCATTTCAAAGAAATCCACATCAGGACCAAGCAGTTTACCCAATTCTAGGGTGCTTCTTTTGTCGATCCTCCAAGCATTAAAGGCTGAGTTCACCGGGCCTTGGTTCAAACTGCATCCTGTGGATTATTTTAAGATTCCAGCAGGGAGCGCCCAACCCACTGAGCTATCTTGCCAGTTTGGGCACCCTTTCAGTGTTCAGCTTCTGTTGCTGCATTTATTGGCTAACTTTCCGAGAGGTGACACCTTAGCAATTATAAGGCAAATGTAATCAAAGATGGTGGTTTTGAAATAGTGTTGGACCAGAGGGTTCCACTGTGGAAGGTGCGGAGGCTTGTGAACGATGTAATCAATCTATAGGAATGGGACTATACCAGAAGGCAGCAGAAAGATAACACAAGGAAGCGTCTAGTAGATTATATAGGGGGATGGAGTCAGGCAGGAGGAAGGAGATACAGGCAGTGACGTCATGTGCCGGCCAAGAAGTCAGAATAGGGCCAACGACTGGAGGGCCCCATAATTGTGAGCGGTGACAGCCTTAAGGTTGTTGTGCCTCAGTTTGGGGAAAAGGTGGGCACCTTCCAGCGACATCCATAAACGGATTAAAAACCTGCTCATAGCAAGATGTCCCAACATGAGAGAAATATTGCAGCAAGATACCGTGATATAAGGCAAATATCTCAAAAAGATGCACCGACACGAGGCAGAGAGAGCTGGAAGTTGAACAAAAGCCCCTCCTTGGGGCTATAGAAGCTTTAATTCAAGCCTGATCAATAGATGTCTGTCTGAAAAGGGGAGCCCTGAAGCAGAACGGGCGAGACTCTCTGCCAGGCTTCATTGTGTGCGCTGCTCAGTGTGCTGTTGTGTGTTCGATGCCTGAGTGATTTCTAGGTGACATCATTGGTGGGAACATGGGGATCGCTCACTACAAAGTCAGTGCCTTCCACCTCGGCGGTGTGGGGAGTGAAACCAGCAATGACAGACTGCCCCTCGCTATTTGGAATCACTATTGGAAATTCGAGTGAACCAGTTTCAACTGGTGCTTACTGCATCTAGCCGCAGAGTATAGTTTTTGGACATTATTAAACATTGCCCAAAGAAATTCTCTAGTTTAAAATAAATATAAAAATTAAACGTGCATGCTTTTAGACATGGGCAACGAATTCCAAGATGCGAATGAAATCAGCTGAAATCTACTGCATAACATTTTAATAGATGTCTAAAACATCCCAAGTTCATTACCCGGATTCAGTAGAAGCCATTTTTGACTGAAAATTCTACCAGGTTAGATAAAATACGTTACAGTAGTGAAGTGCGAGCCTTCCTTGCGCCCCCTTCTACACAGAGTAGAAAAGCAATGTACTGTCTTCTGCGTTTATGTCTGCAAGGGGACAGGACCTCCTAAGAGATGAGTTTGGGCTATAACTAGGGAAAGGCTCACCCCACAAACGGAAAAAAGACTATTATAGCCGACAGTGCATGCAATGAGCATGTTGACTCTGATATGGGAGGCTGGTAGGCAACGCAGATCTCAGTACGGCGAATACAAAATGGCTCCCGTCCATTCTTGTAAAGGAAGATGGTCCTAGGCTTCCTCTAACGTCCTGAGATCCTTCCTAATGGAGGGTAGGACAAGCACTGCACCGAGATGAGATGCATTCCAGAGGAGTGCACCTTGTGCATTGTTGCACGTCCCCCCTTCCCCTTGAAGTCAGCAGGCTTTGCAATCTTGCGATGTCTTATCAGGGGTATAGTTTTGGGCAATGGCGTGGGACCAACTTTCATTGGTATTTCGTAAGTTCTCCTTTGAAGGGCTTGTAGGTTGTGCATAGATTTTAACATTTGATCCTTAGCTGCACGGGAGCATGTGGAGGAGTTCTCCAGAAATGAAGGTGGGTGGGCGCATTGGGTGGTAGGATGTGATCTTACTTTCACTGGTTCTGGCAGACTCTGGCTATCTAACTATGGATCCTCCCTGATGTCTCAATTCCATTTTAAGGTGCTCACTTTAGGCTATATTCACTGCTAGATTTGGACAAAATAAGTGCAGGCGGCCAAAGTTTTACTTAGGAACTCAAAGCCGGTGCTTCCGAATACGGGGATTGTTGAGTTCCAAGGTAGCCGAGTCTTGATTCCACCTCATGCCTCTTTCTCCACCATATGTATGCTTCCTATCTCTTAGTCTCACTCTTGCAGGTTCTTCTTCATCCCAGCTTTCTCCTCCATCACTGTTTTCCTATCTTTCTCTTCCTCCTTAGTGTCCCTTTTCTTCCTCTCTCTCACCCTTAGTCATAATGAAACATATGTCCAGGTCCCCAAAAATCAGCGCAGGTGCCCACCATCTGAAATCACCGAGGTAAATAAGCAGTGGTGAAACTGTATTAGTCTGAATAGGACTATCAGTGAAAATGTTGCTAGGTCGTAGACCTTTGCATTTTACGAACTTGAAGTTCAAATGGCAGATGCTGGTTACGAATGGACCAGCTCTTTAACTAAACTCGAGAGGATACTTGACCCAACCTGTGTAGTCAATAAACTTGCAACAAAAAATTTCCCACAAGGAAAGGTGTTTGTGTCAGCCACTAACCTTACCACAGCATAACCTGAGTAATACTGATCTCTCGCACAACTTAGGAAGAAACATAAAACCTGGCTGTTCTAACTAGCTTAGTCGAACCTCCCGGCAATAACCTCTGTTCTGTGCAGCATACACTTAAGATACAATGCGCATTATGAATAACATAGCATAACATAGCATAGCATAACATAACATAACATAACACGGTGAACTCTTCTCTGTATATCATTTATATTTAGCACAACAGCCGAGTTCTAGTGGTAAGAGGGAAGTCAGCATCGACTCAAATGTGCAGTTTCTTTCCCCTCCTTGCATGTTTTGAGGGCTTCCCCAGATTGAGTTGACAGTCAGTAGAATGTCTTTCTTTACTTTAGGTTTGGGTATTATAATCCCATCCTTTCACTTGTAGCTCCCCCTCATACAGAAAAAGAAGGGCCAAAGGTACTAAAAGTTCTTCACCGAGGGCTCCAGGCTGGTCCAAGTCTGACATGCATCTGTGGGTCTGCTGCAGCGCTTAATTTGTAAAAAAAGAAAGAAAGAAGGGGCGCAAAGTATTTTTCAGGTCACAACAGGTTTCGCCACCCACTGTGCTTGCCAGCACTACCAAATGCATGTACCAGTGCTACCTACCAACCATTGCACTCCTAGAAACGTGACAATTTGGACTATTCCAAGTTAACCAAAGCTATAGAAATGACATGGGGGCGCTGGTATCACTATTTTTCATGTACATATATGTGTTTAACTCTCTATTGCTGTGCTCTGCTTAATAAAAGACATATAGTGCTTAATGTGCAGTGAGCTGTCAGAAATAAGTGCCAATATCATGAACATGAAAAAACTTGGCCCAAATTAAGTTAAATTAAAAAACAAAAAACAAAAACGATAGATTTAGGCCCAGATCTCTGTACTGGGGTGAATGTATGACATTGTTCTACATTCTGTCCATCAATTGTTCTTTTTGCATTTGTCACCCCGAGTGGGACGGGTATGCCCAGAAGTGGGTCCCATGCTCTCCATGCCATTGGATTCAAGCTATCCTGGCTGATGAGGGGTGAAACCCCGAAACCGGTCCTAGGATGCTTGTTTCCAGTCCAGGGAGTACCTGGCCTGGCAGTTCGCGTTGGACTGCTCCCATTGGGCACAGGGTCAAGACTGATTTGCATATGGCTGGGTTCAAACTGGAATGGCATAGTGAGCAAAAAAACGATGGATTTAGGCCCAGAACTCTCTACTGGGGTGAATGTATGACATTGTTCTACATTCTGTCCATGAATTGTTCTTTTTGCATTTGTCACCTCGAGTGGGACGGGTATGCCCAGACGTGGGTCCCGTGCTCTCCATGCCACTGGATTCAAGCTATCCTGGCTGATGAGGGGTGAAACCCCGAAACCGGTCCTAGGATGCTTGTTTCCAGTCCAGAGAGGACCTGGCCTGGCAGTTCGGGCTGGACTGTTCCCATTGGGCACAGGGTCAAGACTGATTTGCATATGGCTGGGTTCAAACTGGAATGGCATGGTGAGCAAAAAAACGATGTATTTAGGCCCAGATCTCTGTACTGGGGTGAATGTATGACATTGTTCTACATTCTGTCCATCAATTGTTCTTTTTGCATTTGTCACCCTGAGTGGGATGGGTATGCCCAGACGTGGGTCCCGTGTTCTCCATGTCACTGGATTCAAGCTATCCTGGCTGATGAGGGGTGAAACCCCGAAACCGGTCCTAGGATGCTTGTTTCCAGTCGAGGGACCAGGGAAGACCGGGCCTGGCAGTTCGGGCAGGACTGTTCCCATTGGGCACAGGGTCAAGACTGATTTGCATATGGCTGGGTTCAAACTGGAATGGCATGGTGAGCAAAAAAACAATGGATTTAGGCCCAGATCTCTCTACTGGGGTGAATGTATGACATTGTTCTACATTCTGTCCATCAATTGTTCTTTTTGCACTTGTCACCCCGAGTGGGACGGGTATGCCCAGACGTGGGTCCTGTGCTCTCCATGCCACTGGATTCAAGCTATCCTGGCTGATGAGGGGTGAAACCCCGAAACCGATCCTAGGATGCTTGTTTCCAGTCCAGGGAGTACCTGGCCTGGCAGTTCGGGCTGGACTGTTCCGATTGGGCACAGGGTCAAGACTGATTTGCATATGGTTGGGTTCAAACTGGAATGGCATGGTGAGCAAAAAAATGAAGGATTTAGGGCCAGGTCTCTGTACTGGGGTGAATGTATGACATTGTTCTACATTCTGTCCATCAATTGTTCTTTTTGCATGTGTCACCCCGAGTGGGACGGGTATGCCCAGACGTGGTTCCCGTGCGCTCCATGCTACTGGATTCAAGCTATCCTGGCTGATGAGGGGTGAAACCCGAAACTGGTCCCAGGATGCTTGTTTCCAGTCCAGGGAGGACCTGGCCTGGCAGTTCGGGCTGGACTGTTCCCATTTGGCACAGGGTCAAGACTGATTTGCATATGGCTGGGTTCAAACTGGAATGGCATGGTGAGCAAAAATACGATGGATTTTGGTCCAGATCTCTGTACTGGGGTGAATGTATGACAGTGTTCTACATTCTGTCCATCAATTGTTCTTTTTGCATTTGTCACCCCAAGTGGGACGGGTATGCCCAGACGTGGGTTCCCTGCTCTCCATGCCACTGGATTAAAGCTATCCTGGCTGATGAGGGGTGAAACCCCGAAACTGGTCCTGGGATGCTTGTTTCCAGTTCAGGGAGGACCTGGCATGGCAGTTTGGGCTGGACTCTTCCCATTGGGCACAGGGTCAAGACTGATTTGCATATGGCTGGGTTCAAACTGGAATGGCATGGTGAGCAAAAAAATGAAGGATTTGGGCCCAGATCTCTGTACTGGGGTGAATGTATGACATTGTTCTACATTCTGTCCATCAATTGTTCTTTTTGCATTTGTCACCCGGAGTGGGACGGGTATGCCCAGACGTGGATCCCGTGCTCTCCATCTCACTGGATTCAAGCTATTCTGGCTGATGAGGGGTGAAACCCTGAAACCGGTCCTAGGATGCTTGTTTCCAGTCCAGGGAGGAACTGGCCTGGCAGTTCGGGCTGGACTGTTCCCATTAGGCACAGGGTCAAGACTGATTTGCATATGGCTGGGTTCAAACTGGAATGGCATGGTGAGCAAAAAAACGATGGATTTAGGCCCAGATCTCTGTACTGGGGTGAATGTATGACATTGTTCTACATTCTGTCCATCAATTGATCTTTTTGCATTTGTCACCCCGAGTGGGACGGGTATGCCCAGACGTGGGTCCCGTGCTCTCCATGCCACTGGATTCAAGCTATCCTGGCTGATGAGTGGTGAATCCCCGAAACCGGTCCTAGGATGCTTGTTTCCAGTCCAGGGAGGAACTGGCCTGGCAGTTCGGGCTGGACTGTTCCCATTGGGCACAGGGTCAAGACTGATTTGCATATGGCTGGGTTCAAACTGGAATGGCATGGTGAGCAAAAAAACGATGGATTTAGGCCCAAATCTCTGTACTGGGGTGAATATATGACATTGTTCTACATTCTGTCCATCGATTGTTCTTTTTTCAAATTAAGTGCTAGGCTGCCATTCTTATAAGTGGCCCATTTGGTAATTAACCTTTCAAGTGGGCGGCCGCAACCTGGCCACACAGCTCACCTGAACTCAGTGCTTAATTTGAGCTGGTGGTTGTGTGGAAATAAAATCTATAATTATGCCCCTTCGCTGCCCTCTGCGCGATCTAATTATGCCCCTTTGCGCGATCCCCTTTGCGCGATTAATAATTGCCCACATTAAAAGCCGACACCATTTTGTTTTTAATTCACCCTTTGGTGTCCCAAGACCCCGAGCACGAGCACGACACCCCTGCACCTGGTTTTCCTCATTTTCACCATCTGTCTCTGTGGTTTCTGCCAAGTCCGGGAAACCAGTACATGAGTTCCTGCTCCCCGCAGAGATGGTTCATGTTTCTGACATGAAGCACGAGCACAAACCCCCAAATGAGGAAGCCTTCCCCTTCCAACTGTCAGACTATTTCACATCGCAAGTCCCCTCACGAAGCCTAAGACACGCCCCATTTCTTCACACTCTGCTCCTCTTGCTGAATCTTTGTTCCTCTATCTGCCACGACCTGTTTGTTCCTCTATTTTGACTCGTGACCAAGACTGTATAAATATTCTGCTGTTGAAAATAAAGACCCCCACTTAAAGAGAGGGACTTGAGAGATTGCTCCTGTGCCCGCTTGGTGCTGGAAGCGCTCCCTTTAACTCGAGTTATTGGTCTTCTCCTCCTTCATTTGAGCACCACGGACTCCTCGCTTTGCATTGACAAGAAATTATGATTTATTAAGCATAGAAATTCAGAAATGAGGTAATAAGTAAATTTAATTTACCACAGTAATTGGCGCCGAACAGGGACCTTCCCTTTCCCCCACGCACCGGCGATATTGGACCCGGTACTGTCCCCTCCTGACCGTTGACGGACTTCAAAAGTGCACAACGCGGGAATTCCCGCTAACTCCCTCGAGGCGAAGAGGGGACCGACTGCGGCCCAGCATCCACACGAGGCGGTGAGGAAATAGCGGAACGTCCTGAACCAAAGCCCAACCTGCGAAGCAGACGAGTCCGAGGTTCTACAAATCCCACCTTGAAACTGCGCGCCGCGTTTCCCAAAATCTTCAAGAGGCCTTCCAGTTACTTTTCGGTGAGTACTGCTGAAAAGTATAAAAGCGAACCCACAGCTTTTGTGGGGGCGGTAAAGATACTGCGTTTTTTGGTTTCTCACCTATCTTTGGTGAGGACTACTAAAACTAGTATAAAGACGGACTCACTACCTTGTGGGCACGGTAAAGATACATGTTTTTTGTGGGTTTCTCACTTATTTTGTGAGGACTACTAAACTAGTATAAAAGACGGACTCACCTCTTTCGTGGGTACGGTAAAGATATTTGTTCTGTTTATGTTTTTCTCACTTCTAAAATCTTTGAAAGTCTTGCCATCATGCCTATTTTCTCGAAAATACGTAAGATGGCAACCAAAAGGAGTATTCTTGAGAAGGAAATTCCCTTCCTCCTCGGGATACTCCAGGACACTTCATGTATGCAAAACATGGTGTCGGTGCACTTATTTATTGTGATCTATGTGTAGAATATACTAAAGACCTAGAACTCAGATATAGATGGCCTGAAAATGGTAGTTTTGATACGGAGTGTATTATGAAATTAGAGGAACAGTTATGGAAGAAAAAGAGAGTCCGCCAGTCACAGAGTGACTCAGTAGAATTATGGAGAAAAGAAGCCCATAGGAGGCAACAGAAGGAATTGCATAAAGTTGAAAAGGGTAAGAGAATGTCAGAGCAGGCCAAGAAAGAACAGTTACAAGAAATAGGGAAAGAAGTAGTTAGTG
Organism: Calotriton arnoldi; assembly: GCA_963921515.1. Lineage (NCBI taxonomy): Eukaryota > Metazoa > Chordata > Amphibia > Caudata > Salamandridae > Calotriton > Calotriton arnoldi. The sequence continues at coordinate 1,936,412 of CAWUFW010001366.1, read as the reverse complement.
AAAGGAATAAAAGGGAACAATAAGCCATTTCTACTGGTTTTTATCCTGTATTGCCATCTGCACCTGAAAACCTTAACATTGCATCAGCACAGCCTACAGCCCCACCACCAGAGGATACTTTTACTAATTTTCTCTTAGATACTCCACCACCCTATGAAGTTCCAGTCATTCAACACCCTCTGCCTCCGCCACCCCTTTCACAACATAACGCACCACCTCTCACTCCAGAAGGGGGTGCCGTAGGTCCAGACCCAGGTAAAACAATTCCCGACTGCCCCTATGACCCGACTCCGAGCAACACAGGGGAGGCGGGCCGAATAAGTAAAATACTTCATGACTCCTGGGAAGAAATAAGACATCTACCAGCAATTGACACGTTTCTTCAAGCGGCCTCTGAGTTTCTTCGTACTGGAGAGAACTCACGAGCCATTAACGCTATGACTACAAGAAGATCACACCCTGTAAAAATGCACATGTATAGGTTCCTCCTTTGCTGTTTCATAAAACACATACAAGCAGAGGAAAGAAATGTACCAGTTTCACTTTTTGACTTATTAGATTCCGCATCCGACCACACTAGTCTAGAACTTATAAATGATGCACTAGACAGGTTCACCCGTAATGTGACCCGTATTCTGCAAAACTTGCAAACAAATGAAGAGAATAAGAAACGAGGAGGAAATTACTGAACCTACTGAAAAAGTCCTACCCGTTCGTTCTTCCGCCCCTAATTCACGAACACCCCCGCCTACATTCCTCCAAGGTCACTCTGAACGGTCATCTCCAGATGAGTTATTTGAAAATACATCCAATGCATTAGACTACTGGTTAGACCAGGAACCTCCGCTTACACCGGAGGAAGAGGAAATAGCCAGAACTGCGACCCTATGGGTCTCTCAATATAAGATATATGACAATGATCTCATAGCCCAGCTTTTTCTAGCATTACCACGCTCACATCAAAGATTAGCAAGTCTCTACATGGTACAACATCTCATCACACTCAATGACACTCATTTTAAACATGATCCAAGACTCGAAGATTTTCTGTCTGACTGCGCTGATAACATGTTCCTCCACAATAGTTCAGTTTTTCTTAACACATTTATAGATTTTAGACAGAAATACCAGAAAGTGACTGGATATAGATCTCCCCATAATACGTGTGGATCAACTAATAGACTTCCTCAAACACGCCAGTTCCCCATGAGAGAGGTCCACCCCAGAGCTGACACGAATGGCGCGCTACAACGCGTCTTCATTTATGTACCCTTGACAAAACTTGAGTTACTAAGGATGAAAGAGATGGTTCCCTCCCACTCAAAGGATCCTGCTGGATTCTTTAAGGAATTAGGAGATGTATTAATGATGGGAACATATACTCTTTCTGATATCACAGCAATTCTGAAATTATTGTTGCCATCAGGTATATATGACAAACTAAGAGAAAAAGATTGGGAAGTAGCAGGTGAACACATTAAATGGACTGAACTTCAGAATGACGAAAATACTAGAGTAGCAGGTCAAGGTATAGGAGACAAACTAAAAGCACTTCCTGGCACTATTTTAAAGGTGCTACCACAGTTACTAACAGTGAAAAAGGAGGACTGGGATGCCATTTCCTCCTGCAAACAGAAACATGGTGAAGACATAGGAGATTATTACACTAGACTTGAAAAGTGTTTTGCGGTAAATAGCGGCCTTACGCCAACAAGTGAAGCTTACCCGCATCTGTTTGTTTCCAAATTAGTAGATAACGCCTTGCCAGCCATTAAGGACAGAGTACTAAAAGTAGAAAGTACCTGGCAAGCACATACACCTCCACAGGTGTTACAAATGCTACAATATCACCAGAATCGCATTAGGGATGAAGAGGAAAATGATAAGAAATGCATGAAAGACACAAAGATGAAAGCATTAGTAGCCCAAACTGCACCCCAGCGTCAACAGACACCAAGTAGCCAGACAAATATAAAAAGCACTTGTAATTATTGCAAAAAGATGGGACACTTCGTTAAAGATTGCCCTGTCTTAAAGCACAATTTGGCTACTGGTAAGACCCAGCCACGCCCATATCAGCCAAAACAGAATGATTCCCTAGACAGTTCAACACCTTCAGTTCCACTGACAACACAAATGGCCCAAATGAATATTATAGACAGCGCCTACACTGAATATTACCCAGATTTCTCATGATGTTGCCCAGAGAGAGAAGATGACAAACTGCCCCTAATCCCCATTCCAGTAGATCAGACAGGTCCATTTATAGAGGTCCGACTTCTTGGGGAGGATAGGAAGTTTCTACTAGACACTGGGGCCAGTAAAACAACAATAAGCCATCAAGAGGTCCCAGAGGCTCCTCTCTCGGGTTCAAAAAGTATTTCTCTGGGTTTCTCGGGACAACCTGTGACAAACGTCACGTCAAAGCCACTGCCCTTGCAGGTTGGTCCCCTCATGACAACTACAGATCTTATATTGACAAAATCATGTCCAGAAAACTTGCTTGGTATAAAAACATTGAAAGAATTAGGAGCTGTCATTGTTTGCTCACCTACAGATGTCAGACTATTTCTGCGAGATTTCAAGGGCCACTACACAAGTAGAGAATTAGATGAGCGTTTGAAAGATTTGCCACACACCCTGTGGGCCACTGATTCCACCACAGTAGGATGTATGGAGATAACACCTCACAAGGTTACACTGAAAGAGGGAGCCCAACTACCACGCATAAGGCAATACAAAATTCCACCTCAGGCTGAACAAGCATTAATGTTAATTATTCAGGACCTAATACAGTCAGGTGTGATTAAGGAAACAACTTCTAACATTTGCAATTCCCCTGTTTTACCAGTTCATAAAAAAGTGGAACCAGGAACACCACCTGTCTACAGACTAGTGGTGGATTTGAGAGAGCTCAATAAATGTGTCGTTCCACAACACCCTGTGGTTCCAGACATCTCCACCCTACTCACAGCCATAGATGCGGAAGCAACGCATTTTTCAGTCATTGACTTGAAAACGCATTCTTTAGCATACCTATTCACCCAGACAGTCAATACCTTTTGGCTTCTCCTTACAAGGACGAAGTTTCCAATTCACAAGAGCTCCTCAAGGTTTCACAGAGAGTCCAAGCGTATATAGCCAAGCATTAAAAAGACAACTAGATACTGTTCAAATGCCCACGGATACAGCCATACTACAATATGTTGATGATATCCTCATTACGGCCAGATCTGACGCAGCATGTGCTGAAGCATCACTACTAGTACTAGAATTCCTAGCTGCAAATGGCCATAAAGTTTCCCCTGGTAAGCTCCAATTTTGTTTACAGCAAGTGGCATACTTAGGGCACTTGCTGTCAAAGGAGGGTAGGCAGCTTACACAGGAACGCATCCAACTCATACAACAAATACCACAACCAACAACACAGAAACAAGTTCGAGCCTTTGTTGGTCTCACCTCATATTGTAGACAGTGGATCCCACAATTTGCACTCATTTCCAAACCGTTAGTGCAGCTGACAACACTCGAAGCTGGCGCTACTCCACAATTACCCTGGACAGATGAACACACGCAAGCCTTTCAGTCTCTTAAAAAGCTATGTGTCAAGCCCCAGTGCTGGCAACACCTAATTACACCAAAGATTTTACATTATTTGTAACAGAAAACTCAGGTACAGCACTATCAGTTCTGACCCAACTTCAAGCAGACAAACATAAACCATGTGGTTATTTTTCAAGCACATTAGATCCAGTAGCACAAGCATTGCCTGCATGTCTAAAATCAGTAGCAGCTACTGCACAAGCTATTAGACAAAGCGATTCTATTGTATTGGGACATCATCTGATAGTTCAGGTCCCACACGCTGTAGAACTTCTGTTAAACAGAACACAAACACAGCATCTGACAATAGCCAGACTCACCGGATATGAGATGACACTTTTCAGCCACACATTGAGATTAGACGCTGCAACATTTTAAACCCAGCAACACTGTTGCCACTGACCTCTCCTACTGAAGAAATTCACGATTGTATTGACATAATTGATTTAGTGACCAAACCAAGACCAGATTTACAAGATACTCCCCTTGCTAAGGCAGAAATGACACTCTTTGTTGATGGTTCATGTATGAGACTCCCCACAGGAGAATTAGCAGCAGCCTATGCCGTCACAAATGGTACAGACACTTTAGAAGCACACAAGATAGAGATACTGTCGGCACAGGCAGCAGAACTCATAGCCCTAACACGAGCATGTCACTTAGCAAAAGGAAAGTCAGTTAACATCTACACTGATTCACAATATGCCTTTGGAGTTGTACACAACTTCGGTACATTATGGAAAGAGAGAGGATTTCTCACATCACATGGGTTCAGAATACAGCATGCTACACTCATCACTGCCCTCTTAGAGGCCAGTCAGTTACCAGAGAAAATCGCAGTGCTAAAATGTAAAGCGCACACAAAAGGAACAGATGAAATATCAAAAGGAAATGATTCTGCAGACAGTGCAGCCAAGTTAGCAGCAAACACAGAATTAAGTATACCACACCGCCAATATACAATACGAGACCCCTTTTCTGACATCCAGGATGTCCAAAGTCACGCCACACCACAGGAACTGCTAGAATGGAAGGAAAAAGGAGGGGTCCTTACAGATCAAGGCTGGATGACACCTGAAAGAGCAGTATGGTTTCTACCGGATGCCATGGTACAAGTTATGGTAAACACCATACATGGACCAGCACATCTGGGAGAAAAAGCAATGTTAGACAGCATACAGAATATATGGCACAACAAACATTTGAGAGCTGCAGCCAAACAAAAAGTTAAAACGTGCATGATTTGTAATCAGTTCAACCCAGGAAAAGGCACAAAGGTGGAACAGGGAGGATTCCAACCCCTGACCATCCATTTGAAGTTCTCCAGATGGACTATATCCAGATGGAGAGATGTAGAGGTCACAAGTATGTGCTAGTTGTAGTGTGTGCTCTGACCAGATGGACAGAAGCCTATCCCGTCCCAGATTACACTGCAACGACAACTGCTAAACAATTAGTTAGAGAGTTTTTTCCGAGGTATGGGTTGCCCCGTGTCATCTACTCAGATAACGGCCAACCTTTTTCCTCTGAACTCATGAAGCAAGTGTCTCTTCTGTTAGGGTACACTTGGAAGTTTCACTGTGTAAGACATCCTCATGCAGCAGGTCTAGTAGAAAGGCACAACCAAACTTTGAAGACAAAATTGGCCAAGATATGCACTGACAAAGGCGTGGACTGGATGGTAGCCTTACCGGTTGCCCTCTTCTACATGCGTATGGTAGCCCATTCCAGAACTGGCTTATCTCCATATGAAGTGGTCTTTGGCAGACCACCAAATATGTGGGGTACGCCAAGGCCTAAAAGAATAACTGATGTTGACAGTACTATGCTGACTGACTACCTGGCTTCCTTGATGTCTGCACTCCAATCTTGTCGTTCTCAGGTTGCTGCCACCTTCCCTGACAAAACCAACCCGGAAGAACACGCCATCCGACCCGGGGACTGGGTCCTCGTGAGAACTTCGACCGGACCAGACCCCTCCAGCCCAGGTGGAAGAAGCCAAGACTCGTACTACTAACAACACGGACAGCAGTGAAGGTCGAGGGCAGGAAGGGCTGGCTCCACGCAAGCCACTGCCGGAAACATTTTGGACAAAAAGACACTATTGCTGATGGCCCTGCCAATCCCACTGACATTGTGACTGAACAATCTTTATTGCCTTTGGAACTAACCCCACAACAGGATTACAAATCAAAGTTAAGGTCTGCCATTCGGACTCTGGCTAATTAAGTCCATTGGGCGTCGGTCCAGTGGTGAAGCGGTTGGAGCATGGGAATGGATTTTAACACCTTGACTATGTGGGAGAGAAAAAAAAATGAACTCTAGAAAAAGACATAATGGTCCTATTATATGTTTGACAGTATTATTTTTCCTCATGGCAGTTATGACGTGTCTTGGTTGGATTCTCCACACTGTTTTTCCCCCAACACAACACACCTCTCATACACCCAACAGCACTCAGGAACACACCTATCACGACCTACCCCTCATGAACAAGCCCATAGACTAGCCTTGCGAAACAATACCTTCATACAGATGCTACACCACACTCAGCAAGCCAGTAATAGCACCAATTGTTGGATATGTGGCCGCATCCCACCTCATCAGAAAAAGGGAGGGATGCCTCTTTTTCTTTCCCATTCTCTTATAATGGAACTTGTGAAGCCTGGTTCGCCCTAATAACAGCTGACGCTACTACCCCCACCTCCTGCCCTGACGGAAATAATTCATGCAAGAATGGGTGGCCTTGGGGGATTTAAACAAGGTACTCAATACTGCCTGTTACCCTAATAAGGAGGGAGATCCTCAGGCGACCGGTACAGTCCTAGAAAGTGAAGAATACAAGCAAGGGAACATGACCATGTCCTACAAGATGTTAAATACCAAACCTAAAAAGAATGCTGGTTCCCCTTCCATCTCGGTCTCACCAGTAAAAGGACACCTGTGCATCCAGAAAAATGGCTCTGTTCCATTAGGACACAGTGACTGTCATACCACTATAAGTTTTGAAGACAGAGGAAAGTCCTCATTTCTAGCATCTCGCCATACTTATTTCATCTGTGGCCAAACGGCCTATGTGCAGCTGCCCTTGAACTGGGGGGAACTTGCTATATAGCATTCCTGTTACCCCCTGTCTTTGTGGCCCCATCCACTTACCACAGAGACCTCCTAGTGCCCCATGTCAGACATAAAAGAACGATCGATACCTCCTTGGTTGACCAAACGGAAACCTCATGGGAACAGTATACAGATTTTAACAAAGGGTTCTTCTTCTTTGTTGGCCCTGTACAGAACAGCAAGCTTATACGCAGGTTGACAAGGACCTTAGAGGCTGTAGTAAACCAGACGGCGTCTGCCCTGGGGAGCTTAACCCAGGAGCAGTCTGCCATACGATTGGTTACTCTCCAAAATCGCCTTGTCCTTGACATCATCTTGGCTGACAGAGGCGGAGCCTGTAAAATTATAGGCTCTAGCTGCTGTATATTTATTCCTGATAATTCCCCATCTGTATACACGGCCATAACAAAATTACACAAGATAGCCGTAAGTTTACATCAAGAACCTGGCACTTGGACGTGGTCTGACTGGTTCTGGAAGATAATATCGTCCTGGGGATGGCAACTGCTGTCAGCAGCAGGCATAATATTCCTGATAATAACTGGATGCTGCCTTTGCATCCAATGTGGTCCTGCCCTATGCGGTCTATGCGCTGCAAAATGCATTCCTAAACCACTTGTCCAGCAGAGAGAAAGGGAAAGAATCATGTTACAAGAATGTATAAATGATCTCATGCAAATTGAAATATAATGTAGGTACACTCTGGGGCAAGGAGGGAATGTGGAAATAAAATCTATAATTATGCCCCTTCGCTGCCCTCTGCGCGATCTAATTATGCCCCTTTGCGCGATCCCCTTTGCGCGATTAATAATTGCCCACATTAAAAGCCGACACCATTTTGTTTTTAATTCACCCTTTGGTGTCCCAAGACCCCGAGCACGAGCACGACACCCCTGCACCTGGTTTTCCTCATTTTCACCATCTGTCTCTGTGGTTTCTGCCAAGTCCGGGAAACCAGTACATGAGTTCCTGCTCCCCCGCAGAGATGGTTCATGTTTCTGACATGAAGCACGAGCACAAACCCCCAAATGAGGAAGCCTTCCCCTTCCAACTGTCAGACTATTTCACATCGCAAGTCCCCTCACGAAGCCTAAGACACGCCCCCATTTCTTCACACTCTGCTCCTCTTGCTGAATCTTTGTTCCTCTATCTGCCACGACCTGTTTGTTCCTCTATTTTGCCTCGTGACCAAGACTGTATAAATATTCTGCTGTTGAAAATAAAGACCCCCACTTAAAGAGAGGGACTTGAGAGATTGCTCCTGTGCCCGCTTGGTGCTGGAAGCGCTCCCTTTAACTCGAGTTATTGGTCTTCTCCTCCTTCATTTGAGCACCACGGACTCCTCGCTTTGCATTGACAAGAAATTATGATTTATTAAGCATAGAAATTCAGAAATGAGGTAATAAGTAAATTTAATTTACCACAGTTGCCAGTGAGGGCCACCTCCACTCCTTTGTGGGGACCGGCACTTCCTTTCCTCATTAGACCTTTCCCGAGAGCAAGATAGGGAAAGCACACAAAGCGAAGAGAAAGACGGAAAAACCATCACAAAGAGAGAAAGCTGGGATATTCAGGAGTGAGATAAAGGGGGAGGGAGAGTGTGGCACCAGATTAAAGAGGCCAGAGATGGACTGAAGACTATTCAGTCTTGGTATTTGGCGCGCAGCCTTTAAAAGCACCAGGCACGATTCTAAGCAGAGTTTCGGGCACCGGCACTCTTTCTTTTACAAATTAAGCACTGCCTGAACTACTGGCATGGAACCTTTCCAGCTGCTGAAAAACCATCGAGTAGTTGACATTTACCTTTCCAGGGCAGGGGACAGGAACATTCCCCCACCAGATCTCTGCTCCTCCTCAGGCAGACAATACAGAGAGGAGTATGGAGGTCATTCCTCCAGTCTAGGGTGCAGCCTGTGCTGTGGTGCAGCTCCTGTTGATTCCAAAGAGATGCCAGGGTATCTTCTCGAGAGGCCAGCTCATCTGCCTGAGCCCCTGGTCTTAGAGAGAGATACATTCAGAGTAGATCTCTCCAGGAAGACTTGATGATATTGTATCGAGAACCTGAAGACCGCCAAGGGAGAACAGCACTCCCTCTAATATAGAGGGTGCTGTTGAGAGTGCTCTGCAAAGACACAATACCTCGTGCTGTTTAGCGGACCCTCGGCAGGGCGAGACAGGATCCTGACATATAGTCATGCCCACTAGAATTATGCGGCGAGAGAGGTCCAAATTAAGCAGCAGGGTTAAACTAAACGATATGGCAAGAAAATGAAAATTATGAGGCGTATTGTGTCACATTTTGTGCTAGTATTGCTTTCTCATTTTGTCATTTATACAGAGCTAAACACTGTCTGAGCAAAGGTTTCACCTCATTTATGCCAGTATAACACCCAAATACTCAATAAACAACAGAAAGGGGACCCGCCGACTTTTGCAAAGGGGTTTCCATTGCGCAGCAACAGGTGACGCCATGTCTTTAGTAACTTTTGATCTGTTTGAGCTACAAACATTTTTTTTTGTCAAAATCTGATTATGCAGCAGATGATGGATTGGGTGACAAACACGGCAAATCCATAATTATGTGGTAAAAGCTGTGGTCGCCAAATTGCATAATTCCCTTGGATCACCATTTAGGTGTTGGATAGTTCCATGCATTGACAGATGTTTTTTTAATCAAGGAGGAGACAGGGGTGCTATGGTGCTACATATAAGAGAAGTGGGCCCCTGTGTCATTTAGGATGCGGTAGGGTCCCTGTGGTGAGGGACACGAACAGTTGTGTAAAAACACTTTCCAATAACTGCACAAATAAGCAGTGAGAGAGCAATTATCAAGGGACCCGTGTCAGCGTGGCAGCGTGTTCGAGATGAGGTCATTAACATGCTTGGAAACAGGCCTCTTGGCAGTGATGTTGCGCCTCGTGAAATACATGACACATCTTCATTGCATTTCTCAACAGACCCGCCTCAGGAATCTGCGGGGCAGGTTTCTCTCCTACCCGTTAAGGTCAGAGGTGGATACAAAAATTAATAATGACAACACCGGACACAACACAAACTGCCAAAAACACCCATCTTTTCCTGCCCCCCCCTTCAGCGAGCTGCTATTTTCGCCTATCCGAATCTCACAGTTGTTAACAGCGCTATTTCTTTTATGTTTCAAAGAGCTTTAAGGCGCTTTCCTCAACCGGCTTCTAAGTGGTAACTTCAGGAAATGCTCTTTTTTGTGTTATCGAACATTCACCGATTACTCTTCCCGGAACATTGAGCAATGAGGTTTTCAACTTAATAAAAATCCAGTTTCCCGCCCAAAACCAGTTCTCAAACACCAGAGCGCACGGGCCTCATAGTGCATTCGGGGATCTGGCCTTCTCCAGGGCCAGATGCTCGCATTAGCCTAGAAGAGACTGTTACCTAGTGGATGTCCAGAGTGCAAGTTAGTGCTAGATAGTAGTTGGGAGGACTGTCTGTTGGGCCGAGATCACTACTCCCTATGGCTACATATGCACGCTCACCATAAAAGCCCTACAGTCAGGTTTTTAGCAGGATTAGCCCACAGCCGACTGAATTTCCAAAATGGCACCCAACTGAAAGGAGAGGGATATTTCTGTCTCATCATGTTTGATTCACTTACTTAAGGTTCTCCTGTCATGTGTAATTGTTGACATTTGATCACTTTCAAGAGTGTTTGGCCCCCAGCGGAAAAACTGAGTTCTGCCCTGGTCCGGCATGGGTGGGACTGCAGATGCCAAACGTCTGTTACTCTGCTTTGGTGGTCGCCATTTTTAGGGCGGAGGTTTGACGCTGCAGCAGTGAAGACCTGCTGAGAACAATCACATGGCGTGGGCTTTGGGGCCATCCCTTTCAACCATTGGCTTTTATCAATTAGCTTCTTTCAACCATTTGCTTGGGACTTTTGTCCATCACGTCTAGGCTCAGCCCAGTGGCATATTCATCACTCAACAAATGCTATGAACTATTTGGAAGTATCCTTCTGCCTCCACTCGAGTGCTTGCGTTGAACTGCATGGAGGTTTACTTTACATCTATAGCCTCTCTGTCCCCTCCTGCTGGTTCACGCTCTTGTTTCTCGCTCTAATGTCCTAATGCTGAAAGCATTAGTCTATTCAATTCTGAATTATTGGCTTTGCGAATGCTTGTTGTGTCAGTGCCTTTCTTTGAAGCTGGCAATGCAGTGTTCCACACAATGTAAGTTAGAATATTCGAAATATTTGTCAATCACAACAGAAAGGTGGAATCTGTATAAATCTGCAGGTGACAAGTGCTCCTTTTCAAGAAGTTGAAAACGACAAATTAGATGTTTGTCATAATGGATTTTTCTTTTTTTTTGGATAATGTATCTGTTAGACCCCATTTGCCACTAATGTCCCGGGTCTGTCCTGCTATGGCTCATCAAACTTGCCAAGTGCAACCATTTCTGTAATTGACTTGGAGGGTAGTGAGGGTGAGCAACTCCAAGGCTTCACAGCGAGGTAGTGTAACTCAGTTCTACGTCTTTTATCCCTCTAGCAAAAGTCTCAAGCATGCAAGGCAGGCTCATCTGTCTGCATTAGTCACTTGTCCCAGATGCAGGCTAAGTACCACATTGACTTGCTGTTCATCGAGGCAGCTGTAGTAGTGCAGCAGATGCAGTTCATGCTCCTGGCATCAAAGCCACAGCTTTACTCCTTTGGGGACTGCGATGGCAGCTACCCCTTGGGTCAGTGTTCGCAAGATGGGATCGGGGAGACATTTCTACACAGCAACCCACATCTTCAGCAGCTACATCCTTCCCAGCTAGTTGCAACCAAAGGTGCAGATTGTCATTTGTGGCCTCCAGACTAACTGGCAGATTTTCAACCGTTATGGCCTCTGGGCCGATCAGGGCTTCCGGCTTCGGAGGTGTTAGACCTGTCAGCCTTAGGGCGGGCTCCCCTCAATCGTTTTGTCTTACTCCTACATTTTTCCTGAACTCGTTTTTGTTGGCCTTAAGACTCTGTGCACTTTACCACTGCTAACTAGTGCTAAAATGTGTGCTCACTCCCTAAAACATGGTACATTGGCTTACACTCAATTGTCACATCTAATTTACTTTTAAGTCCCTAGTAAAGTGGTACCACATGTACCCAAGGGCCTGCAAATTAAATGCTACTAGTAGGCCTGCAGCACTTATTGTGTCACCCACTTAAGTAGCCTTTTAAACATGTCTCAGGCCTGCGATTGGCGCCTGTATGTACGGTTTTAAACTGCCATTTCGATCTGGCAAAATAAACCATTTGCCAGACCCAAACTTCCCTTTTTAATACATATAAGTCGCTCCTAGGGTAGGCCTTACACAGCCCAGAGGGCAGGGTGCAGTGTATTTAAAAAGCTGGACATGTACTTTACATGTCCTGGTAGTGAGAAACTCTTCAATTTGTTTTTCACTACAGCAAGACGTACCTCTCCCGTAGGATAACATTGGGTTACCATATTACATTTAGTAAGTGCTAAATTTTAATTGGGAGCAAGTAGGAATGTCAAGTTTGGTGTCTAAAGAATTGTATTTTAAAACCCTGTTTAATGGAAAGCCTGGATTTTAAGACACAATTCTGAAAATGCCACTTTTAGAAACTTGGCATTTTCTTGTCCCAACCATTTGGTGCCTGCAGCCTGTATCCTGGGTCACATGACTTAGTTTAGCTAGCAGCTGGTCTTGTATTTTGCTCCCAGACAGTGAGACAAAAGGGGCATATGTGTTGGCAGGATGAGGCATCTCTGACTTGATGGGGGCGGAGCTGTCACCTACCATCCTTGCACATCACAAAGGCTCTGCCTGAGCAAACCAGTCTTTTGTGTCCCCAGGCAGGCTGGGGCCAGGGCAGGGAGGCAGGAAATTCCTAACATCTGGGGGTAGAAACCACCAGAGCTTTCCCCTACTTTAAAGCTGACATCAAATATAAATAATGGACCTTCCGACCCAACTCTTCAGTACGCCTTTGGACGTGTGGATATTTCAGAAGAAGGACTGCTGTGCTGCTCTGCTGCCAGGACTGCTACTCTGCTGCCTTCTATTTTTCTGCCAGCTGACCTACTTGCTGATAAGGAAGACTGGACCTGCACCCTTCATCCCAGGCTGAAGTGACTCCAAGGGCCAGCTGACTGACCTCCTCTTCTGAGCTATAGAGAAAAAAACAAGCTCCAGATGCTCCTTTTATCTGCCCAGCTGACCTGCTGCCTGGAACTGCAACTGGACCTGCCAGAGCCTTGTTGGCCATTGCTGGAATGAGTTCCTGGTCCCCAAGAGGTGTCCCTCAGGCCCTGGACCCTTGGTGTGGCATCAGTGGAGCTCCTCCTCAAAGAAAAGCAGAAATTATGAAGTTTTGGGCTCTTTGCGAATGCAAACGGGCCTGTTCTTGCCAAAATCTTCCTACCCACGCTGCCTGCCAATGTGAAGCTCCGGTGAACCCGACTCTTCGCACCATGACAGCCATCGCCTACCGGCAATGCAAGATCTACACTTCACCCAACTGCATCGACAGCCCGTGGTGACTGCAAACATCAATTTCCAGCAACGACCACCTGCGTCACATAAGAGGATTTTCACACCAGAGCACCGACCATCCGTAAAGTCCAGTCTGCTGTTCGTGATACATCGACAATCATCTGCGGTGCTCTCCCTGCTCCTTGTCGCCCCCTTCACCGTGAACAGAACTTTTCACGCTGGACTTTGAAGCTAACTCTTTTGTATAGACTAACCTGGTCCCTGTCTCCAGCCCGTGCTCTATCGCATTTGGCCTGAACTTGTGACTTTCTTGACCAGTGTAGGAAAGTGCCCTTTTTCGATGGTCACCCCCCACTTTTTGCTCTGGATGCTGTGGTTTTAGAACTGAAAGCGCACTGTGGCCTTATACCTCAAAAGGTAATGTGAATTGGTACACCCAATTGGCAAGATACTTTAATCCCCCTTGTAAGTCCCTAGTATATGGTACCAATGGTACCCAGTGCATAGGGGGTTAAAGAGGTCACCAGGGCTGCAGCACTATTTGTGCCACCCTGAGCGACCCAAGTAAAAGTAAAGGCTGCAGGGCTGCTACCGCAGCCTGCACGAGCAGCTTCTCTGCTTGAGTTCGACTCTGCACACATCATGTGTGACAGAGTCACCTCACTGCCTTAAGGTATATAAGTCACACCTAAGGTAGGCGTCCTGAAGCCCAGTAGGCAGGGTGCATTATCTTCATGGTGAGGGCAAATATATACACACATATATGCCTCTACAGTAAACTTGTCATTCAAGTTTACTGTAAGTGAATGTCAGTCCATAGGTTACCTTGGACTGGCTACCGGACAAAACCGAGATAGCCAGCTCCACAATGGTACCACCGAATTTAGTTGAGTTTGATATCAAACACCGTGCTTTTTCATCCCGACACGAATCACATGTTGAGGGTGAGCTGGCATGCACGAAGGTGACATCCTCAGAGGATGCCCACTGAGTTCAGAGTTCCCTTGTGCCTTGGTGAGCTTTCCGAGCCATTTGCCACCAAGACAGAAGTCTGGCCTCCTGCTGGGGAGCGCTATCACTCCCAGAGGATGTGAGACAAAAGGCCTGGGCAGGAAGGAGGTCACACCTCCGCCCTCTCAGGATGGTTAGTGAATGACCCATTAGAGTGGTGAGCCTCAAAGGCTTCACTGCCTCTGAATGTAAGTGACTTGTCTCTCAGTGGAGAAAAACACCCCCCCAGGCTCTTGTGGTCGCAGGCTGGTGGGAAATTAGGTATGCAGGAGTGGTACACCCCCCCAAAGGCTTGCCACACCTCTAGGGTGGGCTAGTAAGTCTGTACAGCTGAGTACGGGTTCTGGGTAGTTTGGTGACATTCACCCACCGGATGTTGTCACCTATGGAGGGGATTAGCCGTAGGACTAGTAGCCTATTGGCTACTGACCCTCACACCCCAAAACACCCCCTAAACCCAGGATTTAAGGGGCGCCCCTGACACCAGAACTCCAGATCTTCTCTGTAGATGAAGAGTACAAAGAGAAGCCTTTCAGCACGAGGCAGGGCTCCACGAAGAAGAGGTGCAAAGTACTGCACCTTTAGCAGCCCCCCTGCACCTGCCGGACTACGACTTGTCCAGGACCAGAGACTGATTCCAAAAGGAAAGTGAACCCCTCTGCAAGATCAAAGACTTCATCAGGACTACCTAGGGCTAGAGGTACTAGTCCCCTGCAGGCACAAACCGTACTTCCAAGTTCTGAAGAAGGACCGACCACTGGGCTCCGTCGTGGACCAGCCTGAAAACAACCGGCCTGGTACCTTCTGGGAAGCGTAGTCCTGATCTTCCTCGAGTCTCAGCTCTCCACAGCGTTCCCAGGACCTCTGGAAGAAGATTGACCCAGCTGTGACCTTTGTCGGGACCAAGGCTTGTTGGTGGTCAAGCTGACTACTAACTGTTTCACTTGACGCCCCATGTGGAGGGACCCTTCTGCATCATCCCTGCTCCACTTCTGTGGTGCAGTTGTCGAGTTCTTGCATGCCAAAGAACGCTTCGTTGGCACACCTGGTAAAGTCAGCACCCGCAGTTCTGTTCAGCACCATGGAACACCTGTGCACCCGAGACGCCCGAGCTAGGCAGAGCTGTCCTGCCTGGTGATTCCTGGTCCAGGGGCCCCTCCAAGCTTCACCTCCAAGGGGCTTCTCTGAACTCAACCCACAAGCATTGTTTTGTCAAGTGTTGTTTTTGACAGGTCCTGCAGTTCCCATTCAGCACCAAGGACAGCCAAGTCACCTCTGCATCCGGACTCCCTGGGCAAGGTAAAATTATCCTGAATGTCGCATCTTGGTCTGTGGACCCGCAAGACCTTAACTCCAAGTGGGTTCTGTTGAACTCACCCCGCAAGCGACCGAGTGTCACCTGAGATTTTCTTCATTGACCACAATGGTAAAGTTTGACAGCTCTGAAAAGTATTGATTTCTTGAGCACTTTAAAATAACTCCGGATATCCGCCTTTGTATTGACTTCATTGGAGTGTCTAAATTTATATAAAAATAAGCTCTATTTTTATAAATTGGTGTCGGATTTCTTTTAAAATGTTTTTGCTACTTTTCGACACTGTTGGTACTGGAAAATGCTTTACACATGTTCCTCTAAGTAAGCCTGTCTGCTCTTTGCCAGTCTACCAGGACTGAGAGAAGGATCACTAGTGTGAATCCAAGGCCCACTTTTGGGTGTCATGTCAATATTATATGGTAAGACCTCCCAGCCATGCCACATAATATTACCACCTTGCTACAACCAGATAACTGTGAGTGGCACTTTGTGCTTTTAGGTGCTATACTTACCTGAAAACTTTGAAATTGCATAACTCTGGTTCTGCTCACTGGACATTTGTCATTTTGGTCTCAAATAATGTATTACATTTTACTTTGTTTGTCTAGATTAGTGTGGGATTTTTTAGTGTTGTGTTGTGACTTTATTACTGTTTGAAGTGCTGCATAAATACTTTACACATTGCCTCTAAGTTAAGCCTGACTGCTTTTGTGCCAACCTACCAGAGGGTTAAGCACAGGTCACTTTGGGGTTTGATCGTGACTTCACTATGACAGGATTTGTGGATGCTGCTTGAGAAGGGTTTCAGCCCCAACAACCAGTTACCCATTTCCAACAGGAGATGATGCAGCTTCGCTGTCTGTCACGTCGATAGCGGGAGCGCCAGTCTTTTGACCCCTCAGCAGACTGCTGGGCATCACAGTGGTACTTGCTCTGTTTCTGGTTCTCACGAAAACCAAGCAGAGTCTCCATTACCATCTACTTCACAAATACAAAAGAGTGTAATCGACTTATGTCAAATATCCATAGTCTGGTAATCACTGAGGACAGAACAGATGTATGCTAAGTTTGCAGCACCCCTAACTAAAGGGTTACCTTCATCTTGTTGCCTACTGATTTTCAATTACAATTAATTCAACTAAATAGTCTTCAGTTGAATATTAATTTCAGCAAAAAATATGGCAACATTTTAATTCTGCATTGAAATGGTTTTCAAAGAAAACATTACCCTGAAAATCAACACCACCTCTGCTTCTTTTTGACACAGCCAGTAGTGAATGGCCCAGAAGGAAAAAGCTTGATAATACTATTCAAATCTGGGTAAAGCAATTCCTTTTTGCTGAGGTTTTTTGTAATGGAATTCTCCTGAGGTTTCTTGTAATGGAATGACCATATGATGTTAGCCCAACTAGCCTCAAGGCCTATAAATGTATTAAGCATTTATTCAATAAAGATATTATGCATTTTCTTAAATTGGAAGGCTATACCAAATATTTGGAAGGTTATAAGCACTAAACTAACCCTTACTGTATATATTTTCTTACCCAATTCCCTGTATCTTCCTGAATTAGCTTAGAATTCTTGGTCAAGGGATGTTTAATGTCATTAGAAACACAGACACCAAGATATCTACATTCTTCACCCTTAACCACCAATGAAGGTGTCCATGCTTTAAAATATTTCTGAAATCAGCAATTTTTTCTAGCTTTCTGAATAGGTGGCCCAAAGCAAATTTTTTGACCCTTTTGAAATTTGTGGCTTGCAGTATTTCCAACCCGAGGGTGTTTTGATGACGCGCTGTCTTTTGCAGTTCTCCCAAGGCACCAGTGCTGATGTTAGCACAATCTGACCATCTTAAAATAAAATGGAAAGAGTGTCGAAAACGCTTCCGCTGAGAATGCACATTTCTTTTTCAAGAGTTAGGATCACAACGCGAGCAGGGACAGCGCAGCGCGCGCCTCTGAAGATTGGAGAAGTGACGAGCGAGTTGGCTGGCACGTAGGAGGGCGCAGAGGACCAACCAACCCTTTGTGGATGCAAAATCTACCCTAGAGAGAGATAACATAGAAACAGAAATAGAAAGAGGAACCGTAGAAGCTGCTCGTGTGCATTTTCTAGAGTTAGAATTTAGGGGCATATTAGCAAGAAGAGGCGATAATCATCGCTAACCCTGCTTAGCGTGATTTTTTTTATCGCCGGCTATCGCTGGAATATATCGCCACGCTAACGCTGTATTAGCAACGATTAGCGCTATGGCGATGAATATTCCAGCGATAGCGGGGGAAATGGGCCAACATCGCTAAAAAACCAGCGATGTTGCAAGGAGAAGGGAGAACACCTTGCTGATACGACCCTGTGGTCGTATCAGCATAATCCACCCCCCCATGTTAGGTATGGCTAACACCTGCTAATTGCAGGTGTTAAATAAATGGCGATGACCCCGGTTAGCGCGACTTTTCACGTCGCTAACTGGGGCCATGGCCACCTTGCTAATAGGCGATAGGCCTGTTAGCGGGTGTTTCCAAGGTTTGTTCGTCGGGAACGCCCACTTTGCATGTCATTAGCGATAAATATCGCTGACATGCAAAGCGGTAAAAAAACAGGCGCTAATGCCCGCAAACTGTCTCTAACTGCTGTTAGAGACAGTTTGCTGATAGGGCGATATGAATATCGCCGCTTTAGCGGCAAAAAGTGCCGCTAAAGCGGCGATAGTGCCCTTGCTAATATGCCCCTTAGATTTTACTAAGACAACCAGCATTCTGAATTTGGTAAGAGTTACATCATTGTGGAAACTCAGCGAAGTTCTTGTTTCTGACTCTGACGTAAAAAGAGATTTTCAGCTCTGCACCACTGTGAGCAGGCTCCCTCCCAAAGCCTCGGGCCCCAGCCTTCACTCCATCAAGTCCTCACGATATAATATGTGCTGCTGTGACCCGTAGCCACTATACTCACAGGGGCAGATTTACAAGCCCCTTGCACCACCAGTGTGTCACTTTTCGTGACGCACCAGCAGGGCATTTCACTGCCCCATATTTACAAGGACAAGAAAGCCACCCTGCGTGACTTTTCCTGTGCTTGTAAATACGGCCCCTTTACACGCAACACTTTGCGTGCAAGGGGCGTTCCATGGGTGTTGCTGTGGGTGTTCCCACGTAACACCCATGGAACCAGACACATTTCCAGATTTATGAGGAATCGTAAACCTGGAAATGCGTTAGAATGCTACGCCACACTAGTGGTGGCGTAGCGAGGCGCAACGAGGAGAAATGTTTTCATTTCGCAACGAGCATTTCGCAACGAGCATTTCGCAACGAGGAGAAATTTTTTCATTTCTCCTCATTTTTTTCCTCTTTCAATGCGTGCTGCATTCTACAGCATGCATGGAAAGAGGAAAATGCCTGTAGTGATTTTTTTTGTGCCGCTTCCTGCACAAAAACAATCTCCCCATGACGCAGGCATACTTGCACCATGTTGCAAGGGTGCCTGCGCCGGCGCATGGTAGCTGTTTGTGCACCAGCGCAGGGGAGAGCACCGGAATGCGACATATTATTGTAAATATGTCGCATTCCTGTGCTTTGAAAGTGCCGCAGCGTGGCGCAGCCAAAGGGCTTGCGGTGCCGCACTGCAGTACTTTCTTGTAAATCTGCCCCACAGAATCTCTGTGCTGCTGGTGTTCGTCTTTGTTGATGCTTTCTCTAGGGTGAGCAGCTCCATGTGATATCAAGGTAGGTTGCACTTAGTTTGGTGCTATGCCATTCAGATATTCAACCTTTCAAGTGGTTTTTGCTTTAGACCACCTTCTATAGGAGCTAAACGAGTAAAATGCTACCTTGTTGTACCTTATGTAGTAGCATTTTGAAAATATTGCTGGCCATTGTAAGGACAAGCATTGGCAAAGCCAATTGGTCTGTTTTTAATATACCAAGGCATGTAAACCCAGACTTTGACAAATGCTCTTTACGTGCATTGTGTGCACAAATGCTGTTTATCACTTCAAAGTCTGCCCTGCTGGCTTTACCAATGCTGGGGAAAAAAGGTAGCAAAAAAGTATTGCTATCTGTGTAGGATGAATATAGATGACAAAGAAGTGACTTTGACAGTGTGATGACTGAGTGGACTTTTCAGATGCAAAACAGTCAGTCCCACATATATTCCACTGGAGGTACTTCCTGGAAGGCGGAATGATACACCAAATAACCAGTAGCTTGATAGGAGAGAGCCATACTGCTTGGGTGGAACCAGAGCCCACTCTATGTATATTTAAAAGAATTGGTAACAATACAACTTACAGACAGCTACACTGTCAGACCTAAAATGATTAATGGCTTGTGGCATAAGTATTGTACCTAATTTAAGGCAACTTGTTAAAGACGTATGGCTTTATAAGGAAGGAGAAATGAAGATCAACTTTGTTCTTACCGCATTTTCCACCCCATAAACCGCAGCACATTTATTTAGACCCGACCAGTAAGTGCTGGCACAAACACACCCTAGCACAAATTATGTCTTTTGCACCTAATTGTGAGCATTGACACAAACAGCGTTTGCAACTATTTTACACTGACTAGCCATTCTTCCCCTTTTCCATGTGCAGTTATTATCTCTTATAAGTTGGTGGTAATTGCCAGTGCAAAACGCACAGGGCACAACAGGCGCATGTGCTAAAATGCGCTTAATTAGCATCCATGTCTGTATTGGTCCTGCCTCACGGGTATTAATGACCATCCAGAAGGTGAACCCAGGATCTATTGCCTGGACCAGGAGAACATAACATCGTGGGGGTGTTTCAGGCTGAATATTGTTCCATAGACCACTGTTTGCACCTCAGGAATGTGCACGATAATGATTGCAAGGCCGTCATGTGGGGCAGCATCTCCCTTACTTTTTTTCCAATATGTTGCACAGGTATAGTGTACTGGTGTGTTTGTACTGATGCACTGCTTTACCCTTTTTAATTTGGCTGTGTAATAACAGTGCTACAAGGCCTCACTAATGGCAGACTACGCTTGATTGTGCTATACAAAGGCCAACAACATAACAAGTTAACTATTTTCAATTAGTGTACTGATGGTCTCCACTTGATGGACTATGGCATGTGCTTAGCTGCAATCCATGTCCTTAAAACATAAAAAAATGTGAGTATTTCATGAATCTGTTCAAGACGTTCTTCTCTAGATGCTGAGGGGAGCTGGATCGAGAGCAAACAGGTCAACCACTGCTTTGTGCCAAGAAAATAAGAGCTCAAGGACACAAGGAAACAAAACCTTGGCATAATGGGCTGATGATGTCAGGCTGGCTTAGTAAAATGGATTTAGAACCTCTGATATTTTAGGACCCTACACAGGCCACCTAGAATCTCGCCACCAAACAAGCCTTTACTAGAACATTCAGTGTGTTTAGCATTTATGTAGCGGCAGCATACCTCTGCTTTGTCCTCGAAGTGCTAACCATGGTCTGGAATTCAGCAAGCCTGCTTCACATACATGTGGACTGGCACATACACTTGTCAGTAATGTAACTAAATGTGAGGTTGATAGGGTTGCACAAGTGAGTACCTGCCTTCTCCAGTTGCCAGCATGGAGGAAGCTACCTAAAAAACATGATGACTTTGTCTTCACCACAGACAAAAATGATTTTTGCTACTGCCTGGCCTTTCAGTTACCTTCGAAATTATTGACTATTCCTCTCTTATCCACATGCTTAAGTTCAAATGTAATTCTCAGGGATGTCCTCCGTTGGACTCCTCCTACCTTTCCAACCCACAGCATTTAATTCAAATGGACTACTCCAGACCCCAGGAGGTCCTGATCACTTATGGTGTCCCACAAGAATCCACCTTGCCCCCTGTAATCTTCAGCCTATACATGAAAACCCCTGAAATTCCATTACGTGATAACCACATCAAAATCCATCAGTTATTCCAACAACGCACAACTCTATGCAAGACTCCTCCGCTTTAGACATCTAGCACCTCTAGCACTGCCTGCACCTCACCAGACCTGGATGTCTAGCAACTACCTGAATCACACCAATCAAAACAGAAGGGCTCATATTCGCTAACATCCGCAACCAACAAGTAGTTCAAACCTGGCTTTGTGACACCAAGGTGAAAGGATTCAAAGTAACTTTCGCTCAGTGCACTGGTGACATTGATCTCACCCTCAATCACTTCAAATGGCTTGGTGATGGCCCTCTCTGCTAGAGAAAGTGAAATCATCCACAAGAAAGGGACCTCAGAGCGGTCATTCAAGGACTTGTACTTTTGCATTCGGATCTTGGCAAAGTCTTGCTCTGCAGCCTCCAAAACTCTACGTTGGCTCTCCTGCGGGACCATAGCATGCAACTTAAAGGGCCTGGAAAAACCTATGAGCACATCACCATCACGTTAACAGAACTTCACTGGCTCCAATTGCAAGCTCGTGCCACCTTCAAGGCCAGCTGCTTTATCTACGAAGCCGTCTCGACTGACACCTCTGCCTATCTGGCAGACCAGTCACTATCTCTAATGGCTTTCCGCACAATTGCAGCAAGGACAAAGAAGTGCAAGAAAAAAAAGTGAAATGCCTTCTCCATATATGCACTCAGGATTTGGAAAGATATCCCTGCATCCATTCCAATGAACATTACCTTTCTTCAATTTAGGAATGAGCTGATGACAGACCTCTTTAAAGACGATAGTACATCACAGTATATATTCAACCTCCACTCTTAGAACCCAATACACCCCATGTACATTCACCCTCTGATTGCATCTCTGCCTTCTACCCTTTACAGCTCTCCACTAACTTTCGGTAAATACCATATACATACATGCATAAATACATGGGTCCACGTCAGAGCACAGGATAATGGGGCGTTCATCGAGCCTTATTTGACACGCATCTTAGATAGGCTTGGGGGAAATTAAAATATGCCAAAGTTATTGGAATCATTTTTGTAATTTCACGTTACTCTTTGACATGAAATTACCTATAATAACACTGTTACACCAGCTTGCATAATTAAGAATAATTTGACGGGAAATATCATCCTCCTAGAGCACTTTTAGCGAGTTCAAGCGGCAGCTTGCGCTGCTATTTACGTTCTGTTGCATTTAGTGCCATTTCTTGGTGCAAAATGCATCCTCACATCCATTTTGGACACAAGAGTGCATTTTGTGCTAAGAAACTAGTGATAAATGCTGGGAGTAAGCTGGGGAAAATCCAGCCCATTTAGGGAGTGGGAGCAGGTGCTCATGCTGCTTTGCATGTTCTGTTGCATTTAGCGCTATTTCTTAGCGCAAAATGCATACTTGAAGATGTTGGACTCGAGGAGAAAATAGCGCTAAATGCAGAATTACTCTTCTTGCATAATACCACATAATCTCACAGAATTTTTAGGTAATACTGCGTGATTATGATACACTGAATTATCTGAGTTACGACTACCCCTAATCTTAGGCCTATAGCTGTGGTGAGGTGAGGGACATGCAGCAGGGGATGGTGGGAGAAAGTTGAGTGTTTATTGCTCTTTGGAATGTTAGGATATCGACCCGCCCCACCCCACCACGCTTACCTGCGAATTAGATGCTACTAATTCATGTTGGGAGTGGGTGCCAGATTTAACAGGGAAAGGAGATTACACCAATATGGGACTTAATGAACATCAGTAACTGTTAGAAGATATGGCAATCTGGATCAGAGGACCCTTTTTGTAGCTTTTATTTGCAAAGTTCAAGAGCCTGGCATTTTGCAGTTCCGATATATATATATATTGCACCAGTAACGGGTCTGCATTCGTCATCTTTCCGGCAGAAAGCGCTACATGGCGAAGTAAGCTACATATTTTACCGAGTCAGCTTCCTCGGTATCTGCAGACCCCTCCTTCACTTTGGGCCGGACGGCAAGAAGCTACTTCCTGGTTCTGTTCCGGGTTTTCTCTACAGCCCTCCTGCAAGGAGAAGTCATGGTAGCCCCCAGACAGCACAACTATCCTGCCTGAGAAGCAAAGGACGAAGCCCGCGTCGGAGGACGCGTGCAACGCCGGGATCTTCAATCAAGGTAAGGACACGCCGAATGTCTGGAGAAGGAGAGTGCTCAATCTAAGCACATTTATTTCAACAACAGCTTGATAGTTACTTATTCAACACGCCCACACGTTTGCACTATGTCAGCCGACGCGCTACGGAATCGCGAGGCAGCGGCCACAGACATGTTCAATGATCTTCCCAGTGGGGAGACAATGACGGCAATCTACTCGAACTCGGCACTATTAACCAATCCAGGTGTTAAGGATCTTTTCAAGAAATTAGAAAAGCTTATGAGATCCGAACAAACAAAATGGTGGGAACATAAATCGCTCACACGTTATCTAGAAGTCGGACGGATCCCGAGAGGGTTAAGAATAATGTTAGCACCAGGCTATGAAAACCCGGACCCACAAATGTTAGCAGAATGGGCTGAATCCAATCTGGACTCTTCACGGCGCCTAGTTCAGATTTTGGTCAAGTACGCCGAAAGCGACCGGATAGCCTTACAAACAAAGATTGATGAGACCAATGATGAAATTACCAAATTGGAGCAAACAGCAATAATTTCCAAATATCGGGAAGAAATGCATGTACGACTACAGCGGGAAGAAAACATAATAAAAAAACGGAAGACTTTTAAATTCCAGCGTGATAAATGCGATTATGAGCAGGGTCGCGTGTTCACGTTCGCAAAGAAATTTGACAATGTTAAAGCAACCAACATCAATGTCTCTATCGCAAATGCGCAGCCCAATGTCAGTGGTAATGCTCCAATGCTTTCATCTACATCAGATCTCAGCTCGGCTATGGACAGTGAATCTGAGACTGACCAAGCAAGATCTTCACGAGCGGTGGGGTTTCCAAAACCGTCCTTGGCCCAGGAAGTCGATTACCTCCGCCAGGACAGACGACAGACCCTCAGATCAAGTGCGCAAAATGCAAACACGCCAAAGACAGGAACCAAAAACGCAGAGCAAGGCGCCGATGTTCCATCAAACGTCAAACCAAACAACAAAAAACAAACAAACAAAAGATGGCGACGCAGATAGAGGCTGACGGTACTAAGTCCAACACAATAATCAACTTAACCGAAATGACATTGAGCGATGAAGAAGTTACAACACTATCGCTGGGACTGTCTTTTAGCCCACAGGCTAATTTTGACTATGCAAACACGAGAATTGATTTATACAAATTTGTGCGCAAATTGAAGCTGCGTAAATATCATCTGTTACAAGGGACCTCCAAAGAAAAGCCAGCTTACATTCAAACGTCAGTAATTGATAACACAGACAGGTTATCAACACAAGATGCGGATTTACTCAGGGATTTAGAAGAACTGCATGCTGAGAGCACAATGAATTTACAAACACCAAATTATGATGAACCTGTGATACAAACATCAGTGCGCACTCCATTTAAGCCAACATCGACCTTTTGCCCAATCATGTTAAGAGACAATTTAGATCTCTTTAATGATAAGGTCACATTGGAGTTAAAAACACTCTACTCCAAAGTGACACACTCAACGAGAAAGTACAACAAACAGAACGCCATCTACAACAAACTGGTGAAAAAACTCCAAGCAGAGAATAAGATAATTGTTCGCCAGTCTGATAAAGGGGGCAATATTGTGCTATGGCCACATGAAATGTATATGGAAGAGGCATTGAATCAATTGAACGATAGGGATTGTTATAAGAGAAACAATATGCAAACAGTAACTGCAGCACTCTACGAATTTTATAACAAACTAGTGGCATGGAAATCTGCGGGTTTGATCTCAAATGATGAATTCAAATTCTTAAAAAATGACCATCCAAAAATTCCAGCCATATATTTTATCCCTAAAGTTCATAAATGTAAATCGAAACCACCTGGTAGGCCCATCATATCTGCTTGTGGAAGTTTATTGGAGAATACGTCACGCTATGTGGACTTCTTCCTGCAAAACCATGTTAAAAACTTCCTCTTTATTCAGGACACAGGAGACTTTCTGAGGAAACTGAGTGATGTGAGGTGGGAAGAAAACTGTATCTTGATATCCTTGGACGTTACAACATTATACACGAGCATCAACCATTGTGATGGCGTCAAAGCAGTAGAACATTACCTAAATACCAGACCTAATGTCATGTACAAGCATAACAAAATGTTAATGACCATGATTTTAATCTGTCTTGAAAATAATTTCTTTTTGTTTAACAATCAGATTTTTAATCAGATCAGAGGTGTAGCCATGGGGGCCTGTTTCTCTCCCAGTTATGCCTGTTTGCATATGGGGCTCTGGGAGGAACAGGTCCTAAGGGTTTCTTATGAAGACATTTTATTGAATCAGGTTTTATGCTGGTATAGATATATTGATGACATATTTATGGTCTGGAAAGGTTCTGATGACAGCGCTCAGAAATTTGTGGAGGACATCAATTGTAACAACTTGAATTTAAGCTTCTCAGCACAGATGAGTAGAAAAAACATGTGTTTTCTTGATGTAGAAGTTTTCATTGCTAACAATAAGATGGAAACAAGATTACATAGAAAGATAACAGCCGGGAACACAGTCTTGCATGCCACTAGCCACCATCCTGCCCATCTGATTAACAGCATCCCATATGGGGAGATGCTGCGCATCCGTAGAGTGTGTAGCACGGATATTGAATGCAGACGGGCACAACTACAGAGTAAGGATAGGTTCCTGGATAGGGGATATTCTGAAAAAATGCTCAATAGGGCTATGAATAGAACTGCCCATTTAGATCAATCCCAAGCACTCACTAAAATCAATAACTATGATTCTGATGACAAACGTACAGAGTCCCCCACTAGATTGATCCTTACCTACAATTTACAACATAAAGCCCTACGTAAAATCATAAATAAGAACTGGGCTTTGGTACGTAGTGACCATGTTTTGAGTAGTCAGATCACTAGATCCCCCTGTATTACTTTTAGGAAGGCTCGCTCTATGAGCAATTCCTTAGTAAAGAGCAGCCCAGAGGTAGTGGTATCCCAAACATGGCTCAGTCCTAGGAATGGTTTTACACGTTGCACTAATTGCAAGGCATGTAAATATGGGGTCAATAGAACCAGCTACATAACACCCTTTAAACCCAATCCTGTACCTATTACCAAAAGTGTCAACTGCAAAACAGAATACGGCTGTTTACGTGCTGGAGTGCCCGTGTAACCTGCAATATGTAGGAAGCACTAAGTTGCAGGTGCACAAACGAGTGCTCCAGCACTTGAGGGCCATCACCAACATTGATGTCACCTACCCGGTTGCCCGTCACTTTAAGGAGTATCATAACAGCAAATTAGATAATTTGAAATACTTTGTCTTAGATACAATCCTTCCTCAAAAACGTGGAGGCAACCGGGAGGCTATGCTTAGGAGAGTTGAGACTAGGTACATCCTAGAACTGGATAGCAAAATACCCCAGGGCTTGAACTCGAGTGAGGATTTTTACACATGCCTGTGATCGATTCCAATTGCTTTTAAATGAGGATTTAAGTATGATCTTATACTCATTTAGCTGCTGCCTGCATGATAATTGTTTTTTTAGCTTTCATTTTATTCTTTGCACACTTGCACTTTAGTAAGTCACGGCTGTGACTTTTATAGGTGAATTGTGGCACTGTTTGCACATGCATTTTAGGCAATTTGTGGCATAGAAACTTCTGTAACTAAGGCCCACTTGGGCAGGACTAGGCTTAATTCATTGCATTTATAACCCTTTTTGGCACTAATGGTATCTACAGACCAGGTTTAATATTCATACACGGTCTGTACATTATTTGGAAATATCTAGTGATTGTTTTAAATATTTTAAATATTTTAAATATTTTAGATATTTTAAATAGTTTACTAAGTTGTGCTTTTTCAATGCGTATATTTATGATGATAATAATATATTTATCTCTGTATATACATGCACTTTGGTACTTTGCAGTGTTATTTTAAGCTATTTATATACATATTTATATATAAATATTTTTTCTATGTTCATTACGCCAATGCATTTTTTTGAAACTATCACGTGCTAAAAGTTTCCTGACATGCCGAGGTCTGTTTCCGTGATTAATGCCGAAAGGTGACGTGCTGGGAGTGCGAGTTCAAAGCTCTTGGGCATTTGGACAACAAAATGATTTGCGCGGCGCACTGCCGTGGAACTCGCACCATCTTGTGAATTAAAGAGGCTGCGCAACACTGAACTGTGACCCGTTGCGATCAGCGCAGCAGATGTGGATTCAACTAACTTACCTGACATCGTGGAGCCCACTAAAGGTGTTTTAATTCAATTCAATGCTGCATAAATTAAAAACTGGCACGGAACCCACTGTGGGTGTCTCAATGTATTTCCAAGGACCACAAGTCCCTGCATGCACCAGACAAAGTCAGCGTGATGAACGTGGCCCACTGAGGGCAGTACAGGTGCAAGCAATGAGGAAAACTCCATAAGCCAGTTTTTAGCAGTTGCCCATGAAGAAGAGGCTGCCGCTTCGAAACGCGTAGGCGAATGAAATAAAAGTTTCCTGACATGCCGAGGTCTGTTTCCGTGATTAATGCCGAAAGGTGACGTGCTGGGAGTGCGAGTTCAAAGCTCTTGGGCATTTGGTCAACAAAATGATTTGCGCGGCGCCCTGCCGTGGAACTCGCACCATCTTGTGAATTAAAGAGGCTGCGCAACACTGAACTGTGACCCGTTGCGATCAGCGCAGCAGATGTGGATTCAACTAACTTACCTGACATCGTGGAGCCCACTAAAGGTGTTTTAATTCAATTCAATGCTGCATAAATTAAAAACTGGCACGGAACCCACTGTGGGTGTCTCAATGTATTTCCAAGGACCACAAGTCCCTGCATGCACCAGACAAAGTCAGCGTGATGAACGTGGCCCACTGAGGGCAGTACAGGTGCAAGCAATGAGGAAAACTCCATAAGCCAGTTTTTAGCAGTTGCCCATGAAGAAGAGGCTGCCGCCTCGAAACGCGAAGGCGAATGAAATAAAAGTTTCCTGACATGCCGAGGTCTGTTTCCGTGATTAATGCCGAAAGGTGACGTGCTGGGAGTGCGAGTTCAAAGCTCTTGGGCATTTGGACAACAAAATGATTTGCGCGGCGCCCTGCCGTGGAACTCGCACTCATCTTGTGAATTAAAGAGGCTGCGCAACACTGAACTGTGACCCGTTGCGATCAGCGCAGCAGATGTGGATTCAACTAACTTACCTGACATCGTGGAGCCCACTAAAGGTGTTTTAATTCAATTCAATGCTGCATAAATTAAAAACTGGCACGGAACCCACTGTGGGTGTCTCAATGTATTTCCAAGGACCACAAGTCCCTGCATGCACCAGACAAAGTCAGCGTGATGAACGTGGCCCACTGAGGGCAGTACAGGTGCAAGCAATGAGGAAAACTCCATAAGCCAGTTTTTAGCAGTTGCCCATGAAGAAGAGGCTGCCGCCTCGAAACGCGTAGGCAAATGAAATAAAAGTTTCCTGACATGCCGAGGTCTGTTTCCGTGATTAATGCTGAAAGGTGACGTGCTGGGAGTGCGAGTTCAAAGCTCTTGGGCATTTGGACAACAAAATGATTTGCGCGGCGCCCTGCCGTGGAACTCGCACCATCTTGTGAATTAAAGAGGCTGCGCAACACTGAACTGTGACCCGTTGCGATCAGCGCAGCAGATGTGGATTCAACTAACTTACCTGACATCGTGGAGCCCACTAAAGGTGTTTTAATTCAATTCAATGCTGCATAAATTAAAAACTGGCACGGAACCCACTGTGGGTGTCTCAATGTATTTCCAAGGACCACAAGTCCCTGCATGCACCAGACAAAGTCAGCGTGATGAACGTGGCCCACTGAGGGCAGTACAGGTGCAAGCAATGAGGAAAACTCCATAAGCCAGTTTTTAGCAGTTGCCCATGAAGAAGAGGCTGCCGCCTCGAAACGCGTAGGCGAATGAAATAAAAGTTTCCTGACATGCCGAGGTCTGTTTCCGTGATTAATGCCGAAAGGTGACGTGCTGGGAGTGCGAGTTCAAAGCTCTTGGGCATTTGGACAACAATATATATATATATATATATAAAAAAGATTATCCATTGGTCCCAGTAATTTATTTTATACCCAAAATTCATAAAAGCATTGAGAAACCGCCGGGGAGAACGATAATTGCAGCTTGTGATGGATCGTTAGAAAATGTTTCGAAATATATTGACTATTTTTTACAAGGGTTTATGAAGAATTTGAACTCTTATGTGCAAGACACATGTGATTTTTTAAGAAAAATTGACAATATTATTTGGAGTTCAGACTATCTGCTTATAGCTTTGGATGTTTCATCCTTGTACACATGTATTCGGAATAAGGATGGGATGAGAGCGGTAGAGCATTTTCTTAATTCTAGGCCCATTGTATTTGCACAGCATACTAAAATGTTGTTGGATATGTTGCTTTTCTGTTTAGAGAATAACGTGTTTCTTTTTAATGGACAATTGTTTCAACAGATCCAGGGAGTGGCCATGGGGGCCAGCTTCTCCCCCAGTTATGCCTGTTTGTTTATGGGCTGGTGGGAGGTGCTGGTCCTCGTGAGACAATATGAGAATATTTATAAAACTAATGTCATTTCATGGATGCGGTTCATTGATGACTTGTTTATAATATGGAAAGGCAACAAGGAAAGTGCAATTGAGTTTATAGAACAAATCAATAAAAATGACATCAATTTACAATTTACATCCACTATAAGCAATAGTACTATAACATTTTTAGATGTGCAGGTCCAAGTTATTAACAATGTTTTAAACACAACCCTTTTTAGAAAACCCACGGCAGGCAATACACTGCTACATGCGTCGAGTGCCCATCCCCCCCATCTTATCAAGAGTATTCCCTATGGGGAGATGTTGCGCATTCGACGAATCATGCAGCAGCAATGAGGATGCAAAGGAAAAACAGGAGGAAAGTCGTGTTAGGTTTTTAGTTAGGGGTTACAGTCCTAGAATAATTGAGGCAGCTATAAAAAGATCCAGAGTTCAAGCTAGGGAGGATCTTTTAAAATATAGAGCTAAGAGGACAGAATTAACGGATAAAACAGAAACCCCACAACCTACGAGACTGATCCTCTCCAACTCCAGGCAGGAAAAACAAATAGGAGCTATTATGAGACGTCACTGGCATTTTATCCGAGATGACCCGGTAATTGGGAATTCAGTTTTGTCTAACCCATCTATCACTTTTAGGAGAGGTATGAGTATGGGAAACATGCTAGTGAGTAATAGCCAGGAGAAAAAAGTGCAGGACACATGGCTGACGACTAGAAAGGGCTTTTTTAAATGTTCCGTGTGCAAAGCCTGCCAATTTGGTTCAAATACCAAATCCTACATAACTGCATTTAGTACAAAACTTCAAGAGATTAAACAACATTTGACATGTAAAAGTGAGTTTTCTGTATATGTCCTTGAATGCAGTTGTAAACTTAAATATGTAGGCAGCACTAAATTGGCGGTGCATAAGAGAATCCTGCAGCATGTTAGAGCAATTGTTAATAAGGATCAAAATTATCCAGTGGCCAGACATTTTGAGGTTTATCATAATAGTGACCCAAAATGTTTAAAATACTTTGTCATTGATGCCGTCCCCATATCCAAAAGGGGTGGGGACAGGGAGGCTAAATTGAGACGCCTGGAGACCAGTTATATTTTGGAATTTGATTCCAAGCATCCAGGCGGTCTCAATGCCACGGAGGACCTGTACACTTTCCTTTAATTGGGACATCACACAGTTGCACTTTTGTCGAAATTATAATGTCTAGCTGTTTTATTAAGAATATGTCTTATGAGGTTTTTAGGTTTTATATGTATTTATGGTCTTATTCACATATACTTATATATTTAGATATTTATTGGAATGGTTATTGGCATAGTTTATCACTCAGGTTGATAGATGAAATTTCTTTTAACTATTTAAGATATGGTGTGTATATGATATGTCTATAGGAACATGAATTTGTATGACCTTCTAAAACATCAAGTAAATAGGTTAAGGAATAAGATGAAAAAACTTGATGTATTAGATCTTCCTCAGTTGAATGGAGTCCCGCCTTACCTCAATTGTAAAGTTTGTCCGATGACTCTTTACCACAAAAGAAGCACTCAGCACTTTAAAGGCCTTTTTAAAAAAAGTTTTTTTTCTTGATATGTACTGTAGCACGTAGTCACCTTTTTTTCTTAAATAAGTTGTAACAGATTGCAATTGATCTTAGAATGGAATTATACAGCATTGGCATTCAAGTCAAATGCGGTTTAGAAGTATTACTCATGGGAGAGTCAACTTTAAGATCTACAATTTTGTGAACGTAAAAGGACTACATTAGTGTGTCAAGTAGTTTTTATGTTATAGCTTTTTAGCACATTTCCACGCTGTATAGGGGGCACTTTTAGAATTTTTTAAGGCACTATAAATCAATTTTCAGGACAAGATACGATTTATTCCAATTTTTTGCATTTATGCGTATACAAAATTATGGATACTAGAAATGAATGTATAGAATATATAGGTATGAGAATTATTATATTTATTTGAAAAGGGAATCATCGATATTGTGAGGGCCCAGAAAAATATACATTATCAAATTGTTCTAGTTATTCGAATTGAGGCATTTATGCATTCATATGAAGTATTTTGTTTATGTCCATGAAAATGTTTAAGCACTAGCACTTTAAAAATGGGGGCTTCAGTTAAGCAGTGTCATGTGATCAAGGCCGCTTGGACGGCAGAAACGCGTCATGGCTGACATCTGTGTTTGCTGATAATAAAATTGCACTTCAGCACGAATTTGGGTCCACGCTCGTTATTCTTGGAGAAGAAAACTGCGGGGTGATTGATATATATATATACATACACACCCTTTCAGGCATGGAGTGATGCATAAATTATGCAAAAAAAGAAGCAGAGAACTATGGGTAGTTCTCAAGTTTAGGTGGAAAGCAGCTCCTGTATAGAGCACTCTCAACACCAGCGACACTCTAGATCTGCTCACCTCAAATGTCTGCTTTTCTATCAAAGTCTTTAAGCATAGGATTAGCACAGTGCCATCCACGCCGAGATAGAAAGGGACAAAGTCTTTTGCCAGTTCTACAGCAAAGTCTTTAAGCATAGGACTAGCACAGTGCTGTCCATGCCGAGCTGTAAAATGACAAAAGCCATTTACCACTCCAGGCACAGTATTACAGCTTTGAATCTGTAAAATACCAACCAAGCCAACCTGAAATGAGTAAAAGCAACCCCTGACACAGTGTTTCGCTATAATTAGAGCTCTTCAGAGAGGTATAGCTTTGTCCAGGCACAAGGGAGCAACCAGTATAAGTCAAAAGAATACCCTTTCAGGCATAGAGTGATGCATAAATTATGCAAAAATAGAAGCAGAGAACTCTGGGCAGTTCTCAAGTTTAGGTGGAAAGCAGCTCCTGTATAGAGCATTCTCAACACCAGCGATACTCTAGATCTGCTCACCTCAAATGTCTGCTTTTCTATCAAAGTCTTTAAGCATAGGATGCTTAAAGACTTTGCTGTAGTAATGGCAAAATACTTTGTCCCTTTCTATCTCGGCGTGGATGGCACTGTGCTAATCCTATGCTTAAAGGCTTTGATAGAAAAGCATACATTTGAGGTGAACAAAGTTTTGCATTTGTGGTTGGATGTAGGGGGCCAGGTGACCGCTTTGTGGCCCTACTGGATGCCAGGGTGACGGGAAGATCTATCTGCGAGACCCTGTTCGTGTAAATTAACCAACACTCTCTATGAGAAAAATAAAATCAGATGGAGCTGCAAGAGACCTTTTTCCCAGCCCGAAAGGTTGCATGATGGGAATTGCAGTCCTTGAAAAGGTGCTGCAACAATGCACTCTAAACGAACTATGGTCAGCTGTGCACCTACCAATGAAAACGTAGGAGCACATTCAAAAGGTGAACAATAGAAATCTCAGGTGTCAAAGGCATTAGAAAAAGGCTTACCACCGAAACGCGTCATGCAGTTTGGACAATAAAGGAATCTCCTGGTAACCCCGCTGTGTCCCCTTGTTTACTTCACAGGGAAGAGATCGTTTGGAATATTTGCGTGCTGCCAGTGGCACGCAGGGGACCCGTCCAACAAGTGTTTGGAGGCAATCATTGGCAAAAGCAGAGTGGTGTAATTCCGAGGTATTGGAAGCCTCCTGACCGCCGCAACTAAACGGAGCAAGGTACTGCTGGCGAAAGTACAGTCCATGACTTGACGGAGAGCCGTGTTCACTGCATCACGTCTCCGGGTATGCTCAAGTTTGGCATTTGTGGTTGGATGTAGGGGGCCAGGTGACTGCTTTGTGGCCCTACTGGATGCCAGGGTGATGGGAAGATCTATCTGCGAGACCCTGTTCGTGTAAATTAACCAACACTCTATGAGAAAAATAAAATCAGATGGAGCTGCAAGAGACCTTTTTCCCAGCCCGAAAGGATGCATGATGGGAATTGCAGTCCTTGAAAAGGTGCTGCAACAATGCACTCTAAACGAACTATGGTCAGCTGTGCACCTACCAATGAAAACGTAGGAGCACATTCAAAGGGTGAACAATACAAACCTCAGGTTTCAAAGGCATTAGAAAAAGGCTTACCGCCGAAACGTGTCATGCAGTTTGGACAATAAAGGAATCTCCTGGTATCCCCGCTGTGTCCCCTTGTTTACTTCACAGGGAAGAGATTGTTTGGAATACATATATATATATATGTATATCTACAAAAAGAGTTGCCTCTAGGTGGGATGCACTCCCAGGTGGAAATTACGCTACAGCAAGGGCACACGCCATGAACAAAGTCCTTTTCTGGTTACCTGCCAGACGCGTTTCGGGCCAACGCCCTCTTCAGTGGCAGACCATGTGATGTGCCGGCATGCGGCAACCACCAGTAAATCCCCGTAATAATTATGCTCAGGTGAACCACCTGAAGCAATGCTTCCTGGGACTGGTGGTTCAGTAAAACCCAAGTGGGTCGCCGCCGGCACTCACATTCAAAAATGCCTTTAAAGTATTGCCGATGTTCGCGCCGGCACCCCTGCATATAACAGGCACCTCCTGTTCCACAGTTAGCTGCCCCAATAAAGCAGCCGCGGACCCGCAAGTGTTTCGCGGTGGTGCAATCCCGCGACCAGGCAGGCCGCTGTACAAAATACAAAAAGAGTTGCCTCTAGGTGGGATGCACTCCCACGTGGAAATTACGCCAAAGCAAGGGCACACGCCATGAACAAAGTCCTTTTCTGGTTACCTGCCAGACGCGTTTTGGGCCAACGCCCTCTTCAGTGGCAGACCATGTGACGTGCCAGCATGCGGCAACCACCAGTAAATCCCCGTAATATTTATGCTCAGGTGAACCACCTGAAGCAATGCTTCCTGGGACTGGTGGTTCCGTAAAACCCAAGTGGGTCGCCGCCGGCACTCACATTCAAAAATGTCTTTAAAAGGATTGCTGATGTTCGCGCCGGCACCCCTGCATATAACAGGCACCTCCTGTTCCACAGTTAGCTGTCCCAATAAAGCAGCCGCGGACCCGCAAGTGTTTCGCGGTGGTGCAATCCCGCGACCAGGCAGGCCGCTGTACAAAATACAAAAAGAGTTGCCTCTAGGTGGGATGCACTCTCAGGTGGAAATTACGCCAAAGCAAGGGCACACGCCATGAACAAAGTCATTTTCTGGTTACCTGCCAGACGCGTTTCGGGCCAGCTAACTGTGGAACAGGAGGTGCCTGTTATATGCAGGGGTGCCGGCGCGAACATCGGCAATCCTTTTAAAGACATTTTTGAATGTGAGTGCCGGCGGCGACCCACTTGGGTTTTACTGAACCAACAGTCCCAGGAAGCATTGCTTCAGGTGGTTCACCTGAGCGTTATTATTATGGGGATTTACTGGTGGTTGCCGCATGCCAGCACGTCACATGGTCTGCCACTGAAGAGGGCGTTGGCCCGAAACGCGTCTGGCAGGTAAACCAGAAAAGGACTTTGTTCATGGCGTGTGCCCTTGCTTTGGCGTAATTTCCAAATGGGAGTGCATCCCACCTAGAGGCAACTCTTTTTGTATTTTATATATGTATATGTATATATATATATGCCGCAAAGCTCGTTTACCGCTGCCTTCTCCTGAAGGAAAGAACGAGCGTAGACCCAGATTTGGTGCTATTTAGTTTATTTGTTGAACACACCGCCAGCCAGCCGCCATGACGCGTTTCGGCAGATCCCTGCCTTGATCACATGACAACATTGCTTTGTGACTACTCCCTTTTTAAAATCACAGTATGGTAATTGATCCATAGACATAGACAAAGTATTATGGAACAAATCACTTGATTCTCAATACATGCTTAAATGCATAAAACATTCCATATTTTTAAATTGTAAAACCCAAACAACTCCATTACAAGAATAGTTATTAACTATTCGTTTATGTTATTTCTTGGAAAATCACTCTTTGATGCATAAATGCGCTATATGTCCATTGTCTAGATTTTAAATACATGGATCTATACTTTAAAACAGACTTGAATAAAAGGAGTAAGAAAAGTGTAAAAAGATAAGGTGCTAAATGAAGTGCAATAAGTTATAAAGTGCAAAGTGAGCTAGGTGAGCCCGTGTCTCCAATTGTACAGGTCAAGTTTTTCTAAAAAACCTTGTCATTTAAGTTGCCTGTATAGTACACCTTCTACTCTATTGGCGTTATTTTTACGGCAACTTTATATTCTCTCCAGTGCAAAAACAGCATGTGCAAAATCGAGCTTGTATAGGAATTTTTTGATTTCTTAAAGAGTATTTTTGTATTAATTTCCAAATGTTTCCCACAATCATAAATACATTTATACATATGTAAATAAATAATTCTAAATAAATACATATCAATTCTATAAATATACATATCATCCATTTTTCAATAAATAACAATAAATACATTTCCAAATGTTAAAAGGGATAAAATTCAATTATACATAAAAAGCTCATGATTAAGTTCGGTGAGGAAAAAGTACAAAACGTGCAAAATGTGCAAAGATGCAGGGACTGATTATTCTAACTGATACCGTTATCTGTCATTGAAAGGAAACTGTTTTTTGATTCAAATTTTCTAGAGTTAAATCATACGATATATCAGGGGGCCTAGATGTTCTATCGTTAAGTGTACAAGTCCTCACTCATATTAAGCCCCCCTGGCTGTTTAGTGTCGAGCTCTAGAATGTAGTGGGTTTCCAATCTTCTAAGTTTCCCTTCTCTGTCACCACCCCTTCTCTGTACCGGGACAGTATCTATGACGTAGTATTTGAGATGTTTGAGGTTGTTATTATGATGTTCTTTAAAATGTCGTGCTACCGGGTAATTAGGGTCATTATTGCTAATTGCCCTAATATGCTGTAAAACCCGTTTGTGCACCGGTAGCTTAGTACTCCCCACGTAAACCAAATTACAGCTACATTCTAAGACATAGACTGCAAATTCAGTCTTACAAGTCAGATGAAATTTGATATTTTGGGGCTTATCGTTGAACGCTGTCACATATATCTATTCTCTCCATGTGTACATGCCTTACAATTTGTACATTTAAAGAACCCTTTTCTAGCAGTCAACCAACCTTCTACTTTCTTGTGTTCTGGACTACTCTTGACCAAAACATTTGCCATAGATACTGATTTCCTGAATGTGATAGAGGGGAATCCAGGAGGGAACTTCCTATAATAGGATTTTCTTTGACTATATGCCAATTACGATGTATAATCTTGCGTAATTGGCGTTCCTGTCGACAATATGTTAAGATTAATCTCACCGGCTCTTTGGAATTGCTTGTCTCTATCTCACTGACCTTTTGAGACCTGTCCCTGTACAGTAAAAGATCTTCTCTGGCCATTGCCCTAGATCTACGGATGGCTGTAACCCCGAAGCAAGAATCGTTCCCTACTTTCAGATTGATGTTTTTCTAACTCTAGCGTATTGCTGCAAATCCTGCGAAGCCGCAGCATCTCCCCATAGGGGATGCTGTGGATTAAATGTGGGGGGTGCGAGCTTGACGCATGTAACAGGGTGTTGCCAGCCGTTTTTTTACGGAAAAGGGAAGTTGTTAAAATATTGCTTGCTACTTTGACTTTTACATCTAAAAAGGAAACACATTCTTCACTTATATCAGATGTAAATGCAAGATTCACGTTATTAACATTGATAGAAGTAATAAAATCATTGGCTTCTTTCACAGCTCCATTCCATATAATCATCAAGTCATCAATATATCGCAACCAGGATATTACTTTTCCCTCATAAATGGAATCATACTCCTTCCGTAGGACCAGCTCCTCCCACCAGCCCATAAACATGCACGCATAACTGGGGGAGAAGCTGGCTCCCATGGCAACACCCTGTATTTGTTGGAACATCTGCTTATTAAATAAAAAGAAATTGTTTTCCAGACAAAAGATCAACATGTCCAATAGCATTCTGTTGTGTTGCAGATATTCAATAGGTCTTCTTGATAAATAATATTCAACTGCCTTCATACCATCCCGATTACGTATACATGTATATAGAGAAGATACATCTAGCGTTATTAATTGGTACCCATCCTGCCACGTTATGTTCTGAATCTTTCGTATAAAATCACTAGTGTCCTGCACATATGATTCCAGTTTATGAACGTGCTCTTGCAGAAAGTAATCTATATATTTTGATAGATTCTCTAGAGGTCCATCGCAAGCCGAAATAATGGGCCTACCTGGTGGCTTCTCCATATTTTTGTGAATTTTCGGAATGAAGTATATTACAGGGTTTTTGGATGCTCCTTTTTTAGGTATTTAAATTCCTCCAAACTCAGAAGGCCTGAACTCTTCCATGCTAAAAGTTTAGTATGTAGTTGGTCTTGCATGGTTTTGTATTTTCAGGGGAGTGCTTTTCCGATAGCATTCAGTGTTGTTAAGTTGACTATAGGCTTCCGTCATATAATCTGTTAAGGGCCACAGCACTAAATTACCCCCTTTGTCTGAATTTCGAATTACGATGTCTCCATCCATTCTCAATTTCGCCATTAATTGTCCATATTTCCTTTCGTGATCAGTAATTTTTCTTTTCTCTTTATTCATAGACATATTTAGTTTCTTAATTTGCGCCACTACCATTTCATTAAATACATCCACAGAATCTCTGGCTGTAACCGGAGTGAATTTAGATTTATTTTTGAAGGGGGTATCAGGTTTTTTCCAAATTACCAATTCAGACCCATGAGAGATTTGAGATGGAGTGTTTCCATTGTCTCCCCTTTGCCGATTTGGTGGATTGATTGGGTCAGACATTTGTATTCCAGTATCCAACGACTGTAGATCCGTTAACAATTCATAGTCTCCCACTACCAAGTTTGATGTACTTGGTGCGTCTACAGATGGCCTTGGCCTAATCCGAGTTTATATGTATGTATATATATATATATATATATATATATATATATATATATATATATATTCTCCACACACTTTCCCAAGGAAATAATAGGTCGCACTCGGTTTGTGTTTTCCTGAAAAAGCTCGCCGAGCTTTTATTTTAACAAGTAGCAGATTACTTCATATGGCAAACAACCAAACCAACGCGTTTCGGTCTCCACTGAGACCTTGCTCACCTTGCTTGTACCGTGAGCAAGGTCTCAGTGGAGACCGAAACGCGTTGGTTTTGGTTGTTTGCCATATGAAGTAATCTGCTACTTAGAAAATAAAAGCTCGGCGAGCTTTTTTCAGGAAAACACAAACCGGAGTGCGACCTATTATTTCCCTTGGGAAAGTGTGTGGAGAATTAATGGCGACCGGGCTCGGCCGCGAGGTAACGCACAGCTAATTAGAGCGCCATGCCAGCGAAAGGAGCCAAAGGAGAAGGATATATATATATATATATATATATATATATATATATATATATATATATATATATATATATATGAACGCTACACGCCTCGTACCTTTTCGTACAAAACCAAGCACTCACGGGGGATGAGTCAAGTTTCAGTTTATTTTCTGACTCTAAACACCAGACGCGTTTCGGCAGTCGCCTTTCTCGATGGTGAATGGGCGCGCCCGAAACGGCCATTTTTTATTATTCATTTACACCAAACATCACATCCTGTTCCAGGTACTGGTGTTTAGAGTCAGAAAATAAACTGAAACTTGACTCATCCCCCGTGAGTGCTTGGTTTTGTACGAAAAGGTACGAGGCGTGTAGCGTTTATATATGCGGGTGCACCTCCCGCAACAAGCACCCGTTCGCGAGTGAGCAGAGCTGGTGCATTTGGAAGCGGTTGTATATATATATATATATATATATATATATATATATATATATATATATATATATATGTATATGTATATGTATATATATATATATAATATATAAAAATATATATCTTATTTATTTTTTTGCAAATAAGATTTATTATTAGTTTAAGAAGTATTTAACTAGTAACATCGCAATTTACATCACTTTTTTGCAATGTCCATTCTTTGTAAGAAGAGTTAACTTTTCCCCTGTCTCCCCCCACCACTTGTCCTATCTTCTATGAATTAAACTATCCCACCCGCTTCATCCTCTTTTCCTTTATAGTTCCTTCTGTTGATGCCACTGAACCTACAATATTTCCTAATTTCCCACATACGTCGAGCAATACTGGTGACTATCTCATGTCTATGACGGTGATGTTCAATCGAGTAGGTAGAGAGCTCTTAGTATTGGTGGACAGGTTACCTCTTTGTTGGAGCTCAGAAAGTGTAAAGGGAAGTATTTGCATAACCATTCTAGTCTTTATGAGTTGTTTTGCTAGTTTTTCAATGGCTATCGTTTTCCATATTTTCCCATAGCGTTGTTCAACTGATGGGGCCGTTACTAGATATATATATATAAATTTAGTTTCATAGGGCTTAATTTAGATCTTGGGGATCCCGTCTGCTATATTATGATCCCATTATATCTAATGGAGATAGTAATACGGCGGTTGGGATATTCGTCACGTTTGTGACGGAGTATTCTATCTGCCAAGATCAAAATAAGGCCCATAGTCTTGAAATGACCATTTTCGTTGAGAGGGAAATATACATTTTCAGTTTCCCAACCGGGTGGTGATCTGTGCATTGAGGCGGTTACCTAGAATCAGTATCTCTGAATCTGCTGATATAGGGCAGCCCTCTATGCCCATAATGGCCACCAGGACTTCCTCGTAAAAGCCTTTAATTTAGGGGACAGGCCTACATGTGCAGGGTAAAGAATGTCTGATCTTGCCTGGGGTCATACACCAAAATGAAACAGACATAGTCAAATTTGTAAGCCTTGCGCCCCAGGTGGGGGATGTGGAGGTAATCGTTCTACTGCCAGTTTCATCAGTCATCTCCGGCAAAGTATTAAATGTTAATGCCTTGGGTGCTGCTTTTTGTTTGCAGTTTTATACAGCGCAAGCTCGACCCGAAGGGATTGGAGTGCTTTACAGGAGGGCCAGTTATGTTACACAAGAACACATTCATTTTTTGTAGGCAATGAGAGATCAGTGGCGTAAAACAGGCCCCCGCAGCACCGCGGTGCGGGTGGCCCCCAAGTTCCAGGGGCTCCCCTCAGCACAGTACTCTGGCCAGAGAGCTCCTGATTGAGTCCGGAGGGGCACCTCCACGTACCTTGCAGGGGAGCCCCCTCAAGTTTCGTTATGCCAGTGGGGGAGATTAACTGATTTGCCCGGAATAACAGGATTTTGAGCCAAGGCCAAGAATCGAACCTGGTTCTCCTGCTCCAAAGTTAGCAGCTCTGGCCATTACGCCCCATCCTGAATTAGGGGATGACATGGGTTCATGGAGGTGAAGTAGCTGACAGCAAAATCTGGAGGATGGTTGATCTGAAAGTCCAGGGTGGGTGTGAGAGGCCTATACTAGAAGGAGAGTTTTCCCCAGCCCTTTCATTTTCTACAGTCAACAACAAAAAAGCATTCCTGACTAACATGTCGGCCAAGTCCATTATAACCAATGGCAACAAACCCAGCTTCACGACCATGAACTGAGACTGTGAACAGCAGAGTTGCTAAATAGATGTGAAGCTCAGATAGTCAATAGGAAGTTGGTTATGCGATGCGTTCAGATGCAGCGACTTTAACCACAATCTCCAACTGTCATGCTTAAATTTGTATTCGTGCTTCATCGTAAACTCCCCCGGTGTTTCTGCGAGATAACTTTGGATTCCAGAGAATCTGGTTACCATCTCGAGGCTGTACATAATTGTAGATTACTCACTGCTGGGGTCCTTTGTACTTGCAAAGTTCCTCACATGGGGAATATTGTCAACACCCTGTTATAGATCCCTCTCTAACCCACAATAATGCAAAATAAGAGATGCACTCTGTTAGAAATGGGATCTCTAGTTGGCAAGGGCTTGCACCTTTGTCCAAGTAGGGACCCTTCTTCCTAGTCAGGGTAAGGGAGTTACACTCCTAAAATAACCCCTGCTCACCCCCTTGGTAGCTTGGCACGAGCAGTCAGGCTTATTCTAGAGGCAGTGTGTAAAGCATTTGCACATAACCAACAGTAATATAGTGTACGCACTACAAACTGACACCACACCAGTTTAGAAAAATAACCAATATTTTTATATACTCAAGACAAGACCAAATACGATAAAAAATCCACAATACTATACTTTAAAAATGAATGCTTGATAAGGTAACTTCTTCTTTGCAGGAATAACACAAAAGCAAAGTTCGTACGAGTCGGTAGCCCCGTCCGGGTCTACCGCGATGCTGAATTACACAGAGTCCAACAGTTCCAGCCGACCGCGTCGCTACGGGCCGGCAGAGTCGTGAACAGACTCGGTCACAGTACCTTTCTCGTTGTGGCTGGTACGGAGTGTACGAGCCGGTCGGCGTTCGTCGCGGTTGCGGTGCAAGACGGAGCGATGCAAGGTGCGGTGTCCCACGATGCGGTGCAGGCAGCGGCTCGATGAGCGTCGTGCAGACGGAGTCGGTGAGTCCAAGGCGTGCGGTGCAGGGCGAGACGATGTACGATGCGGTGCTGACAGGTTGCGATGCAGGCGACCAAGCCGGAGTGCGGGAGCTGGCGTCGGACAGCGGTGCGATTCGGAGCGGTGCGTCGCAAACGTGCGAGCGGTGCCCCCAAATGCGATGCGGTCACGACTGTTGAGCCAGTTGCAGCGTCCACGTCGGTCGGGTCCGGCTGGTTCAGTGAAGCGATGCGATGCGAACTGCGGTGCCCACAGGTCACGGTGCAAGCAGCGGCTCGGTGTTGGCGGCGTCGGACGTCGCCTACGGTGAGACCAGGGTTGCGATGCGAAGCGGGGCGATACGGTCTGCGGTGCAAACAGGTCACCGGTCAGGGATGGATTCGGTTGACGGAGTCGGTTGCCGTTCCCTTCCTCTGTGGCAACTGAAACAGCGTTCCAGAAGCGGTACCCAGAGGCTTGTGAAGTCTTTGCAGTCCCTGAGACTTCTTAACAGGAGGCCAGCTCGGTTCCAGGCCCTTGGAGATACTCAGCACAAGTTTGTAGAAAGTTCAGTCCTTTCACTGCCCAAGGCAGAAGCAGCAACTGCAGGCCAACCCAACAAAGCAACAACACAGCAAAGGGGCAGTACTCCTCCTGGCAGCTCTTCCAGCTCTTCGTCTTGGCAGGTTCCTTGATTCCAGCGAGATCTAAATTCATGGGGTCAGGGCCCCAATATTTATATCCCAAATTCCTTTGTTCTCTGAAGGCAGAGAGGCCTTTGCCTAGTCCAAACCAGTTCTGGAGCACTTTGTTGACAAGTCTCCGTCCCTTCTTTCAGAGAGTCGGCCAGGGACATCAGACGCACCACAGGAGGTGGAGCCAGCATTGTGGTGGGAAGGCACTGTCCTATTCAGGGCCCAGGTGCAACTCCTCCCACCCATCTACATGTAGATCTTGCTATTCAGCCCTGTGCTGACTCACCCTGTCTCCTGGCATCCCCCAGCCCCTGGCACTTACACTCCAGACAAGGAATACACAACCTCGCAGAGGCAGGCTTGGATGGTTAGACAAGAAAATACCCACTTTCTAAAAGTGGTATTTTCAAACACAGAATGTTAAAACCAACTTCACTAAAAGATGCATTTTATCATTATGAGTCCAGGCATACTAAACTCGAGTTTCTACCATGTTCCCGGGGTCAGTTAGGATTATAAGCTGTAACAATCAAAACTGCCCGTTCTGGCCTATGGGGAACAGGTAGCCTTGCAATAGTGAAAAACGAACTAGGCTGTAATTCACTATCAGGACATGCCACACACACCAG
This sequence comes from Calotriton arnoldi, assembly GCA_963921515.1. Classification (NCBI taxonomy): domain Eukaryota; kingdom Metazoa; phylum Chordata; class Amphibia; order Caudata; family Salamandridae; genus Calotriton; species Calotriton arnoldi. The sequence goes on along the minus strand of CAWUFW010001366.1, from coordinate 1,892,555 downwards.
GGCATGTCCTACCTTTCGCATACAACGCACCCTGCCCACAGGGGTACCTTGGGCCTAACTTAGGTGTGACTAACATGTAGAAAAGGGAAGGTTTAGGGACTTGCAAGTGTGCGCACTTGCCAAGTCGACATGGCAGCCCCAGGCTGCGCACAGGCTCTGCAATGGCAGGCCCGAGTTACACTTTACGGGCTGTTTGCGTGGGTGGCACAATCCAGTGCTGCAGCCCACCAACAGCATTTGGTCTATAGGCCCTGGCACTCGCAGTGCACTTTACAAGGGACTGACACATAAACCAAATAGTCCAATCATGGAAACGCCAATCCGTAACACATTTTATACAGGAGCACTTGCACTTTCCCACTGGACAGCAGTGAGGAAAGTGCGCAGAATCATTACACCAGCAAAAACAGAGTCAAAACCGGGAGGTCAGAAAGCAAAAAGTCAGGGAAACACGCCAAAAGATGCCAAGTCTAACACATGTCCCCTCCAGCTGAAAGTAGGGAGAACTACCCAACCCCATTGGAGTTCTCTTCACTAAGGTGGAAGAACCTGGACAGACCATCTGCGTTGGCGTGTTCTGTACCAGGACGGTGTTCCACCGTAAAGTCCATTCCCTGTAGGGAGATGGACCACCTCAGCAGTTTTGGATTCTCACCCCTCATTTGCATCAACCATGGGGACCTGTGGTCTGTCTGAACCCGGAAGTGAGTCCCAAACAGGTATGGTCTCAACTTCTTCAGCGCCCAGACCACAGCAAAAGCTTCCCTTTCTAAGGCACTCCACCTCTGTTCCCTGGGGAGTAGTCTCCTGCTATGGAAGACTACAGGCTGATCCAGGCCCTCTTCATTCAGTTGTGAGAGCACCGCTCCCACACCATGCTCTGAAGCGTCAGTCTCACGACGAATTCCTTGGAGAAGTCAGGTGCCTTGAGCACGGGCGCCGTGCACATGGCTGCCTTCAGGGCATCAAAAGCTTTCTGGCAGGACTCAGTCCAGATCACTTTCCTGGGCTGCTTCTTAGAAGTCAGCTCTGTTAAGGGGGCAACGATGGTGCCATAGCCCTTAACAAATCTCCTATAGTAGCCGGTGAGACCTAAGAAGGCTCTCACCTCTGTCTAAGTCTTGGGGGCTCCCAAGCCAGAATGGTGTCAATCTTGGGTTGTAGGGGCGCCACCTGGCCGCTTCCTACCTGGTGTCCCAAGTACACCACAGAACCCTGCCCGATCTGGCACTTACTGGCCTTGATCGTGAGGCCTGCACCTTGCAGAGCCCTCAACACTTTCTCAAGGTGCTGTAAATGTTCTTCCCAGCTGGAACTGAACACAGCAATGTCATCCAGGTAGGCGGCACTGAAATCCTCCAGCCCAGCCAACACCTGATTGACCAACCTCTGAAAGGTGGCAGGGGCATTCTTCAACCCAAAGGGCATCACCCGGAATTGGTAATGACCTTCTGGGGTTGAGAATGCTGATCTCTCCTTGGCCCCATCGGTTAAGGCAATCTGCCAGTACCCAGACGTCAAATCAAACGTGCTGAGGAACCGGGCAGCTCCCAACCGATCAATGAGCTCATCAGCTCTGGGGATGGGGTGCGCGTCAGTCCTGGTGACGGCATTGAGCCCACGGTAGTCCACACAAAACCGGAGTTCTGGAGTGGCACCGGGCGCAGCAGCCTTTGGGACCAAGACCACTGGGCTGGCCCAAGGACTGTGGGAGGGCTCAATCACCCCTAACGCCAACATCTTAGAGACCTCCTCCTTGATGCTGGCTCTGACCCGGTCAGTCAACCTGTAAATCTTGTGCTTCACAGGAGGGCTGTCACCAGTGTCCACGTCATGGGTACACCAGTGAGTAACACCGGGAGTCAGAGAGAACAGTGGGGCGAACTGTCCCAACAACTGGTGACAGTCCCCCTGCTGCTCCTGAGTCAGAGTAGGGGAGAGGATCACACCTTCTACTGACCCATCATGCTCCTTGGTAGACAGGAGGTCAGGGAGAGGCTCACTCTCCTCTTCCACCCCATCATCTGTCGCCAAGAGCATACTCACTTCGGACCTCTCGAAGTGGGGCTTGAGGCGGTTCACGTGAAGGTCCCTCAAAGGGTTCCTGGGAGCCTGCAAATCCACCAGGTAGGTGACATCACTTTTGCGCTCCTTTACCTCATATGGCCCAGTCCACTTGTCCTGCAAGGCACAAGGTGCCACTGGGGCCATGACCCACACTTTTTGCCCAGGTTGAAATTCGACCAGAGTGGCATTCTGGTCATACCATCTCTTCATTTCTTCCTGGCTTGCTTCTAGGTTCGCCTGAGCGAGTTTCCTGAAGTGGGCAGTTTGGTTTCTAAAGGCCAGCATGTAGCTAAACACATCCTGGGGAGTTTTCCTGGGAGCTGCCTCCCAGCCTTCCTTTACCAAACTCAGCGGTCCTCTGACAGGGTGGCCATACAGGAGCTCAAAGGGGCTGTACCCAAGAGACTTCTGAGGCACCTCCCTGTATGCAAAGAGTAGGCATGGCAAGAGGACGTCCCACTTACGCCTCATGGGTTCTGTTAGACCCTTGATCATGCCTTTCAAGGTCTGGTTGAATCTCTCCATCAGACCGTTTCCTTGTGGGTGGTAAGGAGTGGTGAACTTGTAGGTTTCACCGCACTCCTTCCACAGGGATGTCATATACTTGGATATGAAATTGGTCCCCCTATCAGAAACCACCTCTCTGGGGAATCCCACACGGGAAAAGATCCCCATTAACGCCCGGCCCACCACTAGTGCCGTCGTTGTCCTGAGAGGGATTGCCTCCGGGTACCGGGTGGCATGGTCCACCAAGACCAGGATGTACCTGTTGCCCATGGCTGTCTTGGGATCCAGTGGCCCCACTATATCCATCCCTACCCATTCAAAGGGTGTACCAACAACAGGAAAAGGTTGGAGAGGAGCTTTGACCTTCCTCCCACTCTTACCACTTGCCTGGCAAGTTTGGCAAGACCTACAGTGTGCATCTGACTGCCTTCGCATTTGGGGCCAAAAGAAGTGGGTGACAAGCCTGTCAAAGGTCTTGTCCTGCCCCAAATGTCCTGCCAAAGGCACGTCATGAGCCAGACCCAGTAGGAAGGTCCTGAAGCGCTGGGGTACCACCAGCACACGGGCTGACCCAGGCTCAGCAACCTTAGGCTCACTGTATAGGAGACCACTCTCCCAGTAGATCAGATGTGACCCGGACTGATTACCAGCTGCCTGGTCTGCAGCCTGCCGCCGCAGACCCTCCAGAGTAGGGCACTCGTTCTGCTCCCTGCAGAACTCCTCCCTGGTGGGACCCCCTCTTGCTGCCAATGGGTCAGCTCAGAGATGTCTCCCAGTTCGGCTACCTGCTCCCCTGTAGGCACCGGGGCGTCCCCCTCGAGGTCCGCCTCCTCCCGGTCCGTGGGAACTTCGGGGGCCGGTTTCCCGCGCCCCGTGCCCTTTCTCTTGGCAGGGACTTGGGCCACTGTTCCAGGCTCCAAGTCCTCTTGATCACCCTTTCTGGCTGCCATTGACCGAGTAGACACGCATGCCCACTCTGGCAACCCAAGCATCTCCAAGTGAGACCTGAGCTCAACCTCCTTCCACAGGGACTGCTCCAGGTCGTTACCTAGCAGACAATCTACAGGCATGGTAGGGCTCACAACCACCCTCAAGGGACCTGAGACCCCCCCCATTCAAAGGGAACCTGTGCCACCATACACTGGCGCTCAGAGTTGTCTACAGCAACTACTTGGTGGAATGCCCCTGGGACTACCTGCTTCTCAGAGACCAGGTGACACCGGACTGAGGTCACACTGGCTCCAGTGTCTCTGAGAGCCTCTACCCTATTCCCATTGATGGTCACCCAGGTGCTATATTTCTTTGTGTTAGGGGGCACCTGGTTTCCTGGGACCATCTCACTGTCCCCTAGTGAGACAAGGGTCATTTCTGCGGGATCCCCACCCTCCTGGGGGCACCCCTCCTCCCCAAGCGCTACACTAGCCAACACTTTGGACTGTCCGCCGGTGGGTGGCTGTGTCCCCTTTGGACACTTGGGGTCCCCCTTAAAGTGACCTACCTGGTCACATGCATAACACTTGCGGGGGCCGGTCTCAACAGGCTTCCCTGTAGAGACCCCTTTCTTCTTATCACCGGGGGCTGGGAACCTTTACCCTGGGTACTAGTTTGGGGCCCTTTAGAGAACTCCTGTGCTTTACCCTTGTCCCCCCACCTTTCTGCTGGGGACCCTGCCCACCTTTGGCTGAGTCTCCCCAAACGCTTTCTTGTGGACCCTGGTACTCACCCAGCAGTCCGCTTCCATAACAAGCTTCCTGGGGTCAGTTAGCTTACTATCCACTAGGTGCTGGCGCAGATCTGCAAAACATAGACTAGACAAGTGCTCCCATGCAATCAAGTTGTAGAGCCCCTGAAAATCTGTTACACTACTGCCCTTCACCCAACCATCCAGCGACCTGCAGAACACATCCACACATTCCAACCAAGTGTTGGCATCAGACTTCTTACTGGACCTGAACTGATCCCTGTACTTTTCAGGAGTAAGACCATACTTAGTGAGAAGGGCATCCTTCATGTCAGCATAGGTGAGGTGATACCCCTTACCCAAAGCTATCAGAGCATCCCTTGCTTCTTCAGGGAAAAGTGGCCACAATCCTGCTCCCCAATTTTCCTCAGGGACCCCATTCATGTGTATGGCTGCTTCATAACCCTGGAACCACCTTTGTATGTCATCCCCCTTCTTGAACTCCTTGCCTACATTCTTGGGAATGTGCACAATCCTGTCTGCCTTTCTGGACGAATTGCTGCCACCATCTGAGCCTGACTTACTCCTAAGTTCTAGCTCCTTCAGTTCTCTCTCATGCTCTAAGAGCATCTTCTTCTCCTCCATGGCCAATTTCCTCTCCTCCCTCTTCTCCTCCCGTTCACCCTCCAGCCTGAGCTTCTGCAGCTCAAACTGCCTTGCCTCCCGCCTGTCCTCCAGCTCCTCTGGGGACAGACTGCTGCTGCCTGACCTGGCGGGTTCCCCCCCACCCAAAAGCACATCCACCCTGGAAATAGGCTCCTCCACCTCCTCACTGAGATTACCAGGCTGCCCACTGGCATGTCTGGCTGCTACCCAGGCCCTCAGCGCCTTCTGTAGCTCCTCCTTCCTTGTGTGGCCTTTAATTTGGACTTTCAGGTTTTTACAAATTGCTCGTAGTTCCTTTACGGCGTAGGTTTCCAACCTATCCTCCTCAAAGATAACTTCCAGAGATGCAACGGATGATGCAGCTGAGTCAGGCATGACAAAAGTAGTGAGTTGAAAACTGGCAAGATCAAAAATAGGCCAAAAGAAAAAGAACCAGTATGTGGTACGTAATGGTCTGCGATATGGTAGTAGTGCACACCAATCACTGTAAGTCAAGTGCAAACCCAAGTCCTATCCTCACCGCTGACAACCAATGTTAGAAATGGGATCTCTAGTTGGCAAGGGCTTGCACCTTTGTCCAAGTAGGGACCCTTCTTCCTAGTCAGGGTAAGGGAGTTACACTCCTAAAATAACCCCTGCTCACCCCCTTGGTAGCTTGGCACGAGCAGTCAGGCTTATTCTAGAGGCAGTGTGTAAAGCATTTTCACATAACCAACAGTAATATAGTGTACGCACTACAAACTGACACCACACCAGTTTAGAAAAATAACCAATATTTTTATATACTCAAGACAAGACCAAATACGATAAAAATCCACAATACTATACTTTAAAAATGAATGCTTGATAAGGTAACTTCTTCTTTGCAGGAATAACACAAAAGCAAAGTTCAGATGCAGTCGGTAGCCCCGTCCGGGTCTACCGCGATGCTGAATTACACAGAGTCCAACAGTTCCAGCCGACCGCGTCGCTACGGGCCGGCAGAGTCGTGAACAGACTCGGTCACAGTACCTTTCTCGTTGTGGCTGGTACGGAGTGTACGAGCCGGTCGGCGTTCGTCGCGGTTGCGGTGCAAGACGGAGCGATGCAAGGTGCGGTGTCCCACGATGCGGTGCAGGCAGCGGCTCGATGAGCGTCGTGCAGACGGAGTCGGTGAGTCCAAGGCGTGCGGTGCAGGGCGAGACGATGTACGATGCGGTGCTGACAGGTTGCGATGCAGGCGACCAAGCCGGAGTGCGGGAGCTGGCGTCGGACAGCGGTGCGATTCGGAGCGGTGCGTCGCAAACGTGCGAGCGGTGCCCCCAAATGCGATGCGGTCACGACTGTTGAGCCAGTTGCAGCGTCCGCGTCGGTCGGGTCCGGCTGGTTCAGTGAAGCGATGCGATGCGAACTGCGGTGCCCACAGGTCATGGTGCAAGCAGCGGCTCGGTGTTGGCGGCGTCGGTCGTCGCCTACGGTGAGACCAGGGTTGCGATGCGAAGCGGGGCGATGCGGTCTGCGGTGCAAACAGGTCACCGGTCAGGGATGGATTCGGTTGACGGAGTCGGTTGCCGTTCCCTTCCTCTGTGGCAACTGAAACAGCGTTCCAGAAGCGGTACCCAGAGGCTTGTGAAGTCTTTGCAGTCCCTGAGACTTCTTAACAGGAGGCCAGCTCGGTTCCAGGCCCTTGGAGATACTCAGCACAAGTTTGTAGAAAGTTCAGTCCTTTCACTGCCCAAGGCAGAAGCAGCAACTGCAGGCCAACCCAACAAAGCAACAACACAGCAAAGGGGCAGTACTCCTCCTGGCAGCTCTTCCAGCTCTTCGTCTTGGCAGGTTCCTTGATTCCAGCGAGATCTAAATTCATGGGGTCATGGCCCCAATATTTATATCCCAAATTCCTTTGTTCTCTGAAGGCAGAGATGCCTTTGCCTAGTCCAAACCAGTTCTGGAGCACTTTGTTGACAAGTCTCCGTCCCTTCTTTCAGAGAGTCGGCCAGGGACATCAGACGCACCACAGGAGGTGGAGCCAGCATTGTGGAGGGAAGGCACTGTCCTATTCAGGGCCCAGGTGCAACTCCTCCCACCCATCTACATGTAGATCTTGCTATTCAGCCCTGTGCTGACTCACCCTGTCTCCTGGCATCCCCCAGCCCCTGTCACTCACACTCCAGACAAGGAATACACAACCTCGCAGAGGCAGGCTTGGATGGTTAGACAAGAAAATACCCACATTCTAAAAGTGGTATTTTCAAACACAGAATGTTAAAACCAACTTCACTAAAAGATGCATTTTATCATTCTGAGTCCAGGCATACTAAACTCGAGTTTCTACCATGTTCCCGGGGTCAGTTAGGATTATAAGCTGTAACAATCAAAACTGCCCGTTCTGGCCTATGGGGAACAGGTAGCCTTGCAATAGTGAAAAACGAACTAGGCTGGAATTCACTATCAGGACATGCCACACACACCAGGGCATGTCCTACCTTTCGCATACAACGCACCCTGCCCACAGGGGTACCTTGGGCCTACCTTAGGGGTGACTAACATGTAGAAAAGGGAAGGTTTAGGGACTTGCAAGTGTGCGCACTTGCCAAGTCGACATGGCAGCCCCAGGCTGCGCACAGGCTCTGCAATGGCAGGCCAGAGTTACACTTTACGGGCTGTTTGCGTGGGTGGCACAATGCAGTGCTGCAGCCCACCAACAGCATTTGGTCTATAGGCCCTGGCACTCGCAGTGCACTTTACAAGGGACTGACACATAAACCAAATAGTCCAATCATGGAAACGCCAATCCGTTACACATTTTATACAGGAGCACTTGCACTTTCCCACTGGACAGCAGTGAGGAAAGTGCGCAGAATCATTACACCAGCAAAAACAGAGTAAAAACCGGGAGGTCAGAAAGCAAAAAATCAGGGGAAACACGCCAAAAGATGCCAAGTCTAACACACTCCATTGAAACGTAATGCAGAACCAGGAAGCCTGAGTTTGAATCCTGTTATTTCCCTATGCGCTGGTTCCCTCTGTAACATGATCATGGTAATATGATCCGCAAAGTGCCATGCAAAGCATTATTAACTCTGGGAATGATTACAATCTTGGTGGATGGGATACTCCGTCGCAAACGATCCATCCACCGTATTACAAGTTCCATAGGATATTATGGAATTGTAATACAGCGGACAGGATATCTGTCACAAGATCGTAACCAGGCCCTCAGTCTCAAGTAAATAGACAAATAAGGGGTGCATTCACACAGCAGACAGAGATTTTGCATGTACGTACATTTTTTATGACTCAAACTAGCTCTACACTAATTAAACTAATACACCACACCAGAAGCATAAGAAAGAACTAATAAATGGTATACACCTGCACATGACTTTAAAGATTTTTAAGGGGGAGATCCTCTATAATCATAATCCACTCGAGCTGTTCTTTCCAGAAGCGAAAAACGTATCCCATTTGAAACCACAAGCTGAAGCTTATTCCCGTGCCACGCCTACTCTAACACTTTTATATCCTGGACCCGATGGGAGTTCACCTGCAGTTTAAAAATCATATGCTTGGAAATCATCCACTTTCTAGATGCAAACATCTACTTTTTTAACTGTACAGGGAGCCTCTAACTTGGCTTCAGCCTGTTCCTGTTTCTTGCACTACTAAGAACTAAGGTGTGTCCGATTTTCCTCTTTGGGCTGCATTTTTAACAGGAAGTGTTTTTCTTCTGGAAAAAGAAAAAATAATGCTCTTGTATTGAAGGCAGAGGTCATTGGCCGCAAAGCAACTCCAACCTAACATGGCGAAGCACATAAGCATGTCTAGAAATATGTTAGATTCACTTTGAGATGGAATGAATGTACAGTGACTTCTACCCCGCCCACCGTAAGCCATCTTTAGATGTTCATAGCTTTATCATAAATTAAATAGCCACATGTTTATGCAGATATCTTACATTAAATGAAGTTGCTCAATGGTGAGTAAGGAGAAGGGAAGTGATTGGAAAAATTGCTCGTGAAGAGATCAAGAAAGGGGCGAAAGTTGAGTGCCAAAATACAATATATACAACAAATATATACAAATTCATATGGGAAAAAACACTCCTGAGTTACATGTCCACTTATAATTCCCTATCTGTGGCATCTAGGTGAGTTATACCACCTTTATGTTGGTACCCTATATATACACTCTAATGACCTGGGGACTGATTAGATCTCCCCCACCTCCATTTCTTCACAGGATGCTCTTCTCTCTGTCCTGATGAAGACCCCACTTTAAGGAATAATCGGCCTGCCCTCCATTTGGGGTCGAAACGATGACATATATAACTATAGCTACCTGTACTGGAGATACTATCCACTTCTTAACTTTTTCTAAAAATTATACTGTGCTTTATAAGACCGTGGATGATAGTATTACAAGGGAGTTCCAGGCAGGTTTTCCCGTATGAATTTGTATATATTTGTTGTATATATTGTATTTGCCATTTAATTTATAATAAAGCTATGAATTTTGTTTTGCATTTTTTGAGTTTTTTTGGGTTCTAGAGAAAAAAAATATTCCTGTTGGGACTAATTGTGTTTTGTACTACTTCATACCCAGGTCCTACGGCTATTTGGGTTCCCCCATTGTTTTGTAATGATATTTAGATGTTGGCTTTCACACTACCGAAGATTGCATCAAAAGTTCATGTTAGTAGCCCTGAGAGTACTGAAGGGATGCAAGTTTGAAACAAGAATTCAAAAATCCAATAAACAATAAAGAAATGCTTGCTGCAGTACAAAACAAAAATAAAACGGATGCCATGTATAAACAATGCATGGCTGATATAAAGAGTTACGTCAGTGATACAGAGTGTACTTTTCAGTTGTGAAATAGTCCCTCATACAATCAAGAGGTGGTGAAAGGATACATCCAGGGGCCAAGCTCCAGTGGGGGTGTTTTCTAATGTCCCTCCCCCAAATGAATGCATTTTGGGCCTGGGAGTTGGATCTGGAGCCCTTGATTCGGGTCTGCTGGTCTCAGTGTAATTTATTTTTGTCAAAAGGCAAGAATCAAAGACAAAACAGTGACCTTTGAAGTAAACGGGTCGGGGGGGGGGCGGGTGCTTGGGAGAGACAGAGATACCCATCTGGTGGCTGAATTTCAAAATATGAAACCAGATAACTTAGAATCAGAATTGGCTTCCTTGCATGACAAATTTGTGTGATCATAGCCACATATTCCATTTCAAAGAGCTTCTTTTTTCTTTACTATCACATATGAGCGCCCTTTGACATACTTGAGTTCAGGATATAATGAAATAAGATTTTGTAAAGCGCACTAAATCCGAAGGTGTCAAAGTGCTAGTGCACGTAAGGGAACATCTGAAGAAGACCAAGGAATCAAACTCACGGAAGAGAAAAGAGCCAAGTTTTAAGTTGCTTGCGGAACACAGAGAAAGATTCCAGGGCCACAATGTGCACAGGTAAACTGTTCCACAATTTAGCCACCACTGCAGAGACGACTGTCCCAGCGTCCCGGCGCTTTTCTTAATTTTCAATAAATGTCCCTGTTTTTGGTACAAAGATAAAGTCATTCTGCAAAGCAGAAAGAGAAGTCTGCTCTCCTTCCAAGAGACACCTCTAAAGGGATTTAATTTATTATCTGTTACTTTCAGGCAGCACAGGAGGAGGTCGGCTGCATGTTCACAGCAGGGGGAATACAAGTGGGGAGGACGGCTCAGGGTGGATTGTCCTGCCAAAGCGAATGTTATATAATGTAGCCATGTAAATGTGTTTAAGAAAAAAAAAATATATATATATATATATATATATATATATATATATATATATATATATATATATATATATATATATATATATATATATATATATATATATATATATATATATATATATATATATATATATATATATATATATATATATATATATATATATATATATGATTCACCAAAGTCCAAACAGGAACGAGAACGCACTCAACAGCAATTGTGATTCCTCCGATCTCTTTATTCATGGGGAACCGGCATTAATCCTCCTGTAATTCTGCCGCCTGACCGGTTTCAGAGCCCCCTGCTTCTTATTCATAGGCACGGCTGTGAATCTGCAGATATTTCCCAGCATGCTTATAACTACTTCATTCCTGCCCTCAGTGAGCTGCACAGGTACGTATTTTCACCATCGCCTTCTGGGATTTGTAGTATGCTGGGAATCCATGTATCTTCCTTAGTAGGTTCTGCAAGATAAACAGTTTTTAGTCCATTAGTCTTGCCCTCCAGAGGGCCACAGGGATCATAATGACACGGTTATGTTTGACAAAACTGCTGTTCCATAACTCAGGCTTTCATTCGTTCAAGCCCTACGGCCCTGTATATTATTAATGGTGGTGCAGTTCTCCACGGCTTTGGACGGCCGTGTATATATGATTCACCAAAGTCCAAACTGGAACGAGAACGCACTCAACAGCAATCGTGATTCCTCCGATCTCTTTATTAATGGGGAACCGGCATTAATCCTCCTGATATTCTGCCACCTGACCGGTTTCAGAGCCCCCCGCTCCTTATTCATAGGCGCGGCTGAGAATCTGCAGATATTTCCCAGCATGCTTATAACTACTTCATTCCTGCTCTCAGTGGGCTGCACAGGTACGTATTTTCACCATCGCCTTCTGGGATTTGTAGTATGCTGGGAATCCATACTGATGTTTCAACTTTTTTTAACACTATAGTAGTCCTTAATATTGGGTACCATGGTCATTATTAGCAGTCCATAATAATATATGCAAAGAATGTTCACCATTAGTTGGTATAAAAACGATTTCATTGTCCTATTTCAATCCGTTTTTTTTTTAGCTCAGATCACAAGTCCCACAATGCATCAGTTGCGCTCAACTGCACCCAACTTGGATTTTTGACATTCCAGTTCTTAATTACATAGTTTATAGCACCTCCAGTCACTTTAAACAATATTGCTCTTTCGTTGCCTCAAAAGAAACCAATTTCATATAGGGCAGAACAGTAGTGTACTCGATGACTCATCGAGGTGCAATCGCTGCCAGTTCACATGTATTTATTATCAAAAGCTTTTCACTTCTTCCGGGCAATCTCTTCAAAATAATTTTCATCCACGCTCCCAGCATACATGGAGGACACCTCCCCCGTAAATCCTGGCTGCCAAACACAATGTTTACAAATTCAATATGCCTCGAGCAGGCCTCCCATCCTGTATTGACATAGGCCTCTCACCTCAATTCAACTGTCTTTGACTTCATTCTGCAGCCGGCGGGCATCCTCTGACATACAAATCCAAACAAAGTTGACGCTGAAATGGATGCCCAGCCTGTCGGATCGGGGCTCGTAGACGGGCGTCACTGCTAATATATTCCAGCAAGAAATCACCCCTGCATCCAGGGATAAAACAAGCTCACCAGCCGGTAAATAGTGTTCAAGATTTCATTTATTAGCAGAGAGTTCAGTGCATTACGCGTTTTGACCCTCCTCAGTCTTAATCATATGCATCATGTGACAAATGCGACAAAAGATGTCATGAGCGATGTAATATTTCGGGGAATTATCAGTGAATGGTGAGGGCGCGAGTTATAGTTACCTTAGGGCTCGAGTTACAGTTACTTGAGACAACTATAACTATAACTGGTGAATTTCAATGGTTTTTAGAGTTTAATACGTTACATTGTTACTGAGCATTTCACCTAGCTATAACGTAACTTTAACTTTAGTTTTTTTCCAGTTAATTTCTAGGGTTTTTTAAACGTAAAGTAATATTTAATTAGCATACGTAAATCCAACCGCGCATAACCGGAGCCAAGGATATCCAACCCCACACTGCACACGGCCGACGGCTATGTGTAGCGGGTGGTTGGCCACCTGGCCAGGCCCTGAGGACCGCATCCCAGAAGGCTTTTTTTTTAAGAGGAGGGGTGAAGAGTGCCCCCCCTCCTGGAACCTATTAAGACCCTGGGGACCCCATCCCCAGGGCTATATATATCTTAAAGAGGAAGGCGACCACGTGACCCCCCTCCCTGAGCCTACTTAAGCCCTTGGGACCCCATCCCCAAGGCCTTATTTATTATTTATTTATCATTTATTAAGGGGAGGGGGACCACATGACCCCCCCCTACTGAGCCTTATTAGGCTCTGGGCACCCCATCCCCGAGACTTTTTTATTAAGGGGTGAGGTGGGGGATCACGTGGCCTCTCATTTCCCGAGCCTTATTAGGCCCTGGGGACTCCACCCCTCGGGCTGTTTTTTTAATTAAAGGGGAGGGGGTGCATGGCCCTCCTCCCCAAGCCTTGTTAGGCGCTGGGGATCCCATCCCCTAGGGCCACTATTAAATTTAAAGGGAGGGGTGCTGCACAGCCCCCCATTCCGAGCCTTGTAAGGCCCTGGGGACCCGTTCCCCTACGGCCGTTTAAGAAAAAAGGCAGGGGGTACCCGGTCCCCATCCCTGAGCCTTCATAGTCCATGGGCACCCCATCCCCCAGGGCCTCTCATTAAAATTAAGGGGAGAGGGGCACATGCTTCCCCCCTCGGGTCGATTTTGCCCTGGGGACCCCATCCCCCCGGGACCCTGCGTTATTTTTGGGGGGAACATGGACCCCCTCCCTTGCTGATTATGGCATCAGAGACCCCCATCTCCAGGGGCCTGGTGCATTTTTTAGGGGCAGGGGAGCACACTGCGCCCCTTCCTAGGCCGCTTTTGGCCCGGGAGACTCCACCCCCAGGGCCCACCACTGTGAAAGGTGGGTGCCCTGGTGCTCACCCAGGGCACCCACTGTATCTTGTTGAGGGCTGCACGGGAGCCCCAAGGCTCCCGCGGCCCCTGCAGGCTCCAAGCATACAGCGGAAGCCGGCATTGCTCCGCCCACAGGGAGCAGGTAATCATGCTGCTCCCTGCGGGTGGAGCAATCTTTTCATCTGTTTCGCTGTCCGTTTCAGGGCCCCCTTGTGTCTTCTTTTTTTTGTTTTTTTTTAAGACTCGGGACCAAGTCCTGAGTCCTAAGATGACTGCCAACTCTTCTTGGTTGAGGTGGTGGTAGCCAACCAGATCTCAGCTTGAGATGTGTCAGGGTCCGCAGAGGCTCCACATCTCTAGATATGCAAAGTTTCTGAGCATTAATTGCTCAAAAACTACTGAACAGATTTACACCAAATATTATATATATATATATATATATTCACTGAAAAAACCATAGGTTTTAGGGACAGTTATAGTTAGTTGGACATTGCACTCGTACAAAACCCGTGAAATTCCCCTGTTATAGTTAGTTCAGCTAACTATAACTCGCGCCCCCGCAATGCACTGCTGATGACGTCACATATTACATCACTCATGACATGGTCAGTGACATCACTGATGACATCACTGATGACATCACTGATGACATCACTGATGACATCATCCAGTGACTGTGTGTTTCTGTAAAGTTTAAATATGTTTAATATATATAGGGAAAGGCGTATTGAAGAATGAGTGGGTGTATAAGTGTCTGAATGGATGATTTAGTACGTGAGTGACTAACTCTACAAGTGAGTGATTAAACGTATCTTACTGAATGCATGGGTTAGTGACTAAACTGTGTGAATGTCTGTATCCGTCTGTTTGTTGGTGTGTAAGTGGATGCATGGATTTGCGAATAGCTACATGAGTGTCTATATGGGTTATTGATTGGTTCTCTGAGTATCTGTATGGCTGCCTGAGTGTTTGTGTGGGTGGGGTGTGTTTGACTCTATACATAGATGTGTGAGTGGGTGATTCACTGGGTGCATGATTTCAAGAGTGCATCTGTGATGGACTGCTTGGGTGGGTGAGTGTGTGTATGGGTGTGTTAGTGAGTGAATGTATAGCTCAGTGGTACATGTGCGAGTAACTACATATGTAAAAGGCAGTATATATGTGTGTTAGAGTATTTAAATGGCTATAAGTGAGAGTGTGTTATTGTGAGAGTGGCTGTATGGATGCGTGTGTGCTTGTATCAGTTATTGTATAAGAGCGTAAGAATGTGCTAGTATTTGTATGAGTAAGTGAGCTGGTGTGTGTATAACTGTATAGGTGAGTAAATGGGTGTGTGATTAATTTTTTGCATGACTGACTAGGTGTGTGAGTACCTCTATGGATGAGTGGCGGTGTGTGAGTGTTTATATAGGTGTATGAGTGCATATGATAGTCCTGTACTGAGTGACTGTAAGTATGAGTGACTGTGCAGGTGAGTGAGTGGATGTGTGTGTAGACCTAAGAATCAGTGAGTGGGTATGTAGTTTTTGGTGTTGGAGTGTCTATGGTTTTGAGAATGGCAGTCTGTAATTTAGAGTGGGTGTATCAAAAGTTATATTAGGGTGTGAGAAGATGCATGAAATTATCACATGGATGATGTCATCAGTGATGTCATTTGAGATGTCATCAGTGATGTCATCAGTGATGTCACTGACCATGTCATGAGTGATGTAATATGTGACGTCATCAGCAGTGCATTGCGGGCGCGAGTTATAGTTAGCTGAACTAACTATAACAGGGGAATTTCACGGGTTTTGTACGAGTGCAATGTCCAACTAACTATAACTGTCCCTAAAACCTATGGTTTTTTCAGTGAATTTCAAAGGTTTTTAAATGCTAATTTCTAACTATAACGTGTCTGAAACCTATGGTTTTTTCAGTGAATTTCAAAGGTTTTTTAAATGCTAATTTCTAACTATAACGTGCCTGAAACCTATGGTTTTTTCAGTGAATTTCAGAGGTTTTTTAAATGCTAATTTCTAAGTATAACGTGCCTGAAACCTATGGTTTTTTCAGTGAATTTCAGAGGTTTTTTAAATGCTAATTTCTAACTATAACGTGCCTGAAACCTATGATTTTTTAAGTGAATTTCAAAGGTTTTTTAAATGCTAATTTCTAACTATAACGTGTCTGAAACCTATGGTATTTTCAGTGAATTTCAAAGGTTTTTTAAATGCTAATTTCTAACTATAACGTGCCTGAAACCTATGGTTTTTTCAGTGAATTTCAGAGGTTTTTTAAATGCTAATTTCTAACTATAACGTGCCTGAAACCTATGATTTTTAAGTGAATTTCAAAGGTTTTTTAAATGCTAGTTTCTAACTATGCCAACAGAGGTAGGACATGTGAAGAAAGAAGAAAAACGCACAGAAAGAAGCAAAAGATGTGCAGAAAGAACCAACAGAGGAGCAGAAAGAGGCCTTGTTGCAAAATCATCCTGTGCCCACAACTTTTTCAGACGGGTACTGGTGGTAACTGACTCTGACTAACCAGAGCCAGTGCAGGTTTGCACAGTGGTGAAGGGAGGGGGGGCCTGAGGTGACATGTGTGCAAACGCGCCCGTGGCGCGTTTTAAGTTGCGGGATTAAGTTCCCTTGAATCCTGAGGGTCCCTGGGGCCCAACTAGCCCCCAGGTACCTACAGTTAGGACCACAGAGCTGAGTTGCAGAGAGGCGTTCCGAGGCCACGCACCTTTTTCACCTCTCTGCAACGCAACTCTGTTGTGCTTACTGAAGGTACCTGGTGGGCTAGTTGGCCCCCAGGATTCAAAGGAATTAACTCCCCAACTTAAAACTCACCACAGGGCGTGTTTGCGCACATGTCACCTGAGGCCCCGCCCCCTCCCTTCACCACTGTGCAAACGCGCCCCGTGGCGCGTTTTAAGTTGGGGGATTAGGTCACCTTGAATCCTGAGAGTCCCTGGGGCCCAACTAGCCCACCAGGTACTTCCAGTAAGCACCACAGGCCTGCGTTGCAACGCCTGTAACAAATTGTGCAGTTGTGTTTAGGTAGTGAAGAGGGTCGTGCTGGGGGTAGTGTTTTAGGGTTTAGGGTAGTGCAGTGGTGTTTGTGTAGTGTAGGGGGTCATGCTGGGGGTAGATTTAGGGTTTAGGGTAGTGCAGTGGTGTTTGGGTAGTGTAGGGGGTCGTGCTGGGGTTAATGTTTTAGGGTTTAGGGTAGTGCAGTGATGTTTGGGTAGTGTAGGGGATACTGCTGGGGGTAGTGTTTTAGGGTTTAGGGTAGTGCAATGGTGTTTGGGTAGGGTAGGGGGGCCTGCGGGGGGTAGTGTTTTAGGGTTTAGGGTAGTGCAGTGGTGTATGGGTAGCGTAGGGGGTACTGCTGGGGGTAGTGTTTTATGGTTTAGGGTAGTGCAGTGGTGTTTGGGTAGTGTAGGGGTTCGTGCTGGGGGTAGTATTTTAGGGTTTAGGGTAGTGCAGTGGTGTTTGTGTAGTGTAGGAGGTCGTGTTTTAGGGTTTAGGGTAGTGCAGTGGTCTTTGGGTAGTGTAGGGAGTAGTGCGGGGGTATTGTTTTAGAGTTTAGGGTAGTGCAGTGGTCTTTGCGTAGTGTAGGGGGTTGTGCAGGGGGTAGTGTTTTAGGGATTAGGGTAGTGCATTGGTATTTGGGTAGTGTAGGGGTCATGCGGGGGTAGTGTTTTAGGGTTTAGGGCAGTGCAGTGGTGTTTAGGTAGTGTAGGGGGTCGTGCTGGGGGAGTGTTTTAGGGTTTAGGGCAGTGCAGTGGTGTTCGGGCAGTGTAGGGGGTCATGCTGGGGGAGTGTTTTAGGGTTTAGGGCAGTGCAGTCGTGTTCGGGTAGTGTAGGGGGTCGTGCTGGGGGAGTATTTTAGGGTTTAGGGTAGTGCAGTGGTGTTCAGGTAGTGCAGGGGTCATGCTGGGGGTAGTGTTCTAGGGTTTAGGGCAGTGCAGTGGTGTTCGGGCAGTGTAGGGGGTCGTGCTGGGGGTGGTGTTTTAGGGTTTAGGGCAGTGCAGTGGTGTTCGTGCAGTGTAGGGGGTCGTGCTGGGGTGGTGTTTCAGGGTTTAGGGCAGTGCAGTGGTGTTCGGGCAGTGTAGGGGTCGTGCAGGGGTGGTGTTTCAGGGTTTAGGGCAGTGCAGTGGTGTTCGGGCAGTGTAGGGGGTCGTGCAGGGGTGGTGTTTCAGGGTTTAGGGCAGTGGTGTTCGTGCAGTGTAGGGGTCGTGCTGGGGGTGGTGTTTCAGGGTTTAGGGCAGTGCAGTGGTGTTCGGGCAGTGTAGGGGGTCGTGCAGGGGGTGGTGTTTCAGGGTTTAGGGCAGTGCAGTGGTGTTCGGGCAGTGTAGGGGGTCGTGCAGGGGTGGTGTTTCAGGGTTTAGGGCAGTGGTGTTCGGGCAGTGTAGGGGGTCATGCTGGGGGTGGTGTTTCAGGAATTGGGGCAGTGCAGTGGTGTTCGAGCAGTAAAGGGGGTCATGCTGGGGGTGGTGTTTCAGGGTTTAGGGCAGTGCAGTGGTGTTCGGGCAGTGTAGGGGGCGGTGCAGGGGGTGGTGTTTCAGGGTTTAGGGCAGTGCAGTGGTGTTTGGGCAGTGTAGGGGGTGGTGTTTCAGGGTTTAGGGCAGTGCAGTGGTGTTCGGGCAGTGTAGGGGGTCGTGCAGGGGGTGGTGTTTCAGGGTTTAGGGCAGTGCAGTGGTGTTCGGGCAGTGTAGGGGGCGGTGCAGGGGTGGTGTTTCAGGGTTTAGGGCAGTACAGTGGTGTTCGGGCATTGTGGGGGTGGTGCTGGGGCTGGTGTTTCAGAGTTTAGGGCAGTGCAGTGGTGTTCGGGCAGTGTAGGGGGTCGTGCTGGGGCTGGTGTTTCAGGGTTTAGGGCAGTGCAGTGGAGTTCGGGCAGTGTAGGGGTTCGTGCTGGGGCTGGTGTTTCAGAGTTTAGGGCAGTGCAGTGGTGTTCGGGCAGTGTAGGGGGTCATGCTGGGCTGGTGTTTCAGGGTTTAGGGCAGTGCAGTGGTGTTCGGGCAGTGTAGGGGGTCTTGCTGGGGCTGGTGTTTCAGAGTCTAGGGCAATGCAGTGGTGTTCGGGCAGTGTAGGGGGTCTTGCTGGGGCTGGTGTTTCAGAGTCTAGGGCAATGCAGTGGTGTTCGGGCAGTGTAGGGGGTCTTGCTGGGGCTGGTGTTTCAGGGTTTAGGGCAGTGCAGTGGTGTTCGGGCAGTGTAGGGGGTCGTGCTGGGGGTGGTGTTTCAGGGTTTAGGGCAGTGCAGTGGTGTTCGGGCAGTGTAGTGGGTCGTGCTGGGGCAAGTGTTTCAGGGTTTAGGGCAGAGCAATGGTGCTCAGGCAGTGTAGGGGGTTGTGCTGGGGGTGATGTTTCAGGGTTTAGGGCAGGGCAGTGGTGTTAGGGCAGTGTAGGGGGTCGTGCTGGGGGTGGTGTTTCAGGGTTTAGGGCAGTGCAGTGGTGTTCCGGCAGTGTAGGGGGTCGTGCAGGGGGTGGTGTTTCAGGGTTTATGGCAGTGCAGTGGTGTTCGGGCAGTGTAGGGTGTCGTGCTGAGGGGTGGTGTTTCAGGGTTTAGGGCAGTGCAGTAGTGTTTGGGCAGTGTAGGGGGTCATGCAGGGGTGGTGTTTCAGGGTTTAGGGCAGTGCAGTGGTGTTCGGCCAGTGTAGGTAGTCTTGCTGGGGGTGGTGTTTCAGGGTTTAGGGCAGTGCAGTAGTTTTCGGGCAGTGCAGGCGGTCGTGCTGGGGCTGGTGTTTCAGGGTTTAGGGCAGTGCAGTGGTGTTCGGGCAGTGTACGGGGTTGTGCTGGGGCTGGTGTTTCAGGGTTTAGGGCAGTGCAGTGGTGTGCGGGCAATGTACGGGGTTGTGCTGGGGCTGGTGTTTCAGGGTTTAGGGCAGTGCAGTGGTGTTTGGGAAGTGTAGGGGGTCGTGCTGGGGGTGGTGTTTCAGGGTTTAGGGCAGTGGTGTTCGGGCAGTGTAGGGGGTCGTGCTGGGGCTGGTGTTTCAGGGTTTAGGGCAGTGCAGTGGTGTTCGGGCAGTGTAGGGGGTCGTGCTGGGGCTGGTGTTTCAGGGTTTTGGGCAGAGCAGTGGTGTTCGGGAAGTGTAGGGGGTCGTGCTGGGGGTGGTGTTTCAGGGTTTAGGGCAGTGCAGTGGTGTTCGGGCAGTGTAGGGGGTCTTGCTGGGGGTGGTGTTTCAGGGTTTAGGGCAGTGCAGTGGTGTTCGGGCAGTGTAGGGGGTCTTGCTGGGGGTGGTGTTTCAGGGTTTAGGGCAGTGGTGTTCGGGCAGTGTAGGGGGTCTTGCTGGGGGTGATGTTTCAGGGTTTAGGGCAGTGCAGTGGTGTTCGGGCAGTGTAGGGGGTCTTGCTGGGGGTAGTGTTTCAGGGTTTAGGGAGGTGCAGTGGTGTTCGTGCAGTGTAGGGGGTTGTGCTGGGGGTGGTGTTTCAGGGTTTAGGGCAGTGCAGTGGTGTTCGGGCAGTGTAGGGGGTCGTGCAGGGGGTGGTGTTTCAGGGTTTAGGGCAGTGCAGTGGTGTTCTGGCAGTGTAGGGGGTTATGCTGGGGGTGGGGTTTCAGGGTTTAGGGCAGTACAGTGGTGTTCGGGCAGTGTAGGGGGTCGTGCAGGGGGTGGTGTCTCAGGGTTTAGGGCAGTGCAGTGGTGTTCGGGCAGTGTAGGGGGTCGTGCTGGGGCTGGTGTTTCAGGGTTTAGGGCAGTGCAGTGGTGTTCGGGCAGTGTAGGGGGTCGTGCTGGGGCTGGTGTTTCAGGGTTTAGGGCAGTGCAGTGGTGTTTGGGCAGTGTAGGGGGTCTTGCTGGGGGTGGTGTTTCAGGGTTTAGGGCAGTGGTGTTCGGGCAGTGTAGGGGGTCTTGCTGGGGGTGATGTTTCAGGGTTTAGGGCAGTG
Source organism: Calotriton arnoldi (assembly GCA_963921515.1). Taxonomy (NCBI): domain Eukaryota; kingdom Metazoa; phylum Chordata; class Amphibia; order Caudata; family Salamandridae; genus Calotriton; species Calotriton arnoldi. The sequence continues at coordinate 1,872,022 of CAWUFW010001366.1, read as the reverse complement.
CAGTGGTGTTCGGGCAGTGTAGGGGGTCTTGCTGGGGGTAGTGTTTCAGGGTTTAGGGCAGTGCAGTGGTGTTCGTGCAGTATAGGGGGTCGTGCTGGGGATGGTGTTTCTGGGTTTAGGGCAGTGCAGTAGTGTTCAAGCAGTGTAGGGGGTTGTGCAGGGGGTGGTGTTTCAGGGTTTAGGGCAGTGCAGTGGTGTTCGGGCAGTGTAGGGGGTCGCGCTGGGGCTGGTGTTTCAGGGTTTAGGGCAGTGCAGTGGTGTTCGGGCAGTGTAAGGGGTCATGCACGGGGTGGTGTTTCAGGGTTTAGGGCAGTGCAGTGGTGTTCGGGCAGTGTAGGGTGTTGTGCTGGGGCTGGTGTTTCAGGGTTCAGGGCAGTGCAGTGGTGTTCAGGCAGTGTAGGGGGTCGTGCTGAGGCTGGTGTTTCACGGTTTAGGGCAGTGCAGTGGTGTTCGTGCAGTGTAGGGAGTCATGCTGGGGCTGGTGTTTCAGGGTTTAGGGCAGTGCAGTGGTGTTCGGGCAGTGTAGGCGGTCGTGCTGGGGCTGGTGTTTCAGGGTTTAGGGCAGTGCAGTGGTGCTCAGGCAGTGTAGGGGGTCGTGCTGGGGCTGGTGTTTCAGGGTTTAGGGCAGTGCAGTGGTGCTCGGGCAGTGTAGGGGGTCGTGCTGGGGGTGATGTTTCAGGGTTTAGGGTAGTGCAGTGGTGTTCGGGCAGTGTAGGGGGTCGTGCAGGGGCTGGTGTTTCAAGGTTTAGGGCAGTGCAGTGGTGTTCGGGCAATGTAGGGGGTCGTGCTGGGGCTGGTGTTTCAGGGTTTTCGGCAGAGCAGTGGTGTTCGGGCAGTGTAGGGGGTCATGCTGGGGGTAGTGTTTCAGGGTTTAGGGCAGTGCAGTGGTGTTCGGGCAGTGTAGGCAGTCGTGCTGGGGGTGGTGTTTCAGGGTTTAGGTCAGTGGTGTTCGGGCAGTGTAGGGGGTCTTGCTGGGGGTGATGTTTCAGGGTTTAGAGCAGTGCAGTGGTGTTCGGGCAGTGTAGGGGGTCTTGCTGGGGGTCGTGTTTCAGGGTTTAGGGCAGTGCAGTGGTGTTCGGGCAGTGTAGGGGGTCATGCTGGGGGTGGTGTTTCAGGGTTTAGGGCAGTGCAGTGGTGTTCGGGCAGTGTAGGGGGTCGTGAAGGGGGTGGTGTTTCAGGGTTTAGGGCAGTGCAGTGGTGTTCGGGCAGTGTAGGGGGTCGTGCTAGGGGTGGTGTTTCAGGGATTAGGGCAGTGCAGTGGTGTTCGGGCAGTGTAGGGGGTCATGCAGGGGCTGGTGTTTCAGGGTTTAGGGCAGTGCAGTGGTGTTCGGGCAGTGTAGGGGGTCGTGCTGGGGGTAGTGTTTTAGGGTTTAGGGTAGTGCAGTGGTGCTTGTGTAGTGTAGGGGGTCGTGCTGGGGGTAGTGTTTTAGGGTTTAGGGTAGTGCAGTGGTGTTTGTGTAGTGTAGGGGGTCATGTTTTAGGGTAGTGCAGTGGTGTTTGGGTAGTGTAGGGGGTCGTGCTGGGGGTAGTGTTTTAGGGTTTAGGGTAGTGCAGTGGTGTTTGTGTAGTGTAGGGGGTTGTGCTGGGGGTAGTGTTTTAGGGTTTAGGGTAGTGCAGTGGTGCTTGTGTAGTTTAGGGGGTCGTGCTGGGGGTAGTGTTTTAGGGTTTAGGGTAGTGCAGTGGTTGTGTAGTGTAGGGGGTCATGTTTTAGGGTAGTGCAGTGGTGTTTGGGTAGTGTAGGGGGTCGTGCTGGTGGTAGTGTTTTAGGTTTTAGGTTAGTGCAGTGGTGTTTGGGTAGTGTAGGGGGTCGTGCTGGGGGTTGTGTTTTAGGGTTTAGGATAGTGCAGTGGTGCTTGTGTAGTGTAGGGGGTCGTGCTGGGGGTAGTGTTTTAGGGTTTAAGGTAGTGCAGTGGTGTTTTTGTAGTGTAGGGGGTCATGTTTTAAGATGCAATGCTCCAATACCTGACCAGTCTGCACTACATAAAACTGCAAAAAAACTAAAAATAAAAAGTGTTTTGCACACTTTTGTCATTGGGCTATATGTGGGCTACATCTGGGTAATATTTGTGCTACATTTGGGCTCTTTTTTCACTGGTGGCCATCTTGGAAGACTTCTTTGTTATCAAGTTTCCTAAATTCTTCATTTACTGCAGTCTCCTCAGTAGGAAATGCTTTCAGTTTTTTACTTTGATTCCATCAAGAAGGCATTCAGATGTGTCTCACATCTGCCATAAATTCAGAATGTTAGCACTCTAGTTGCTCATTAGATCACTGGAGTAAAGCTACTGCTCACCAGGGAGTTAACTGGTAGTCTGCTGCTGGTATTGAAAGTGATTGTTTCAGTCTGCATGTCAGAATTTTCTAATGAAATAGAAGAGGATGTGAGATCTCACTTAAAACATGCCCCAATTTTTCTTTTTGCAGCACTAACCATAATTTCTATTTCAAAAAGAACCCTCATTTTGTTCCTTTTTAAATTAAATGTTTTAAGTGTTACCGGTTTATTCCAATCAAGATGGTTTCAGGTGTGCCATACTTTTGTCATAAGTAAGGCTGTTAGCGCTCTAGTTGTTCTTTAGAACACTCTGGGAAGCTGCAGTAGAACACAAAGGCATCAACTGGCAGGCTGCTCCTGTTGAAATATAACAGGAAGATATTTGAGATCACACTTGAAATATGTCCTAATTTTTCTTTCTACAGCACTAACCATAATTTCTATGACAAAATGAACCCCATCATTTTGTTCCTTTTTAAATTAAATGTTTTAAGTGTTACCAGTTTATTCCAATCAAGATGGCTTCAGGTGTGCCATACTTTTGTCATAAGTAAGGCTGTTAGCACTCTAGTTGTTTTTTAGAACACTCTGGGAAGCTGCAGTAGAACACAAAGGCATCAACTGGCAGGCTGCTCCTGTTGAAATATAACAGGAAGATATTTGAGATCACACTTGAAACATGTCCTAATTTTTCTTTCTACAGCACTAACCATAATTTCTATGACAAAATGAACCCCATCATTTTGTTCCTTTTTAAATTAAATTGTTTAAGTGTTACCAGTTTATTCCAATCAAGATGGCTTCAGGTGTGCCATACTTTTGTCATAAGTAAGGCTGTTAGCACTCTAGTTGTTCTTTAGAACACTCTGGGAAGCTGCAGTAGAACACAAAGGAATCAACTGACAGTCTCTGCCCTTGTTGGATGTACATGTTTTACTGAGAATGTCAGACTTCATTCTCACATGAGTGAGAAAGATAATGTGAATTTACAGAAAATATGCTCTCATTTTAGCTTCTGGAGCACCTTCCAAACCTCCATGGGACAAGCATCAGAAAATAGTGTTCTCTCAAACATGATTCATGATATCCCAGCAGAAGGTTTTTCACATGGTAAAATCACCTTAGAATACACCACAATTCCTAAAATTAGTATGGTACCATCAACAAATAAATTCTAATGTAACTAAAGCCTGTTATCACCCTTTATAGTTCTCCTTTTGGTGACCCTCAAAATCTTCTATTCACTACAATGCATTTCAATGAGGTACTATCATTTATATTGGTCCCAAGATGGCTGCCAGCAATTCCAGGATGAAGTGCTGACAGCCAATCAGATCTCACGATGACATGTGTGGTTAGGCTCCGCCCAGATATATATGTGACTTTACTTTTGATTTTCTCAGGAACTACTGAACGGATTTACACCATTTAAGCAAAAGGCACGACACTGAACCAAGGGCTACCTCTTTGCCAAATTTGGTGTAATTCCGTTCAGCAGTTCGGGCTGTAGCTGCGACTAAAGGTTCCTATGGAAAAATGAATGGGGAAAACGCGTTTTGGGACCCCCCCTTTTTCTCGGCCCCCGCTTGAAGTATCAGCCCGAGACTTTCAGGATAGGAGCGGACCGGAGCGCCCCAACAAGTTGGAAACTTTCACGAAGATTCGTCAACCGGCGCCAACGTTATTTCAAATAGAATGTCGCGGATTTCCTATGGATAATAGGTTTTAACTATAACTATCTACTGGCGACCGCCAGTAGATAATATAAAATTTGGTGTAAATATATATATATATATATATATATATATATATATATATATATATATATATATATATATATATATATATTCTTCCACACGCCCAGCGATTTCGGTAGCGTAAACAGGAGAGCACTCGCAGGTCCTTGCATAAAGTTACTTTATTCGTGCAAACACCCCCCCCTCCTGCACTGACAGACTCGTTTCGGCAATCTGCCTTTCTTGATATATATTATATATATATAATTTGTGTAAATCGGTATATATATACACACAAGGGTACGCAAAAACCAGGACAGGCCAGACATAAAAGTGACACAAAATAATTTAGTCCTACTTTTATTTTTGACCTGTCCCAGTTTTACACTTCTGCATGTTAAAGAAATACACTTTTTGTAAATTTTAAAGCGACTGTAACATGTTTTTACATTATATTTGTTGCAAAATATACATGCCAAACGTTTTCATGGCCCGGCTCATGCTCTGACTCTTAGAGCCAAGCCAGACCCATGGCTGGGCCTTGGCTCGGCACGCTCTATTATTTTGCCTGCACGCCCTACTCGATTTGTGACTCAGACTTAGTACATGGGGTCGTCAGTCACTTGATAAAAGGATTATTAAAAGGCAAGGAGTAGAAACATGGAGCTCTTCCCACATGCACTGATTATACAACTCTCCCATCAAGGATTCTTGTAGGAGAGATGAAGAAGAGTGTGTGCATTAAACATACTTTTATAATGAGTGATCTCAGGGTAGGGACTCCAGGCCGAGGGGTTGTACGTGACCATTGTCATGACTTCCCAGAGAGAACTGCCAGGCCCAGGTGGGACAGGAAGAGACGTAGCTTCAGTAGGGATGTTTGGATTGTGACACCCTTCAAATGCATCCTTGGTTTGGTAGTTGGATCTTCAGCCATGAGTCGAGTCTGCATATTTGTGTCAGTTCTTCTAGTCATTTTAGTTTCACTAAGAGGTTTTAACTTGTTCAGTTTTTTGGATTGGGATTTAAGTTAATAGTGATCAGTTTACCAAAAAAGTAGCAAATCTGCACCCATAAAAGTGCTACTTGAATGGGTTCAAATGTACTACTTTTTGGAATTCACAAACATTGGCAGTAGTAGGCGTGGAAAGTTGCACCAGTCTCACGTTTCCTTGCACACTACTGGAAATCAAATGCCCAAACGTTGATGAGATGAATGCTTACCAATAGTCTAACCAGTGGCAATTGCTCGGGGTATCATTCCAACCTATTGCTTTTCGTCCACTGTGCCACTCTAGACAGAGGTCCACCAAATGCAGATCAGTACTGACCCTGTTCTTCATGGAAACAGATAATGTTATGAGAGAGGCCCCTCTCACCAAAGGGACAGGGCTCTATATAGACTGTAAATTAAAATTAGTGTTCCCTTTGGTTTCCAACTTAACCAAACTCTCCTCTTCGTTCAATTCCACATTCAATCACATTTCATATATATATCTACACGCCCCACTTTTAATTGTAGTGCCACAAACGGCAAAACTGTGTAGAAATATTGTATATTTATTAAAAGTAATGTGGCAATATTAGTCACACCACAATATTAAAAACCAATTCATCAATGAAAAACTGTTTCATAGAAATAGGAAATCCAAAACTTGATCAAATTATCTTCCATAAATAGAGAAACCCATAAAAATTAATAAAGTACAAATCAGTGAATTCAACTTATGTGCTACAGCATATACAATTAAAAAACCCTACAGATTTCTGCGGAAAGAGAAAAAAGGAAAAGAGAGATAAAATACATATGACAGTACAAATCAAACAGAAACAGAAAGGCAAGCCGCACGGACGCCTCATAAAATATGAGCGTTCAGAAAACGGACCGGTAGATGTTGAGTGAACGCTGTTTCTCTTAATGAAATGTTCAGGACGAATATTAGTCCATTACTAATTAGAAACCCGAAGAAGTTGATGTAGCGGGACCGATAACAAAATAAAAGGATAATAAGACATTGATCTTCTCAACTATGTGAAAGGACAAACAGAGCCCGATTATTGGCCTAATATTCACAAAGAGTATGCAACACTTCAAGGAGTAGGACTAATTAAGGAGTCCAATTAGTTTCATTGACAACGATCCTAAAAGAGAGATACAAGTTTGGTCTTGAAAAAGGTGGCCGTTATATATGAAATGTGATTGAATGTGGAATTGAACGAAGAGGAGTGTTTAGTTAGGTTGGAAACCAAAGTGAACACTAATTTCACATTACAGTTCATGGAAACAGTCCATCCCGAACCTTGGTCATTTCATCCCTCCACCATGCAGCCCACTGCTTTTTTAGTTGGGAAATTTGAGATTCACATCTCACGAATCTCACTGACTAACCTATGCCATTGGATACACCTAGCAAGAGAGTGAAAAACACACAAAGGGGAAAGAAGGAAGAAGTGAAAAAAGTGAACCCTGTCACAAAGGGAGAAGGCAGGAACATGCAAGAGGGAGACAAGTGGGCAGGGAGTGTCTGATAGTGGATTAAAGAAGCATGAGGTGAATTCAAGACTATGCAGCCTTTTTATTTGATGCACGAACATTTAATAGCTCCGGCTGCAAGCGTCTAAGCAGAGCTTTGGCCACTAACACTCATTCTTAAAAAAATGAGTGCTAGTGGCCAAAGTTCTGCTAAAAAATTAAGCACTTCTTCCGGAGTCTCCCTGCCTGAAACAGGATGTTCTAAAGATCATTCTTTCTCAGTCAATGGAACCTGAAGTAGAAAGCTAGTACTGTTTGAGGTGCATTTCTCAGGTTGCTTGCTTGGTGACTGGTGCAATAGTTACAACTTATTATAGGAAGCTCAAGCCTCTTACAGGAACTAGTGAAGATCATGGAGTATGTGTATGAGGTGGCATTGTTGAAGTGATAATCCAGCAACATTGCAATGAATTTAAGCACTCCACGCAAAATTATATTTTGCCACTGGGGCACTCTGTGCATAAATGGAAAAAGTCATTTTTTCTAGCTCTCTAGAGTTCCTGCATTATGTTAGTTTATGTGAGCACTGGCCCTGTGGGTGAAATGCCTTTACATCTGCCATCACTTGCTAGCAGTCTTTTCATCAGGTGCTTTTGTCAAGTATTATAATTTGTGATTTGGAAGAGTTCTTTTTGGATGAAAGATGAATTTTTTCAAAGGGATCACTGTTTTGTTACTAGTGATCGAAATTATCTAGATTATCTAGTTTCCAATATTTTAAGGTCCCAGGGGCAAATTATGCAGCGCGTTCTGTGGCATAGATCTTGACAGGCATTATATCGTTCCCCCACAAAAAAAACACAAACATTGGTGGTTGACATTTTATTCAACAACATTCAATGATTACGTCTTCCATAGAAAAACAGAACCCAATTTTCTTGATACTTTGCCATCTATTCCTTGAGTAAAATAATTTATTTAAAATATATACAATGTCCCTCTTATCAGCAAACAAGCATATGTGTATGTTCTTTTTGCAATACAAGACACAACTCGTTTATTCCTCACACCCCAACTAAGGGGTGATTACGATGGCGGACGGACTTGTGTCCGTCCGCCATCGTAATCACGGGAATTGGGACTGCCCGGCCATATGGCGGCGGTCCCGCACATGCAAGTATAATGCGATCGCCACTGTGGCGGTCGCATTGTGCATGTTTACCATTGTGGTGAGTGCTGCTGGCTGCAGCACCCGCCGCAATGGCAAAAATGCATGTTGTGCATTTCCCTGCACTACGTGGCAGGCACCACGCGGTGCCTACCATCTGGTGCAGGGAGCTGTAGGGGGGCACAGTGCACAATTGCATAGCCCCTGCACAAGGGGGCCCCGCAACAGGCCCCCAAAGTCTACCTCCGCCAACCTTTGAATGGCGGAGGAACCACCATTAAAAAGCTGGCGGAATGCAGCATCCTAATGTGGCGTACGGTGCCTGCTAGGCACCGCCACCATTCTGGGTATGCTGGCCGGTCCGACAGGCAATCGTAGCGATTGCCTTTGTCGGACCCATGGGGGACAGGCTTTCCGTGCGTCAGCACTCCGCCTGCCATCCTTATCTGGCGGGCAGAGAATGGCCACACTGCCGGTGGCGGGTTCACCACTATCATAATCACCCCCTATGTTTTGAAATATATCTTCACCTTTGAGTTTGCTCTGTGTTCATGCTACAGGGCCTCTGGAAGGACGCATTTTTCTGTTAAAATAGCCCAGTGTTACAATGTTGTTAGTTACATGTTATCTATCTGTTGCTCTAGGTAGCTCTTTAGAGGTCAAACATCACAGCTTATAAAAAGATGATAATTGGTTGGGATTCTTGTAAACTCTGAGTATCCTCTTGATCAGGGGTTACTGGGCTGAAATTGTGACAATCAAGGCATCTTGATGTCCTTTGATGTCCTAGGACTTACCCTGCTATTGAGCCCAAAGCTGATCACCAACTACATCCCTTTAGCACTTGATGTGTCCAAGGCTTACTCAGGGGGAAAAGATATCATGCACAGGTCACAGGGCAGTTGTGAGGTAAATGTTAGCCACTTTACTGTTTTTTGTAAGTGACATGGCAAAATCAGGGAAACACCTGTAAGGCTGAGGAGTACAATTCTTTTCTGATTTCCATAAAACTGATGACACAGTAATTTTTATGAATTTTCAAGTACAGAAGTTCTCAGACTATCTATTCAGTTGCCCCTGTGCTAGTTAGCATTATTGTATCCCAGCAACCTTAATTGTGCGCTGTATCTGGAGAGAATGATGCAGTTTCTTTTGCTGCTCATTGCTCACTGAGATCAAGGCGCTGCCCAAGATAGTGCGCACGCTCACACAATGGTCCTGAGCACAGCTGCGCTGACTCGACTGTGGCACTGCTGACTTCAGCGATGACTTGTGGTGCTGCGGTTGGGCAGCGTATTTGAAGAGGAGGGGCTGTGATCAGCAGAGGCCACACTCATTTGCGCTGGTTGCAGGTAGGGAAATCTTCATAGCTGGATCTTCCCCAGGCCAAAACTCAAGCCCACCAGGCAGACAAAGAAGAGTGCACACCGACTGCAAGTCAGTGATCTCCTTTAGCGCCAAGCTTTTTTATGGTGGGAAAATCACCATGCATCATCAAAAATCTTCTTAGGAGCAAGCTGTTGCAATGGGCTTCTTTTGGTGACACTTTCATAGGCACCTTTTGCCGCCTACGGTCAGATGGGGGCGTGGTAAGAGATCCAGATGCCCACACGCAGGCACAAATTTGGGGAGTGAGCCGCCTCACTCCAGGATACACAGCAGCAGTCTTTTGCATGATATTCCCCAGATTTTGCCTAGACTGTTTTTGTTGGCCTTAGAACTCTGAACACGTTATCCCTACTAACCAGTACTACAGTGCTTGTGCTCTCCTCTTAAACATGATGAAATTGGTATACACCTGATTAGCACATTTAACTTACTTCTACGTCTCTAATATATGGTACACAGTGTACTCAGGGCTTGTGAGTTAAATGTCACCAGTGGGCTGCAGTACACATTGTGCCACCTACTGCAGTAACTCAGCAAACCTGACCCCGGCCTACCACTCTGACGTGGAAAAGCAGTTTTAAACTTCCAATTTGACTCATCAAAATAAACCATTTGACAGGTCTAAACCTTCCTTTTAAAAACTAATGTCACAACTTAAGTAGGCCTTAGTGCCCATAAAGGCAGGGTGCATAGTATTTAAAAGTAGGACATGTAAAAGTTTAATGTTCCTCATGTCCTAACAGTGAAAAAGCCAAAAAGCTATTTTCACTGTGGCAAGGCTGGGTGCTTCCATAGAGAAGCACTGGTTTATATTATTTTACCTTATAAAGCTAATCTCCTTTCGAGTCCAGTAAAACTCACAGGAGGTGCTGCAAAAGTGGCTAGGTTCACCCCAGGAACTTTTATCCTAATGGTTAGGGAGTGGCCAAAAGTTGCCTCCATCCACAGGCTTGCACTTGGCATAAATGTGGCATCTTCAACCCTCCTCAGAACACTGCTGTCTGAGGAAGATTCTGAAGAGACTGTCCTGCTGTCTGTAGACAAGAGAAGACTGGATCTGCTTTCCTTGTACTTAGCGATACCAAAGGGGATGATGGACGGAGCGCTTGAGCAAATCAAACACTCACCCCCAGTCAATTGATCTGGGTTTAATCCATCATCGTTCTTTAGCTCACTCCACCACCCCAGTTCAGACATGGCCATATGCAAATCAGTCTGACCCTGTGCCTCATGGGAACAGTCCAGCCCGAACTGCCAAGCCATGTCTTCCCTGGACCGGAAACAAGCATCCTGGGACCGGTTTCTGGCTATTCAGCCGTCATCAGCCAGGCTAGCTTGAATCCAGTGGCAAAGTGAGCAAGGGACCCACGTCTGGGCATACCCTGCCAACTTAGGGCGAACAAAGCGATACCAAAGGGGATGATGAACGGAGCGCTTGAGCAAATCAAACACTCACCCCCAGTCAACTGATCTGGGTTTAATCCATCATCGTTCTTTAGCTCACTCCACCACCCCAGTTCAGACATGTCCACCAAATACAACCAATGCTGTCCATGTACACACCTCAACATTCACATTGAAATGCTTCAAGTTTGCAGGACAATGTGCCACACCAATATCAACCCCTGACTGTGACAACTTAGGACAATGCAATGTACAGGCCTGCATCCAGAGGTACAGCCACAACTGTCAGGTGTGTGAACCATTGATGCCTGCAGAAACATAACATACATTGTGTGTGTCTCCCAAAACAGGTGATGATGGGGACCCAGCAGCAGACAATGAGGAGTCCCTGTCCCAGGCTCCGGGGGACACTCAGCTCACTGGTGTGGAACACCCTCTGGCCTCCTCGGATGGCGAAGACCTACCTGGCACCTCCGGTGTGAGTCATCATGCAGCACCAGCAGGACCACCATCTGCACCCCCTGCACCCATCCCTCCAACAACTGCCAACACACAGACCACCCCCGCCGACACGGACAGACCAAGGACCAACAATAACACCAGCACAGTGACCCCGGCCCAACCTGGAGCAACGGACAACAACACCAGTGACAACCCCCAAGTGGGCCTAGGGTCACCTGTGCGTGCCACTGCAGGTCCCGCACGTGTCACCAGGGGTGGTGGGAGGGGTGGTAGACATAGGTCGCTGTTTGCAGAGGGGTCTGGACTGCATGATGACCCACAACTGGTACGCATTGCTGATGCGTACCAGAATAGCACTGGAGAGGTCAGCCAGGTAGTGGGGATCCTCAAGGACATTCAACAACAGCAGGCTGCCCATCATGCCCGCTTGGACTCACACATGTCACGTGTGGAGACACACATGGCTGGCATGGAGTCCAAGTGGGACACATTGCAAGAACTGACGGCGGTGCATAGGGACATATTGACATGCCTCCGCCAGATTAGCACCAACATGGCCACACCTCCCTGTGTGCCCACAACATCTGGTGCCACAACAACTGCAACTGCCACAGGGAGGGAGGATGACTCTGGCGGAGAGTCCCCTGCACCGCAGCAGCCTGCACGTGAGGGTCCAACCCCCAAAGAAGAGGGGTCGTCCGAGGAAGGACAACTGAGAGGCCGATGGCCATGCACATCCCCCAGGTACCCAACACCTGTTCTGGAAATCCACCGTTGTGTGCAAACTGTTCACCCTGTCGCATGCAACCCAACTCCCTCACATGACATGGGGAGTTTAAGTTGGACCAATGTATCAGATGACTGTTGACTTTACCCTGGACATTTCTGCTACCAAGACTTCCAAATCATCTGGGAACTTTGGATTACAATCCCAATGTACAGCACCCACCATCCTGTGCACTATCCTCACACATGTATGTAAATAAACTCACTAATACACCATACTTGCCTCTGTTGTTATTCCAACGTGGTTTCTGTCATGGAGATGATGATCTGCCAAATGACACTGTGCATGCTAACTGCTACAGCAAGTATAACACCGTCATGTGAGTCATGGCGACGTGACACATATGAGGGAGACACACCACTAGGGCTAAACAACACATACACACCAGGGCCATCTGACTCATCGCCTACACTGATGTTGCCAGGAAATACAGTACAATGCACAGACACCACACCTATTCACAGTCTGTGTTAACTAGCCCACTGGTGCAGTAAGCAAATGTCAGTCAGATGTGTGACCACAGACAACGCACATCCCAAAGTGAAGCACAGGTTTATTACACATTTGCAACATGTTGTTTCCACTACAGATGCAAGGTAATCCCACGTGGCAGTGGCCACACAGTCAACAAGTGTAGAAGAAAGGAAGTCCAGGGGTGTGGGGCACATCACCTGTAGGGAAACGACAGCTTCCACCCTGGAAGTTGAATCACGGTGTCGGGGGATCACAGTCGACCAACCAACTCTGAAAGTAGCCTGTGAAGGACAGAAATGACACAAAGTCAAAAGCACTGAAGAACAGGACAGAACTGCAGTACTCATGCCCAATACATGTCACAAGATACCTACACAAAACCAAGTTAGCATGTCAACACTGTTGGGGAGTACAGACTACCTGTAAGGACACATCGCTGCACGCATACAGTCAAGTAGCACATGGCCACACTCAAACAGCACCAGAGCACCACCAACACATATCACGCAAACACACATCATTGACATGACATCTCTGGATACTCACATTCAGCTGAAGAAGTTGGTGATGAGCTGTGTGCGGACATCACCCTCATCATCATCACCATCACTGGCATCGTGGCCCAGGCCAGGATCCTCCACAGGTGGCGGATGTTGGTCATCGTCATCCAGGATGAGAGGCAACTCCTTCCGCACTGCCAGGTTGTGTAGCATGCAGCAGACAATGACAATCTTGCACACCTTTGCTGGGGCATATGGGAGGGCCCCTCCTGTGTTGTCCAGGCAGCGAAAGCGGCTCTTCAGGAGACCAAATGTCCGCTCAATCACTCTCCTGGTCCGACCATGTGCCTCATTGTAGCGCATCTGGGCTGGTGTCACAGGGTTCCTGAGGGGCGTCAGCAACCACGGCATGTTGGGGTATCCGGAGTCACCTACATACAGACAATTGCACATTAGCTGAGTTGGAAAAGAGGGTGGAATACTACATTGCAGAACACACACAATGGTACAAAGTCAGTACACACTGACAAGCCAGGCACGCTGGTTCCGCATCTGTGACATCATCCTCGGGATGCGACTACTCCTCATCAAGTAGGCATCGTGTGCAGAACCGGGGAAACGGGCACACACGTGTGAGATGCTCATATCTGCAAGACATACCACCAGTGCATTGACCGAATGGTAATGTTTACGGTTCCTGTATGCCTGCTCATGTGCCTGTGGTGGTACCAAAGCCACATGTGTCCCATCAATGGAGCCAATGACATGCGGCATCCTCCCCAGGGCAGGTCACTCTTGACGTCAGTGAGTTGTTGACGTTTAGGGAAATAGATGTACTGGTTCAGGTATCTCAACATTGCCTCCAAAACATCGCAGAGCACACGGCTGAACATGGTCTGTGACATCCCACCAGCAGACGCCACAGTGTGTTGAAAGGTACCGGTGGCAAAGAAGTGTAGGGCTGCCATCACCTTCACCTTGGGGGTCAGCGCTGTAGGGTATGTCTGGCCAGGTTGCAGATGTGGTGCCAACCGCACCGTCAATTCCTCAATCAGTGGCCTGGTGAAGCGGTACCGTCGGATGCAGTCCCGTTCAACCATTGTTGCAAGGTCAGGGAATGGCCGATGGACAGCTGGTGCCCTGCAGTGCATAGGTGAAGAAAGAAAGATTGTCAGTCACCCCACATATGTGGCATAGACCAGACTCAATATCACATGATACATCATTACGAGACACAAGTACATGATGCGTGTGCCGTTCCGTAAGGACATGTATGGCACCTACATGGCTAACATCTAACATCACAGTTCAACATGTGTCCTCAACAAGTCCCAGGTTGTGCTATGGGATATCATTAGGCTGTGTCACAGTACCCATGTACTGCTGTCACGTTCCAAACACACACCACAGTGACATGTGAGGACAGATGTGCCCCAGGCATCACAGCTCATCGACAGGTAGATACCCAGGGACCCTGTATTGCCACATGGACACTGGCATGACATGGTGCATCATGAATACACCACAGCTGAACAACCATGACCCCCACAGGTAGTGGTCCCTGTTGCCTCGGCAGGACAGACATGGACGTCTGTGACACACACACGCACAACATCAAAGTCCATGCACAAACAACGTGGATGTGGAGACTGTCTCCCATTGTGCACATGGAATCAGAGACATTGTAAACACAACATGCACACAGACTGTGGAGGGCCATCACAATTGTGGCAATGGGTCACCCTGGGACGTACATACCGTCCCACATGGGACTCAGGGGTATGTGACATGACATACACATACACAACCGTGAAATGTGCCCATGCCACATGCTCTGAAATGAACAGTTGCACACCACAGTGTTCATGTGCACAACACACCAAGGATTCTGTCCCCATGAACACGTGCACAGCCTGGGAGTGGCTGCCCCAAGTGCCACCCACAAAACAACATGTTGACCCCCATACACGGAACAGGTAATGCAGCCTTACATGCCTTAGGATACAGTGTGGACAGGCTGTGGTGTTGTAGGTGTGCCCCTCACTCCCTGGGAAGTAAATGTGGCTGGCATACGTTCACCTGTGACAGGCATGGTGACATATGCCAGTGACTTGTACAGGGACGCGTTGTACAGCAATGGACCGATCTGTGTGCACGCATTGGCCATTGCATATGATGCTGAGAGAAATACGCGTTGTACAGCAATGGACCGATCGGTGCGCACGCATTGGCCATTGCATACGATGTGAGCGGGTACGCGTTGTACAGCAATGGACCGATCGGTGCGCACGCATTGGCCATTGCATACGATGTGAGCGGGTACGCGTTGTACAGCAATGGACCGATTGGTGCACACGCATTGGCCATTGCATACGATGTGAGCGGGTACGCGTTGTACAGCAATGGACCGATCGGTGCACACGCATTGGCCATTGCATACGATGTGAGCGGGTAGGCGTTGTTTCGAAATGCGTTGTACAGCAATGGACCGATCGGTGCGCACGCATTGGCCATTGCATACGATGTGAGCGGGTACGCGTTGTACAGCAATGGACCGATCGGTGCGCACGCATTGGCCATTGCATACGATGTGAGCGGGTACGCGTTGTACAGCAATGGACCGATCGGTGCGCACGCATTGGCCATTGCATACAATGTGAGCGGGTACGCGTTGCACAGCAATGGACCGATCGGTGCGCACGCATTGGCCATTGCATACGATGTGAGCGGGTACGCGTTGTTTTGAAATACGCGTTGTACAGCAATGGACTGATCGGTGCGCACGCATTGGCTATGGCCTGGCATGGCAACGGACGCGTTTTCAAACCTTTAACGAGTCTGATGCTGTGAATTCAGTTGGCCACCCACAACAATGTTGCAAATTCATGGGTGTCATGAAGTTGAACTTTTGAAGGATGCTGTGGGCGTGTGTAAGTGGTGCAAATCCATGGATTGGCCAGATTCAGAAGATGCAAACGACTTGGACCTATCACTTTGGACACATGGGACAGTATCTGCCTCAGCAGCACACATATAATGCTGGCTGTTCCCCTGAGAGCTCACTTGCCTGCACTACATGCTCCAGGACGACATCTGCCACCCCCACTGCTGCTGTATCTGCATCCTCTGGATCCTGCAATGGCACGTACTGTGGAGAGAGCCCCAGCCTTCACCACTGAGGAGAACCAGGCCCTGCTGGACAGCCTCCTTCCACAGTACAGCAAGCTGTATGGGAAACCAGGGGAGCAGGTGAGTGTGCTGTCCACTGCCCTACTAAATGTGCATGTTGTCTGACTAGCAAGACCTACAGTCTGCACGCCACTGGCTAGCAGGCTCACTGAGTAGTTGTCACCCCCATAGTGTGTAGTTACATGCACTGAACAGGTATAGTGCAGTAACAGTGCATTTAAACGAGGTTTTACTTCCCAGGCAATGATACCATGTAGTAACTGCTGGCAGACTGTACATAGCCATCGTTGCACTGCCTGTGTACATCATGTGCCCCTGTGATTGAGACATGTATATCCAAATGTGTGATGCACGGAAATGTTGCATGTGTAGTAATGGGCTTTTCACTTTGTCATCCCCACAGGTTGATGCCCACCAGAAGCAGAAGATATGGCTGACCATCGTCCGGGCAGTGAGATCCGTGGGGGTCTACAAGCGCCGGATCCGCAACTGCCAGAAGAGGTGGCAGGACCTTCGGGGCTGGACCCAGAGGATCGCACGGGTCCAGCTGAAGCTGTCGCCTCCTCGCAGGAGGGGCGGACACCGGACCCTGACCCCCACATGCTCAGGATCCTGGCGGTGGTCTTCCCTGATCTGGATGGGCAGCTGAAGGCCAGACAGCAGCAAGGAGGGGGTGAGTCCATGACTGCACTGTGAACTTTGTCTGACATGCTATGTGCCCTCCTCTGGCCTGCTTTAACTTCAACAGTACATCAGTCATCTGGTCCAGGACCCATGTCCCTCTATTGTGCACTGTCCACTCCTCATCTGATACCCAGGTGTGGCCCTTGCAGTCAGGAAATTGTGTCACTTGGGGACTGTCTCCTTGCATTTTGCTTAGCTCAAGGTGGGGGACAGCATTTGTTCCCGTAACTCTGTGGTGGGCTTCATGGGTGGGTCCATTGCCTACACAATGCCTGAGTTCTGACATGTAATCTGCGTGTTACTTTGATATGTGGTCCAATTGCTGTTCTGATTCACCACATGTGCCTGGGGTATTTGGCACACACCCATGCTGCGGGTGGGAACAATGTTTGGGCCTCAGGAGTATGTATATCAAGTGTGTCACACATACTTAGCCACCTGGCTACTGTCCAGGCCTCATCCCTCATTCACGTGGAGCAGGACAGTCATGCCTACTGCAGGCCATACAATACACTCTGTACTCCCACTCCCGTGTATCAGCTGACACGTTGTGCTCAGTGAAATGTTCCCTCAGGTGTCTGCCTCTGTGTCATTGTGCTGTGGCTACGTTGTCAGGACTACTGGGGTGTTTCTCGGTTAGGGCTCAGCATGCCACCGGAGATGTGACCATAGGGGACGATACTTGTGTGACATATAGGTGTTTGATCACTTGACCGTGCAGACTGGGGTATGCGAATGCGAAGTTCAGGCAGCTGTTTCCCATTCACAGCAGTTTGTGAGGTGCTCAGGTTCCGAGGGTTGTGTTTCAGGTCTCCCATATGTCCAATTGGTATGACGTGGACAAATAAGAGTTCAGATGATGTGGTTTGTGGGGGATGGACATGTGCACTTGTCAGCTCCAGGACTTGCATTCCCCATGACCTATGTTTGTGACACAGTGCAGACTGTTGTTGTCTGGCTGCCCTGCCCATGTGACTGGAGACAGTGATGTATGACTTTGCAGGCATGCCTGTGCCATGGCATTAAACTTCCTATGAGTGATCCTGCAGGGGAGTGACATGTGCTACATGCACCCCATTGTGGCATTGACTATCAGGACATGGGTGCATCATGGTGTCTGGTGCTGGTATGCATCACATGCATTTCAAAATAGACCCTGGCCATCCCTTTATCCGGACATCTGTACTGACTCAGTGGCAAGAGTTGTGATGTGTGCATGTTCACATACTTCAACGTGTTCTCTGCACTGTCCAACTACTGTGTAGGTGGTGCATGTGTCCACACTGGGGTATTACCATCCGACAGGCACCAGACAGATGGGTGCAAGGCCAGGAGGGATGTGAGTGCCATGGTTGACCATCAGACTGACAATTGGCTTCTCCTACTCTGTTTGGGCACTTTTGGCAATGTTCAACTAAGGCTGCCAGGGCTTGCTCTGTAATGTGCTGTACTTACTGTGGTGTGTGCGGTCAGTGCAGGTGACTGATGTTTGTCTGTTTCCCTATTGTTTGCAGATACATCCACGGCCACAGGAGGGGACAGCTCCATGGACCAGGAGGAGCCGCAGAGCCAGACTGGGTCAGCAGCCGAGGAGTGGTCGGAGGGACCCAGTGGCACGGAGGGCGAGGGGAGCCACACGGAGGAGTCCTCAGCACCATCCACCTCAGCTGAGGACCACAGCAGCTCGGAGGATGACTCCCTTGTGGAGGCGGGTGTCAGCAGCCACCACACCCCAGCTAGTATTGCTGTCCCCGCCACCACCACCACCACCGCCCTCCCATCGGCTCCCATTCCAGAGGTCCGTGGAGGCTCCCGTGTTCGGGAGCATGTCTCCTTCGTGCCAGGCACCGCACCCCTGCCCCTGTGTCCCCTGCTGCCCTGAGTGAGGAGTCTGTCTACCTACTTCGCCAGCTCCATGTAGGGCAGACAGCAATGCTGAGTGTCCTCCATGCCCACACCACTCTGTTGACTCAGCTGGTGTCGTTCATGGAGGGCATCTCATCGGGCATGTCTGCCCTACAGAGGAGCAATAGGTCCATGGACTCCTCCCTGACGGCAGCAGTGTCCCTCCTCCAACAGTCCCTCACCCCTCCTACCTCTGCCCCATCCACACTTCCTGGCACCCTACCTGTCCCAAGCACATGCACACCTGCACATTCACCCAAACACACAGACACGGGCAGCACAGACACACCCACTCCAAAAACAAGACGTGCACGCAGGCATCCTCAGGGGACTGATACCACACCCACAGGGGATGGGGGACAGACACACACACAGGCATCCACAGTCACTCCGCAGTCCTCCGATACCTCTCCCTCCAAAGGCCCCTTCCCTTGCCTCACCTGCAACCCCACCTACACAGCGGGTCTTCCTCTGTGACCTCGGTCTCTTCCCCTCCAATCCAGCTGATCCAGCATACAGGGGGAAGAGGAAGCCCACCCACACAGAGGGGAGTGCCCCTCACCCCCGGACACCCTCCCCCAGGCGCAGACCGACTGAGACCCCCATCCGCAAGTCCCCCCGGACCCGGAAGAGCAAGACCCCGCCGCCGCCCTGCAGCTCAACCACCAAGTCTCCTTCCTCCATTCCTCAGGCCCCCACTCCACAGGTGCCCCCACCACACCCTGCCCCAGGTTCCCCCACCCACAGATACACCATCCCCAAAATGATCCGGCCTTCTCCCCCTGCCACTTGCTCTTCCAGCACCACACCCCCCACCTGCGCATGTCTGTGCCACTGGTGTGGAGACGGTGTCCACCCCCTCTGTCCTGCCCACCTTACCTGAACCCCATTCTACTCCCCTGGAGATAGGCACTGCAGTGGAGTCCACTACCACCCTGTCTGACTTGGGCACTGCAGTGGTGAACCTGTCCACTCCATCTGCCCAGCCCACTGCAGTCGTGCCGGCACCCACACCATCTGAGTCATGCCCCCAGTAGTGCCGGCACACACCATGTCAGACACCTCCACTGCAGTTGTCAGTGACTCTCCAGCACCCACCACCCCTTCCCTGCCTCCTTCTGGTGAGCCCTGATCCTGTCCCTGCGGTGCCTGGCCTGCCCCCCCGTATGCCCCTCCGAGGGGGATGTCCCTGGGGTGTAGCATTGCAGGCATGCGAAGGGTGACATCTGCCACTGTCACCCTGTTTGGACTTTGTTGTGGACCGGCCATTGGCCTTTGTTGTATTTCATGACTTTAACTCCGTTAACACACAAATGCTGAATAAAGCTACTTTCTGTTCTCTAGTGGTTTTGCTTCTGATGTACATGATGTTGATGTTGCTAACCGTGCCCTTGCTGCAGTGATGGTGATTTTTGATCTCAGGAAAAAGAAGTGTTACTTTGCAGGACCCCATGTGGTGCAGGGGGAATGTGTCCTATCCTGGTGTGTATCCATGTCATCCTTTGCAGCAGTATGAGGGTGTCATGTTTTCAATTTTGTCAATGGGATTTCCTACTTACATTTGCAATATCACATCTGTGGCCTACACCCCTGCACATCTGTTGTGCTTGCCATTGTTCGATTAGTCTACTTCCCTGACCGTGTGACCATCTCCACTGGACATGCAAGTTTGGGCATCAATGGGGAAGGAATCATCTGTGTTATCAGTGCAACTTGCTATACATGTGTGTTGGATCTGTGCTGATGATTTCGGTGACACTCCCATGACCAGGCTGATATGACGGTAGCCTTCATTTTGTGCTAATTGTTGACTGTGTGACCAAGTGTTCTGCTGACATGATAGAGCCCTACTGAGACAACGTATGGCACAGCTTTCCTTACACAGGAGTGGAGTCCCCTCATGGCAGTGTGTAACTCTGTGACATTGCCTGGGCACAAGGTGTGTGTTGTGTGAGCATGTCTGTGTGTGTTCACTTCCATTTTGCTAGGCAGGCTGGGATCCCTAGTGATGTTCCTGTTTGTGATGCTTGCTGAGTTGACCTATGTTCCCCCAAGTCATCTCCCTGGGTTCTCTGTGATGTGGGTGCATGGCACATTACTGGTCATCAGGGTGTCACCCATAGGTGTGTTTGCTGTCAGGGCTGAGTTTGTGGGCAAATGCAGATGGGACACAGTCAGGATTCCCCTTGGCACTTGTTGGTTACACCGGTCATGTAATTTCCAGTTTGTGTTAGCTTTCAGTGATTGTGACACGTTGTGTGTGTGACTGTTGCCACTCCTCAGGGTCAGAGCTGCAATGTTGGAAGTTGTCTATGTGTGTTCTTTGTGGGTGACCTTGGCTTCTTCATTGGTGTGTGTCTGTGGCCGGGATCCCATTGGTTGTTGTGGTATTGACGTCATGTCCATGTACGGCGTACTGTGCAGTGTGTCAGACATTCACGAGTCTTGTTGACTGGCCATGTGTGATGGGTTGCTGCACCTTAGTTGCCACCACCACCCCTGGGATTGTCATGGGTGCATGTGCAATGTCACCAGTGCATGTGAGCTTCACTGCTGCACATTGGTGGAGATCATGGTGTGTGGTGTTGAGTGTGTGCAGATGAGAGTTGTTGCACGTCTAGACCCCTGCCTCCATGTTGGCCTTGGCTGACAGGCCATGCTGATAGATTTGTGCTTGTGTAGGTGTGATGGTAGTTTGTTGCTCAGGACACATGACTGTGGTTCACAGCGTGAACGACATCTAGCTTTGTCATCACAGTGGGATTGTCATGCAGGCCAGTGTCACCACAATGTGGGGACCCTGGGGGTAGTGCTGTGGTGGGTCTGTGTCTTGCTGTGTTAGTTGCTGTTCCCACAAGCCTGTGTGACCTGTGTAATTTGGGCTCCCTCTCATCTAACAATGCCTGATTGCCCACAGAGGGTATTCGGACCCATGAGTTTCTTTTGTGTGGCACTGTATGCACATCTGTGTGATTGGTATTCAGGCCTCCTCATGTGTTGTGTGGTTGCCTGGGGACACTGGCACCCCCTCCTCACCTGTTGTGTTTGATATGCAGTGTGGGGCTGCCTGTTTGTGTTTGTGCATCTACACCACTGCATTGGCATATCTTCGGTGTGCCATTGGCTGTATGTTGTTTAGTGGGTTCCCCCTGCTGTCCCTGGGACTCCTAGGTCATCAGTCAGCACAATGATCATTGTTTGTGTGTCCCATTGCTGCCATGGTATGGTATTTGTTCACCTCACATCTACAGTCTCCACAGGATATCTACATTTGTGTGCCCATTGGTGCAAATATGTGGGTCTGCATTATGATGGTCACTTCTGTCATTGTGTCATTGATGAATGTTGACAGTGTCAGCCCCCATGGGTGATGTTTGTCTGCACATGGCCAAAGGTATGTCTTCTTTGCACTGCACTGTTTGCCTCCCCCAATCTATGGTGCTATGGGACACAAGCACTACTTTGCCACTGATGTGTTTGTTGTTCTGTGACCAGGAATCATCCATGCAGTTTGGCAGTTGCAGCTTTTTCAATGTCAACACTTACCTTTTGATCACTGTGATGATGGGAGATTAGACCCCATTGCCACAATGTTCAAAATGTGCTTCAGCTATGGACCCCACACTTACCTTTTGGTCACTGTGATGATGGGGGCTTAGACCCCATTGCCACAATGTTCAAAATGTGCTTCAGCTATGGACCCCACACTTACCTTTTGGTCACTGTGATGATGGGGGCTTAGACCCCATTGCCACAATGTTCAAAATGTGCTTCAGCTATGGACCCCACACTTACCTTTTGGTCACTGTGATGATGGGGGCTGGACCCCATTGCCACAGTGGTCAGGGTCTGCTTGCATTGTGGAGGCCACACACATTTATGTGTGACACATGTGATAGGGGGTCACATTGTATGTTCAATGTCATGTTCAGTGTTGTAGGCATTTGACACAGTCTACACACGCTTGTCATGGTGTTGGGAGGCTGTTTTTTTCTTACATTCCTTATGTTGGAGTATGCTGGTTGTGTCATGCATTACCCATCCTATGAGTAGGGGTGGTGTGGGTGGTAGGCATCCAGCCCCCCCTGAGTAGGGGTGGTGGTAGTGGTAGGCATCCAGCCCCCCATGAGTAGGGGTGGTAGTAGTGACAGGTATCCAGCCCCCCATGAGTGGGGATGGTAGTGGTGGTAGGCATCCAGCCCCCCATGGGTAGGGGTGGTAGTAGTGACAGGCATCCAGCCCCCCATGGGTAGGGGTGGTAGTAGTGACAGGCATCCAGCCCCCCTGAGTAGGGGTGGTGGTAGTGGTAGGCATCCAGCCCCCATGGGTAGGGGTGGTAGTAGTGACAGGCATCCAGCCCCCTGAGTAGGGGTGGTGGTAGTGGTAGGCATCCAGCCCCCATGGGTAGGGGTGGTAGTAGTGGTAGGCATCCAGCCCCCATGGGTAGGGGTGGTGGTAGTGGTAGGCATCCAGCTCTTCATGGGTAGGGGTGGTGGTAGTGACAGGCATCCAGCCCCCCATGAGTGGGGATGGTAGTAGTGGTAGGCATCCAGCCCCCCATGGGTAGGGGTGGTAGTAGTGACAGGCATCCAGCCCCCCCTGAGTAGGGGTGGTGGTAGTGGTAGGCATCCAGCCCCCCATGGGTAGGGGTGGTAGTAGTGACAGGTATCCAGCCCCCCATGAGTGGGGATGGTAGTGGTGGTAGGCATTCAGCCCCCCATGGGTAGGGGTGGTAGTAGTGACAGGCATCCAGCCCCCCATGGGTAGGGGTGGTAGTAGTGACAGGCATCCAGCCCCCCCTGAGTAGGGGTGGTGGTAGTGGTAGGCATTGAGCCCCCCATGGGTAGGGATGGTAGTAGTGGTAGGCTTCAAGGCCCCTATGGGTGTATATGGTATTGGTGATAGCCATCCCGCCCCTATGGTTCTGCTGTTGCTGGTGTGAGTCATTTCTGCATCCCTATGTGTGTGTGTTGTATGTCTGGTACGTGTAGTTTGTTTGTGTGGTGGGTGTTTGACTTACCTTCTGCGCCGTACGCATCCGTACCAGTTCCGGTAATAGATGTAGAGTATTGGTAGAACCTGTGCGATGGGATTCATGGTTGGTTCGTTTCGTTCGTCTTTCTCGTTGCTTCGTCTCGTCCTCGTGGCTGGCGTGTTCGTCTCGTAGCCGTGGATCGTCTTGTGGCGCGAATCGGGGTTATGTGCGCCTCTCCCGGATGCTCTGACGTGCCATGCGTAGCGACGGGTTCGGCGCGTACGGAAGGCGCATCGTACTAGTCCGGCCAGAGGGTGCTGTATTTTGGCTTCAGTGCGACTCGATTCTGCGTTTATGGATCCGGCTTGGGCGGTGAACAGGAGCTGGATTGGGTGAGTACGGCTGGGTCGGGATCCGGGCAGTTGTGCGCATCGTACTTGTTCGTTCGGTCCCATGTTCGAATCGGTCGGGAAACACGCGTTCAGCTTGGTTTTTTTCCGGGCGAATGGTGTTAGGTGCGCTTCCGGCCGAGATCGGAATCGGCCCCTTAGTCTCTATTTGGAAATCAAAAATCTCCAGTGGAACGAGGCAGGAGGCTGTAGCCGAACACAATTCCAGGAGCTCGGATACTCTTTGAGAAAATACTGCTGAACAAGATTTGCTGCTGCGGAGAACAACGTGATTGGGTCAGCCACGAGTCTTGGATTTTGGCTATCCGAGCACTTTTAGCACCATAACCAAGGGCCCAGTACTGGTAGGACACCACTTGGGGTTTGGAACCAGGTGAATGTTAAAGATGGTGGGAGCATTTTATGTCCCTCTGGCTCTAAACAGAAGGCCATCAAACTAGCCCTTGGAGTCACTCTGGTAGTCCTAAGTTCAGGTGAAGATGCAGGGTTCAAACAGCAGAACTGGCTTTTGAGGGTTCAGGCAGGCTCCAGCCAGCAAAGTAATCCTTCAAGGTACAGCAAAGCAGTCCTGCAGAGTGTTCATCAGGTCACAGCAGCAGGCAATCCTGAGTGAGTTTTTAAGGAGGTGCAAAAGTGAACTGAAGAGTGAGTCTGAGGGTCCTATTTTATACCTAGGGCCTCTTTTGATGATGGGAGACCTTTCTAGAGGTTTCTCTTTGAAGTGAGTGGAATTTCCTGACTCCCCTGCCCTGGCTCCAAGCTGGTTGCAGTGACAATGTGGAGGTGATAAGCCCTTTGTGTGAAAGCAGAGAGCAGCCTATTTAGTGGCCAGGCTGTGCCCAACTTCGCTCCTCATCATGCCAGCAGGTTGCCCATTCAGGCACAGCTAATCCCTCTATTGTATGACTGTCTGGGAGAAATTCACAAGGACTAACTGTTAGTTTCACCCAGTCATGTGCCCTAGGACAGGCTGTAAGCGGCAAAAGGTTATGGGCAGAAAAATGCATACTTTCTAAAAATGGCATTTTCAAAATTGTAATGCAAAATCCAAGTTTACCATTAAAGACAATTTTTTATTGCAATTTCAAACATGGAATGCTAACCTTGTCCCAATCAACAGTTAGCACTTATTAAATGTAATATGGCAACCCAATAGTTTCCTATTGGACAAGTAGGCATCACCGTAGTGAAAAACAAATTTAGTTTTTCACTACCAGGACATGTAAAATGTAAACCTGCTTGTCTAAACTTTTAATTACAATGCACCCTCCCCTATTGGCTACCTAGGGCCTTCCTTTGGGGTGACTTATATGCAATAAAAGGGGAGTTTCAGGCTTGACTAGGCGATTATATCGCCAAGTTGAATTGGCTGCTTAAAACTGCATTCAGACTGCAATGGCAGGCCTGGAACATGTTTTAAGGTGCTACTTAAGTGGGTGGCACAATAAGTGCTGCAGGTCCACTAGTAGCATTTAATTTACAGGCCCTAGGTATATGGTATACTTCAATACAAGGGACTTATAAGTAAATTAAATGTGCCAATCAGGTATAAGCCAATTAAACCATGTTTAGGGAGTTAGCACAAGCACTTTAGCACTGGTTAAAGCTGGTAAAGTGCACAGAGTCCTAAGGCCAACAAAAATTGATTTTAACAACAAAAATGTAGGTAAGTAGACAAAAGGTTTGCCCGAAGACCACCACGTGGGAGTCCGTTCACGCTAAAATCTCTTCTGCTTCAGCCTGCAGCATTGCCTCAACGAGGAAATCTGAGCTCCGGGACACTTTCTAAGTCCAATGAAGACATCTCCGGCAGCGCCACAATTGAAGGAGATCTGTTAGATGCCAGGCACCTCTGGGGCTGAACTTTTCCTGCTTTGAGCTTTCTCACCTAAATCAACAGCTTCACAGTGCCTCCGTCCTCATGCTGAAATCCATTGACATCATGCCCCTTCTCTTTACTCCAGCCTGCTGCATGGTTCTGCTGAAGTCCATAAAGTTTCTAAGTGTGAAGGCACCTTTCTGGCCAGGATGAACCTGGTCCTTTTACCCGACGCACGCTCCTTTGCGGTCGGCCTTAAAATGTACCCTTGTCCCGTTTTTGCACGACCAGATCACCGTGGTTGGCGCGTAACACTTTTTGGCGCTATTTTTATCTTTAAAGTTTAAAAGTTCAGAACTTTGGTTCAACTGATTGGATTTGGTTTTTTTGGTGCCATTTTATTTATTAAAATATCCTCTACTCTTCCAAATTGGTTTAGGATTTTTCTTTTAATGTGTTTCGACTTCTTTACTGTTTGAGTAATTAATAAATACTTTACAAATTGCCTTTAAAGGTAAGCCTGTCTGCTCTGTGCCATAGCTATCAGGGTGGTTGGTCTCAGGTTTATGTAGTGACTTTTGAGTTTCACCCTGACATGGATTATGATTATTGCTTGAGTTGGGTTCTCACCCCTCTCAACTATGACCCAATTTCTTACAAAGAGGATTCAAGGTCACATGGCCAGGCAGTGTAAATACTGCCAGAGTCTGGATGGGGTCAGTGTTACGTTCCACCTGTGCCCTTCCCAATGGCCCTCCTACTCTAGGCAGTATTTTCTTCATGCAAAGGTACATGTAGCACCCGTACTGACCAGTTAGTGACCTCCTTCCCTCAAAGTTGCTTCAAGGCAGCTCTTCCAGGCAGGGTGCTGAACTTCCTTGTTCCTGTTCCCAAAGCTGGTAAGGGGAGTTGTCAGTCAGCCACCCGACCCAGGATCTCAGATAGCTTTCTTGGTTTCCACTGGTGTGGGACTCCTGGTACTGGTTGATGAGAAATTCTAACACATTGGCTTGGTTTTTTTGTACACACATTCTGTTTGTAGTCAGATATTGCATATGGCACAGGTCCATCTCTGGGACCAGTTTCAGGTAATACCGATTTTTGAGTATTCCTCCTGGACTGGTCAAACCATGTATTTGTTTGTTAATGTCAGTATGGAGGAGAGTTGTGGGCAGGAGCTCCCTGATACAGAGTCCTAAAACAATGGTATACAAAAGGGAAAGAGGTACTCAGCTTCCTCTCAACTTCGTGCGGTTAATACTTCTGGGGTAGAGTAGAATGGAACAGGAAGGAGGCAAGAACTATCCTTCACTTCAAATGGCCCCTCTGTTCCCTATCCTCCAAATCATAGAGCCAGGTCCTAGTGAGAATCCCAGCAATTCACACTGCTGCCTAGCAGGCTCCCTCATCCTTCATCCTATGTACCACTCACGCATAGGATATACACAATGGATTCCTGGGATGCAATAATCAAGCACGGCACATAGCACCACGTTTCTCCTAATACACATATATAAGTCAAACAAATATGACATTAAGGTCCCACATGGATGGAGGGAAGGACTTTGTTTTAGGAAAAAGCTTACGGAGTACTGCGGTACTACCGCAAACGTACCTAGAAGGTACTCCGGTATTAAAAACATCAATAGATAAATATGATAAAAATGAAATTACACTCTACTTCACTCTACGACAACCATTTTAATATTTATAAATGTAACTACTTTTCCCTAACTTTAGAGACTTTATTGAACTCCCTCATTGCTTCCTATCCCTTTAAAAAACACTATAACGATATATCTAAGCATCAAACCCAGAACAAACACTAAAGTGTGGTAAAAACAATATGGCAGCTTTTTTCTTTTTTAAGGGTTCGCCTTAACAAATCACATACTGGTAATGAGACAGAATATCGAGGTGAAAAAATTTGAACTACATGAATATCAAATTGGAAATATTGTGGAGTGGAAATATCGAGTGCAAGAATATAGTTGTCAAGAATATCGATTTGAAGGTAAGTAATATTGATTTTAAAAATATAGAAGTCCTTAATATCGTTTGCAAAATTATGGTTATTTAAAATATCGATTTTTTAATTAGTGTTATGTATTTTAGTATATATTTTAAATGTTTGCGATGTATTTTTTTTGTATAAGAATTGTTTATGTTTTTTAATATATGTGCTAAATCTTTAGTAGTTATCAATTTTATTTGAATTAAATTTAGCGTTTTTTTAGTTCCGTAGCGGGTTGTGGGTTTATAGGGGAATAGGGTGGAAAGTAATTTAATTATAATAAATGAATGATTATTTTTTATTTATTAATATTTATTTAATTGAGATTTCATAGTGTTAATTGTAGGTAGTAATTTATTATTAATTAATTAATAATTGGTTGTTAATTAATATGAATTCATTAATTGGTAATTAATTATGGTAATTGTGTAATTGTCTTATGTGTGGGTTGTGGGGTTTATGGGGTAAAGGGTGGGAAGTAATTTATTTAATTAATTAATAATAAGTTGTTCATTATTATTAATTAATTAATTAATTGTAAATTAAATATGGAAATTGTTTGATTAGTTTTAGGTGTGGGTTGTGGGGTTTATAGGGGTAAAGGGTGGGAAGTAATTTATTTTTGATTAATTAATAATTAGTTGTTAATTGATAATAATTAATTTATTGAAAATTAATTATGGGAATTGTGTAATTAATTTTAGGTGTGGGTTATGGGGTTTATAGGGATAAAGAGTGGGAAGTAATTTAAGTTTAATTAATTAATAATTAGTTGAACTTTTTTTTTATTTAAAAGAGTTTTATATAGCGCGAACTTGACCCGAATCGGGTATTAGAGCGCTTTACATAGCACCAGTTGCATTACATGAGGACACATTCATTTTTGTTAGGCACGGGGAAATTAAGTGATTTGCCCAGAATCACAGGATGTTCAGCGTCATTGCCGAGACTCGAACCCAGTTCCCCAGATTCGAGGTCGACCGCCCTAGCCGTTAGGCCAACATTGATATTTAATTAGGGTAATTGTTTAATTTGTTTGTGTTTGTGTTTTATTTTTAAAGGGGTAAAGGGTGGGGAGAAAATCAATTTTACTTACTTTATAACTAGTTGTTAAATACTATTAGTTTTTTTAATAGAAAATAAGTTTTAATTGTGTAATTAATTTTCTTACAGTTTAATTTTAGCTGTGGGTTGTGGGGATTATAGGGATAAAGTGTGGGTAGTTAACTAGTTTTTATGAGTTTTAATTTGTTTTTTAATTAATAATATTTCTTTAATTGGTAATTAATTATGTTAATTATGGAAGTACATTTTCTTTTAAATTTAGATGTGGGTTGTGAATTGTGTGGTGTTATAGGGTAGGAAATAAAAAAACTAAATTTATGTAATAATTTATGTTTATGTTTCTAAATATTTTCTAATTAAAATATTTATTTGTTTGAAAAATATTTTTTAGTTTATTTAATATAATATTTCTCGGTATTTGTCATATGTATTTAACATTATAATATGTTTTGATTTTTAAAATTGTTAATATTAAATATATTTGTATTTTAATTTTTAAACTATTTATATATTTTTTTATTTATTTTGTTTTTTAAATATTTGTTGTTGTTAATATTTTGTTTGTTTTTAATTTTGAGCTGACTGGAGTGGGAATATTAATTGTTACCCCTCCGCAATCCAACACTTTCTTTACTGTTGCACTGATTGGAGTGGGAATAGTAAATTTTATCCCGCCACTATTCAACACTTTCCCTACTGTTGCACTGACTGGAGTGGGAATAGTAATTTTTACCCTCCGCTACCCAACACTTTCCCTACTGTTGCACTCATCGTAATAGGACTAGTAATTTTTACCCTCGCTATCCAACACTTTCCCTACTATTACACTTATTGGAGTGGGAATAGTAATTTTTACCCCTCCGCTATCCAACACATTTCCTATTGTTGCACTCACTGGAGTGGGAATAGCAATTTTTACCACTCCACTATCCAACACTTTCTCTACTGTTGCACTCATTGGAATGGGAATAGTAATTTTTACCCTTCCACTATCCAACACTTTCCCTACTGTTGCACTGACTGTAGTGGGAAATTTAAGTTTAAAGATTTTTTAATAGTTTAATGTTTTAATTTATAATAGAATGTTTTTTTATTAGATGTTATATCATTGGTATATATATATATATATATATATATATATATATATATATATATCCCAACACAGTTCCACCTAGGCGGCCGAACACACAGCAGGTGCCTCCGCGGACGTCAGGTGAGTTCGTCTTGTTACACAACAACTACTTTCAAGGATTCGGATCACTCTCGGGGTCTTCCAAATGATTTATTTGGCAAACGCGTTTCGGTATAATGCCTTCATCAGTGCCCTAAATCATTCCTGAATTCAGCACAGCTCTCTGTCCTTTTTCAACAATTATTCACTCCACTGGTGGGGCTCCAACCAATCAGGAAACAGCAATTGAATTAATACGCGTATACATAACAATTGAGATCGGCCTCAATGTCCCACAATGCAACATCATGATGAAAGTATTTACTTGTGGACACTTCTCTTTTTAATTTCGTTTTGTCGTTTCAAGCTGGTAGCCACTTCCATCCAGTTGCAGAGCTGTGCATCTCTCCCTCGCCTACCGCTGATAAAATTCGCACAGTTCCTGCTGGCGTCCCTCATATGGCCGGGGCACCACAGACTTGCATAGTCCCCGTCCCTCAAGGTCGGCAGGTTCCGGCAGCGGCAGTTCTGGCACGCCAATTACATCCCAACACAGTTCCACCTAGGCGGCCGAACACACAGCGGGTGCCTCCGCGGACGACAGGTGAGTTCGTCGTGTTACACAACAACTACTTTCAAGGATTCGGATCACTCTCGGGGTCTTCCAAATGATTTATTTGGCAAACGCGTTTCGGTATAATGCCTTCATCAGTGCCCTAAAACATTCCTGAATTCAGCACAGCTCTCTGGCAATTTTCAACAATTATTCACTCCATTGTTGGGGCTCCAACCAATCAGGAAACAGCAATTGAATTAATCCGCGTCGGAATACATAACAATTGAGAAGGGCCTCAATGTCCCACAATGCAACATCAAGTTGAAAGTATTTACTTGTGGACACTTCTCTTTTTAATTTCGTTTTGTCGTTTCTTATATATATATATTTGTAAATTTTTATATAATTTTAAAATTATAAAATAAATTAAAATTAATAGTTTATTAATTGTTTTAAAGTAAATATATATATATATATATTAATTATTATGTATGTGTGTTTAACTTTTTTAATTAAGTTTATTTGTTATATTTGTTAAAATGTATATTAAATCTAATTATTTTTTTAATTAATTTCATTGTTTAGTATATTTAATATTTTATATATATACAAATCGATATTTTGTACAACTATATTTTTGACATCTAAATTTTTTTCCGCTATTTTTGTACTTACCTGTTTAAGTATAGGGAGTCGATATTTTTGCATTCTATATTTTTACCTCGATATTTTTATCACCTATATTTTTGAAGTCGATATTCTGTCAGTGAACCCACATACTGATTAGTTATCGGCAAGTATTGTGGTATACTGCGAAAGTACCATGGTATATCATGGGCCAGTATATCACTACGTTTTAGTGCCTTATAACTTTATACCTACTGAATCAATTTTGATCAACTAGCAAAAAGGACACTTTGTACACTATAATCTATACTCCTGCCATTTTACCACTGTCATAATTATATATGACAAAATAAAATTACAATCTACTCCATTCAACGACAACCTTTTCTAGACACGCCACTCCACTGCACTCTATGACAAACCACTCCACTCTATGACACGTCACTCCATTCTATGACATCCCATTAAGTCTACGACATCCACTCACTGTACGACACTCCACGCCACTCCACTCTACGACACGCCACTCAACTCCATGGCATTTCACTCCATTCTGCAACATCCCATCAACTCTATGACAGTCCACTCCATTGTATGACACTCTACGCATCTCTACTGTACGACACGCCACTCCACTCTACGACAAACAACTCCAGTCTACCACACGTCACTCCACTTGATGACATGCCACTCCACTCTATGACACTCCATGCCACTCTATTCGACGACATGCCACTACACTTTATTATACACCACTCCACTCTACGACATGCGTCTCTACTCTATGACAATCCACGTCACTCCACTCAATGACATGCCACTCCATTTTACAACACACCACTCCCTCTATGACATGCCACTCCACTCTACACCATTCCACTCTGACATCCCAGTTTATTCTTGGGCACTCAACTCTACAATCTTCCACTCTAAGATGCTGTACTACACGCCACTCTATGACACGCCACTCCACTGTACTGTTCGACATGCAACTCCACTTTACACCACTCTACTGTACAGAACACTCCTCCACTGTATGACAGTACACTCCACTGTATGACACTCGACACCACTCCACTCTATGACATGCCACTCAAATCTACAACACACCACTCCAGTCCACCAAATGCCACACCACCCTACGACCTGGTAGTCCATTCTGTGCCACTCCACTCTATGACATCCCACTTCATTCTATGCCACTCCAATCTACTCCCCTGCACTCTAAGACACTGTATATCATGCCACTCTATGACATGCCACTACGCTCTACTGTAAGGCATGCCACTACACTCTACGACAGTCCACTACACTCTATGACACTCCACGTCACTCCACTCTATGATCTGCCTTTCCACTCTAACACACATCACTCCACTCTACGGCATGCCACTCCATTCTACGCCACTCCCCTCTATGACATCCCATTTCACTCTATGCCACTCCAAACTACTCCCCTCAACTCTCAGACACTGCACGACATGCCACTCTATGACACGCCACTGCACTCTACTGTACTAGATGCCAATACACTCTACACCACTCCACATCACTGTACTCCACTGTATGCCCCTCCACTCTACGACACCCTACTCCACTCTATGACACGCCACTCCACTCAACAACACTCCACTCTATGGCACTCCATGGCACTCCATAGTATGACATGCCACTCTACTCTACGTCACCCCACTACACTCTATTACACGCCACTCCACTCTCCAGCATGCCACTCCACTCTACACCACTCCACTCTACTGTACAAGACTCTACTCCACTCTTTGACACTCTATGCTCCTCCACTCTAATACACTGGACTCCACTCTATGCCACTCTGCAACACTGTACTCCACTCTGTGCCCCTCTGCGATACAGTACTCCACTCTATGCCACGCAATGACATTCTACTCCACTCTAGAACACTGTAAGCAACTCACTTTATGCCTCTCTATGCCACTTTACTTCACTCTACTCTATGACAGACTACTGTACTATAGTCCACTGTTCTACACTATTCGTCTCTACCCAAGCTACTCTATACCACTATATGCCACTCCACGACACTTTATGCCACTCCACTCTAACACACTTTACAACATGGCACTCCAATCTTCGCCACTCCACAATACAACACTTTACTCCACTCTATGCTCCTCCACTATACAACACTGTACAGCACTCTATGACATGCCACTCCACTCTTCGACAACCCCCATCATTCTATGATATGCCACTCAACTCTACGACAGTCCACTCCACTCCACCCTATGACAGTCCACTCCACTCCACTATATGACACGCCACTCCACTCTACGACACACCACGCAAGTGTATTCCACTCCACTGTATCTCACTCCAGCATATACCACTCCACTCTGATGCAACTATATGCCACTCCATTCTACTCCATTTAACGACACACCACTCCACCCACGCTACAACCCTGTCTGCCACAACACTGTATGCCACAACACTGTACTCCACAACACAACACTGTATGACATTCCACTCTACTCCCCTCCACTATATGCCACTACACTCTACTCCATTTAACGACACACCACTCCACCCACGCTACAACCCTGACTGCCACAACACTGTACGCCACAACACTCTACATCACAACACTGTACGCCACAACACTCTACGGCATGACACTCTCCAACACTCCACTCCACGGCACTCCGCTCTCTGCCACTCCACTCCACATTATACCACTCTTTACCACTCCACTCTAAGCAACTCCCCTGTACACCACTCCACTGTATGCCACTCCACTGTACGTCACTGCTCTCTACACTATTCCACTCTACACCACTCCAATCTGTGCCACTCTACTGTACCCCACTCCACTCTATGCCACTGTACTGTACACCACTACACTCTACTCTGCACCACTGAACTCTACGCCATTGGACTGTACTCTGCATCTCTGCACTCTACTCTGCACCACTGCACTCTACTTTGCATCACTTCACTTTACACCACTGCACTCTATGCCGCTCCATTCTATGCCACTCCACTCTATGCCACTGCACTCTTTGTCACTCCATTCTATGCCAAGACACTGTACACCACTCCACAGTACGCCACTACACTGTACACCACTCCACTCTATGCCACTTGACTCTACCCCACTACATTCTCTGCCACTCTACTCTACGGCACTATACTATATGGCACTCTACTCTACGGCACTATACTCTTTGGCACTCTACTTCATGACACTCTACTGTATGCCACTCTACTCTATACCAATCCCAACCATTATATAAAAGGAAAAACACTGATGGATTTACTTTGTG
Source organism: Calotriton arnoldi (assembly GCA_963921515.1). Lineage (NCBI taxonomy): Eukaryota > Metazoa > Chordata > Amphibia > Caudata > Salamandridae > Calotriton > Calotriton arnoldi. The sequence continues at coordinate 1,837,634 of CAWUFW010001366.1, read as the reverse complement.
ATATGTTACAAAAAAATAAAACAAAATAAAAAACTTTCAAATTCAATTAAAAAACTAGAGGTTAGAGCATAGCTATAGTTAGAAAAAAGTGATTTATTCTTTCTATACGAAACCAACTAACCACACAAACATTAGAAATTCTAAAGTTGTAGTTATACCTTAAATTTATAATTTACCACCTTCAAATTACTACAACTTTATGTATTCTTTCTATACAAACCTAACTTAAACTACACAGACATTGGAATTTCTAAAGCTATAGTTATACCCTAAATTTATAATTTACGCAACACCATTAAATGACTATAACTTGTGCACCTCCGTACACAGTGTTGTCAACTTGCTAGTCACACTCCATTAACTATAACTTGCAACTTTACGATTCACTGCTTATACCCTTTCATATTACATCACTTATAACGTGAAATCAAAACATACATGACCATCATTTGTCAGAGCACTGTGCGTGGTAGGGTGACGAGTTATAGTTAATGTTGGGTGACTAGTGATTACATTGTGTATGGAGGTGCACTAGTTGAAGTAATTTGAAGGTGTTGCATAAATTATAAATTTAAGGTAATACTATAACTTTAGAATTTCTAATACTTGTGTAGGTTAAGCTCGTTTTGTATAGAAAGAATACATTATTTTAACTATAACAAAGCTTTAACCTCTTTTTTATTAATTGAATGTGGATATTGGTGGCATTAAATAGGGTTGCTATTGCTAAATCTGTTATTACCGAGACATCAGCAATTAAAGCAGCAGGGAAATATGCTGCCTGGCGGTCAAGTCTGTATGAATGTGGAGAAAAGGTGGGTCATGTACTGGCAATGCGTGCAAGACAGCGTACAACCCAAGGAAATATTTTACTAATAGAAAATCCGGGGAGAGGGCCGGCCACTGAACCCAAGGACATTCGCACTGCTTTCCACGGATATTATCAAAAACTTTATTATGAGGATAGCAGGAATGATGAGGAAGCAATCTTAGGGTTCTTGGATGGAACTATAGCGGAGAAATTAACCCAAGAAGATCAAATAGCCTTAGAATCTCCTATAACAACTGAGGAAATTCAGGGTGCTATTAACTCGTTGACTAGTGGTAAGGCAGCGGGCCCAGATGTTATACCTGGAGAGTTTTATAAAATCTTTGCTTCATCATTACTGGAAATAATGAAACTCGTGTTCTTGAATGCCCAGAATGGTTTGGGGGTCCCGAAATCTTGGGAAACTGCAAATATAATTGTGTTCCCCAAAAAAGGGAAACCACCTAGCGAAATGGGGTCATATCGGCCTATTACCTTAATAAATAGTGACAGCAAAATATATGCCAAGATATTGGCTGTTCGTCTGGCAGCCCTTATTAAGAGATTAGTTTCACCAGTACAACACGGGTTTGTACCTGGACGCAGTACAATAGATCACATCCAGTGGGTTATCACTCTTTTTGACGCTGCCGGCATCACAGGGGACCCTATCGGACTTATTCTGCTGGATGCGGAAAAAGCGTTCGATAGGGTCTCCTGGTCTTTTTTATGGGCAACCTTAAGGGATAGAAGAATAGGGGAGAAATATATTACGGCTTTAAAATCGATGTATCACAGCCCGACGGCTCGTATTTCTATCATGGGAGAAATGTCGGATCCAATTCTCATTAGTAGAGGTACTCGGCAGGGGTGCCCCGGCTCACCTTTATTGTTTGCGCTTTATATAGACCCGCTGGTTAGAAAAATAGAAGCTAATAATTTGATCGTTGGAGTACAGAATATCGGGGGAAATACAAAAATATTGGCTTACGCTGATGATCTTGCCATTATAACTTCAAACCCGTTGGTCGCCTTAAGGGAGATTGAGAAAGAAACAGATCTCTTTGGGAAATATTCAGGCTATCGACTGAATCAAAATAAAACTCAGATATTGACCAGCAATGGCCTTCAAATAAATGATATACGTGTAGGACAAAAAGTGGTTTATTTGGGGGTGGAAATCACGGCAGATGTTTCAAAAATTATGGATAATAATCTCAGCCCCTTAAATGCTAAATTTAAAACTGAATTCACTCGTTTAGAGAATTTAAAACTTACGATGGTGGGCAGATGCAACATTATTAAGATGATTTTTTTGCCTAAGATTTTATATTTTTTAAGGGCCATACCTTTGCTTATCAATAATACTTGGTTAGTATCGATGAATCAACTTCTCTCTAGATTTATTTGGGCAAACTGCCGCCCTCGTAGAGCTTTTAGATTACTAACTTTGCCTAGAGATAGAGGAGGCTGGGCTGTACCCAATCTCCAATTATATCACTGGGCAGCGCAGTTACAGAATATGAAGATACTGCTTAAGGAAAAAAACGATCTAATAAGGGATGACTCTTCTATTTCCAGTTTTGAATTGATTTTAGGAACCGATGCCAAGGGGTGTCTCTTACGACATATCGACTTTAATTATTATAAATGGGTGAAGTTCAAAACTTTAATTTGCGCATTCAAGGTCTGGGCCTTGGTTCGTAAGAAGCTCGGACTTGGGCGCTTTAATGCATATACCCCTTTATATAATAATAATCTTTTTCCCCATATCTTTAATGATGGGTATATGAGGCAATGGTATGATAAAGGAATACGAATTATTGGAGATATCACAACCGGACCTGATTTGTTATTGTTTGATACCTTAAGGGATAAGTTTGGGCTCGACAATCGCCAGTTTTTTAAATATCTCCAATTAAGAGACTTTTAAGTAAAAAATTGGGGGAACTTCTGGTTTTTCTAAGGTGCAAGTAATTGAAGAAGTGTTTAAAGACTCCAGTACGTTGGGGGACTTTATAAAATGCTTATTGATTTAATACCTGATGATTTGACTAAACATGTGGATCGGTGGCAAAAGCTGTTGGAGATTGATTCCGGGGACATCGAGGACTCTCTACATATGGCTCAGACTTCTCTTATGGCAACTAATTTACAAATTCAATGTTTTAAAACATGGTTCAATTTGTATATAACACCTGCCAAGATTGCTAAATGGGGTAGGGTAGCAGGCTCCACCTGCCCTCGCTGTCAGCATCCAGCAGCTGACATTGTCCACATGTTTGCAACATGTCCTATACTTGAAACCTTGAAATGCAGTGTCAAAGATTTCTTAGTGAGCATGCTTGGCACGGAAATTGAGCTTAGTCCTCAATTGATTGTATTAGGGATAGGAGATTCCCTTTCTCGGAATCTAAATCATTCTTTTTATTTGTTGCCCTTACAGTTTTTAGGTTATGCTTAGCCACTCATTGGCTTGATCCTATTCCCCCAACTGGCCAACAGTGGCTAGAAAGATTTCTTTCAATATATAGATTTGAAAAAGCTGTCTATGCCAGAAAAGGTCGTAAATTGCAGGCTAAAGGCCTTGTTATTTGGGCCCCTTTGATGAATTGGACTATTCTGAATGATTAATAATGAATTTATTGTATGCTTATTACTTTGCTTTTTATTTCTTACGGGGTTTTTGTTTTGTATAACATGAAGTAAATATCTGACATCTAGACTATTTGTATTTAGCCGTGGGTGGGGAGGGATGAGGGTGGGGGGAGGATGTGGCTTATAAATTGGAATTTTTTTCTTGCTGTTTTATTGGATCTGGATTTAATTGTAATAAATATCAATAAAAATGTATAAAAAAATCAAAATAAAAAAAAGAATGTGGATATTGGCAAGGTACAGTGTGCAGTTATATATAATAAACCTTTATTTCCCTACATAAACTTACTTTATCGATATTTTAGTAATCGATATTTTTGATACAATGTTTTTACAGCACTTTATTTATTACTCAGTGCTCTGGTACTTTACTGAGGTACTCAGACTAGCAAGATGGACTGGCATTGGTGCAATCATACAATCTTGAATAATTAACAACAGAGCATTTCAGCTAAAAATGTAGGTGGGCCCAGAGGGATGCTACATATTCAGAACTTCTGATTGCGGTCCGTCTCTGGGGTGAAATTCATCTAATGTGGAATTTGGATTATAATGGAAAAACTATGTATTCTAATGCATATCACACTCAATGCTTTTTTTTTCCAATTTAATTTGCCGCAGCTGCTTCCAAACGTAATGAAATTCCTTACTTAAAGTGAGTGAGTGCGAAAGGGATAGTACGGAAATCTCATGACTGCGTGACGCAACGCAGTTTAGTCCAGCTGCTTACACACACAATAGTATTTTTGTCAATGTGTGTATATTTAGCACACAGATTTCTTTTGCACTAGCCAGCAGCCAGCACATTTATATGTTCAGTTACTGCCACACTGAAACAGACCAGTTTTTCAGGATCCAGGAAGTGGCAATTTTGTATGTTTTCAGTATGTGGTTGAAAGGTAGCTTTTTTATGTCACGGGTCTGTTTTTTCCAAGAGTTTGAGAGACTGCAGAGATGTTTTAAGGCATGAGCAAAGTGGGCAACTGCCCTGGGCCCCTTCTTCCGAAAGGCCCCCTGGGATAGTGATTTATTTATGTGTATCACACCTCTTGCTCATTCTGAACCTCGTCCCCTCTGTTTGTCTAGCTCCGCCTCAGATTTTGTCTTTCTCTGCCCAGTGTCATTTTAAGGATTTTTGGACCCAGTCAATACATATTTTGTTTGTTTTGTGTGACCCTTTTTCTGATAATTAAATGTATAGTTCATTAGTCTTTAGTGTCTTGCAGGTGTGAATTAGCAGAAAATGGGTAATAAAGTTAAGTTTTTCTGAAAGGGAGGGCCCAAAAGTATGTCTTGCCCAGGGCCACAAAAATCATTAGGGTGACACTGTGACACTGCACAGAAGCATGACAACCCGCTCCCAGTCCATTCCTCATGGTTGTGACTTTGACCCTGACCCAATTTGGCTCTGTGCAAAAAGTGAAATTACTTTGTAGGTTGAGGGCTTGCCCAGTGGGCATTTATCTGATGACATAAATCCATATTCTGAATGATGTGCATTCATGCCACGAAAAATATCATTCGAATCACCTCCAGGAACAATTTTTAGGAACCAAGGGCACAGACTAAAATGTACTAACCTCCACGTCACAGTTGTTACCCCGGTAAAGAAGAGGCTGCCACAGCAGCCTCATACTTCATTTATCCATCTAGTGATTTATGCGCCTGACGTTTATTACTAACTTTTTGCCTGACTGCTGTGAAATCAGGCAGATTTCTCTATTTTATGTTGGGGTGTTCATTGGACAGGATGTTGTTCCCTTCGTGAATATGTTTTCTCGATTCTTTGTACTGAATAACTGTGTGGAAAAACACAACTAGATGATTCTGAAACTCTGTTAGTGTTGAAAACCTAAGAGCAGTGTTTAATTTGTTCCAGTGGTTGCAGTTTGTATACAACAGCACTCATTTCTGTAGTAGGGACTTGGACTTATTTCAGCCGCGGAGCGTGCAGGTAAGAGCGGTGGGGCCCGGTGGGGGGACGGGGGGTGGGGGTTTGACAGACGATGACGAGGGAAAATTCATTATTTATTTAATTTTCCCTCTTCATCGTCCGTCAAAATCCCCCCCACCGGGCCCCACCGCCCCACTGCTCTTACCTGCACGGGCAGCGGCTGACTTATTTTGAGCCATCAGATTTTGACATAGAGCAAGAGAGAAAAAGGCAGAAAAGGGAGAAAGAAGGAGGAGAAGAAATATAGGAAGCAGTGACATAATGAGAAAGCAGGGATGAAAAAGAACCTGCAAGAGTGAGGTAAACAGATAGGACGTGTAGGGTGGTGGAAGACAGAGGCATGAGATGGAATAAAGAATAAGCAGTCTTGATATTTGGAGAGCTATCACTCGACAGTGTTGGCCACTGGTTCCTAAACAAAACGTGGGCCTCCCCACTTTTTGAGTATAATGGGCTTATAACAGAAACAGATAATACTTATACACTAAGTAGATGTTAGTACTGTTGTAAATGTGCCCTTTCTGCGGGGTCACCCCTGTTTTTATGTCTGGCGTTAGCCAAGACCTTTTGATTTTACTAAAATACGTATAATATACTTACATATAGGGGCTTTCAGCCACCTCTCTACATCCATTGGTCTGTTGTTGTGTCATTCACATTTTGCTGCCCCCTACTACAGCATTTAGCATGGGGCAGTGGGTCAGCCTACTTATGCTACTGGTTAACTTCACTTTGAGTAACTGCATTTTGCTCTTTCACAAGGAGCACATCCGAACACAAGCTAGTTCCCTTCAATGCTAGTGTTTATGTTTTTACTTTAGTGTGGCATTTGTGTCTGGAGCCTAATGTGATAGCAGGATGCTTCTGATGAGCATTTGCTCTTTATCAAATCCCATCTGCTGAAATGCTGTTGTAAATTCCTTTTGGAGTGTTTTGATTTTCCGACTGCTGTTATTTCACAGATTAGCAGGTTGTGCCTATTTAAAACTGTTCTGTATTAAGTAGTCCTCTTTTTGGTTTTTTCTCTCCTTCTTTCTTTCTCCCCTTCTTCCTTTCTATCCTAATCTATTTCCTTCCTTCCTTCCTTCCTTCTTTCTTTCTTTCTTTCTTTCCTTCTTTCTTTCTTTATTTTTTTCTATTTCTTTTAATCTTGCCTTTCTTATTTTTTCTTTCTCTCTTTCTTTGTCTCTTATATCTATTTCTTTCTTTCTCTCTTTCTTTATATTTCTCTCTTTACCTTTCTTTCTTTCTTTCTTTTTGGCCTACTGTTTATTCTTGCCTTCTTTCCCACTTATTTTTCTTTCCGTTTTTTTTACCTTTCTTTTTTCTTTTTCTTTTATCTTTCTTTCCTTTTTTTCTTTCTTTCTTTTTCTTTCAGTCTTTCTTTCTTTTTACATCTTTGTTAATTTCCTTATTTCTTTCACTTTTCTTCCTTCTTGCTTTTGCTTCCTTCATTCTTTATTTCTCTTTCCTTCCTTTCTTTTGCTTTTCTTCTTTCTTTCTTTCTTTTGCTTTCTTTCTTTCCTTCTTTCATTCTTTGCCTTCTTTCTTTCTTTTGCCTTCTTTTTCTTTCCTTTGTCTTCTTTCCTTCTTTGTTCCACATTCTTTCCTTCTTTCTTTCACCTTCATTCTTTCTGTCATTTACCTTCTTTTTTTCTTTCCATCGCATTTGTACTTTCTTTCTTTCACTTGCCTTCCCTCTTTCTTTTTTTGATTGCCTTCCCTCTTTTTTAGTTTTGCTTTCCTTCCTTCTTGCCTGCCTCCTTTTTTTGCCTTGTTTCTTTCTTGCCTTTTTCTTTCTTAAAGCCAAGAGGCTAGCAACCAATGCCAGACTGACAGACTTTTTTAGATCTGTGTTAGCCAACACCTTTTGATTTTTACTAAAGTTATGTGTTTAACATAGTTACTTATAGGGGTTTCAGTGAGACTTCATCAATTAGTCTGTGGTTGGTGTCATTCACATTTTTCTTCCACCCACTCCAGCATGCATTAAGTGGCAAAGTATCAGTCTATTTCAGCCATTGACTGACATCACCATGAGTTATGACATGCTGCCCTTTTACTAGGAACACATCCACACATAAAGTAATTCTCTTCAGTGTCAAGGAGTACTCTGGTAATATATGCTTTCTTTGAGACCAAAAAATGTTTTTTGCCTATTGCAAATGATTTTTGATGAGAGCTCGGCATATTCCCAAACAATAAAGTTTTGCAAAAACCATGACAAAACAAAAAAAACTATAATTGCCAGAAGGCTGGCGGCCAATGCCAGACCTATTTGCTTTGCCAATGCTTGTATGTCTTCTGTAGCTGAACCCGTTTTTGTTTGTTTTAGGACTCTGTGCACTTTAATCCCTGCTAGCCAGTGGTAAAGTGTTTGTGCTCTTCCTTTTAAACATGGTAAAATTGGTACAACTGATTGGTACCTTTAATGTACTTAGAACTCCCTTGTATATGGTACTGCATGTACCCAGGGCATGTAAATTAAATGCTACTAGTAGGCTGCAGCACTCATTGTGCCACCCACTACAGTAGCACTGTGAAACATGTCTCTCTCAGGCCTGCCATTGCAGCCAGTGTGTGCAGTTTGAAAACTGCCCTTTCGACCTGGCAAAATAAACTTTTTACCAGGCCTAAACCTTCCTTTTTAGGTCGAGCCTAAACAGTGCTTGCGCTGTTACGTGTTCTGTTGTTTGTACTTTGTGGGGTTTGACTCCTCCCACGTTTTGAATTGGCTTTTGAGTGTGTCATTTAAAAATCCTAGCCTACAAATGGCTAATGGTGGGTGCATGCCCCACCTTTTCTTGCAAGTTCACTCCCATGGAGTATTGCTGTGGGAGCGAGCAGGGATGCGCACGCTGATTGTTTGGTTTGAAAGCTCGTGAGAGGGAACGGTGCAAGTTTACTACTTTTACATGACTGGCCAGATGGGCGGGGGCCTCTTCCTCCTTCCACAGTCCAGGCGCAGCAGAGGAGCCGGCTCGCAGCAGGTGAGGGAGAATGGGGCTTGCACAGAGGAAGCCCCTCCTCTCGCTCATGACGGAGGCTGCGGCTCGCGACCCCAAAAAAAGTGCGCAGGCGAGACACGTGCTTCTAGTCCCCCTTTGAAGTCTTTGAGCCCTTTTTTCCTTGTTTTAGCATCGTGCTTCCTTTACTTTATTTTTCGACCTCTGTCCAGCTGCAGCTTATTTTTTACTCATTTGTTTAAATGGGTTCAATTATTATTAATTACCTTACTCTGTTACGTGAGCACGACGCAACCCTTTTTTGAAAGGACGCTCCTCTCTCATGTTTTCAGCAATGCGGCCAGGTACTGGGCCAGCGCTCACGCTCTCTGCTGGTTGTTGACTCTCTGTGTGGTGCGTGCAGGGTCTACATGGGCGGGGTGGTTTAGCAGGAAGTGAGGTAGCGCTGCCCTGCTTGCGCCAACGGCTCCAGAACCCTTCCAACCCAGTTAAGTGTTTCACGTGTCCGAATTGACACCAGTCACCCGACCCCACCGGCAGCAGAGATACATACTGACTGCGGCGGTGGCTGGAGTGGTTCAGCAGCCCAGGGCACAACAGTCCTCTGACTGGTGCTGCTTAGCCTCATGATGCCCGGGCCGGTGTTCGCCGCAGGAGCCGTTGCGGCCACGAAGCAAACTGCAGCTCTCCTCTCAAAGTAAGTGAGTGCCTGTGAGGTAACTCTCTCTGCTTAATCAGCTTTATAGCGCTAGTGCTGGTGTCAGCTCCTAGGGACACATGTATTTATCAGCGGTGGTGAGGGACGAGCCAGCGGTGACTGACGTAAATATACACATGAAGCTCCTATTCACCAATCAGGTCACCCCATGGTTAACTTGACCTGGGATCTCTACTACTCTGAGCTACTCGCTGTCGGGCCTGAAGTGATATTTGAAAAGCTTCTCCGCTGCCTTGTTTATATGCGAAAAGCAGCTCAGTGTGTAGACACTTTCTCTTGCACATCAGAGGCGTGAGCCCTCAAGACTAAACTGTAAAAGTGTTAAAAAGCATCTGGGTCCCTACGTCGGCTACGCCAGGTGGTGGGACCTTCACATACATGCCCACAGACCCCGACACACTGAACAAGAATCTCTTTCCTTGTGTGTGTATGTCGGGTGAACACGCGGACCCCGAGGGGCTGGAGTTAAGCTGGAGTAAAGCCCTTTTTAAAGCTTCTAAGGCTTGACTTTTTTAGTTTTGGTGGCTGTAGCAGCACATAGGGGAGCATTCCTGAAATACATTAAAAGGGTCAAGGCTGAGCCGATTTATAATGTTATGTTTTTCCCCCCAGTCTTTCATTATTCTAATTTTGCTAGAAGGGGTTAAATCCTTGAGTTTGTCCTTCTCCAGACCAGACACTTAAAATATACTGCCTACTGGTATTAATGACGTGATAGTCATTCCTTCTCCTTGTAATCCTCATTGTTAAATATACAGTTTCCTAGATTGAATTACCCACAAATGATTAATTGTCTCTGTATAATGTGTCTGTGTGATGGAAAGTACTCTGCCACTCTCCACTAATATAGCAGCGCTATAAAACAAATGAAATGCATGTGAGAGAGGGGCTATGAAGAGATGAGGGGCACTAATGGAGGGTGGTAGTAAGGGAATCTGTGAAAAAGGAGGTCCTGAGGATTGTTGCATTGAGCACCACCTGCGCTAATGCCGGCTCTGAAAGAGTGAGGTAGTGATGTCTGTCATTGTGCTGTTTCACATTGATAGTTTTGTCCAGTTGTGAAGGTACTGCACGCGGCCTTGACTGTATGTACATATGGACTTTAGTAGTACATTGCTTACTTTATAATGGAAGTGACAATCTTTTTTTTATTTAACTGTGTGTGTCTCTGCATATGTACAAAGAGTGTAAATAAGTGTTTATTGTTTAATATCATGGTTACACAATTGTTTTAAATACAACAAGCTTACAAGGACATTATGTTAGTTCCCTTCCATTTCAGCTTCTTTGCAGCAGTTTCATGATCTTAGAGTTTCTCGTTGCTCATATGGGTGTAATTTCTGATATTTAACTGTTTCCATGGACTTCATTGCTTGATTTTGCTCGCGACAAAGTGTCACTCATAGTCCTTGAATGTCACTCATAATTACACTGAAGCTATGAAAATGTCACACATAAGCAATCTGAAACCTTGGCAGCTATGTGCCACTCCAGTTTTTCTTTCACTGTGATGCAGGATTAACTAGCACGTCCTCTGCTTGACAGCTGAGGAGGCGTTATTATGCATGACTTTCCATTTCAGTGTGGCGATGCGGACTACCTCACTGAAATGCGTTAGTCTAACGCCTGATGCGTGGTACTTGCAGAGCTGATTGACGCTTCTCTCAAGAAACGAAACTTGAAAGGTATTGTGTGCTATCCTGTGTGTCCCTGTTCCCTGCATCTAGTGTCTGGAGTGCTGAGTGAATGATGTACTGGAAAGCTGGCGAGTGGTTTGCAGGGGGAGCAAGAAAACAAACACAGTTGGAGGAAGAATGGGGGCCTGAGAGAACCTACCCAATGTTGCTGTAACCTAACCATCTAACATGGAATAAATAACATACTTTTTACTTGACATGCTCTCGATGCTGGTCTGACAACCCTGTCCTCAAACTTCAACCCATGGTTGGTCCATAAAAATATATTTCCTTGCCTTTTTTAAAGACATGAAATAATTTGAGTTTATAAAAAAACTGGCAGTTTAAAAAAACAAAAACTTTTACTGACCAGGTTGCTGGTTTAATGCTGACTTTTAAAACATATTTTTTCTAATAAATAATAAAACAGTGCTAGATAAATAAATGGCATAAAATTGATATTTTGACAAACGCCAATAGGCCCAAATATTTTAGTTGCCATGGGTTGGTGCTCAATTTTCTATGAATCCTAATTAGTGGTGCCATGTTACTCAGAAAAAAATCCCAGCCATGTTTTTTATGTTTGATATTCTGGAAGGGCCAAGGCAAGGTGAAAAATAATTAGTCTAAGGTTTTCATCATTTATTCATAACATGGCAATGATCTCTCTGTTTCCTCCAATAATAATTTCTAAGACATTTAGACCGCTCTCCAAAAGTTTTTGAGTGATTTCATTTATTTAATGTTTAAGTTTATATTTCAGATTGGAAAAAGTCCAGGTTTCACAATTTTTCTTTGTTTTTCTGGCATGGACATACAAATACAGGACAGGCTGGTGAAATACCCCCCAGGTGGCAACCCTTACATTGTTCAAGAGAATAATTCAACACGGCACTTCAAAGTTATGCAATTAATGTTCGCAATATTAATTTGGCCAGTGGAAGTAAATTTAATCAGTTATTTATTGCATATCCTGAAAACCCAGGATAATAACCTGTCTTTAAATATTGCTGAATACTGCACTTGTCAGATCCAGGTGCTGCAAATCACTGTAACAGATATTACAATTATCCCCTTTATGGTACTTAATTTACCCATCTTGGACTTTGAGGACTGTCTGAGATTATATTGTAGGAAAAATATGGCAGCTTTTGAGTGTTTTATCTTGTCTGGTTGTCTCTTGTTTAGGTTGAAACCTAACAGGCAGCACAACTGTGTGGCTTGCTAAAGACATCTTGGAGACATTCAGAAAGCTTCCCTGGGAATGCATTCCACCCGTTGCTTACCTTTGACTTTGTGGCTTGTAACTCACATTTTCTGGCTTTCTATTTGCGGGATTTATTTGTTTTAGTGTATCATCAAAGGAGGGACAAGGGGCGCTTGTACATCCAGCGTACGAGCCCCTTAAAAATATCAGTTGTGTCAAACAGGTATGCAGTTCCTGCAGACAGAGAAAGACAGAGAGAATATAAATAACTGGTCGGTCCAATTTCCATAGTCCATAGGATCAGACGGGGTGCCTGCTCCTTTTGGAACTGGGGCCCTCACACACCCAATTGGGTGTCATGCTTCATCATAGGGCTTGCTCCTCGTCGGGCCGATGCTGCAATGACCCGTACAGGGGCTCTTTGATGGAGATCTTTTGTTCCAAAGTCATGATGTGAAGTAGGGGTATAGGGCCGTAAGGTGTAGATGAATGTGTTGATGTGCAAGGTGTAAGGGGTAGTGTAGTAAAATAGACTAAGTAGTACTCTAAAGGAAACTTTAATAAATGAGTCTGCTTGTCTAGTTTAAAAATAAAAATGGCAATCCTCTGAGACAATGTTCTCTGCTTGCTCTAAGAAAAGGTGGTGTAGCTATGATTTAAGTGTGCTACATGTTCATGGATGGATGGCTTATAATGGATTAACCATTCAATTCATTCCATGGGATGTCTTCATTAAGCCCAACTTCATGTGTGGAAAGAGGAAAAATCCAGTTTTCTTCTCTTCTAAAGAGGGCATTCTTACTCATGTGTGGGCATACCTCTAGGATCGTTCACCGCATGTCATCTGGTACTTATAGTCCTTGCTTACGAGAAGTAAGGCTGGCAGTAAAAGAGGCGCAGTTGCTTCTAGGCTTGCTTCTCGTAAGTGCAACTATAAGTAAAAAGTGCGTATTTACGCACTGCTTGCAGGTTTTGAAAACACATAAATAAAAGGCTTTGTCATTCACAATGCCAATAGCTCAAACTCTCGCAAATGCGAGACCTATTTAATTGCAAATGCTTGTTAATACTTGTAAGTCACCCATAAGGTAGGCCCGAAAGACTCATGGGGCAGGGTGCAAGGTATTTAAAAAGTAGGACATGTGTACTTATGTTTAACATGTCCTGGCAGTGACCAACCCCCAAAGTAGTTTTTCACTGTGGCAAGGCTCAGCCTCCCATAGATTAACTGTGGTATACCTTATTACATTTAGGTCATAAATGTATCAGGGGAGCAGCTAGAAAAATACTTCTTTCACTCATTGTAATTGCAGTTTAAAATCCTTTTTTATGGTAAAGTTGGATTTTAAATACTATTTTGAAAATGCCACTTTTAGAACATTGGCATTTTTGCCTAAACCAAATGTGCCTTTCTGCCATTGTCCAGGTCACATGACTGTTAATGGCTCTCTGTGGTGTGTTGTGTATTCCCTCCAGACAGCGGACATAAGACTTGAGTCTCTCTTGAGGCTTCTCCTGAGGCCTGAGGGATTGTACACAGCCCCTTCCTGAACTTCAAAGGGAAGCCTTCGGGGTGTATGCAGCCCCTCTCTGACTTCAAAAGATGCCTATCCTATCACTGGCAAATGTAACTCATACCTGGGCCTGCCTGCCCTTTGTATCGCTAGACAGACCGGAGCCAAACCCAGGGGAAGGGAGGAAATTTCTAGAACCAATTTTAGGGTTAGACAAAGGGTTATCCCCCACCCACAGGCTAGCACTGGGTATAAATGTGGTACCCTCAGAACCTGAAATCAGAACACGCCTGGACCTGAAAAGATTCAGAAAGACAGCCCTGCTGTCTGAAGAAGGAAGGTTAGACCTGCTTGCCTTAAACCCAGGTCCCCATAAGTGAATTCAGGGGTTAGTTGACTGACCTCCTGTTTGAGCTACAGAAACACAGCAAGCTTCCAGCTGCCCAGACTCAACTGGACCTAACTTGGTCCCCTCTGCTGGCCTCTGTGGGAGTGAGTCCTGACCCCCAAGTGCTGTGCTCAAGGTCCTGGACACTTGGCTGGAGTCAGAGTGTACTCCCTGCTCAACAGAATGTTTCACAAGATCTGTTGCAGATAAAGGCAGCGCAATGTAGGGCCTCACACTGCTGCACAACTCAGCTCCTGATCGACGGCTTCACTGGGTCCAAGGCACAGCAATGCAGGGCCTCGCACTGCAGCACCATGCATCTCCTGATCAGCGGCTTCACCAGATCCAACGCAGAGCAACACAGCAAGATGCAGGGCCTCACACCACAGCATCACGCAGCTCCTCATCAGCAGCTGTACCACATTCGACACAGAGTGATGCAGGGCTTCGCAATGCAGCACCATACAGCACCTGAACCGCGGCTTCAATGGATGCAATAGAGAGCGAAGCAGAGCCCTGCAGAGCCGCGCAACTCCTGATTGAAAGTCTCACTGGATCCAACACAGAGTGATGCCAAAGGGCATAGGGCCCTGCATAGCCATGCCCACCGTCTTCACATCAAAGTCAGAAGGCAAAACTTCCAGTGGGATAAACCTGGTCCTGTATAGGGCTGGGGCTCCATCACGGTTGGCCTGAGCTAGTGACATTGACAATATATAAACTCAGTATTGTGATAGAACATTATTCTACATCTGCAAAATGCAGACATTTAAAGAGAGAGATCACCCCCTTTTCTTAGAATATCCTTTGTTTTTGAGACGCCCAGTTCAGAGTAAACACATGACACGATGACACTTTAGAATCCTTATATAAGTGCATCTCTAGATTAGGTTTTATTTTTAGGGTTTCAATCTTCTTAGGTCCTGGGTTATCCAAGACCTTTTGATTTTACATAATGTATCCATTGGTCTGTTGTTTTGTCATTCACATTTGTCTTCTGCCCACTACAACATACAGCATGGGGCAATGGGTCGGCCCACTTCAGCCACTGGCTAACTTAGCGGTGAGTGACGGCATTCTCCGCCTTTGCCAGTGGCGGCTAGTGAGCTTTGAAAGTGGTGAGGCGTAATACTTGCCAGGATTTCATCAATTGTTTTTCAAATTTTGCTTTGAGAGTTCCCCATATGTTACAAATTACTTTTGTTGTGCCAATGCCAGCATTTTGTTATGGGCAGCACCGTATGCCAAGAATTACATATAATAATCCAGTACCAGAATTTTGCCATTGATACTTTCCATGTACCATGGGTGTCCCCCATGCCAAAAATTGCCCTAAGTATTTCATAGCGAGCATTTGATCATGGTTAGTGTCTCGCAACCCGTTCCCTCAGCCCCAATATGCCGTGACAGCCCTCTCTGAGGCAAAGAATTACATCAATTATGCCAGCACCACCATTTTGCCATAGGTGTCGCCTTATATCAATTATTACTTCAAGTATATCAGGGTCTGCATTTTGCATTAGAAGACCTTCTTTATGCCAAGAATTACCCCCAATTCCCAGCGTCAACATTTTCCCATATGTGTCCCAATGCCAAGAATTTCCTTCAGTATGCAAGCACCAGCATTTTTACACAGGGATCCCTATGCCAATAATTACTTCTAGCATGTCAGGGACTACATTTTGCCATGGGTGCCCGTCCAAGAATTACCAAGAATTAGCTCCAATATACCAACAGCAGCATTTTACCTTGGGTGCCTTCATAAACCCAGAATTATATTGAGTATGCCATGGCCAGCGGCAGGCTCACAATCATAAAACACACAAACACACTCTTACTCACTCACACTTTCTCAGTCTTATTCATACTCCCTCTCACATTCACTTTCTTCCTCCTTACTCACTGTAACACACACTCTCTCATTTACTCATTCTCACTCATTCTCACTCCCACTCACTGTTACTCACATACAAATGTCATCATACTCACTAGTTCCCACTCTCACTTACAAACACACTTACACACACTCACCCTTTCACACTCACTGACTCTGAGACCTCGTGCAACTGCATTTGCTGCACCATTGATAGCCACACCCCGTCTTAGTTTTGCTCCCTCTGGTAATCTTCAATCACTCAATCCTAACTCACTCACACTTCTTTATTCACTATCTCGCACTCACTTTCACTTATTCATAGACCCTCTCAAAATTAGATTGTCACTCAGTTTCACTCTCACTGACATTCTCAAACACACGTACACCCACTCTCACTCAATCTCCTTCAGTCTCAATCATTCAAAAATATTTACACACTTGCATATTCGCAACCTTATCCAGACACCACTCTACAACCTTGGGTTTATCTACCCAACTGGGATTACATTTCGGCTTGGGACCTTTGCCTCTCATGATCTCAAAAAGACTCAGTCCTGTAACATTCATCATCGTAGACAAATATGTCCAGACTCTTTTCAGAATTTGTATGTTCCAATTCAAGCCAATATTCATTGTCAATTTTATGGTTTCCTTCAAGACACTTTTGAATCTCCCAACTACACCATTGCTTCTTGATTTATAAAGAGAAGTGGTCCTATGCACAATGCCAACCCCCCCTAGGATTTCAATGATGTAAAGTGAAAGCCATTATCACTCAACAAATAGGCCAGAAATCTTTCATTAATTAAAAGTCTGTCTGAAAAGGATATGGCGGCATCAGTATCAGCTCTGTCAACTACATGAATACAAGGCCACCTTAAGAAAACCTCAATTAGTTCCAAAATGTGCTCACCTAATGACCCTATTATGTCTGTTGCCACCTTTTCCCATGGAGCATTTGAACAAATAAGCTAAGGCATGAAGATTTTTAATGATTCATACATTCACACATTTGGCCCATTCTCTTACAGCTTCTTCTAATTCACGATCCATGTCCAGCCACCAATACACATGCTTAACACCTTATTTGATTTTAACTATGCCAAAATGTCTTTCATGACATTGGTTTATTGTCTTCCTATGCAATGATACTAGTGGTACTGTCCTCTCATCTCTCTTTAACATGTTCTCATTAAAAGACAACTCATTCCTCACCTCCCAAATAGTTCTTTCCTCAGGTGTAATGTGTTTGTTTTCTTGACCACCCTTCAAGCACATACCATTTCACCTTCTTCAACACCACATTCTTACCACATTCCATCAACCATGCATCTTCCTGAATTGCTGGCATTCCACTGTCATATATCAAAGCTACATGACTCTTTTTAGTCATAAAATTCATAATTTCTCTCAAGGGTATAGGCATGCTTGATAAACAATTAGCTACAGGATTCTGTTTCCTCAGCAGGTATACCACCTTATAAGTATGATCCATCAAAAACAAAGGCATGCAACTGTCTAAATTCTGCTTGACCTTTTCCTTCCCTATATCCTCACACACAATGGCATAAAGAGAACTGGAATCTGCAACTACTTGGAATTATACACTACATGTAGATATATTACAGGTGGGTTTATTTTTTAATTTCACTTTATCTTGAATGTTTAATATTATGCTTTCCTTGATATTAATGATATTGTTTGTTATTCCCACTACTATTTTCATCTTCATAACTCATAAAGTGTTCATCTGCATTCTCAATATATGTAACTTTATTCCCACAAGATGTCTTCCTACAGACTTTTTAGAACTTACCTATTGTTCCACATTCGTTGCTCCTTTGCCTCAGTGCGGTACAACGAAATGCTAAGTGACTGCTGCTATCTTACCTGTAGCAACAAATCTGATTTTCGTCCTACTTTGACTCTTTGTTTTGATCTGAATATCTCTCGTGACGTTGATCTGATTATTTGTGTTAACTTAACTCAGATTTTTAATGATTCATACATTCACACATTTGGCCCATTCTCTTACAGCTTCTTCTAATTCACGATCCATGTCCAGCCACCAATACACATGCTTAACACCTTATTTGATTTTAACTATGCCAAAATGTCTTTCATGACATTGGTTTATTGTCTTCCTATGCAATGATACTAGTGGTACTGTCCTCTCATCTCTCTGTAACATGTTCTCATTAAAAGACAACTCATTCCTCACCTCCCAAATAGTTCTTTCCTCAGGTGTAATGTGTTTGTTTTCTTGACCACCCTTCAAGCACATACCATTTCACCTTCTTCAACACCACATTCTTACCACATTCCATCAACCATGCATCTTCCTGAATTGCTGGCATTCCACTGTCATATATCAAAGCTACATGACTCTTTTTAGTCATAAAATTCATAATTTCTCTCAAGGGTACAGGCATGCTTGATAAACAATTAGCTACAGGATTCTGTTTCCTCAGCAGGTATACCACCTTATAAGTATGATCCATCAAAAACAAAGGCATGCAACTGTCTAAATTCTGCTTGACCTTTTCCTTCCCTATATCCTCACACACAATGGCATAAAGAGAACTGGAATCTGCAACTACTTGGAATTATACACTACATGTAGATATATTACAGGTGGGTTTATTTTTTAATTTCACTTTATCTTGAATGTTTAATATTATGCTTTCCTTGATATTAATGATATTTTTTGTTATTCCCACTACTATTTTCATCTTCATAACTCATAAAGTGTTCATCTGCATTCTCAATATATGTAACTTTATTCCCACAAGATGTCTTCCTACAGACTTTTTAGAACTTACCTATTGTTCCACATTCGTTGCTCCTTTGCCTCAGTGCGGTACAACGAAATGCTAAGTGACTGCTGCTATCTTACCTGTAGCAACAAATCTTACTGTTGATTTTCGTCCTACTTTGACTCTTTGTTTTGATCTGAATATCTCTCGTGACGTTGATCTGATTATTTGTGTTAACTTAACTCATAATTTCACCTTCTATCTTATCTGAAACATATCTTACTGTTTTTGCACTTCGGACAGAGATTTCTGCCTTACATACAGTTTCTTTTTTTTAAAATCTTTTAGTTCTGAATATCCATTGAGCCATGATCGTTCTTGTATCGCCATAACACTTGTGTGCATAACATCCTGGTCTCTTATGAACTCATCATGTGCAGTTTCAAACTTACAGTCAATGGCAAGCATCGTCAGAGCAGACACATATTCCTCTACTGCTTCTTCCTTCCCCATTTTTTTATGGAACAATGTATATCTTGATATGTCAGTACATACCTTAGGAGCAAATTATACATCCAAATCATTAATAGCATAATTTAAAATATTCCTATCTTCTACAAACCACCCTTGCCTATCAGATTATAGATCATTATCCACCAGGGCCAAGAGAATGTAACAGTATTTTCTCTCTGGTGTGAAGTTATCGTTTTCCATTGCTATTAAAATGTAGTTAAGGAAATATTCCATCCAATCCGACTTTTTCTCTGAAATTTCTCCTGGAAAGGAAAGGGTGGGGTGGTTTTATCGTGAGAGGGAGCCTATGCACACATAGTTGTTGATGTGGATTAGTTCTATTTTTATCCTCCTGCAGACGTGCTGCGTTAGTTCTTAGTCATGTCTTCTCCACACTCCCTAAAAGGATGAGAAATGGGACTCCTACATCCTGGTGTTCTAGTTTTATAAAGAACAATAAACGAGGAATGACACCAAAACAAAAAAAATCAGAGGTTTTGTCTTTCTATGGTGCTGTACTATTTTTGTACTTCTTTGCACTCTGTATTTCAGTACTGACCCCAAAAGTCAATTTGTGCCGAATTATATTCACTTTTATTGGAGGAGCTAAACACCCTCCCTAATATAATCTCCATTATAAATGGGTGTGCTTCCTGAAATAACCTCACCATTTGTTGATTTCCCTAAATTGCATCTTCAATAGCTACAGTGATCAAGGTAAAATGGCCACCGATAGTGTCAAAACCTGTAACTTTGCGTGATGACATCACTCCCAGGGTGCTCTTCTACTGCAAGCACTCGAATGCTTAGATGGAAGCTCGTGCCTGGACCTTGTGCTTGGTTTTCACACCGTTATAGCTCTCTTCAGCCATTCCAGCGATCAAGTGCCAAATGTTACTGCCACTGTTCCCACTCAATAAGAACATTCAGTATATTTGAAAAAACATTCAGCTGAAACGTTCCGCTAATGGTGCCTATGGTTCACTTTAACAATGACCACATAAACCAAGTATTCCATAGAAGATGTAAAACCAAGTCGAATTGGCACAATGAGGCACATAGCTCAGCGATGGCCGCCACTATCTCACAGTACCTCCCACTTTCCGTTGGTCTTGCAGTGATAAACCTGGTGCTGGGTCTCAGTTTGTCTATTTAAGCAGTTCACGCGTGGTGCAGTCACAGGTGTCTCACTCAGGTCGGGGTTGATGAGCTCATTGGCAATTTGTAGTAAGGAAATTCTCCAAAGTAGTATCTTCAAAATACTTTAGTTGTGGAAACCTGAACAACTGTGTAGCAGCTCTCCTTCACGGCAGATGCCCCGGAGTTCAACAACCCCACAGTCAAGGAACATGGAACCTAGAAACTAAAAATGGCAAGGTTCTTCAATACAGACTGTGCCCAAAGCATATATTAACTTAGATACTGTTGGGTTCTACTTGTCGAACCTTGGGGATTACCTGGGGAACGGAATGTTGGGAGTGTCGGTTGGGAGTTGGGTTGAGTGGTTCTCGGAGTCGGAGGTGCTGACTCATCCTGTCTACTTTACCACTTGAATAAAGGATCTCTGTTCTACTTACCGGTGTCCTTTCACTGGCGACGAGTTGACTGGGACAGGACGAGTCCCCCACGCGTGTTCCAGTGTTCCGACGCCTTGTCTTTTTCCTGCCGCGTCTGCCGTCTTCGTGGAGGCCGTTGCTTAGCTGAGTGCTGAACGTGGGTTCCCTACCCTTGACACACGGCTCCTTGCAGTCTGCCTTCGAGATTTCAGGATTAAGCCGTGAGTACTGTTTTCAGTTGTGCGGCACTTGCGTCTCGAGCCAGTTGTGCCATCTCGAGTCTGTCTGCGCATGCCCTCCGACTCCCTCGCAGACGTCATCATCAGCGTTGCCACGCTGTGTCAGTTTCTTCATGTGAAGAGTAACAATACACAATTTACACCAGTCAAGGAACAGCTGTGTGCATCAGCGTAGACACTCCAATGCACAATATGCATAACATGCGATATAATGAGCTAAATTTCCATCTTCTAGGTTGCGTGATTTTGTGTGATTCTTGTTCCATATGTATATGTATTTGTACATTATTTTGTATATATGACTATGCATCCGTGTTCATCTGGTTTTTCCATTCTTTTGATTTTTGTTATTATTGTTATGCAAGGGGGAAGATGTGTTGGGTTCTACTTGTAGAACCTAGGGGGTTACCTGGGGAACGGAATGTTGGAAGTGTCGGTTGGGAGTTGGGTTGAGTGGTTCTCGGAGTCGGAGGTGCTGACTCGTCCTGTCTACTTTACCACTTGAATAAAGGATCTCTGTTCTACTTACCGGTGTCCTTTCAGATACCAAGCACAATGAAGAGCCACGCCGGTGCCCTGATCAGACACATCTTCCCTGGTGCCCGGCCAGCCCCATCCTCCAATCCAATTTTTTATTTTGAAAGGATTTTTAATAGTGTAAACATGCTTACCTATCCCACTGCAGAGTGCTGTGGGCTAATACAATATGAAATAAAGTCACTGAAAGAACAGTTGTTATGACAAAACATAGGGAACAACAGCTCTCTTCGTTTTTGACACAAGATCATATTGATGGTGCTTGAAAGTTTTTACTTGTTTTTCTGAACAGCGAACACACTTTGTGGAATCTGAGGTTGGGTTTAGCGGCACTACAAAGTAGAGCTCCTTTTGTCCGCGAGGTTCGGTGTGCATGTTAGTTGACACTTTGTTTCCCTTTATAAATTGGTTGCGACCAGCCTAAGTTCAGGGATCTGGTGGGGTTTGGTAGGCCTGGCATGGGGAGGAAGCGGTGATGGTGTTTCTATAAACAGATCCAGTGCATCTATTTTTGGGGCCCCTGGCAAACTGACATATTGCGGTTTTGGCAACAGGGCCATTACTGACGCCTTTAGTGGCAATCTGGTGCCTCCAAGCAGCAGTGCTCTAAGCTGGCTACCCACCAGGGCCGGACTGGGAACCCAAAGCAGCCCCGGCAATGTTGATGGACCAGCCCCCCTGCTTCTTCTGTTACTGAGGTCCGATATAGCAGCACCACTGCAAAACCCGTCCCCAGTAATAAAAACGTCCCCCACCACTGCAAAATCGCCCCCCACCCTTCCAGAATCCCGGGGAAACGCACGATGCCTGCTACGGCCAGTCCAGCCCTGCTACCTACTGATGTCTTAGGATGGCATCGGACAAGATTAAGTACTGAGGCGCCTTGCCTGGAAGTCTATGCGCACAGTGCCAATGAGTTCTCCTGTCCACTGAGGTGTGTTTAGTGCAGGTTTGATGTGTCCACAATGCTCATCATTAATTCCACTGACTAGCTGCAATTAATGTATATTTGTGAAAAGCTTCAGTTGTATTCGGTAATCTATATGCATAATTATAACAGTTTCCAGCAAATGATTTGCACAAAGGGAGATCAGTTAAGGATAATTCATTTGCTCCATTAGTCATACATTTATGCAACCCAATCTGTGAACCCTGCAAAACGTACTTAACATTCATTTGTACTGCATCAAAGCATGCATGGCAAAACCTGACTGCTAAGCTTGAAAAAAGATATTTGATAGCATGACTCCCACCTCCCAGGCTTGAACAGATGCTAAGTCCTGCTCCACCGCCCTCCACAGATGCATAAAGCAACAGCGTCTTCATTTCACCTTTATCCTGGTAACAGGTTGTTAAGCGATACCATCTATGTGCGTCAGTGTGTTGTGGTTAGTTGGCAATGGGGATGCTCGGGGTCTACCACCTGGCCTCATGCGCTGCTTAGCAGTGGTGGGGGCAGGAGACTCTCAGCGGTGGATCACTTGGCTCTAAAAATCCTATGTCTTAGCTCTACTTTTTTGGCTCGTCTGGTGAGAGATGCAGGCGAGCCAAGCTGATCTTGAGACAGACTCGAGCAAAATGTTTGACTCTGGCTTGGTCCTTGTCCCATGACTGATGCGCCAAAATGGAGCTGGGCCAAATTTCCCAGTTACTGCCTTTTCCCCTCCGGAATGCAGTTTTAAAAGGAAAACTTGCTAAATGCAGACCAGCTAAGTGCTTGACATCTAGCATGGGTTTTTCTGCTCTGTGTCTCTTCAGTTCACGAGTGCCTTCAAACCCATAAAGCCCATTAAAAAGATTTGTGAACCAGACAAAGAGCCTCATTTAGAGTACATATGGATGACAGCCCGCTGGCCAGCCGAGTGAGCAAAGGCTATGGATCCACTTCCCTGGTAGAGGACGGCCAAGGTGGGTCCATTGACGGAATTCAAGCTTTGCAGAGTGGGCGCCGCTCAGCATTTTTCTTTATTTTTCTATAATAAGCCTTCAAAGCAGGCGTTCGTAACTGAAAAGCAAAAATGTAATGACCCTGCAGCCCAAAGGATTCTCTCCAGGTGCACGGGGTAATTTCTTTTGTTTCTATGCTTGTGATTTATAAGCTTTCCCTTTTCCTCATGGTCCTGAACAGGAAAATGTTATTTAGAATACTGCCCTAAATATGGCAGAATAACATACACCGACTGATGACCCTTTGGCAGATATGACTTAAGTCAGAAGCCTGCTGGTTGAAACCTGGTACTTTGACTACCTTTTAATGCGGCGAGCAAACAATGAGTTTTGGAGATGGGGCATCTGAGAATACCCAAAATCTGCCACACTGTAAGGGCCCAATTACGACTTTTGGAGGTGAGGGGACAGGCGGCCCACCACCGCCGCCCCCCGCACCACCGAGAGTTGCTGCTGCCCGCCTGCCAGATTGCAAGTAATTTTGTGGTCTGGCGGATGGGTGGCATAGCGGTTCCTGCGGCGTGCCTCTTTTAAAGGCGGCGGTGCCTTTGAAAAAGGCACAGCAATGGGAACGCCATACAGATTCCTGAACGGCGTGGACTGTCAAGTCCATGTTGTGCTGTTACTGGGGCGCATGCACACAGGGTGGCACATGTTGTGCCCCCCTGCATGCATCCACAGGCTCAGGGGGCAGGGTAGGGCCCCCTTTGTTTTAGCACTGCCAGCCTTTCCATGGAGGAAAGACCTCCATGAAAAGGCTGGCGGTGGTCCTGAAACTTGTAATATGCAGCGACACCACCTGCATCTTACAATTGCCCCGACCGCCGTCCCACCGCCAGGGAAGCGGTCCAATTACGGTCCGACTGCTCAACTTATAATAGGGCGGTCAGACCTCCAGACTCATAATTAGGCCCTTAGTGACCTCAGAGTCTCTTGAACTAAAACGTTTGCTCAGTTGCAAGCCAGTTCTGATTCTTCTGTGCATCAGGCTCCTGTTCAAACTTCCTGTGCAGATGGATGTCTGGAAATTAAGTCATCTTGCCTGTCTTTCTTTTCTCAATGATGTCACTTGCTAAGTAGGTGTATTACTATAAATTAAGTCCTTTTGCCTGGTATGTTTTTTTAACATTGGTTTTGGTGGGAAACCAGATATGTCATTTCCTATGCAGACGAACAATGGGAAATTAAGTCCTCTTGCCTGGCTTCTTCTTTTAAAGATAATTTTCACAGAAATTAGTGATGTTGCTTCATGTTCAGATAAATTATGGGAAAAATTTGCATTAGCAACAGTGTCACAACTGGTGACAAAGTGCAAAAGGGACAGTGCCACTGCATCACCATCATCCAGAATTGTTGTTAAATCACCCGAACGACGTTCAAGGGTGGTGTCCACCCAGGATCTTCCAGGGTGCAAGCCGAGTTGCCTTGTGTCCAATATGTCAGTACCTTCAAGGAATATTGATAGGAGTGGCCACAAGATTTTTGAGTAGCTTTCTCATCAAGAAAGACGGACGGATAATTATTAATAACACCAACATCAAGACTAAACCCTTCTTTTTAGCAGTGGAGAGACCACTCCTGCTTATCAGTTAAACTAAACTAACAGAGACTACATTGATACATTTATCAGTCCATAACCTGATAAACGATTTTAATGTTGAACTGGGTTATACTATGTTGGATCGTGTTCTGATGGATGTTGTTTTGTTAAGTTTGGTTGTGGAGAATTATAGGTGGATTTCTATCACGCCAGGGTTGTGGTTGAAGAGGACCTTCAAGAGCTTTTAAACAATCCAAAGTGGATAATCCATGGCGGGTGCATAGAGAAGATAACAAACACCTTACACAGAATGCCGCATCTATAGCCAGTGTGCTCACTCAAGAGATAAATGTATGTCCGTGTTTGAATCCACAGAAGGGGCTGGGTTTGGTGCAGATCACTTGGGAGTGAGTTCCACATAGGGTGCACTGAGCAGGCTCTCTAAGGCCAAAGAAATGTGTTTTCGTAGAGTGTTGCCTTGGGATTGTGTCCATCTTTGAAGGGTCTGAGGACTAGTTGTGCACAACTCTATATGTAGCAAAGTGTTAATTCTCGATTTGCACTGAACGTCTACCATGAGGTTTGCCCTGTCTGAATGCGAGTATTTTCTCTTCTCCTTCCTTGTCTCTCTTTCCTCCAGGCCATGTCTCACTGCTCACACTTGAGGCTCATGCATTCCTTTCTTGTCCCATGGTCGGATGACCCTCCATGCACTTGGCCCAATATCTGCATAATGTGCTTCCTTGGGCCTAAGCAAGGAATGCTCCTTTGACATCTGGACTAGTACCAAGGCACACCCCTCCTCATACCCTGAACCCAGAACTAGGACCCACTTTGACGGCTGTGCCAGCAAGACCTAAACTTCTCTCCAATCCTGTTCCAACTCTTTCCCACCCTGCCGTCCACCCTCCATTCCACCTTCCCCTCTCTTCCCCACAGGGAGTCAGGACCCTCTCACCTATCTCTTACCCACACCCCCTTGCATCCCCCCTCCAATAGTCACACAACAAGAACTGGGCCTCGAGAGTCCAGTCCCAAAACCTTCCCCACCCACCCTGGCTCTCCACCCCCACAAACACATGGGAGTGCAGGCTCAAAGAAGCCCAAACACTATCTCCAAGTCATCTCCCAAACCTCCTTATATCCTAATCATGGCCTTCATCCCCCCCCCCGCACATGCTGTGAGAACCCTCAATCCCACACACAGTCTGTTAGACCCGCCCAGATGCGCGCTGGTTGTCTCTCAAGGCCCAGGCTCAGACTCCTTTCTCGCCCCACACACGCGCACTAGAGATGGCAGCCGTTTGACTCCATGCCCTGGGTGCTGTTCAGAGGGTTGTTAAATGCGACGGATGAGCTCAAAGCATTCTGGCTGCGAGTACATGAGCTCGTTTATCCTGGCTGTCGCCGCTGACCCCCCTCAGCCTCTCCAGCTCTTCGCCGAGACTCAGACGCCCATTTCATGGATCTTGGATGAATGCCGCTCCGACAAAGGGCCTTGCTTATTTCGGCTCAGAACTAACCTTGTCTCTATTTTTTCCCTTTTATCTCTGCTATGCATTTTAATGGTATATTTTACAGTTTCTTTTTCGCTTGTAAAACAGGGGGCTTTTTTGGGATTTTGTAATTTTGTCTGAAAGCAGGAATTTCTTTACTGCCTCATAAATGTCATAAGCCGGACTGATAGCAAACATATAAATAAATAAATGAATTCCGTTGCGCGCGCGGCATCGAATTTGGCGATGCAGCGCGCGCAACGAAATTCGTTTTATTTATTTATATGTCTACTTACCTCTATTCGGCCATATTCCATAGTTTACTACCCCCCACCCTGCCCCTCCCCCGCCCCACGTCACCGCCCGGCAGCACTCCCACCACGGGCCGCTACTGTTTTTGTCTTCAAGCTCTGCTGCATCATCCACCCTTGGAAGTTGGAACTTGTTCTTTTATCATAAAATCAAGTAAGCTGAATGCAGTTATTTGTAAAATGTTTGTGTTGGTAGGCACCACTATTTTTGTGCCCCCCCCCTCCCCCCTACGCTTCAGACCCCGTCAAGAGCTCTCAGCCGCCGCCCGTGCACAGTGCCAAAGGGGGCCCCCTGGAGCTCAGGGACTCCCTCACCGCAGGGGCTGCGGGGGTCATTGTTATGCCACTGAGTTTAATTTAGGGAGGGTGCAGGTAGGTCCATGTGAGAATAATGTATAATGGGCATTTTTGAATGGATGGAGGCCTGTGGTTCAAAATATTTTCTCAATTTCCTCATGCTATTGTGAATTTTGTAAAAAATTATCTTCATACTGTGGTACATTTTATATTTTGGGGCCTGGTGCGCTGTAGGCTTTGGATGTATCTTGCAGTGTATTTTTTCACATTCTCACTGCTTGTGTGCTGGAGATATTTTTTATTATTCTAGGGGCTTGTTGATGGACTTGTGTTCATGCTAAATTTAGTTTCTTTTACTTTGCATGTGCCTATTGGTGGCCAGGGTAAGAGCGGCTCCAGGAGCTAAGGTCCATGTAGCCAGACATGTTTGTTTGTACTTCCCCATATTCTTGCTCATCATTTGTTGTGTGGTGTATGTTTCTTTTTGTGTGAGATGGTTGAGTAGTAGTTTTTATTCAACTTTTAAAAGCATTTTGCAGGGGTAATTGTTGCCTTGTGCTATTTGGGGCATTTGAAAGTTTATTTAATCTTTTTGCTGTTCAGTTGAATTTATTGTTTCTGCTTTATCAGTGGTGTACTAGGGCCACAGATAGGCCCAGTCGCATTTTGAGTGCATATTTGTGCAATTCTTTCCCTGCAGCCCTGCACGTGTTTGTGGATGGAAGGAGAAAGGGGCTCCAGCCAGGGTAGGGCAGCCATTCTCTCTTTGTTTTCTATGCATCCGTGTGGTGATGTCAATTTTGTGGACAAAGCGTATGTGTATATGTGTGTGTGGTGTGTGTGTGTATGAGATAGGCAGCCATTCTGTCTTAGTTCTCCATGCCTCCTACTTTTCTGGCCATGCGACACTGGTCATTTTGTGGAGCCAGCATGTGTATATTTGTGCATACTTGTGTGTGTGAGAAAGAGATAAGCGGGCATTTTTTCTTTGTTCTCGATGCCTCTTTCCTTGCTGACCATTCAGTGATGGCCATTTTATGGAGCCAGTGTGTGTGTTTCATAGGCAGTCCTTTTGTCTTTGTTCTCCATGTCTCCTTCCTTGCTGGCCTATGCCATGTTGAGAGCATATGCCATTTTTTTGAATCACGGGTGTTTCTGATTATTCATAATTTTATTCCATTTTTAGAAGCATAGATAACAGAAGAAGCCCAAGTCATTTTTATTTTGTTTCCTTTATCCTAATATATTTCTTCTCTTCACATATTTGTTTGTGCTTGTAGCTGATTGTAATAGTCTGTAGTACAAAGTTGTTGACTTTTAATAATTAATTTATTTGATTTTACGTTCCATCCCATATGCCCTGAAAGGATACAAGGTATTATTTTTAATTAATTTATTTGATTTTGGCCTCCATCTCATACGGACCCCACGGGCTCTGGAGGGACACCATTTATTTATTTATTAATTAATTTTACTGTTGCCTGCCTTCCACTTCCATAGGGGGTACATAATCCCTAGAGGGACACCAGATATTGTTATAATTTATTTTTTTATTTTTGCCTGCCTCCCACTTCCCATATGGGTCCCATGGGCCCTGGAGGGAGACTATCTATTAATTAACGTTTTCGATTTTTTCCTGCTGCCCCTGCCTTCCATAGATGTCCATGGGCTGTGGAGGGACACCATATACTTTTATATTAAATTTGTTGATTTTTCTAATATTTTTATGATGATGATTGTGATTATTTATGACCTTTATTGCATTGACATTAATTACCAAGTCGAATTCTCTCCATTCGTATTTTTTATTGACTGCAGGTGCACAAGAATGTACTTACTGACTTAGATAGAGAGAAGCCTGTGACTTAGCTGACAGCGGAGACCAGAGCAACCTCTCTGCTACGTGCCTCTGCTGCTGACCCACATTAGAAGTAAAGAAGATGGTTCTAAAGAAGGAGCTACCTACTAAGTAAGTGGCCAATAGAGAGAAGAATTCTGTTGCCAGTGCCATCACCGTCATAAAGCCCTCATCCTTTTTCGAGCAACACAGTACACCTACTGCACCTTCCACTGCGAAGAAAGAAGCTGGGAGGAGGATCACCCCTGGATCAACAACCACACCACCACCACACCCGAAGTAGATGTCTCACAGTGCCCCATCTTCTCCAAGTACCCCCTTCTGATGATCTTGACTAGGGGTGGGCAGAATGTTTTGTTCCACCCGCGGGATTGGCGGAATGTTGGTCACTCCATGTTACTCTTTAACGTGGAGTTCTGGCCAAATTCTGCCAATCGCTGTGTTGCGGAATTTTTCTCTCATGAGACTCCAAAAAATGCAAGCTGGCAAGCGAAATCCTCAAGCGCGATTTTCTAATGTGGGCTGTCGCCGGCTGTTGTGAGCGGTCGCTGTCAGAGGGCAGCTGTTTGAGTATATTTGCTGCTGATCAATTAGATTTTCAACCTGAATGGCAGCAAAATCAACTTGAATGCTTTTGCGCAACACATGGTGCACTTTGCACTGATTTTCAGTGCTGCTTGCACTGCCAGATCTAAATTGCAGCTCGAGCAGCGCAAACTGAATATTTTCCACCCGTTGGTGGAACTCCGTGTTATCTTGCTGAGTTTTTATGCAACTCTGCCAAATTTTGCAGAGTAAAACTCTGCGAGTTCCACACACCGCTAATCTTGACATGTGTTGGACCCAGATCGGACCAGTGTGAGAGACAAAGGAAATTGAAGCCTTGGATGTGAGCTAAATGGTGAACCAGTGATTGTTCGTGTGGGTATCTTTCAAAAAGCCAAAAACCTGCAGCAACCACCACCACCTCTACCACAGTCACAGCCAGCTCTAGACAAAGGCAAACAGAATCACCTAGCTTCACATCAACAAGCTCTTGAGGGATTGTCTTGATAAGAAAGCTTTTGTCCCCAATTTGGGGCTACTTTACACTTAGGCTTCAAGAGAAGCACATCACAGAATGCTCACTCTGCTGCAAACTATTTGTTGCAGTAAGCCAGGCAGACATTATGCCACCGGGGACCAAGTGGTCAATCAGGAAAGTCAAAATGCAGTTGTGTGGGAAACATCTCAAAACAATAGCGGCTGGTGTGACAGGAAAAGAACAGAAGTAAAATTGATAGAAGGAGGTGGTGGTGGGGACGATGTCATGCGAAGCAGCCGTGTGACTGTCGCCCATAATGTTAAGTCATCACCTGCAGAATCCTAGCAAGGCACTAAAAAAGCAGGATATAATCACTCCAAAGCTTCCAATCAGCATCCATGGTCCCTTTAGGTCACTGTGGAGGTATCCTCACAAAGAAAACAATCACAACTAGGCACTATCAAATCTATGTTCAGCAAGGAGCCGCTGTGCCACCAAAACCATGAGATAGTCCAGTTTTACAGTGGGAAGCTGGCCAAAATATTAGTCATTGCCCTCCTGCTGCTTTTTTTCTTTGGTGGAAGGAGAGGGGTTTCTGGAGTTTGTGGAGACCCTCTACCTAAAATGGAAGGTTCCAAACCTATTTTTCCACTGTTACTTTGCCAGTGCTGCACCAAGTGCTGGAATTGGTTAACAAAGCAATGAAGGAGAGCACTCTTCAGTTCATCCAGCTCAAGACAGACATGTAGACCAGCTGTCAAGCTACAGACTACATATGCATCACTTCACACCGGGCCTCCTTCACGAGGGCTAAGCAAAGGCTAATTCTGGTTTCAACATTGAGGATGCTTTTCAAGGCATTCAATGCCAGGCAACAGTTGCAATGTTCTCCATGGAGAAATCATATACAGCTGTCAACATCTTGGAAGAATTTAATGCCAGAATTTATGAATCAGTTAAACCCAGAGGTCTTGGTATTGGATTTGTTGCCACTGGCAATGGCAGTAATATTGTCAAAGGAATGGCTGATGGAGGATACTTCAGAGTCCTATGTTTAGCACATTTCATCAATATAATTTTGAAGTACTTCCTCAAATAAGAAGCAGTAGTCAAAACCATACTGGTCAACTGTTGCCGGATTTGCACACATTTTAGTCATTCTTTCAAAGCCTCAAAGCAGTTAAGAATAATTTAGCCTGCTAATAGAATCCCTGTAAAAGCCCTCACACAAAAGCTGCCAACCTGTTGGAACTCCACCTTCTGTATCCTTCAACACCTGTTTGAGCGGGATCAAGTCTATCTATGATTATGCACTACAACGGAGAAGGGATGTAGCTGCCAAAACCATGACAATAGAGGATAACAAATGGGGACTGCTGGAGTGCCTTACCAAATGTGAGTGTTGTTTGAGATTTTGACAAGTGGTCGCATTCTTGTACCAGGACATTTGAAAAAGGTGGCACAAACATTTACCAATGTCAATGGAGAAGCAGCTGCTTTGGTCGACAGCTTAACCCTTCATTTGAACACAGATCAAAGGCTTCAGAAAAGAGATTGTGTCTTCCTAATAGGCGATTTGTGCCACGATACAGGATCTACAGTACACACATTTGCTGGTCACATTCATTCCTTTTTCAACAGTGGATGTCTCAGTTTATGAGAATTGGATTGAGATGAAGCGTGTGACCCAGAAGATGAAACATTTGCAAATTTGAGGCCACAGCAGAACTGAAGTTCTGACTTCAACCTGCAAAGAGCATGTGTTTCAACTGAAGCAGCAGCACACACCATTGGTAATATCATCCTCTTATACTAAAACTACAGCACCAAATGCTTCACTTCCAAAGTCTGCAATAGCTTGGTTTATGTATATGGGATGACTCAACTCAAGTGCACAGGTGCAGGCAACTGGGAAACAATGTGTAAACAACAACACTTGAGAAAATGGTACAGGACTATTTAGATGACCCAACAGAAGATTATTGTAATCAAGACCAATTGGCCTGTTGGCAAGGGAAAAAGGAATAGTGTCCAGAGCTCAGCAGACCTGCAATAAAATATCTAGTATGACCTATAGAAATATATCTTCAGAGTACGTGTTCAGTGCAGCTGGAGCAAGTGTCACGTCAGAAGGACCAGTCTCTCTCTTCAAAGTGTATGTGGAGAGACTGATGATGATTAAAATGAATAAACATTTCACATCCCCAAATTGTAGAATTCTAGAAGACACAACCATGAATGAAGAAAATATCTTGGACATTGCAAGTGTGGCAAGTGATCATCCTCCAGACGACCTTCCTCAATCTGAGGATTAATTCTACTTTTCAGATTAAAAAAGCAACAATGCAACAGAAATGTCTTCTATATAAAAGAAAACTACCCCCCACCCCAAAAAAGTCAGGACAAGTGCGCGCAACACAGATAAACAATCAACAAGGATGCAGACATTTGGACTGGTGACTGAGCGATGACAAGGAAAGAAAATGTATTCAAAGGTAGGGTCAACCATAGATTTTTAAATATCTAGGTCAGCTGTGGGAGTCTCCAGGTCATTTCCTGAAAAAGCAAGATGCCTGCATTCTATGCCTAAACCTTCTTTGCCGTCCTCAACTGTAAGTGAAGGTGAAAGGACTGCATTGCACAACTTATGCATGCCACTTCCATGGGAAAAAAAGAGAGGCATAGATAGGTAGATGGACATTACACTTGGACCAAATAACTTGCATCAATGAATGCCACATGATTATTTATGCGACAAATGTGACAGGCTTAGCTTAGGTAAACTTGGCTGTTCCAATCCCAGTTTTGGTTAGGGCTGTGCTTTCTGGGACCCAGCGTCTTCCCTGTCCTCTGAGCCAGACCCGAGAGCAGCAGCAGCGCCAGGAGCAGGAGGCTGCGGCGGCAAGACACCAGCAGCAGCCTCCATCCGCCCCCAGAGGCCTCTGAGCTGCAGCCCTCCCCTGGGCACAGCCATGGGCGAAGCCGGCAGTGAGCACAGAAAATCTCGCATTGGGCCTGAAAGCATGTATCACATTACAAGGTATAATTAAAAACTAGTTAAACTTCCCCCTTCTGTTATTGCTCAGAGCAATATTTTTTAAATTGAAAAGCTTGACATTTGGCTGATGTTAATATGTTCTGTTTCTAATAGTTCTTTTTGTTTAGAATAATGAAAAACATGTACTTCCCGAAGCGACGTGTGGGTGCTAACAGTGGCGAAACGAAACTTGAGGGGGCTCTCCTGCAAGGTACATGGAGGGGCCCCCTCCGAGCTCAATCAGGAGCTCTCCGGCCGAAGTACTGTGCTGAGGGGGCCCCCTGGAGCTTGGGGTCCCCCCGCACCGCGGGGGCTGCGGGGGCTTCTGTTACACCCCTGGGTGCTAAATAACATTTCTAAATGATAAAAGTAAATGCATAAAACACTTTTCTTTCATTCATGGTGTGCAGTAACTTTGCAAAGGTTACCTGAACACATCACAAAAATTCTATAGATCAGGGTACAATGAAGTAAAAATGAGTAATACACAGTGACTAAAAAAAGTTGTGGAATAAATCTATTTAATTTAATTTTCAAGAAAAGCTTAGCTTTCGTGTGGTGTGAAGGCACTGAATGCCTGTTGCAGAGCCAATAACGCCAGTGTCAGTGAGCCATGTGAGTCGTCTATGGGCTGCAAAATATATTGGAACCCCTCAGTGACCAGTTAATGTTTTCTGTATTTGAAATACTGTATTGCTCCACGGCGCGTGTGTCCCTCCCGGGGTCTGTCAGTGGTCGCGCACGGGAGCCTGTTTTCTTCCTTGAATTTCTCATTGTTTTCCTATCTCCTTATCATCCGGCCATTTCCGCATATTGCTGGAAAGTTGTCACACTTTGATACAATAAAGCCCACAGAGCCATTGTCTGTCCTTCCAAGTGTGATGGGGAACTATGTGTCCGTTATGAAGATTGCAAGTTAGCATAATGTGGTCTTTCTTGGTGTGGGGATTGAGTGTGTAGGAGAGCATGGGTTGTGTGTGTCTGTGTGCGCGTGCGGTGTGTGACTGCACACATGCAAGATGTGCATAGTAATGTCCCTTTCTATTCAGATACGTGCCCAATTAGAAAGAATGTGTTCCCTGCTCTCGGCACTTCATGAAAGTACACCAGCTGCCCTCCCCGGCTCCTATTGACATGAATTCATGCTGAATGGAACCTGAATACCCGACTATTTCTGCTCCAATTTCACACTTTTGGTGGGTTCAAATGATAAATCAGCCAGGCACGAGACAGTGCAGATTAGGGGTGTGCGAGCAATACTGCGCCAGCTCGTGGAACTCCGTTGAGTTTTTCGGTAACTTTGCGGAATTCTGCGGAGTGAAACTCTGTGAAATTCCATGGAGTGAAACTCCGCAAACTCCACCCAGGCCGTAAAGAAGCCCCTGAGGGGGTGAAACGCGTAGCCAAATAAAATATTGCTGAATTGGAATTGTGGAGTGTGAGTCTTTCTGGAATCCCTGATAATCGGACTGCAGCCTTTTGGATATTGATACGGGCTCTGCAACCGTGAACTTGCACTCATCCCACTCGGTGGACGTGGCGGCATGCCGCCGAACCAGCTCTCTCTGTCTCTCTCTCTCTCTCTCTCTCTCCCTCTCTCTCTCTCTCTCTCTCTATATATATATATATATATATGGGAGGAGCAGGTACTGAGGCGCGAATTCCATTCTGATTACTGTAACCATGTAGTACAATGGTGGCGTTATATTGATGATGTTTTTATTATTTGGAGAGGTGATGAGAAGAGTGCTATGGATTTCATTGATAGAATCAATATCAATACTGTCAATTTAAGATTTACCTCTCAGATTAGCAAGCAACAGGTGGAATTCTTAGATGTTAAAGTATACATCAATAATGGTAGTATTGCAAAAACTCTTCATAGGAAGGCCACAGCTGGCAACACAACTCTACATGCCAGCAGTGCGCATCCCAAGCATACCATCAAAAGCATCCCGTTTGGAGAATTAATACGCCTCAAGAGGATATGTAGCACAGATGAGGATTTCAATGTATGCAAACAAGAGGCCCTGCAAAGATTTAGAGCTAGGGGTTATAGTGAGTCCGTATTGACTGAGGCAGTTAGAAAAGTTGATATGAAATCGAGAAACACACTCTTATCTAAAGTAAACCACATGGAAAATCATAAAACCTCCATGGATGCACCAAGATTAATTACTGCCTTCAGCAAACAGGAGAGGAGTATCAGGTCAATCATTAGGCGTAACTGGCCTATTATTATGACAGATGGAGTCTTGGCTCCTATTCTACCTTCTCAACCCATGATCACATATAGGAAGGGCCCTTCCATGACAACACAAATAGTGAAGACTTTCCCCGAACTAGCGACAGCTAAAAAATGGCTACAGCCGAGGCAGGGGTTCACTAAGTGCTCCTCCTGCAGAGCATGTAGGTTCGGGATGAACACTACCTCCTACTTGACGCCTTTCAGTTCAGACAGTGTTGCAATTAGGGGTAGTTTTAATTGCAAGACTGAGTTTGCAGTTTATGTTCTGACGTGCACCTGCGGCCTTAGATATGTGGGCAGCACAAAGCTACAGGTGCACGTCAGAATACTGCAGCATTTGCGGGCTATTGTTAATAACGATTCTACAAACCCGGTGGCCCGGCATTTTAAATTAATGCATAATAATGATCTCAGTTCTTTGCAGTATTTTGTCGTGGCAGCTGTTCCCATATCCCGGAGGGGAGGTAATAGGGAAAAGTTGTTGAGAAGGTTAGAATCCAAAATGATCTTAGAGCTGGACAGTAAAACACCTAATGGTTTGAACAATACGGAGGACCTGTACCACTTTCTGTAATGCTGTATTAGCTTTGGATATCAGTATGAATTAGTACTTTTGTTTACGATCTTTTTAATTCTGATTGATTAGAATGCCGCAGGTTATCATTACTTTTTAGGTCCTTTTTTAGCAACTTTGTTAAGCAGAAATATTACCTTATTACCTAGTGGTTTTAGTTGTTGTATATTCATTGTAGCATTATTAGCACTAGCACTTTATGAGGGTCTATTATGGATCTCTTAGCACTTTATAGATATTCTGGCACTTTTTGTTTGCGATTTTGCACATTTCAGCCTGAGAATGAGAAGGGGTACTCTCCAGCATTTAAGCAGGAAGTTAAAAACATACTGGTACTGTATTTATACTGACATGAGCCATAAATGTATATTGTTTACAAAGAATTATTGCAATTTGCACAGCTATAGGTTTTATCATTACTATGATTTTTATGTTTTTATTAACATATTGATTATATGTCTTATGAACTTAATATGCAGTGTTCCACGTAGATAATGTGAATCTGAAATGTATTTTATGGCTAAGGTTGTTTTATGAATTCTTAATTATTTATGTATTTATAATGTAGAATCATTACCTTGAATTCAAATGCAATATTGGTATTTCAATATTAGCGCTTTTATAGAAGCATAATGTTGACTTATGTTTACAAAAGGGTCCCGTCGATAGCTGAATTTCGAAAAGTTTGAAAAATAGACTCGTTAGTGCTGTCACACAAGAATGCCAGAGTGTTTTTTCTATGTTTATCAACCACGTGGTGTTGGCACTTTAACACAGCATTGTATTTAAAATGGCGAACAACGTTTCTTACTTGACTTGTGAGCAAGGGTACTAGGTACCCGAAACGCGTCAGGTTCGAGGTTATCAATAAATTACATCTGGCCTCACATCGCTGGGTTCGTGTCTCTGTTTGCCAGGTGGATGGAAGTGCAGAGCTTCAGGATTATTTTATACATATATATATATATTCACTGAAAAAACCATAGGTTTTAGGGACAGTTATAGTTACTTGGACATTGCACTCGTACAAAACCCGTGAAATTCCCCCGTTATAGTTAGTTCAGCTAACTATAACTCGCGCCCCCGCAATGCACTGCTGATGACGTCACATATTACATCACTCATGACATGGTCAGTGACATCACTGATGACATCACTGATGACATCTCAAATGACATCACTGATGACATCATCCAGTGACTGTGTGTTTCTGTAAAGTTTAAATATTTTTAATATATATAGGAAAAGACGTATTGAAGAATGAGTGGGTGTGTAAGTGTCTGTATGGATGATTTAGTAGGTGCGTGACTGACTCTATAAGTGAGTGATTTAACGTATCTTACTGAATGCATGGGTTAGTGACTAAACTGGGTGAATGTCTGTATCCGTCTGTCTGTTGCTGTGTAAGTGGCTGCATGTGTTTGTGAATAGCTAAATGAGTGTCTATATGAGTTATTGAATGCTTGTCTGAGTATCTGTATGGGTGCCTGAGTGTTTGTGTGGGAGGGGTGTGTGCAACTCTGTGCATAGATGTGTGAGTGGGTGATTCACTGGGTGGATGGTTTCAAGAGTGCATCTGTGATAGACTGTATGGTTGGGTAAGTGTGTGTAAGAGTGTGTTAGTGAGTGAATGTATGTCCCAGTGGTACATGTGTGAGTAACTACATATGTGAAAGGCAGTATATATGTGTGTTGGAGTATATAAATAGCTATAAGCAAGAGTGAGTGATTGTGATAGTGGCTGTATGGATGAGTGTGTGCTTGTATCAGTGATTGTATAAGAGCGTAACAATGTGCTACTATTTGTATGAGTAAGTGAGCTGGTGTGTGTATAACTGTATAGGTGAGTAAATGGCAGTGTGTTTAATTATTTGCATGACTGACTAGGTGTCTGAGTATCTCTATGGATGAGTGGCGTTGTTTGAGTGTCTATATAGGAGTAAGAGTGCATATGATAGTCCTGTACTGAGTGACCGTAAGTATGAGTGACTGTACGGGTGAGTGAGTGGATGTGTGTGTGTAGACCTAAGAATCAGTGAGTGGGTATGTAGTTATTGGTGTTGGAGTGTCTATGGTTTTGCGAATGGCAGTCTGTAATTTAGAGTGGGTGTATCAAAGATTATATTAGGGTGTGAGGAGGTGCATCAGATTATCACGTGGATGATGTCATCAATGATGTCATTTGAGATGTCATCAGTGATGTCATCAGTGATGTCACTGACCATGTCATGAGTGATGTAATATGTGACGTCATCAGCAGTGCATTGCGGGGCGCGAGTTATAGTTAGCTGAACTAACTATAACGGGGGAATTTCACGGGTTTTGTACGAGTGCAATGTCCAAGTAACTATAACTGTCCCTAAAACCTATGGTTTTTTCAGTGAATTTCAAAGGTTTTTTAAATGCTAATTTGTAACTATAACGTGTCTGAAACCTATGGTTTTTTCAGTGAATTTCAAAGGTTTTTAAATGCTAATTTGTAACTATAACGTGTCTGAAACCTATGGTTTTTCAGTGAATTTCAAAGGTTTTTTAAATGCTAATTTCTAACTATAACGTGCCTGAAACCTACGGTTTTTTCAGTGAATTTCAAAGGTTTTGTAAATGACAATTTTTAAATGTATTAATTGTTATATTAATTTTTTTCATACTGATTTACTACATTTTTAGAAACAATTTTTTTTACAGATTTTATTTTTTAAATTACATTGTAATTACATTATACATTACATTACAAAAATACTTTCTCAGAATGAATTACTTTAGTTTAAATACTTTGCACATAGGCAATAGACTTTTAAGTACAGTAGTTACAGTTGTTGCAATGGGCAACACATTTTCAAACACAATGCAACATTCAGCTCAATGTGAATTTCTAGTTAAATGCAATTAGTTACTTTATGGATTACTTTTCTAACCACAGGACTGGATCCTAGATTCAGTCCTGGTACATCTCCTGTAAACAGTTGAGTAAAAGCGTTTTGGTTACAGTCGTGATTTTTAAGGAATATTATTGTATTTTAAAAGTTGACACTTAGAAACTTTTTCTCATAGAATCACCAATGTTATCCTATGGAAGGAAATTCACTTAGCAGGTAAAAACTGTTATCGTTACTTTTTCTTACTCAGTGTTGGATCCTGGATCCAGCACTGGTGCATCTCCTGTAAACAGTTGAAAGAATGCGTTTAAGTCATACAGGTGATTTTTAAGGAATATTTGTAGTTTGTAAAAATCAACACTTTGAAACTTTTTGCTGAAAACCAGACAATGGATTCCTATGGAAGAAAATATAAGTTACTGGTAAGTACGGTTAAAATTACTTTTCAGGATTAGTACTGGGCTGAAAGATGCAGCACTGAGGTCTCTCCTAATAACAGGTGAGTAAATCGGAATTCGTATTTCGGCTGATTTTAGAGGAATATTTTAAAGTTCCAAAACTCCACACTTAGAAGAATTTCCAAGTGAAACCAGTCAATGTTAGCCTATGGAAGGAAATTCAAGTTACTGGTAAGTACGGTTAAAATTACTTTTCAGGACCAGTACTGGGCTGAAAGATACAGCACTGAGGTCTCTCCTTATAACAGGTGAGTAAATCGGAATTCGTATTTCGGCTGATTTTAGAGGAATATTTGTATGTTTCAAAAATCAACACTTAGAAACTTTTTCAGCAAAAAGCAGGCAATGATATCCTATGGAAGGAAATTCAAGTTACTGGTAAGTACGGTTAAAATTACTTTTGAGGATCAGTACTGGGCTGAAAGATGCAGCACTGAGGTCTCTCCTGATAACAGGTGAGTAAATCGGAATTCGTATTTCGGCTGATTTTAGAGGAATATTTTAAAGTTCCAAAACTCCACACTTAGAAGAATTTCCAAGTGAAACCAGTCAATGTTAGCCTATGGAAGGAAATTCAAGTTACTGGTAAGTACGGTTAAAATTACTTTTCAGGACCAGTACTGGGCTGAAAGATACAGCACTGAGGTCTCTCCTGATAACAGGTGAGTAAATCGGAATTCGTATTTCGGATGATTTTAGAAGAATATTTGCACAATGGTGAAGGGAGGGGCGGGGCCTGAGGTGACATCTGTGCAAACGCGCCCCGTGGCGCGTTTTAAGTTGGGGGATTAAGTCCCCTTGAATCCTGAGGGTCCCTAGGGGCCAACTAGCCCACCAGGAACCTCCAATATGCGCCAGGGGCTGCGTTGCAGAGACGTGTAGAGAGGCCACACCCCTTTTACACCTCTCTGCAACGCAGCTCTGTGGCGCTTTCTGGATGTACCTGTTGGGCTAGTTGGCCCCCAGGGACCCTCAGGATTGAAGGGATTTAATTCCCCATCTTAAAACGCGCCACGGGGCCTGTTTGCACACATGTCACCTGAAGCCCCGCCCCCTCCCTTCACCACTGTGCAAACGCGCCCGTGGCGCGTTTTAAGCTGGGGGATTAAGTCCCCTTGAATCCTGAGGGTCCCCGGAGTCCAACTAGCCCACCATATACCTCCAAAAGCGCCACAGAGCTGCGTTGCAGAGAGGTGTAAAAGGGGTGTGGCCTCTCTACACGTCTCTGCAACGCAGCCCCTGGCGCATATTGGAGGTTCCTGGTGGGCTAGTTGGCCCCCAGGGACCCCCAGTATTCAAGGGGAATCGTTCCCCCTCTGCAAACGCGCCAGGGCGCGTTTGCAGAGTGGTGAAGGAAGGGGCGGGGCCTGCGGGCCCGATCGTTTAAAAAAAAAAAAAAATTTGTCCCCTGAAGGGGGGCTGTGTGGCCCCCCTTCCTTTTTCCTGTTTTTGGGCCCTGGGGACCCCATCCCCCAGGGCCTTACCCCTTTTTTTAATTTAATTTAAAAAAAAAAAACGGGAAGGGGCCGCGTGGCCCCCTTCCCTGGGCCTGTATTGGCCCCGGGGACCCCATCCCCGGGGCATGGCCTTTTTTATTTTCTTGGGAGGGGGCTGCGTGGCCCCCTCCTCAGGCCATTTAAGGCCCGGGGACCCCATCCCCGGGGCCGGCCTTTCCATTTTTTTTTTTTTTTCTTTTTTGGGGAGGGGGCCGCGTGGCCTCCTCCTGGGCCACTACTTGCCCGGGGACCCCATCCCCCGGGGCTGGCCCTCTCCGTTGGGGACTGTGGGGGTCCCCAATCCCCCACAGTCCCGCCGGCTTCCCACGTCCCTTGGGAGCCGGCATTGCTGTTCCACATGGGGAGCAGCTGACATGCTGCTCCCCATGTGGAAAAGCAATGTGCTTTGGACATTGGAAGAGAGCAGGTTTCCCTGCTCTCTCTTCCAATATCCAAAGCAGTTTGCTATGGCAGGACGGGAGCCGCGAGGCTCCCGTCCTGCCATAGCAAACTACAGTGTCCCGGGGTAGGCACCCCGGGACACTGCAGGAGCCGGCCCTGGGGGTGGCGGTCCCCAGGGCCATCAAGGGCTCCAGGAGGGGCCGCGCGGCCCCCTCCCTACATCAGCACAGCCCCGGGAGGTGGTGGTCCCCGGGCTTCGGGGTCCAAAACGGACCCCCATTTTAATTTGTTAGTGCCCCGGGGAGGTGGCGGTCCCGGGCGTGTGGAGGGCTGGAGCCCCCACACAGGTTGTTCAATTAATAAAAAAAAGCCCTGGGGAGGTGGTGGTCCCGGGGCTGCGGGAGGGCTCAGAGCCCTCCCGCACCATTTTAAAAAGCCCCGGGGGTGGCAGTCCCCGGGCTTGGGGGCCCTTTGAGGCCCCCACACATAAAATTAAACCCCCCACCATGCCCCCGGGACTTGGGCCACCCGGGGCAAATACAATCGAAGCGCAGGAGACCGCGCTTCGATTTCTTTTTCCGGCAGGATTCGCGCACCCTGAGCGCATCCTGCCGATTTTTTAAAAAATTTTTAATTTTTTTGCCCAGGGGTCCTTGTGGGACCCCCTGAGCAAACCTAGGGGGTCAGGGTGTTTCTACCCTGCCCCCTTTGTGCGCTTTGCGCACTTGTTTCTGTCCCTCGGTTCTACCGAGGGACAAAATGGCTGCCAACATTTCCTGAATCGGAATGTTGACAGCCAGCTGACAGCCAATTAACATGCAGCTCGTGATCGGGAGGGTACGCGGACCCTACTCGGCCATAGATATCACTATCTTTTTACTTTTGATTTTCTCAGCAACTACTGAACGGATTTACACCATTTAACAAAAGGGTTCTTTCTGAACCAAGAACTACCTCTTTGCCAAATTTGGTGTAATTCCGTTCAGCAGTTCGGGCTGTAGTCGTGTCTAAAGTTTCCTATGGAAAATTGCATGGGGAAAACGCGTTTTGGGACCCCCTTTTTCTCGGCCCCGCTTGACGAATCCCCCGAGACTTTCAGGGTAGGAGCGTACCGGAGCGGGCCACAAAGTTTGAAAATTTCGCGAAGATACGTCAACCGGCAAGAGAGTTATTTCAAATAGAATGTCGCGGATTTCCTATGGATAATAGGTTGTAACTATAACTATCTACTGGCGACCGCCAGTAGATATATATATATATATATATATATATATATATATATATATATATATATATATATATATATACATATACATATACATATATATATAAATGTAGTAAGTACCTAGTTTCCATAGGAAAATCATTTTTTGACTTGCTTATAACTTTGGCGTCGTTTGACCAATCTTCATGAAATTTTCCCCAAAAAGTGTCAAAGTAGGTTCTGGTTGTCATGAAAAGTTTGGGGGTGATCCGTGCAGTCGGGACCGAGAAATAGGGGGACAAAAAAAGGGTGCATTTGTAATGTTAATTCCTATAGGAACACGTTGTCAAACCTACAGCCTGAACCGCTGGACAGAATTACAGCAAATTTGACAGAACGGTAGATGTTGTCATGCAGATTGTGCTGTTTGTTATATGGTGCAAATCCGTTCTGTAGTTTTTGAGAAATGAAAGCCGGACAATATAGTGATATCTCTGGCCGTGTATATTTCGTGGCAGTTTCACGATGGTTGCGGATATTTTGCACTGAATTCGCGGTAAATTGAAAATGTGCGCACCAGTGGGAATGCTCTGATTGGCTGGACGCAGCCTGAACTAAAGTTGTGGCCACCATTTTATCGATCGGGAACAGTCCCAGGGCTGAAAATTTCTGAGAAAGCTAACATAAGGGGTCAGGGTGGAGGTACTCTGACCCCTTGTTTGAGAAATGGGGGTGTTAGTGACACAAGTTATGTGTCCAAAATAGTTTTTTTTAATAGCGCACGATATTCGCAATGACGATGCGACCACCAGCACAGCCCCCCATGTACCATCGCGGCAACACCACGAATATTGGTGAAAATATAAACAAAATGTATGTATATATTTGTACACACTTGCCGGTCACTGTCACAGACTCATGCATGCACTCACAAACTCACTCAGACACTTATACACCCATTCACATACCCACTCACACGCTTATACATCCAGTCACATACCCACTCAGATACTCATGCACCCACTCACATACCCATTCATGTACTCATGCACCCACTTACAGACTAACTCAGAGAGTGATGTACCCATGTACAGACCCACTCAGAGACTCATGCACCTACTTAGAGACCCACTCATAGACTCATGTGAACAGTCTCATACCCACTTAGAGACTCTTACACCTATTCACAGACACACCTGGGTACTCATGCCTCCACTCACAGACCCACTGATACTCATGCATCCACTTACAGACTCACTCGGAGACTCACCCACCCACTTACAGACCCACTCACATATTCACCCACCCACTGACAGACCCACTGAGACACTCATACACCCACTCATAGATCCACTTAGACACTGATACACCCACTCATACACCTATACAGTCACTCACACATTCAGTCACAGACCCTCTCAGAGACTTATGCACTCAGATACATACACTCAGAGACTCACACACCCACTCACAGACTCACTCATATATGCACGCACCCACTCACACACCCACTTAAAGACTCACACATCTATTCACAGACCCAGCCAGACTCTCGCCCTCCCAGTCACAGACCCACTCAGACACTTATGCATGCACCCATTCACTCATCCACTCAGAGACTTATGATCTCACTCACAGACCCATTGAGACACTCATACACCCACTCACAGATCCACTCAGACACTCATTCTCCCACTCACAGACCCACTCCGACACTCACACACCCATACAGCCACTTACACACCCACTCACAGACTCACTCAGAGACTTATGCACCCAATCACTCATACACTCAGAGACTCAGGCATGCACTCACAGTCCCACTCAGAGACCCACGCACCCACTCACAGAACCACTCACGCTCCCAATTATAGACTCACTGAGAGACTCATGCACTCACTCACAGACCCACTCAGACACTCATGCACCCACTCACTCACCCCCTCAGACACCCACTTAGACACTCATATTTCCACTCACAGATCCAGTCAGACAGTCATATACTTACTTACAAATGCACAAAGGCACTCATGTACCTACTCACAGATCGACTGAGAAACTCATGCAACGAATCACAGACCCATTGAGACACTGATGCACCCACTCATAGATGCACTGAGACAGTCACGCAGTTTGTTACAGAACCATTGATAGACTGATGCACAGTCTCGCAGATCCACTCAAATACTTACACAGTGAATGAGAGACTTACTGATACAGTGATTCATGCAGTCACAGATTCCACTGAAAGAGTTATACACTGTGCTATAGAGATATTAAGGGAGTTATACATGCTATTATAGAGTAATTTAGATAGTAATTTGTTTACTGTGTTGGTCATAATCCATTTTGCAGTTATAAGTTTTGAATGTGGTGGTGGCTGAAATTCACTTAAAAAAACAAAGGTTAAAAGGACGTTATAGTTAGAAATTAGCATTTAAAAA
Source organism: Calotriton arnoldi (assembly GCA_963921515.1). Classification (NCBI taxonomy): domain Eukaryota; kingdom Metazoa; phylum Chordata; class Amphibia; order Caudata; family Salamandridae; genus Calotriton; species Calotriton arnoldi. The sequence continues at coordinate 1,793,053 of CAWUFW010001366.1, read as the reverse complement.
ACCTTAGAAATTCACTGAAAAACAAAGGTTACAGGGACGTTATAGTTAGGAAATAGAATTTAAAAAGCCTTAGAAATTCCCTGAAAAAAACAAAGGTTACAGGGACGTTATAGTTACGAAATAGAATTAAAAAACCTTAGAAATTCACTTATTAAAAACAAAGGTTACATGGATGTTATGGTTAGGCTGACATTTCACTCGTACAAAACCACAGAAATTCAGCAGTTATAGTTACCCTATAACTCACGCCCTCGCAATGCACTTCTTATGACTTCACTTATTACATCATTCATGACATGGTCAATGACATCACCGATGACAACTAAAATGACATCACTGATGACATCTGAAATGACATCACTGATGACATCATCTAGAGAAACACTGACACACCCACACAATCACTAAGAAACTCATTCACAGAACCCATACAAACACTCACTCATCTAGTCACTCATCCATACAGCCAGTAACACATCAACTCACTCATAGAGCCACTAACGGAAATACTAACTCACACATACTCATGCACCTACTCACTTACCAAGACAGCCAGTCACAGATTCAGTTATAGAGACATAGGGCCACATGTATCAACCAATTTTGCGTTTGCAAATGGGCTGATTCGCAGAACCGGGCCGTTTGCGAACGCAAAAAAGGCTTATTACATGTATCAAACCCCAATTTGGGATTCAGTAACCTGCTACCGAATCGCAAAATGGGTTTGCGATTCGGTATTTGGAAGTGGCGTGTTTAGGGCATCCCTTCCAAATAGCGAATCCTAATGGTATGTATGAATGTTTTGTGACAGTGAATGCGGTCGCAAAACATTCACATTTTACCACCTACTACAAGTAGATGGTAACCCATTCACAAATGGGAAAGGGTCCCCAAGGGACACCTTCCCCTTTGGGAATGGTTGTACAACGTTTTTTAAGAGCAGGCAGGGGTCCCATGGACCACTGCCTGCTCTTAAAAAATGAAAAGAAAACTTTTCATTTTTATTTTTGAAACGCAACCCGTTTTCCTTTAAGGAAAACGGGCTGCATTTTAAAAAAAAGATTGCTTTATTTAAAAGTAATCACGGACATGGTGGTCTGCTGACCCTAGCAGGCCACCATCCCCGTGATTTTAGCGATTCCTAGGGGGTTGCAAATTGTGATCTATCTCATTAATATTAATGAGGTAGGTCGATTTGCGACCCACTAGGAATCGGTATATGAAACTCATGGAGTTTCATACATTGGAAATAAGGATTACCTAATTGCGAATCTCAGAAAATCGCAATTAGGTAATCGCAATTTCTAAATTTGATACATGTGGCCCATAGACACACTTACACACCCACTCATACACCCATACAGCTACTGAGACAGTAAATCAGTTAACCATACACCTACTCACACACCTACTCACTCACCCAGTCACTCAAACAGCCACTAAATCACCCATACAATTACTCACATAGCCACTCAGTTACTTATACATATACTAATACATATACTCACTCACCTATACAGTGACTGGGAGAACCACATACTCTCCCATACAACCTATCTCACAGTCACTTACTAACCCATACAACTGCTCAAACACCAATTCGCTCACGCATACAGCCACTCATACACCCGCTCACTCTTCGATACACCCACTTACACACCCATTGATGCACTGAGACAGCCACTCATGTACCCTGTCACTCGCCCATACAGACACTTATGCATCTGCTCATACACCCTTTCGGCCACTCATGCACCCTCTGATTCACCATTTACAAGCACTGAAACACTAACTCAGTCAACTATACAGATACTGACACAGCCGCTCCCTTACTCATACACGCACTGACACACCCACTCGCTCACCTATACATAAACTCACACACCCACTATCTCATGTATACAGTCTCTTATATACCCAGTCACTCTTGTATACACCACTTACACATCTACTCACTTACCCATACAGGCACGTCCACAACGAGTTACCTGAGTATATATGTTTAACACTCAGTAACTTTTAGAAAGCACTCACAATCACTGGATGATGTCATCAGTGATGTCATTTGAGATGTCATCAGTGATGTCATCAGTGATGCCATTTGAGATGTTTTAATGCATCATCAGTTTTCCAATACTGACTGCAGGAGGGTGGACTGGCAGGCAGGCATTGTGACTAGCCTGGAGGTAAGGAAGCTCAAGTCTAGTATAGACTATAGAATAGACTAGAGAGAGGACGATGATTGTGGACAATTTCTTTGTGATGTGCCAGGATCGGGGCTCAGCGTCTGCTGTGATGATATGTAGATGGAGCATCTTGTTTGCAGATGTAAGTACAACCAATGGAACAACTAACCAAAATAATAATAATAATAATAATTATAAGAAACAATAATAATTAAAAACTCATACGGAAATATAAAGTATGTATATTAGCAAAAAATAAATGCAGCCACTCCACCCCCAACAGGCGAACCCTCTCCCTTAACCCTACAAAAAACATTCTAATAAAATGACTCCCTTCCTCAAATGTCCCACCATCACTCCCCACAACAGGCCCAACCCCTCCCTAAATCCTCCTAATAACATCCTAATACAAGCATTGGCAATTGCCAATAGTGTCTGACTTTAAAAGAATGTTGTATGTTAATGTAAAGTATTACAGGTAAATAGAATGGGGATGGATATGCATTTGTGTGGAAGCAAAGAACAGTACAATAATATTGGTGTAGGTTAAAATGTCAGGCGTTAGTTACACTGTCAAGGCACACTTAAAAATCCATGTAGGTTAATAACTGCCCTTCTCTCCTCTGTGCTGCTGCAAGATAAAAACAGCATCAATGATCTAGTTATCTAAGTCACTTTAATAGCATTGCAATGAGATGTGTGTGCCCCTGAAAGTTCAAACTTAGGCGCTGGATAAATAACCAAAATGATCACAAATGTGTGGAGGGCAAGCACTTTTTTGTGGAAGCACACAACTTCTGTCTATTCAAAACATGTACTCCACGCTCGCAACATGTGGACGGATCCAAAGCCGTCCCTAGTAATGCTCACATAGTTGTATGGCGGCAGCTGCACTGTCAAGCCAGACCATAAAAACTACCCCTACCCTTACTGTTCCGCCTTCACCACCCACAACAGGACTACCATCTCCCTAAATCCACCAAAAGCTATCCTAATAAAAGTAAAAGTACCCCGTCCACAACTGTCCCACTTTCACCACCCACAACAGTTCCAACACCCGCAATAAAGATGTCTTTCAATTTCCCAAAGTCTTTTAAAAATGTGTTGTTGATTGCCCTTAAGTTGCTCCAGAATTTGGAGCATCTAGCAGAGGAGGACCTTTGCAGCATGGTTAGGGAACAGGCTGCTCCGATGGTCGATGTGCTGCTGGATGCAAGGCTCATCCGCCTGTGCTGGCTGTGGTGCTGCCTCTTCTCAGCTTGCTGGACATTAGAGACTGTGACCACCTCTGCCTCCTCTTCCTTGAGGTTTACTAGCAGCAGGAAGGCTACCTGTATGGCCTACATTTTATGGAGGTACAGCTGAACCGCTATATTCCGCCAGTGATGGTCTGAGGCCTTAGCCTCAGAGGACTCCGGGGCTCTGGTGGAGGCTGCTGGATGGTCTGAGGAAAGACCATCCAGCACATGAATTGTGCTAACCAGTGCAAGCACATGTTTGTATAGTCAGACAGTCCCACAGTCTACCTGGTCTCTAGGGCATTATGTGGCATTATTAAATCCTCATACATAATTTAAAAAAATAATCTTTTTTACTAAAATGGGTGAAAAGTGTAAATTAGATGAACTGGTGTGAAACGTCACCAAACAGTTAACACGCGTTTAAAAAGAATGACTAGCTGCAAAATGATATGGCCATGGAAAGAAATGGTGACATTAGCTGAGCTAACCTTGTGGTGTGGCATTACTTTAGGACAATTATTTCTACAGCTATTATATAGCAACAGTAAGTATTCCAATGACCCTGCTCTTTCCCTTCACTAAAGTCCTGTTCCTCCCCAGAGTTCCTCTACCAACCTACCCCTCACCACCCTTCATGATTCATTACAGTGCAATATATATAACTTTTTAGGGAGGGTGAGTGTTAGGTGCCATGTCAGGGCTTAGACTAGGTTTAGGTTTGGCTATGGACAGGTCGGGTCATGTGACTCTCACATCATGTGGTTAATGCAAGGTAGAAGGCAGGCCAGTGCAGGAGATAGCATAAGAGAAAAAGAAACTGAGAAAAAAGTTGTAGGAGAATGTGGCACGTGATGGGATGGGAATGGAATGGGACACAATGAGAGTTTGTAGTAGCTATATGTGGGCAGTGGGCACTAGGCAACACACCTCTTCTTCTCATTAAGCGACAGAAACATAGGAAGGAAGGAAAACAATTTAAAATGGACTGTGGACTGGGCCTAGATGCAAGGAAGGATGGAAGGAATACCTTAACTAAAACAGCAATTGCCATTGAGAAAGGACATTGATCTACCACTCGTCCCAGCAGCAGCCACTTCATCCCCCTTTTGCTCTGTAGGGAGGTTCTCTTGGGCCTGGCCTTCTTCTAACCTGGGTAGGTCCTGGATAAAAAGTAAAAACAAAAGTGCTTATTTAGTAATATCACTACTAACTACAGTATGTGCACAAGTTAAAAGCACAAAACATAACAAATCTGAAAATATTGCTACTCAAACTAGATGGGATTGGAGAGCAGAAATCTAAGAGAGGGACCAAGGTTGGATTGATGTTGCAGTAAGAAAAAAAGAGTGGAAAGAAGGAAAAAGAGGAAGACAGAACATAGAAGGCTGCAGAAACAGAAGGGAATATAAAATGAAACAGAAAGATGTATGAGGGGTTAATGGAGACTAAAGTAGGTAAGGGGAAGATAGGAAAAATGCAAAAAAGAAAATACAGAGGGCTATGACGAATGTTAACCGAGGTGAAATTTAATTGTTAATTCCAGTAAGATAAAATAGATAAAAACATAACTTACCAGCAGCAGAGGGAACCTCTCAAGAAGTGCTGGGGGAAGTGACCTTGACCTTCATGGCTGTTTTCTTGAGAAGTGCTGAATGGAGGAAAGAAAAGGACAATTTATCATTTACAGGCATCAAAATATACTGCTTAAGTAACCAATACAATTCCCTCATTTAAACCTCTGCCCTAAAGATAGTTCCCAGTCATAAAAATGATTAATATCAAGTGACATTACTCCTACACTGGCTACATACATTTTCACTACTGTCACAATAAAGCTATACACAATTCAACAATCTTGCACTGCACTTCATATAGTTGGATACAGTGCAGCAGCTGAAGGGAGTCAAAATGAACCCCACCTCTCTGGTGATCTGACAGCCCTTCTCACTTCCTGCCCATCAACCTAAATGTAAGCATACCTTGCTCATCGTGGAACAGACTTCAACACTGGGCAGTAAGACTCACTTGACGTCCGCTCCCAGGACACTAGTCCTGGCTCTAAGTCTTGACTGACAGTAACTCCTTCCCTGACATGTCCACTAGTCTCACTGGAACACAAGCACTCCCCACTTGAAACATCTAGAGAAACCATACATACGTAGTTAGATGTTGGCTTGAGACACTAGGTAATGTTAAAAAATACAGATTAATACTGAAATACACCAGTTACAGTTTAGCAAACTCATTATAACTTGCACCCCCATCATGCACTCAATACTGTTAAATGACATAATTGATAACATCACTCTTGATATGTTAGCCATGGCCTCCAAGGTCATGCATCCAATTAGCATCAGGACTTGGACTCAATGCCTAGGTTCTGGAAAGGCCCCAAACTGAACCCTCTGCAAGCATCAAACCCCCACTGCACACACGTTTAAGTCATTCAAAAGGCATATTTTACACAGGGTTTATCCTGTGGCCAATGTTTGCAACATCGCTCCACAAGCAGTCAACCTGTAGGCCGTGTGCAGAAGGGGGTTAGCAGCCCACAGTTGGGTTGGAAGCAGGGCCCCAAACCCCCCACTGCACAAGGCTGAAGGGCTAAAAGAGGGGTTGGCTGGACACAGGTGTGTCAGGCTCAATACCTGTCCAGAGGCCGGGCTCTACAACCAATCCCCCATCTGCGCACGGCCAAAGGCCATGCGCAGTGGTGGGTTGGCCACCTTCGAGGGTGGTGGGTGCATTGCCTGGCCAGAAACATTGCATAGAAATGCATATGTACCACCCACTGAATACCGCTACTTGGCAACATTCCACATTAAATCTTGATTTATGTTGGAAAATAAATACAACCACAACAGGAGTGACACAGGGCTTTCTCATTCGCTCCTTGCGTCATTTGGGAGTACCACATTACCTATGGGACATCAAAACAAAAATAAAGCAGGCGTTGATTGGCCAGAAATTAAATAGCACTTAAAACAAGACCACAGACTACAAAAAAGGAAAGAACCTTCTAGAATACCATTTGCCATTGTTCTTTGGCAAAAGCAGCTGTAAGAATCACAATCCAGATCCATCATGGCATCTAGCAACAAGCATTGGCATAGCCAATAGGTCTTGCCTTTGGGGCCTTGTAAGTGTTTAGCCAGAGCTATTGACTTTGCCAATGTCTTCAAGCTGTGCTGTAGAGAAGTGTGGCTGCTGTGCGGTATGCTGAAAAGTTATAATAAAAAAGTGTCAGAAGCATTTTTGTTACTTTATATATGACCAAGAAGGCATTATGTAAAACTGAACGACCATATTAAAAAAAGTATTTACAATAAAAAATTCTCAGTTTTCTTTAGTTCTTGCAATGCTGGCAATGGTTATTTGTTAAAGCTTTTTTTTTGAGGGGGCATAAACAATCGGAGGGTGAAGGTTGGGAACTAGTACCTGTATTATAACACAAGCAGCGGCCAGACGCTAGGGGAGAATCAACAGATGCCAGATTCCGAGAGCAGGCTGAGGTGGTGCTAAGTGATGCTGAGGTGGTAGTGGTGGTGGTGGTGACTGTTGCGGAGACGATGCTGAGGTGATGCTGAATGATACTCAGGTGTTGCTGAGTGATACTGCTGTGGTGCTGAGTGATGCTGTGGTCGTGCTGAGTGATATTGTCTTGGCGCTGAGTGATGCTGTGGTGGTTCTGAGTGATATTGTCTTGGCGCTGAGTGATGCTGTGGCGGCGCTGAGCGATGCTGTGGCGGCGCTGAGCGATGCTGTGGCGGCGCTGAGCGATGCTGTGGCGGCGCTGAGCGATGCTGTGGCAGCGCTGAGCGATGCTGTGGCGGCGCTGAGCGATGCTGTGGTGGCGCTGAGCGATGCTGTGGTGGCGCTGAGCGATGCTGTGGTGGTGCTGAGTCATCCTGTGGTGGTGCTGAGTCATCCTGTGGTGGTGCTGAGTGATGCAGTGTTGGCCCTGAGTGATGATGTGGTGTCGCTGAGTAAAGCTATGGTGGTGCTGAGTGATGCTGTGGTGGCGCTGAGTGATGCTGTTGTGGCGCTAAGTGATGCTGTGGTTGTGCTGAGTAATGCTGTGGTTGTGCTGAGTGATGCTGTGATGGCGTTGAGTGATGCTGTGATGGCGTTGAGTGATGCTGTGATGGCGTTGAGTGATGCTGTGATGGCGTTGAGTGATGCTGTGATGGCGTTGAGAGATGCTGTGTTAGTGCTGAGTGATGCTGTGCTGGCTCTGATTGATGCTGTGCTGGCTCTGATTGATGCTGTGCTGGCTCTGATTGATGCTGTGCTGGCTCTGATTGATGCTGTGCTGGCTCTGATTGATGCTGTGCTGGCTCTGAGTGATGCTGTGCTGGCTCTGAGTGATGCTGTGGTTGCGCTGAGTGATGCTGTGGTTGCGCTGAGTGATGCTGTGGTTGCGCTGAGTGATGCTGTGGTGTTGCCGAGTGAGAGATAGAGTGAAGATATAATGCCCAATTAGAGAGGGTGGTGAGAGAGAAAGAGAGAGAAAGGGTGTACATAGAATAAAGAGTGGAGCGGGATAGAGAGAGAGAAAGAAGGGGAGAGAGAGTGAATGAAGGAGTTTGAAAGAGAAACAGATAAAGGGGCGAGAGAGAATGAAAGGCTAAAAAAGATAGAGAGGGAGAGTTAATTAAGTAGAGAGAGAATTAGAGAGGGGAGAGAGAGAGACAATAAGAGTGGGGGTGTGGAGTTTAAATAGAGTGAAGAAGTGACGCGGAAAAAGTAACCTTAAATATAGCTTTGTGCTTTGTGCGAATAAATATAAAAAAAAAAACAGTGAGAGACAAAAATACTGGTAATTAGGATGTGACTCCCAATATAAAACAAATAGCGATATAAGGTGAAATCAACCCACCGAAGCAATATTTCTAACTAGACAAAAAAAAGCTTGCATTTCAATGCTAATCGCTGTTGTTTTTCATGTGACTGTAGTCCAGGGCCCTCAGTTGGTAATGTGAGCTGCTGCGATTGAAACATCAGAGTCCAGAGAGTTAATGAGCCATGACGAGGAAATGAGGAAGAGATAGGAAACCCAGATGCCAGCTGCGCGTGCACGCCATCGTGAACTCAAGCTGGTCGCCAGCCGAAAGCCAGTGTTTGCACTTCCATAACCCACTTACTAAAACTCTCGGCCAGACCAGCGCAAGCGCTGGTGCAGGCCGAGACCTAAAAATGGGGAGAAGGAGCCATTAACCACAGCAAGCAATGGGGGCCCGATGATGAAGCATGCCACCAACTAGGTTGGTGGGTGAGGGCCTTCATAAAAAACAAATGTTTTTTTCCCCGCACACACTTTTTTGAGTTTCTAATCTAGTGCTAGCTCTTTATGATTTCTACTGAACTTAGCAACACCATCCCAGTTCGACAAGGTAATTGTTGTGCCTACAAAATCCAAATCAGCGCCTTCCACTAGGCGTGAGAAGGAGTCAGTCGTATGGACATTTTTTATCCTTCCTCCAAGGCAAAAGAAAATCCACAGCCTGAATGTTAAATGCACATTGTGCAATCAAGAACTTCACAGCGAACATCCTGAGCACAACTCCAAGGGCACTTCTGGAATGTTGGCACAGCAATATCGTGGCCCACTCCTTATGAATGGGTTTAAGGGTTTACTGTTGCACCAATGTTTTTCAATTCTTGTCAATTACTTCCCAGTTTTAGTCCTCAGTTAGTGCCGTAATCTTGTCAGGCCTCATCATCTACTCCAGGTTTTATACATATGTACTGCATGAAGAGGCCTGACTAGACTGCGGCACTAACTGATGACTAAAACTGGGAAGTAATTTACGAGAATTGAAACATATTGGAGCAGGAGTAAACCCATTCATGAGGAATGGGCTAAGATATTGCTGTAATATTAGTTCATACAGAACTAACTGATTTGTCTTACTGCAAATATTTTAACCTAGATGAAACCATGCCTTTGACATGTGGCTTATAAAATAATCATGAAAATAGAGCTTGTTTTCTGGCCTGGTTAAGCGATATGTTGTTTACTGCCAAGGCCACACTGAAAAGAGACATCATTTGTTGGAGAAGTGGCCTTCCAGCTGTACGTTCTAAATATGTGGTTGGAATTGCATTTGATTTTGTGAAATCATTTTATGTTTATATTTTATAGAAGATATATGTATCATAGTCCTGAAGAAGGTGGTACTGATAAATAAATCCCACCGAAACACGTCAATGAATGACACCACCTACCAACACTGGACATTCCTATAAGACTGAAAGCAAATTCAAGGGTGTTCAGTTATATGAATGGTAGAGGTGTATATGTTCAAAGACAGATTGGTTTGTCTCAAAAGAAAATCGTCACCTTCTTTATGGTTATGTGTAGTATATGTTTCCATATTTTATATATGGGATATTTTTAATGTATTATGTATACAATTTTTATCTGATTAAAATTATACATATTTTATATACATTTGGTACTCACATTAGCTTTCTTGTGGTTCCAGGTTGTGTGTCTGTGGATTGTAAGACTAGAGTGCCTGTGTAGTATAAGCTAATATATACGTACTGTGGACAGCAATATTAGATTTGGTTTGACAACCCTATCCCCTTGGTTCAGAGGGATTATTCTCTTTTTTTAAAAACAGTTCTAGAAGGAACGGATGCCTACCCAACCCAGAGATGCCACATCACTCCTCCAACTCTAACTGACATCTCCTTGGCACAGCCCACAGATTGACTAACCTTGTGCACAGCTTTCTGTGATATTTTAAAAAAGCAGAATCAACCAGGTGTCAACAAGACCTCTTCTGTGAGCTAAGCTTCGCCCACCCAAAACTGGTTTCTTTCGTGCAACTTTTTGAAGAGAACTATGGTGGAAATGGTGCCAGAGTTCTAGCTGCTCTCCTTTGGTCCCTGTGAGAAAGACATGCCCATGCCTGTCAGAGAGTGGAAGCTGATCACCTTATGCAGATTCTTTCCTTTCTTCCTTCTTCTTCCAGAAGAAGGCAAACCCTCCAAATGGGACTATTGTTGAAGAAGAGACTTTGAACGGTCATCTAGTTAGCCAGCAGAGTAATTAGCTTTATCCAGCAGGGTAGTTTGAACACGAATGTCATAAATCCTGGCTTTATAGCAAATTTATTTTAAAATTGTGATTTAAAATCACTATTTGACAGCATTTTGTTTCAAACTTTTCTCACGAGGAAAACTCTCATGCCCTCCTACGACAGCGTAGCGTTGCTTCACTTAGTCGCTCATTCGCACATTGGCTTTCGTTGCAAGTATTAGCCACACCACTTTCAAAGATCACCTGTTGCCACTGTCTGAAAGTGCATGAGCCAGGAGACCGATATGGTCTCCAGATTGTTCAACCTGGTGCTAAACAAACTCAGCATCAGCCACAGCTGAATCTGTACGGTGAACTGCTGCAGTAACTGACAGCTGCATCCGGTACTGATCCCTGCATATGCTAGCCAAATCTGGACTCAGCCATAGGTCCAATCTAGAACCACACATCACCAAATAGCAAGATCCAGGCTCCAACCACCACAATTAGCTAGTGACCAGATTCCTCTTGAAACCCTTGTGCCATACAACTACTCATACACCTTGAAAGTTGGAAACCAGCCATGAAGGCGCATGGTCCACATTGGAGGGTCCCCATTTTGACCTGTGAACTATCAATTCTTACGAAATAAATGAAGCAGTGCGTTCAGTAATGGCTACCACCACATGAAATAATAGATATTAGTTAGTTAGTAATCAAAGTAAGCAACGAAGTAAAGGAATGGGCGTCTAAGTTATAGTAGCAACTAACAGGGCCTTTTTCTGAATCAAAATAGTGACAGGAGGTTTGGTGCTCTCTATATCTACCGACATGCGTTACATCAGTGCTAATGGATAACCTGTTCAGCCGCAGAAGGATAAAGAAAATGGGCTCCAGTACATTAAGACTGGATTCTAGCCCAAGGAAATAATGTATGGTACGAACAGTTGCACTAAGGATTATACTTTTGTCAGATGTCATAAACGCCATTTCCAACAGTGCCTTCAAATCCAGCTTTGGTGAGGTCTTAGAGCGGGTGGGACAGTTGGTTGCACATTTTTCTAGACTTATTAGTGCTAGACATTTTTGTGAGGACTAGTTAGTTAGTGAGAGCTCACACCGGGCCATTTCGGGGCAGGAAAAGATGTTTGATTTACTTTTTTTGAAAAAAAGACTTGTCTTATGTATTCACTGGGTCATTAACAAGTGGTAAGAATAGATCTTTACAACTGAAAGAAAACTGAAACAAGACTGAATTTGGGCATTTGGATAAAATGTTCAGATAACCGTTACTTTTCATTGTCAATGTTACCCCAGAAACCAGGATTAATAAGCATTGGGGAAACCAATTGGTCTAGTTTTTTGTTACAAGAAGTGTTTGGGAATAGTTGAGAAACTGTGTCTGTGTTGCTCCCAGCTGTTTTATGAAGACAATCCCTTAATAATACAACATAATTTGATCTACACGATATGGAGGTTGTGAGTCTGAATAGACCCGATTAGGAGAGTTAAACTGTATACTAATAAGAGTGCTGTGCAAAAAAGTCAGAAAATGACATTTTGAACCTTCCCAGTGTTGAACCGACAAGGCAAACCTACACACAAAATATTTGTTATCACACTTCAGAACAACTTCAGAATTTAGGCCATTCTTTCCCTCTTGCAGAATCCATAGTTAATATCCTTGTTGCTGAAAGTCTCTACCTTCCCTACTCCCCCTTTTAAACTACCTTGCCACTAGTACCTGTTCAGATGGGCTTTTCTATTTAATGTGAGACCTGGTGTTAAGCATAATCCTGAGACAGCAGACCTCTTTCACAATACTTTTATAGCTATCACTTGACTAACATAAGCATGGCTAACTATCACTAGTACCCCCCAATTTGAATCACTAGTACCTCTAGGGTATCTCTCCAAGACGGCGGATTGGCTGTCATATGACATTCTGAATTTATAGTCACCCCTTTCGACTCTCCTCCACTTCAGCTGTTAAAAGTTTAGGGGTGTCTTCAAATTTCTATCTAGAATTCTGATTTAGAGGCTGTTGACTCTCCTTACTCCACCCTACTGACCCATCAGATTTGTGCCACTTTACCCTAACCCACATTCTGGTTACAGTTTAATCTTCGGCTTGAAGCCCTCACATGCATGACAGAATCCTTCCTTTACAATACCCCTAATCTGGAACTTGACCTTCAAAATCATTTGCCCTCTAACAAACCAGGCCACATGACTGATCTAATTTTTGCTCTTGAAAAACTGTTGATAACATCAGCTCCTACTCCCTCAAAAGGTCAGATCGCTTTCTCGTTCAGTTTGGAAAATTCTGACTGACCCTTAGCAAACACCATACCACTAAGCTGGAAGTGGAAGCAACTAAATAACTTTTACTTTTCAAGAACGTCTGCAGGGGGAACGGCAAAATTATCTCTCCAAACTCTCCCTTTTGATCCAGAGCTCAGTCAATCTCTCTTTAATAATGCACTTGTAAACCTGATTCCTTGTTTCCTCCACAAAATAGGCCAGTGAACAAAACCCCTTTATTCACCACAGATTTCACCATTCCTAAATAAGAACCTTGTAGGGTCAAAAGAAGCTGGAGAAAAAAAATTCATCAGATATAGCTGTGTTCTGATTAACATCAGGGTGCCCAATTGGGTAGCTGTTTTGCCCTTAACAAACTGTTTTCATTTTATTAAGACCAATGAATGATATGCCAAAAGAAACAATGAGAATACAGACAAGCCATCCAATCAGGAAAAAGGTTATTTCAATATATACCTACTGTTATAAACCAGCAAAAGAAATATTCAGAATTGCACACAGTTTACTAAACCATGGCGTCTTCAATCCAGAATTATCCCTTTTAAAAAAGTGTCATGACCTATCTCTCCACTTTGGTGATAAAGTAGCTTCTTTCCACCATGAAATTCTATCCGAAAAAGTACCCTGTCCCCTCTATTTTCATCTATTTTGTTTGCCACACCAGTCTGTGATTCCAGTTTTTGAATCCTTCATCCATCTATCCTCCTGAGAAGTTCATACACTCCTGTTGATCTCTGTCCAGTTCGACTGATGAAAGAAGTGGGTTCCATTATTACTGTACATCTCTGTGTCCTGTTAATAGCATCTTGGCTTTCGACTTGGTTCCAAGCCCTTGGAAGAATGCAAATGTGTCATCCTTGTTGAAAAAAGCCTTATCTGGAGCCTTCAGATTTTACTAACTTTAGACCCATCTCCTTTCTGCCTTACTTAAACAAATTATTAGAATAGATGTGACCTCTGAGCTCCATACTTTCATAAAATCCTATTACATCCTTCATCCTTCTCAGGCAAGCCTTGGCCTGGACCGAAGCACCAAAGTCATTGTTCTCTCTACTTTGGATGATCCAAGATGATGGCCGAGGCAAAGGTACTTTAGTCCTACTCGATTTGTCCATTGCCTTCAACACCTGCAACCATCAACTAGTTCTGCTGAAGGCTCCAGGAAATTGGCTGTAGGTGCAAAGTCTTACACTGGCTCCAGTCTTTCCTATGTAATCGATCCCCAAGAGTCATCCTCAGGTACTTTGTAACCGGTGTAACCCTAGGTGCTATTCTCTCATCTCTTCTTTTCAATATACATATGCTATCCTTGCTCATCTGCTGCATACACTCAGGGCCTGAATCACAGAGGTAAACTTGCACTTTTGTATAAGTTTACGATTGTTTGCTATTCACAAAGGGATTTTTGAGTAGTATCTTTGCAAGTGCGGAGCCTCTGCACATAAGGTCTCACTCATAAAGATACTACTTGTAAGTCCCTTTGTGAATAGCAAACAATCATAGCTGAAGCTTGGCCTCCAGTGCTCGCAAATAGGCAGTACTTTTGTACAGAGCAAATTTCTTTATTTTTCGCAACAAGCAATCTAATAGTTATGACAATGTATGGAATGGTTTGTGGAGAAAATGACCATCTTTTGTGTAGCATTCACCTAGATTTTTTCTCACCTTTCCTGACTCCATTTTTGGGGGCCATAAGACTCTGACCTCTACTCCTGCTAACCACTGGTAAAACACTTGTGCTCTCCCTTTAAACATGATAAAATTGATATGTTCCTAATTGGCACAATTAATTAACTTTTAAGTCCCTAGAATATGGTACTACATGTACTCAGGTCTGTAAATTTAATGCTAGTAGTGTGCTGCAGCACTCAGTGTGCTACCCACTAAAATAGCACTATAAAACATGTCTCCAGGCCTGCATCAGAGCATGTGAATGCAGTTTTAAACTATCATTTTGACCTGGCAAAATAAACTTTTGCCAGGCCTAAATCTTCCTTTTTTATAAGTTAATTTCTTTTTAAGGTAAGACTTATAAGTCACCCCTATGATAGGCTATAAATGCCCATAGGGCAGGATGAATGTTATTTGAAAAGTAGTACAGAGTAGTTTTTCACTGTAGCAAGGCTGGCTCTCCCATAGGAAAACACTTGGTTAATTTATAACAATTTCAAAGTTTTGTTTCAGTTTGGGAGCAGCTAGAAAAATGATTTAAGGACTCATTTTAATAGCAATTTAAAATCCAACTTAATGGTCAAGTCGGATTTTATATTACTATTTTAGAAATTACACTTTTAGAAAGTTGTCATTTCTCTGCTTAAGGCAAAAGGGCCTTTCTGTCACTGTCCAATATCATGTGACTGCTGAATGGTTCCTGTGTAGTGAGATGTGGATTGCTCCAAGTTAGTGGACAAAAGACTTGGCTGTGGAGAGGTGCTTTCCTCGTTAAGGAGGATGGCCCAGGGGACTGCGCCCAACCTCTACCTGACCTTCAAAGGATGCCTACCTTGTCATTGGCAGATGTAGCTTACACCTAGGATGCCTCCATTTGTCTTCCTAGTCAGCTTTGCTCCAAACCCAGTGGAAGGTGCCCCAGAACTGGTTTGGAGTGATCACAAGGGAGGGTTTGCCCATTTCAATAGTTGCGCTTCTGGGTGGGCACAGGGAGCTCTGACCAGGGGAAGAAGGGCACTGCTATGTTGGAACACAAAAGAAGTGCTGCAAAAGTGGGTAGGGTCAACCCTGGGAACCTTTACCCCTTTGATTAGGGAGTGGCCAGGAGTAATGAGCTTCTTCCACCCACAGGCTGGCACTGGGCATTAATGTGGCTCCATACACCCCTCTGGACACTCTTAGGCTTGTGAAGAATGAAAAGGACTGCCCAGCTATCTGTGGAAACTGAAGGAAAACTGGACCTGCTTGCCTTGAACCCAGGACCCAGGAAATGACCCCAAAGGTCAGTTGGGTGACCTGTTTGAGCTACAGGGACACAACAAGCTTTTCTCTGCAGCGGCCCAGCCGATCAGTTCCAACTGGACATACCTTGAACCCTGCTGCCTGCTTCTGTTGGAGTGAGTTCTAACCTTCCCTGGTCCTGGACTCTTGGCTGATGTTAAAGTGTACTCCTCCTGACCATAGTGCAAAACCTGGGAGATGGAAACGTTTTGCCAACTTTTCCTCCAAAGACCAGTGGGAGACTGAATCCCCCATTGACCCAAAGTCGCCAACATCAAATCGCCGGTCTCATTCCTCTGGCTGGTTTGCCCAGCTGAAGGAGTCCTGCCTTTCAGAAAAGTTTCTAAGTCCGAACATAGAGATCTTCTTTGGGACTGACAACGAGCAGCAACCTGCCATTGTCGAGCCCTACTTCGGATCCAACTTGCAGCTTGCCCCACTGACTGCTTGTCAACCACCACTTTTTCTTCAGGAAAGTTTCTAGATCCAGTGGTCATCTTTCCACTGGGGCAAAACCTGGTCCCCGTATCTGACTAGCGCTCCATCTTGGTGAGCCTTAGCTTTTGACTTTGATCAGGTCTAATACGACCAGATACCGTGGTTGGCACTTGGTGCTTTTTGGCTCTATGTTTATTTCAAACTTTAAAAAATTCACATTCCTGGTTCAATCTATTGGATTTTGGTTGTTTTCGAGTCATTTTATTTATCTAAATTTACTCTATTTTGTAAAATAGTTTTTCAATTTTTCTTGTGTTGTATTTCACTTTATTACTGTTTGTGCGCTTCATAAATACTTTACCCATTGCCTCTAAGTTAAGCCTGACCACTTTGTGCCAAGCTACCATAGGGCTAAGCACAGGTTTATTTAGTGACTTTAGTGGTTCACCCTGATTGGGATTATTATTTGAAGTGGGTCCTCCCCCACTCAACTAATACTCCAATTTCTTACAGAATGTTATTTGTGCAACACCCTGGGTATGTCCTTGTAGCTTTAGAGTAAAATAATTGACGAATCTTCCTTTTATGTACAAAAAGGAAGTAAACATTATTCATAAACATATGCACACGGCTTGGCCTGCAGGTTAGCTCTTTCCTAAGTCGAGACAAAGGCCGAAAGCAGGGTCGGACTAGCCATAGCGGGCACCAGGCGTATCCCCAGTGGGCCGGAGGGGTGGGGGTCGTTTTTGTGGCCGGTTTTATCACTAGGTGCTGGTTTTGCAGCAGTGTGCTGCAGTATCGGCCCTCCGTAACAAAAGTGAGAGCGGTGCTTCTTACTGGCATTCCCCCCCCCCCCCCCTCCCCACTCCCCCACTCCTAGGGCCGGTCGAGCAGCAATCTGCCAAGGCTGGTTGCTGTTCCCAGCCCGGCCCTGCTCGAAATTGTGGTTGCACACATTTGAACCCACGAATGGCTCCCTGCTAGCTTCGATTCTAAGCAGATGCTCTGAATAACGTCAAAAAGTAAAATTAGTGTGACTGTAAAAAATACTTTGTCAGACACTTCTCAAAGATGTACAGCAATCACAGATGTATTTGAAATTTAAACTTGGAAGATACATTGATAATCCTACTATCCATTGCTTTTTGTGTAAGAAATAAAACTGGTTTTACTCACAATACAGAGTAAGCCATGAGATTCATTTCCGACCCACACACTCACTCATCCCAGGACACAAAATCCTTAATGACATTATTTTGTAAGCAGAAAATCTATCGAAGGATAGACAAGAACCTTTTAAGTACAGAATCTCAGCCTGTTGGCTCCCCGATGGGATTGCAGGAGGGGTCCTGTGTCAGACTTTTTGGCAGCCCAAAGTTCCAGACTCAAGTGGTGAATCTGCAGAGCAGATTACATCACCAAGCAAGGATTCTTAAGTTTGCATTTGGGAATTATTTGTACTTTTTGTAATAACATAGGAAAGCAGCTGATGTGTTCCCCAACATGTGTTTTGGTCTAAACCAGACAGTCTCCAACCCTACTAGGCGGGTAGCGTACATGCTAACTTTGGGAATACCCACGTGGGAGATATCTACCTACTACTTGGGGTGAGAACAGCAGTTTTCATATCATCTGTGAAGTCGGGAAAAGTTGGAAAATATCGCCCTTCGAGAAGGCAGGCAAAGTGTTTTGACTTCATCTTCCTTTAATGATGAGACGTGAAACTTTTTTTCTATGATTCTTGACGTGGACTGGAACAGAAAATAGGCCCCAGGCACTGAATAAAAGTGTCTTACCATTTGCGAATTGGGTAGTAAAAAAAGCAGCTCATATTTGAACATGCACCACTTTTTGAGACATAGTGGTTGTTGGATTGGAAAAGTCCTGTGCATGGTAAGAGACGTGTAGCCCTGCCCTGAGTGCCCAACTGCACTGTAGTCTGGATGCCTAATGCTGATTTTTTTGTCATAGGCGAACACAGATCATGCGTGTGCACAATGACATAGGCCTGTCTCACGGATTGCAGCCTTGTTGGACTGGGAGGGGCACCCAGAGCGATGCCTTCATAAACCGCCTTCTCCAGGAGTTAAGCAGCACCTGCGTGGTGGTGGCAGCATGCTGTGTAGTGATCAGTAGTAGTGAACAGGATCTTTTTACCCTGTGTCACTGGTGTTAGGCCTACAGACTCACTCCCCTTTTTAAAAGTTCAACTGCTGTGTGCTTAACTCACCCCTGGCCTAAATCAGAGTAGATGTGGAACGGTGTTCGTGAGGGAAACATGTGCTGAGTGCATGGGTACACTACACAAGGGGTGAAGTGTGGTACATTGCACGCATGGTAAATGTGTGTATGCTGGCAGTTTGTGTTTTTAAAATAACACACTCTGGTACAATACAGTAAGAGGGTGAAGGGACTCCAAGTTTCATTTCTATTAAGTGCACAGCAGCTAGGATTATCGCTCCTGGCACTTCGGCGAGGAGTCCCACCCGGGGAATTTAGTACACCGGACTGCATTGGGTATATGTCTTTTCCCTGATTTCTGTATTGTGACATATATGATTCTTTTTAATAGATATAAAACTGACAAGTTTATTGTTGTTCTGATCTTGCAGTTGCAAAGGAAACACAGTGTTCGTAAATCTAGAGAAATTGCAGGTTGAATTTATGGTTATCCTCTGAGCAAAGAAAGAGGACAGGAGATGAAAGGAATCCATTGTAAACTGTTATGGACCCTGTCATTGGTTGGTGGTGTCGTGTGTTACTATGATACTCACATTAGAATGATGGGATCTTTAGTTTTTCTTTGCAGCTGTGAAGTTACTAAAGAAAATTGAAGCACTCTCCTCAACCTAATATCCTTAATAGAATTGAAATTTTGCTTCACAACATTTTTTATTCGTTCTACAGGCTGGCACTCAGTATCCATTCTGATTAGATGCATACAGTCCTCTTAATTCTAAGGGTGCATCCGCCATCTAAGGTCCATGGCTGCGTTCTACACGCTTCAGTGCTCTGCACTGGACACTGTGGGAGCCTCCAGGTCGAACCACAGAATGCCCTAAGTGCTTTCAACCATATTCGACCACAGAAATAGAAGCAGCACCACTTGGCAGTATAAACAAGTACTGGCCATGGAAACCGAAGAAATGTCATCCTAGCAATTTCAAACACTGCTGACCATAGAAACAGAATAAACATTCCTAAACCTGGATCCATATGCCCTAACCACAGAAACATGGGAAAAGACTAGTGTGCAGGGCCTAGATTCAATTTATGGAAACTTTTCATAGCTGTGAGCGAAAGCTACCTGAGTAAACGAAAATAAACACACTTTTTGTACATCGCAGTGTACCCATACCACCTCATATGCATACATAAACTTTCCTGCCCCAAATTGACAGAACTCAGACTATAAACGCCAGTAAAGGGATAGCTGTAGCATAGACATCAATCCACCAAAATGCCTGGGGTAGCGGAAGTGACTTCAAATGCCCCTTGACCTTCACTTTCACTCACACATACATATGCTTATACATACACACAAATTCACATATACACACACACTTACACACACACTCTGCCTGCACATGCACACACATTCATACATACACACACTCTCTCTTACATAAACACACTCAAAACTGCAACATACATACATTAAAAAGCATTTTTTTTTACTTACCTCAGCTGCCAGGGAAAGTCATATGCCACCCATTTATACTCCATTTTTTATTAAACTAATAGCGAATAATGTAATATTATGCACTATTAGTCAGTAGCGGCCGGTGTGCTGGACGAGCGGCGGGGCGGGCAGGAGTTGGCCATAGGGGTCACAGGTAGGAAAAATTAAAAAAATTAAAACGTACGTGCAGCTCGTAGCATTGCGCTCTTCTGCTCCTCTTCTCCAGGCAGCACAGGCTCCCAGAATGCCCTGCTGCCATGGATTGCCTGAGCGCTCTCGATTTGCGCTCTAGGACAGACTGAGAGCTTTTCAGCGCATGACGGTTTGGCCGGCCTGAGACGTCGGGCCAAACTGTCATGCACAGTGAAGTGTGTGCACCTACCACTCCCCTCAGTGCCTGTCACCCCCAGGCCCCGCCCCCAAGACTCAACAGGAAAGGAAAAATAAAACAAGAGTTTACTATCGCTTTATTTTTATTTTCCTGATGTTTGGGGGGGAGGGGGGGGGTGGCAACACTCCTCCGCCATAGCAGAGGAGCCGTCGTTGCTATGACTATAATAAAAAAATTGACAAAAAACGAGGTGAGTGAAGCCCCCACCGACGTTCATAAGGACGAGCTGCTTCTGTTCCTGACACTGATTTTGCCACTGGTGACACTAGGCGTCACAAAGGCAGTGCCAGGGGTCCCAAGGGGCATTCCAGAGATCGCAGCAGCAAACCCTGGAGACCCCTAAATGACGTCCATGAGCTGGGGCAAGGAGGATCAAACTTTCCCATCGAAAAATCTGTAGCTGTGGACATAAAGATTTAACTGACAACGATAAAAAAAAAATAATGGGGGCGAAAGTAGTTGTGAGGGTTGAAAGAACAAAACAGCCTCTGACAGACTGTGGCGGCTCGCATAGGGCGTGCTGCGGGGCGGTGGGGCGGGGTAGGGGCAGAGTGGGGGGGTAGTAAACTCGGACATACGACGGAACGGAGGAAAGTAATTATTACGTTCCTCCATTCCATCGTATGTCCGAGTTTACTACCCCCACCCTGCCCCTCCCCCGCCGCCTCACCGCCCCGCAGCACGCCCTAAGCGAGCCGCCACTTGACAGAGCCACTATGTCTCACCTTGTTGAACTATTGGCTTTGCCAATGCTTTTTGCCAATGCTGTGCCGTATCTGGAAACTACTTTCTTCCAGTGCTGGGCAGCATCAGGAAAACAGAGGTCAATGCAAACCCTCCTGTGAAAGTTTTATACTGTAAAGTTGGTATTTGAGCATGAGAACGTAGCCTAAATGTTATCCCTTAAACGCGCGCGGGCCGACTTTGATCTGCCTTCAGAGAGCTACTTCTGGAATTAACAGTAGCTCTACCTGTGCATTTCCTGACTAACACATTTATTGTGGTTACTGCTAAATTCATATGTTTCTATTCTAAGGGCTGCACATCCTGCGTGGACGTGCCCATGACGGAAACGAAAGGTGATATTTCCACTGCACACCTCCTCCAATTGTCTGCTCATTGTGTTTTTAGCAATTAGCCATCTAACATCAAACGAGCTTCTAAAAGAGAAATTGTTTTTGCAGTTTTCTAGGGAGCGAACAATGCTGTGGGTAGCCTCAAATCCTTGTACATTTGGGCTTGGAGACGTTTGAATTTCGTCTACAGAATTGGACGAAGTACAACTTTTGAATTATGTAGTATTTACTTGGAAGATAAACAGCTACACACGTTTTGCAGAATCACTGTGCTCAAAAGTAAAAGGGTTGTTCTGCAAAGTTCTTTGTTGATTTTTTTCACCAACTTAATTTTTTTAAGTTTTGCCTAGGTCCCGAGGTTCTTTGTCTTCAAAGTGAGTGATAATTGAAGATACAAACGTAAAGTTCACAGGATGTTTTAAAATAAAGATTTGTTAAAATGTATGCACAGATTCCCAAATTTGGTGCGAACACCCACACAGGACCCTTTCTGTTATGATCATCACTTGAGGTTTTTGCAAAAAGCGCTGCCAACAAGTGTACAGTAGTCTCATCGGGGCAGATCTACAAGAAAGTGCCGCAGCGTGGCGCTGCAAGCCCTTTGGCTGCGCCACGCTGCGGCACTTCAGAGCACAGGAATGCGACATATTTACAAGAATATGTCGCATTCCTGTGCTCTCCCTGCGCTGGCGCACAAACAGCTGCCAAGCGCCGGCGCAGGCACCCTTGCACCATGGTGCAAGGATGCCTGCGCCATGGGGAGATTGTTTTTGTGCAGGAAGGGGCACCTTTCTGCACAAAAACAATCAGTACAGGCTTTTCCTCTTTCAATGCGTGCTGCAGAATGCAGCACGCATTGAAAGAGGAAAACGAGGAGAAATCCTCGGTGCGCCTTGCTACGCCACCTCTAGGGTGGCGTAGCTTTCAGACGCATCTCCAGATTTACGATTTCTCGTAAATCTGGAGATGTGTCTTGTTCCATGGGTGTTGCGTGGGAACACCCACAGCAACACCCATGGAACGCCCCTTCAACGCAAAGTGCTGCGTGTGAAGGGACGGTATTTACAAGGAGAGGAAAAGTCACGCATGGTGGCTTTTCCTCTCCTTGTAAATATCGAGGAGCCCCCTGCGCCACCAGTACGTCACGAAAAGTGACGTACTGGTGGCGCAGGGGGCTTGTAAATCTGCCCCAGAGAGCTTTGAGAGGGAGCTTATGAGAGTGAGTGAGAGGTGAAATAAAGTACCTACCCAGGAACTCAGGGGCATATTTACAACTAAACAGTGGTTAGGTTGTAAAAAACAGAAATCCCGGGGCTCTCGTCAGGCGGCAGCTTTGACCAGCCTCCTGTCTCCTGTTAGCGCTGCCTAACAGCGAACCAACAAACCCTACAAGTAGGGAGGGGATGTGGCGCAATGGCCAGAGCTGCCGACTTCGGAGCTGGGGATCCAGTCTCGAGTGTCGGCGTCGGCTCAACATCCTGTGATTCTGGGCAAATCACTTAGGGGCATATTAACAAGGCGGCGATATGAAATTATCGCCGCTTTTGCGTCCGTTTTCGGGCGAAAAGCGGCGACAATTTCATCGCCTTATCAGCAAAGACACGCTATCGCGTGTTTTGCTGATTTAGCGCCCGTTCCCAGCACGCCTAACTTTGCATCGCTAATGAAATGCAAAGTAGGCGTGGCTGTGAAACCAAACAGGGATAATATCGCGAAGGCAGCTTCTCGATATTATCAAGGAGGGTTAGCGATTGTTTAAATCGTGTTAAGTATGCCTTAACGCAGGAATTTAACGTCTGTTAAATTCCTGACTAAGGCATACTTAACATGGGGGGTGGATTCTGTGGCTAAGACCACAGGCCCTATCATCTAGGATATCGCCGTTTTCCACCATGGAAAACGGCGATATCCACGCTATCTCTGGAATTTTATCACCTCGGCGATGCGCGTTGTTGATAACGCGCTAACCGGGCGATAAATTACAGAGATAGCCGGCGATAAATATGCATGCGCTAAGCGCGCTTTGCGATATTTATCGCCGGGCCTTGTTGATATGCCCCTTAATCTCCCTGTGCCCACCAAAAATGAACGTGTCCTTAACTGGTGCTCAAGCGCCGGTGTTGATGATTAAGTGCCGGTGCTGAGCACCGGAAACCACCGGCTCAAATTAAGCACTGCAACTAAAGTGGGGGTGTGCAGCGTTAAGCCAAGAAGGCTAATGCTGCGCTCCGTCACTTTAGAAACGCAGGGCTGCACCGTATTTACAATACGGTGCAGGCGTGCGTTTCTCCATGCGCTGGCGGTAAATTTAGCTGCCTAGCGCCAACGCAGGCACCCTTGCACTATAGTGCAAAGGTGCCTGCATTGTGGGAAGTGATTGCTTATGTGCAGGAAGGTGTCCCTTCCTGCACATAAACAATCATAAATGGCAATTTGTAACTTCTATGTGTGCTGCTTGTGCAGCACACATAGAAGCTGCAACTCGACATTTTTAAAATGATTGTTTATGTGCAGGAAGACACCTTCCTTCACATAAACAATCATACATGGCGTTTTGCTGTTTCTATGTGTGCTGCACAATGCAGCAAGCATAGAAACTGCAAAAACGAGGAGAAATAAAGCATTTCACCTCGTTTCACCATGTTAAGACAGGTTTTCCCTGGTCTTAATTTTGGTGCTGCCCCATATTTACGCCACCCTTGTAAGTATGGGGAAGCGTCAAAATCAATGGTTGTTGCGCCGGACGGCCACCACAACACCCATTGCCCACCCCTTTCATGCTAAGTATAGCGTGAAAGGGTGCCTTATTCACAAGGCAGCATTAAGCCACGTTAAGTGGCTTAACGCCGCCTTGTGAATAAGGTGAAGCCCTTATTGCCACAGGAACATCGATTAAAGTGACGCTCCTGTGGCGATAGGGGTTTGTAAATATGCCCCTCAGTGTGGTGTACTGGTTGATCGTACAGCAGAGATGGGCAATGCCCGCAAATACCATTTGAAGAACATGCCCACTCTTGCATTGCCACCATTCGTAGAAAAAACATACCAACCACTTATTTACATTTCTCTATTCTGGACAGCCAACAGCTGATCAGTAAATAAGCATTTGTTTAAAAACGACAGGATTCTTTTGTAACATAGCGATTATACCTCTGTTTGCTCTAATAACCATTGTGAAATAAAATACATTTAACAGATTTATTTATGTGTTTGTTGTTTTAGGTTTATGTTTCAAAAGGGAAAAATACTGGATTTCAAAGATTTTCCAATATTTTTACTGGCCTGGATATAAAATACAGGCCAGGCCGCTAAAAAACAGCCTGGTGGCTACCTTAGGTCCACACCATGGTAACAAAGCCATGAAGAGGATCAAGAGTCTTAATGGCCTAGTGAAGAAGGCAAACCCAGTACAAGGTCTCTGACCAGACAGGACTTTGGGTTTTGGAGGGGGATGCATTTAGCCAAACGCCAGCGAGAAGAGGTGAGTCTTTAAGGATCTTGCAAATTTGAGGTTGTAATTTTCTAGTCTTAACAGTCGACATAATAAGTTCCATAGGGAGGAGTCCCACATATGGATCGATGGACCCCTGAATCTCTTATATCTGATCTGTTGATAGCAGACAACGGCTGGATGGCTCTACTCAGCTGGTTGATTCTGGTTGGTTAGCAGAGGACAACAGGTTTCCAATATTTTGTGTATGGCCCCGGACTGCTTTTGGACGAAGATCGCTCTTTCAGTAGCAGCCCAACATATGGATTTCAGGGCTGACGTGATCTTGTTATTCAAGATCGAACAACAGGGGACCTAAATATTTCTGAACTCTCTGGAGTTTTGAGCGAGATGTTCCAGGGAGAAGTGCCAATAGGCTGTTGCAAAAGTCCAAGTGTGATATGACCATAGAGAGCATTACAGGAGAAGTGAAGTGGCTGCAAGAACCCGTTGGCAGAGGCAGGGTGTGAAATGCTGATTTGGAGGCCACATATATTTGGAGGAAGAAGTATAGGTCACTTTCAAAGAGTGCTCTTAAATTCCGCCCTTTGTTTATTGGTTTAAGAGGGGGGGTCCAGTTGCTGTGGCCAAGGAAGAGGGAAAGGGGCTGGCATGACTGGGATGAAGAGGAGTTCAATGTTCTTGCAGTTTAGGTAGAACCAGTTGCTCAGCATCCACAGATGGACCTGTAAAAGACAATGTGACCATTTGGGAAGGTTGATAGGCACATCTTCAGGTTTGGTTGATGTTTGTGTCACCTACGCATGGGTGATATTCAACCTTGTAAGAGGCTAGGATGGCATCCAGGGCAGCCTCGTAGATGTTTAATACCGTTGGTAACACAGCGGAACCCTCTGGTACACTACAGTTGTTGTTGACTGTGATAGGGAGGAACTGGCTCATTTTGACTTCATGAGTGCATTTCTGCAGGAAGCAAGTGAACCATGCCAATGCTGTACCACAGAAGCCAGCAGAAATAGATAGTCTTTTGATTAGCATCTCATGATCAATGGTATCAAAGGTCATCAAGAGTTCTAAAAGGATCAAAGTATGGGGATGCCTTGTCCCATGAACTGAGCAATTCTTACCTGATGTTCAATAAAATGGCCGCTGCATCCTGACTGGTTCTGGAGTCTCCGAAGCCACTTCTAAACAGGCTTCAGGTCCTGCCTATGTCTAAAGCCTGATTGGGACGTGACTTAGAAGACCCATTGGTTACAAGCTGGAGGGCATGTGAACGGAGACAACATTTTCATCTTTGAAACACAGTCAAGGGCAGAGATAGGCCCCTAATTACATAAAGTATTGGTGTCTGCAGTGGATTTCTTTAGGATAGCTGTATTGATTGCATACTTCAGGGTCTGAGGAATGACACCACTGTAGAAAGAGGTATTATTACACCGATGGTAATAGGAATAAGTACCAGGTGGATGTCTTTAGCATTACCAATGTCCCATGGTAGAGAGCATTTTTTGAAGAAGAGTAAGCTGTTCCTTACGTCAGATTTAGAGATGCCACAAAATCACAGAAAAGGCTTACACAGTCAGGAATCAGAGGGCAAGAGCCCAATGATTGGTGGCAGCAATACGGGTCCCACGAGTGCCAATTCTACTGGTAACGAAAGCCAGAAGGTTCTTGCAGAGGGCTGATGAGAGAGTCAGAACACTAGAGGATGAGCTGGGAGACACCTTGGAGATGTTGAACAGTTCCTTGGTCGAGGTCAAAGATTCAGCATTGTGAGTCTGGAATTATTCTCTCTTTGCTCTTACAGAAGCAGATTTGAAACCTAGGAGTGGGTAAGACATGCTGTTTGATTTGACAACAATTTGGACATGAGCCACTTTCTTTCCCAGTGTTCTTCCTTGTCATTTCAATGGTAAAGTTTGTTCACATAGCATTTAATGGACCTTAATTGTGCTGTTTACTGGTGACAATTGGAATCAGCGAATGTAGAGCCAATGTGAGTCCCGAGTCCAGATAGAGTAGAATATCAACCAGAGTTTCTAGGTGTGGGTCATGTATTTCAAGAAGCAGTTCAGTGGAGGTCTCAGTGTAAATTCTTTAAGTTAACCCCTACCCATCCAAGAATGGCTGAAAATTTGGATGCACTAAACTGCCCTGCCACACTGTCCAACTCCACTAAATCCTTGGGAATCGCACTTGACATAAACTTGTCAATTAAAGAACACATAAACAAATACAGCCAAAAGAGCGCTCTTCACACTAAAACATCTCAAGAAAATCAAACCGTTTATTACCCCTGACAATCTTAAGACGGTAGTACAATCCCTAGTCCTCCCGAAACTTGACTATGGCAATGTCATCCTGACAGGAACCCCTAAAAGTCACCTTGTGCCCCTAAGAACAATTCTCACTGTGGCTGCTAGGCTCGTCACTGTAATCAAATGGTTTGACCACATCTCTCCAGCCCTTAAAAGTCACACTTGGCTTCCCATTGAAGGAGGATGCATCTATAAGACAGCACATATCACCACAAAGCCCTACATACAAAAAACCCAAATATCTAGAACTTAACTATCGAGCGCAGGAAAAGGCCAGGCTCTGAGAGCCACCAACACTCTTCTTCTCATACCTCCCAAATTCAAAAAGGAATCATATCAGGCACGCTCCTTCTCTGGTAATTCCCCCAAGATTTGGAACTCACTCCCTAAGGACTTACGCCACAACCCCTCCCTTTCTTGCGTCAAACGGGACCTCAAATCTCTATTACTCAACAACTACTTCAACTAGAACACAAGATGATTTATTTCTCCCAAAATTTCAAACCTCTTTGACATTTTCCGTCGGGAAGGTCCACTGACTAACTACGCAGACTCAAATCCGTCCTCTTCCCCATTACCCAATTGCTTGGTTGTTCTAAATTACAGTATCCTTACTATTGTCTACTCTACTGCTCTATTGTACTATATTTTTCTATTTGCCTGTTTGTTAATCCCATTTGGCGTTCGTCATGTACTTCTGGTAAGCTTATTATTAAATCATGTAAAGTGCTCTGATACCTTCGGGTCTAGCCAGCGCTATATAAAACTAAAATAAATAAATAAAGGTCTAGGAGGGAAGTTGACTACTGTCAGTGGATTCTACTATCTAGATCAGCGGTTCTTATCGCTTTGACCGGAATCATTACTGGAATCTGGGGACCTCCACTGAGTCCTTACAGGAAGCCGAGGACCACTAGCCTAAGCAATTTC
Organism: Calotriton arnoldi; assembly: GCA_963921515.1. Taxonomy (NCBI): domain Eukaryota; kingdom Metazoa; phylum Chordata; class Amphibia; order Caudata; family Salamandridae; genus Calotriton; species Calotriton arnoldi. The sequence goes on along the minus strand of CAWUFW010001366.1, from coordinate 1,765,030 downwards.
GATGATTCTAACCTCATAACAATAGAACCACTCATCTAGATTGTTGTCCATGCAGATTTTGATTAACTTGTAGTAGGAACAGAAAAGCTGTTAGAGCTCTGGGATTTGCCTCTCAGGTATCAGGGACAGTAATAGATTTAGAACTTAGCATTCTCCATAGGTAGGGTTGTTGACCAATTGGGTAAAGCAAGGGAATCTATGTATATAGCAATGCCCCGGCTGTATGAAATTGATGGGCCATACACCCAGATGTTTAGAGAAAATTGCATTTCTAGATACCAATGTGCAAATAGTAACCAGGACGGTTTTGGTCAATACTTTGGAGATTAACGCAAGGCAGGTGCTTCATTAATATGAGGTAACGCAGCAGTCTTATGGTTCCTCTCAGTGTTGGTGCCAATTAACTTCAAAGACCCCCAAAATGGCTTTTTAACAGTGTTTGGGGAGCACTGGAGGAGGCAGAATTATAGTTTATCAGAAGTGCTAATAATTCATTGATCTTGGTTAACTTAGCACTCCATTAAGATATGCCCTATAGAACTTGCTCACAAATCTCATACACCAAGAGGTCACTGTTTGCTTCTAAGGCAATGCTTACAATACCATCATCTCATGTTTGCCATGTTTATATGTGCTGTGAGGACATATTGCGAGAATATCCAAATACAACTACAGATATTCAACCATGTGGGTTCTGCCTTCGCGGTGCACTCCTTGTTAAGCACCCATGTGCATTGGCCATGTTAGACTCAGTTGTTTGCTTTTTTGTTAGCAGGTGTGAAAGGTGATTTTCACTTGCGATGTGACGTTTCGAAGATTTCTGAGGGAAGATGTACCTCTTTCCTTTTGGCTGTACTGCGATGGGAGTCTCCTGAGTAGCAAGATTTAGATCATTTCTTTGAGATGTTTTTAAGAGCAGCTTTTGCAATTCTCTTCAGAAGGTAATGAGGGGTGGGACAATTTTCAAGCAGAGTGAATACTGAGAGGGATTGCCTTTCAATCAGCGGTTTATGAAGTTAGGAATTTCAAAATGGCACCTGGGATCACCTAAAGATAAGCCATTTATTTAGTGATGTTTAGGTACTGAGCTTTATACTTCACTGAGGAAAGCAAAAAAGTGATGGGTGAAATGCTTGAATTACTCTTAGCTGTAGGTGGCTCATCTGAGTTGCATGTCAGTCCTTTTTATGCCCAATCTGGTACTTCAGCCAAGGATCAACCATTTGCAAATCAGTCATGGTGCTGCCCAAGTAGGCAATCAAAAACTGCGGGGCTCTGTTCCTAGGGGGGAGTGTAAAATGTCACTCATTCCCTTGAAAAGAAAAGAAGAGAAGAAAGGAATGCGTCTCCTAGGTCTAGGACTCAGTAGAGACAGGGAAGAACAAGTCTTGTTCCTTGTTGCCCTCACACACCCCGAAGGATGTCATGCTTCATCATTGGGCAGTTGCTCCTCGTCGGGCCGACGCTGCAATGCACTACGGGTCCCCCGAAGGGTCACTTTGTCGGAGATCTTCTGCGGACTGCCGTTTGGTGTATGCGGGTGTGTGGGGAGGAGAGATTCCTAGTAAATAGTGAATGAGTGCGTGCAGTGATCTAAAATTGACTAAGGGTTACCAGGAAAAAAATGTTTTAATGTGGCGATACCCTTGCCAAGCTAAAAAACCCTTAGGTTGTGTGTTACCTCGTAAAGCGTAATGCGCCTGGGTAACTTAAACGGTCAACATGTTTCGCGCCTCCATGGTCCCGTGGGATCCGTGGCGCTTCTTCAGGACCAATGAACGTTGTGTGATGTGAAGTGCACGTGAAAAAATAAATCAAGAGGATCAATCACCCTCTGAACGATCAGTGCAGGGCCAAACCTGTGAATCCTACAGGAGGGCTACAACTTAATAGTTGAACCTGCTGTCTGATCGTCAACCTAAATGTAGACAGAGAAATACTCCATGGGCTAGGACCGTGGGATGCCTGCACCTTCCTGGGACACTGACTCGGGTGCCGGCTCGTAACACACCTACCCCGACCTCACGTCTGCCCGCTGCTCAAGTAGGGGCAATCCAGTTCAAACTGCTAAGTCACGTCCCCTCTGAATGGCAATAAAAGTAAGTCCAGGGTGGATTCAGCCGTGTTGAGTATCATCGATGAGGTTCAGCTTGAGTTATTGACCTTTGTAATTTAGGCAGGTAGCCATTAATACTCAATGTGTTCTCTGGGAATCCAATTGAGTTAAGTTAGGGCAGGAGGGGTGGTCTGTTTTCAGTTATGGCAACCTGGCATTTTGCGGGCAACCTATTAGTAAAGTATTTCCATATTCTAACCATGATAGCACAGAGCTTGAGCACTAATCACCTGTCAAATACGCAACATTATATCAGTCTAATGCCAGAAGCAGCTCAAACCTGCCCCTTGTGCTATGACCTGATGCTGACCATCATCTTCTCAGAGTTCGAAACATATTAAAGACCTATCTCTTCATGTAATTTTCCTGTCACCCACTGAACTGAGCTCTATGTTTTTCCATACATCAACTTTCCTCCAATTTAACATTTTGTGATCATCAATTGGTATTTGAATGTGGCAATCTACCACAGGGATAGCTTTGTACTTCTGAGGACTGTCGGATAAGTGTGTGTTCACATTACTCTCAACATTGTTGTACATGGCAGCTGGGGTTAAGTATGAGCGGTTTAATGTGAGGGAGTAGGCATGGCTCTGCATGTGCAGTACTTGCTGGACTGGTATCAGTTTAGGGGGGGCACAAGTCGATTGGGAGGTGCCTTGTACCTTGTATGTTGGTGTGTTCAATGTGAGTTTGGCTCATGTGGTGTCTGTGTCTAGTGGTTGCGTTGGTGTATGGGATTTGTGAGCAGAACCTGCGAGGTTGCCCTTTCAGTTTTACCTGCTTAGAAGCAAAAGGTTACCCATTGCCTGGTACATCTAGTTAGATACATGCAATATTTGGATGATTGTAGTCTGCTGTGGGGTATTATGTTGTGTAGTTTGGATGTGTATCTAATACACTTTAAAAAAAAAATGTCTTTAAGATAATGTACTGTATACATACAGCAGTAAGGCTCAGAGAGTATTGATAGACACAATGTTAACAAAAGAAGTACACTCCATGCGGGAGATAATTCAGCACCTCCGCAGTACCAGGAATCCGTCTCCCTCACTTCTCATGCTACAGCTTTTATGTGCGGTACTGCCAGCCACTCATTATTCAGCACTATTTCCACTGAGCGTTCAATAGCATCTCCTTTGACATAAACTATGTATAACAGGCACCAACACAAAACATGCGAAATCGAAAATACTAAGCAGCAATTGTGTATAGGCAATGGTAGTACTGTGGTCCCAGGCCTCTAGCCAGTGCCAGAGGGGAGTGGGGGAGAAGGGAGGGAGGGTGGGGAAGAAGGTGACCCCCTCAACCTCATCAATCATACTCACACACACTCACACACACACACGCACACACACACATACACACACACACCTGTCACAAAAGCTATCTCCAACACTCGGGCAGGGGTGGCCCCACCGTAGCATCTCTACGCTCTGTGCCTACGTGTCCACATACCCTCCGGGTCCACCAACTACACGTCCCACCACGGCTTCAGCCAGGAGCCCTCTCAACTACGACTCTGTAGGGGAGTCCCCCGGACCAAGATCCAGGTTGACAAGCGGAGAACCATTCCCCAGGTGCTCCACAGCTACCAGACTTTCCAGCATGTCTCTATGTCAGGGTCCTCGTGCTCATCCTTGTGCACTAATCTCATGCTCATTCTCCAGTGTATGGCCAAACATCGCTTGGCCAGTATCAATCCCAGCAGAGGTATGTTGGGCTATGTAAGGGGATTTATAAAGCTCATGGCGACCCAAAAGTCTCCCAGCGTTAGTTGAAAAAGAATTGCTCCACTAAGGGCTAAAGGTGCCATTTGGAGAGTCAGATCTTAAAAAGCCATGTTTTGAGGATTTTTTGAAAGCACAGCTCATTGTCCATGGATCGAATGGCCAAAGGGAGGGAATTCCAGAGTTTGGCCAAATTAAAATAAAAAGACCGTCCTCCACCTCTGGCTCCTCTGATGGTGGGGACGGTGGCCAGGTGGGAATTAGTGGATCTAAGTAGCCTTTTGGGGTGCAAGGGATGACAAGCTGGCATAGGTGGGAGGACCACATGTGTGTAAGGTTCTATGTGCAATGCACAGGGCTTTGAATCGATTCTTTGGGCAAATGGAAGTCAGTGGAGATCCCTCAAACCTTGTCTAGCTGACCCAGACCTAGGGATCCCTGACAGCGTGCGTGAGCCAGCATTCTGCACAACTTGTAATTTCGAGTAACTGCCTTGGGGGCCCCTAGCTAGAGCGAGTTGCTGTAGTCCAGGTGAGAAAGAATCAATGCCTGGACTACCAGCCTCCTCAAGGATTGAGGGAGCAGAGGCAGAATCTTATGCAACATACGCAAGATACAGAAAGAGCTGGCTGATAGTTTCCATGGAAATGGATTTATCCAGCCAAACCCCCCTAACTATTTATTGCTGTTTTGGGTGCGGGAGGTGGGCCGAGACATACCTGCCAGCCCAAGGCCTGATGCGGAAGGGGATTGTTCCCGAGGATCATAAGCTCAGTCTTAGATCCGTTCAGCTTAAGACAGTATTTATTCAACCAGCTGGCTACTAGCTCCAGACATGGTCCCAGAATAGGAACTGAGGGATCTAAGACAGGGGTGAGCGAGTAAACCAGCTGGGTGTCTTCAATGTAGGAGACTATGGAAATCCCTAAGGGAGTTACGATATCTGCCAGGGGTTGGAGATACGCATTCAACATCGTGGGACTAAGAGAAGAGCGCTGCGGGACTCCACAGGTAACCGGAGTTATCTCGGAGGAGCAAGCCTTGTCAAAAACCTGGAAGGATCTGTCCTTCAAGAAGGAGCTAAGCCAGCTCATGGCTTTCCCTGCGACACTGGCCTTGCGGATCCTATCCAAGAATGTAGTATGGTCAACAATATCGAAAGCTGCGCTAATATCAAGAAGTATAATGGCAACCGTACCCCCTTGATCTAGTCTCCTTTTAGCATCCTCCATCACCGCCAAAAGCGCAGTTTTGGTAATGTGTTTGGGCTGGAAATAGGTTTGGGTCTGGTGCAGGAAAGAGCTGGCCTCAAAAAATTCAGAGAGATGTCCACTGTCATATTTTTCTGCTAATAATGAACAGAGAGAATCTGTTTCTCATTTTAGCCCATCTTTTGGGGGTCGGAAGCACATTCAGCAGGCAATGCTTGACCAAGAGGTCTAACCGTTTGCGTGCAACCCTCCGCAGTGTCTGAAGCACCCCCTCCCAGTACCTCTGTAACCTACTGCACTTTCATGTCATAAGTAGGAACATTGCCGAAGCTGTCCCACACCTAGGACATGCACTCTACTGCGGTGCGCTGATTCTATGTAGGCATTGCGGTGTTAAGTAGGCACGGTGTAAATAATAAAACTGGGTAATCTTGAACCACACGTATATCTAATATAGTAGGTTGTGTTACATGTGATGGGCATGACAGGATGCCAGCTGCATGGTGCTGTGTTGGTTGCTCGACAGTATGGGCACGGTGTATCCACTGCATCCTGTTGTACTGTTGTAATGTTAGTCAACAATACTTTGTCATCTGTGTATCCTTAATCACTTTGTTGGTTGCATGAAGTATTGCATGTCTCTTTTATGTTCTTTTGTGATGATGACAGGGAGGTGCCCTAGTGTAGGTTGAGCGATGTCTCTCTTGTTGTATTCTCTTGTCTACAGGTTTTCAGTAACTTTAAGTAATCTGTGCTGCATTTGTCTTGTAGTGCCCTTAGTATGGCTGCTGTCACTTTGCTAGTTGTGCAAGATTTTGATGTTTGTGTGTCTGGTATGGTTCAGTTTAGCTTGTTTGCACTGAGGTGCCTGGAGACTTCCAGGCTTTTGCCTGCAGTCTAGGGCACATTGAAACAGCTACACAGAGAAGTGGGGCACAGTATACATACCCTCTGTGTCTTTCTTTTTATCCAGAGTTGAACCTGTCCTCATTTTCAAGGGTCTGCTCTTATATCAATGCTCCCTCAAAGCTTTCTGCAATGTCTTCCTTCATGTTTTTTGTTTCATCTTTTTATTCTGACTTGACCTCACAGCTGTCTGCAAAGTCCGATTGCTATCAATTCTTTAAAATATAAATATACATAATTCCCCACCAGAGAAGAATTTCTCTTTCATCTCAATGAATTAGGGGTATCAGTCCACTTCAAATGGAGTGTTTGTGTTGTAATGCTCGCAATGCTCTTTTAGATCTCAAAATATTAAATTCTATATCTCACAGACGCATTGTACAGAGAAAGCAATCGTTTTTTAGGTCTCGCCTAGCGTTGCAGCGCGCATGCGCTACTCGCTATGCAAGGCTTCTTGTAATCGATACAATTTCAGAAGGGGACTTGAAGCCCGCCCCTTCTTCCCATTTACTTGCGTCATAGTTCAGGCTAAACGCTGGCTTTCCATTGTCAGTGAGGCTTTTTAGTCCCTCCTTGTTGCTGCCCTGTCTCCTTTTTGCCCCGCCCACTTGGACTGGATCTTTTACTCGCGGCATGACATGGTGTCTTTTAATTAGCTGCTAAGCACTTTTTTCGTGAAAACATCAAAAAGACATCAGAGCTGATAGCTGGTGAGCGGGTCGCACGTGCATTGTGGAAGCCCGTATTCTCGATGTGAACGCATTTACAAGGCATTATATTCCGCAGACACCAAGCACCTCTCTGGTTATGTGCCTTTTCTTTGTGTTCAGCGTTACTCCGCGCTGCGCCTGAGACCAGGCTGCGCCCGGAGAGCTCCTGCGGGGTCAGTGAGGCAGTGCCAGGGACTGGGGGCGGGATGTGAACGCATTTACAAGGCATTATATTCCGCAGACACTGAGCACCTCTCTGGTTATGTGCCTTTTCTTTGTGTTCAGCTTTACTCCGCGCTGCTCCTGAGACCAGGCTGCGCCCGGAGAGCTCCTGTGGGGTCAGTGAGGCAGTGCCAGGGACTGGGGGCAGGCTCTGGGGTGCATTGGGGGTGCACTTTTTCGTGAAAACATCAAAAAGACATCAGAGCTGATAGCTGGTGAGCGGGTCGCACGTGCATTGTGGAAGCCCGTATTCTCGATGTGAACGCATTTACAAGGCATTATATTCCGCAGACACCGAGCACCTCTCTTGTTATGTGCCTTTTCTTTGTGTTCAGCGTTACTCCGCGCTGCTCCTGAGACCAGGCTGCGCCCGGAGAGCTCCTGCGGGGTCAGTGAGGCAGAGCCAGGGACTGGGGGCGGGCTCTGGGGTGCATTGGGGTGCACTTTTTTCGTGAAAACATCAAAAAGACATCAGAGCTGATAGCTGGTGAGCAGGTCGCACGTGCATTGTGAAAGCCCGTATTCTCGATGTGAACGCATTTAAACTGTGAAAATTCTGTGAGGCCGCGGTCGCTTATCGTGGATCTAGGGGGATTTATGAGGATTGGTTACAAGGCATTATATTCCGCAGACACCGAGCACCTCTCTGGTTATGTGCCTTTTTTTGTGTTCAGCGTTACTCCGCGCTCCTCCGGAGACCAGGCTGCACCCGGAGAGCTCCTGCGGATCTGGGGTGCATTGGGGGTACGTGGGGCTGGTGGTAATCGGGACACACAAGCATTCAGGGGGTGCTGAGACTGTACAGGAGTAAACGGGGTTGTCTTGCTGTGGCATAGGAGTAAACTATGTGGTGTTGCTGTGGCACACAAGTAAACGGGCTGGTGTTACAGGAGTAAACGGGGTGGTATTGCTGTGGCAAAGGAGTACACGGGTGGTATTGCTGTGGCACAGGAGTAAACGGGCTGGTGTTGCTGGGGCACAGGAGTAAACGGGGTGCTATTTCCGAAGTGAAAAATTAAACACTGTGGTGCTGAGAGAAACAGCAGAGGGGTACTGCAAAGGAACAGTTGCATTGAGTTTGCAGGACGGAGTTTGGGGGGGCGCTGGGGGTCTCGCCTAGTAGTGAAAAAGTCGAGTGACTCGGAGGCGGTGGGACTGGATACAATAAACAGAGCCAGGGCTGGTGATCGGCATGACCGCTGCAGGGAGGCTGCTTAGGGGGCGGGGCCGAGATCGGGGATACCCTGGGAGTTGGGGCAAGAATGGCACACTGGTCTCTAAGACTGCCAGTGCCGAGGAGAAGTGAGTGTGGGTGTACCACTGGCACAGCTGGGAAGGACACCTGTTGGTGAAAGCGGCACAGCTGGGGGTTAGAACACATTGACTCTCTGGGAATTCCCACTGCTGGGCGAGGGGGACGCGCACTGCTGCCGAGCTGCAGTAACCCAGGCTTCTCTCCACAGCCCTTCACGCCAGTCCAGGGATCAGAGGCGACAAGCACAGGTAAGCCCCGGGAAACCCTCAGACAGCATGAATAAGTGAGACCATTTATATAGAGCTCACTAAAACACCAAATGCATCTCTTGGCGCCCAGTAAACTGTATCCTCTGGTGTGCAGGCCAGTTCAGAGGGGTGTGTGTGTGTGTGGGGGGTGCGGAAAATGTGATTTTTTTTTTCCAATCAAATATGGGAAAGTACATCGTAGTTTTTATTGACCAAGTAAATATTTCTAATTACAAATCCTAAAATGTGCAAATACGAAGTTGTCTACCTAAATATGTAGTGCATTTACTTCTATTTTAATGTAAACATGATTTTATATTTTATTGTGTTTTTTTATTGTGTTACCAGAACTCCCTCGGTGACATTACTGTGTCTTTTAATTAGCCGCTAAGCACTTTTTTCGTGAAAACATCAAAAAGACATCAGAGCTGATAGCTGGTGAGCGGGTCGCATGTGCATTGTGAAAGCCCGTACCTGCGCTCAAATTTCCTTAAAATCAATAGGGAGGTTTCTCGGGAGGAGGGAGCAACTGAAGTGTGGCCTGGACTGATCCTCAATTTACCTCCAAGTATCCACCCAGTTTCTCAAAAGGTTCCTGTTAACACATGGGTAAAAGACACTGTCATTTACAATGCCAATAGCTCTAACAGAAACAATTGCGAGACCTATTGCAATTTTAATGCTTGTTGTTTTAGTTTTCATTGCAGTAAGCTTTCTTTTTTATGTTTTAGTGAGGACCCAAAATCAAAGCCAGGCCTGTTGGCTATGTTTTAGTAGCCAGGCCCAAGGTGGAGTCCGTTCTCTGATAAACTCGAAAGGAGAATGCTTAGTTACAGAGAAATGTAGTTACATAGTTTGTTAGGGAGAAGAAAAGGTTCTCTTACGGGAGTGGCTGGGAAAACTCCAATTATTGATTAAATTCGTATGTATCTGAGTAGACTCAGATTGTAGAACCATTATCTTTTTTTTGTGTTTCATTCTAAGCCCTTTGTAAATAAAGAGCTTAGTGATAAGGTTTAAAGACTTCCAGCATTATTTATTTCTGTTGTACACTCCCATCCTTCCTGTGCCTACCCAAGAACCTTTGCTAACCCATGTGACTGCACGGTGCTTGTGACTGTGTGCAGAATTTGCGCAAAATCCTACGGTTCTGTCATGGATATAGTGAACATATTTATTGCATTTAGACATAATTAATCATTTTAGATTCAGAATCCTACACACGGGAGGCATGCACTATACAAATGCTTTTACCATAACGTAGCAAAATGCTCAGTGTACCATCTGTGGGGCTTGAACCTCACAACTGATGAATATTGATTGAGAGATAAATGGTAATTTTGACTTTTAAAAAAACCTAGGGGGCATATTCACAAGGAGCTATCGCCGAATTAACGGCACTTTATCGCAGCCAAAGTCGTGATAAATTTACCCCCCCATTCACAAGCCGGTGTTAACAGCCCACAGCACCAGTATACCCGCAATAGCAGCCGCCAAAAACATCGCCACAGAGGACCCTCGCAAATATCGCTAATGAGATGCAGAGTAGGCGTTCCCGTGACAAAAGCCGAGACAACAGCACACCTCAACATTCACAACGACCAGCCACATCCGCAATAAAAACACAAAACAGGCGATAAGGCGCGTTAGCACCAGGAAATCTACACCTGCTCTGACCTGGTGTAAAGTCGGACGGCAGCCAGCACCACAAAAGGGAGCACAGCCCAGGGCCACAACCGAAGGGCAACAGATGCCATGGAGCCACACATCATGCAGCCCGGACACCCAAGAGGGCCACAACACCCACCCCCACCACCCCAGGACCCCATCCCACACCCGGAACACCCTCCCCCCCGGACCAACACAGACGCAGCGCAGACAAAGACAGCGGAACCCCAGGAAACGTACCAGCCGCACAGACCCAACATCTGACAATGTCACCTTCCACTCCAGGCTGAAAGGGACAACCAACCTACGCATCCTGACCATCAACGCCTAACAGGCCTACGGCAACAACACAGCGGACAACCAACATACCACCCCACACAAACCTGATGGCGTGGCTGCACCTGTTGGCCCCTGAGACCCCCCATCCAACACCCGCCAGAGTCGGAGTAGTCCCACAGCCAGCCACATCCAAGTCCCCCACACCTGTCCTGGACATCACCATCACCCTGGTACCCCAGTCCCCATACGTACAACACAATGCGCAGGATCCGCTGGAGACCAAGCAAGGACCATACGCCATAGCAGGATGCACGCACGTGTTGGGGACAACACACAGCACACATGTACTACCTGTGCCCCCTGGTGACACAGCACACAATCACCGCAACAGGAAGCACACGTCTCACAGCAATGTGCAGGCAACAACAAAACACCGTGGAACACCCAACAATGTCACCTTCAAATACACAAAAATGGGGGAAGGGAGGCGCTCCCTAAGTTACTTTTAGGTCCAAGAGGAGGGAGGAAGGAAAAACCAAAAATAGTATATACCTCTAGACTGACCTATTTAATTTGACAAGCGACCTATCAAGGTTCAAGTTACCATGATAGCAGCCGTGATGGTCTGAGGTGGCTGCCAAGGTCTCGGGCCTCGGGCTTGTGGCTTGCGCCGGCACGTGGTGGGCCCTCCTTGACACACGCCGGTGTCGGAAGGTGATCAGTGTGGCCTGGCTGCGCAGGGGCTGGCCTGCGGGTTCGTGGACCAGCTTGCTGGGGTCCGGCAGGCACACGGCATCTCAGGCAACTCCGCTCACGGGGATGGCGTCGGCCTTGTGGCGAGGTGGGAGGCGCCACCCTGGCAGAGACTTGGGTCTTTCCGGAAGTGGACCACGCCCAGGCCTACGTGGTTTTTATTCACACCCCTACGCTGGCGTGGCGTATGCCGGGCCATCCCACTCCGCTGACGCTTAGGGGGGGCGTAACAGGCAACATTTCCGCGAGATCCCCCACTGGCTGTGGTGACATGGTGGCGTCCACTGTCCACTACACTCCATACGCAAGCTGTGTATGTCGCCATGGATATGGGTGTGTTCTGAATACTGTGAGGTGTCCAGCACATCTCCGGCACTGTTGGCATTGTGTACTTTCCCAATCATGGTTCTACTGCATCCTTCACACATGCCTGGTTGCCACCTCTCCCCACATTTGGCTAGTATGTGGCTGAGGTGCCATGCCGTTGCTGGCTCATTTTCAGGGCTTGCCCATGTGGACATTGTAAGTTGTTCTGTCGTGTCTGGTGGGTGGGCATATTGTTGTGCCTGTTGTATGTGATTTTGTGACGTGTGCATTGCCAGAGTTGTGAGTTGCATGGTTGTGGTGTTGAGGTGTGTGGGGTGTTCATTTGTATATTGCCAAGGGGCTGTACATTTCCCTTGTTGCCATCCTGGGAACGCTGGTTGATGATGGACTGTCGGAGGATGAAGGTATCATGCACACTGGCTGTGTATTTGAAGGTCAAAAATAGTATATACCTCTAGACTGACCTATTTAATTTGACAAGCGACCTATCAAGGTTCAAGTTACCAAAAAAACCCCTTCACAACATACATTTATTTTAAAGCCCCACAATTAAGTATATTTGCAAACAAAATAATAAACAGTGTATCTTTTTTAGAAAAAATTCCTTTTTATTTAAATTTGAAAAATATATTCGTATTTATCTCTGAGATTCACACAATTACATATATATATAACACATCCAATAATTTTGATTTTTCTAATATTTCATCATAATACTTTTACAAACATGAATTTATCACATTAGACATCCCATATAAAAAACAAACAATGTAAAAATCTCACTTGCATAATTCATTCAAAACCACTGTCATTCTATCACACACTCTCATTCATACAAACCAACTACAACAACATACTATAAAAGACGGAAAAGACGAATCCTTTGACCCTGTGGTGGATTATACGGTGTTTGTAAACAGAATTATGTACTTATTTTCCAAAAAACACCAATTATAGGAGATAAAATTCTCCCAATTCTCTAATCTGAAAGTAAGTTGTGGTCGTAGTTTGCGGTCTACGCGCGTTTCAGTGGAAACAACCACCTTCCTCAGGACCCGGTTTGCTTGTAGATTCAATTAAAAAATCTGGGGATGTCTGGAAATGAAGAACAAGGGCATTAGCTGGGAGGGGGTATTGGCAAAACTAATTTAAAATATGGACAAATTCCTGTGATTTAATCATATTCTCAGTGATTTGACTCTTCTCTCATTTAGGTACTACAGTGCCAGTGAGTGAAATGAATAAATGAGTTTACATAGTGCATGCAAGATTCAGGTTATCATGCACCGAAAGGATAGATATAACCAAGGACCCCGTGTTGGAGGCAGTGGCAGCCCTCTTGGCTAGAGTTCCTGGTGAAAGACCTAACAAATTCATCTTAGAATGCCTAGAGATAGTGCTATATCACAACTACTTTGAATTCAAGGATAACCTTTATAAACAGACGCAAGGCACTAGCATGGGCGCTTCATATGCGCCGAGTGTAGCTAATACTTATATGGGAGAATTTGAACTCAAGCATATTTTTAATGAAATAGCCCCTTTCTATGAGAACATAACCACATGGTACAGATTCATAGACAATATTTTCTTTATTTGGACCGGAGATGAATGGAGTTTAAATCAGTTTATTGAATGGCTAAACCTTAATGAGTGGAATCTCAAATTCACAACCAAATGCTCACAAGATAAAGTGGAATATCTAGACATATGGATATTCAATGGAGAAGAAGGCATAGAGGTTAGCCTATACAGAAAACCTACGGCCAAGAATACAGTCTTACAACACACCAGCTATCATCCCTCTTGCCAAAAGGATTCGATTCCCTTCGGTGAATTCCTCAGAATCAAGCGGAACTGTACTAACATGCACGACTTCCTGCTACATGCAGAACAATTGAAAAGGAGATTGTTACTCAGGGGATATCCTAAACGCTTGATTAGGCAATCCATGAAACGTGCGAAATATTATGACCGAGACAGTCTGATAGGTGGAAAAACAACTCAACCTTTGGAAAGGATAGTATGTGTAGTTAATCACACATGCTATAATAATAAGATACAACAAATTTTACATAAAAACTGGAAGATTTTAAACACCAATGACAACAGTAGGGCTCTATCGAAACCTATTGTAGCCTTTAGAAGAAATTCCAATCTAAGAGATAGATTGGTACATAGCAGAATGAAACCATCCACTAAAAACAGGATACAGAGTACAATTGATGGCCTTCCACCTATCTTAGGCAATCACAGATGTGGTGCATGCCATGCATGTCCATCAGCCCTTACCACAGAAGTGTGGTCATATGGCAACAAAACAGGTAAGCTTAAAAGCCATACAAACTGCAGAAGTTATAATATCATCTACCTTATCCTCTGCCCCTGTGGCCTTGGATATATAGGAGAAACTGGGAGAGAGTTTCGTTTAAGACTAGCAGAACACAAATCGGCCATTAGGACACATAAAACACAAGCCCCGATGGTAAAACATTACATTGACCACAATCATAATGAACAGGATTTGAAATGGCTTATTCTAGAAAAGGTGAATTATAAACATGGCCAAAATGCAGAAAAGGTGAGAAAGAACAGAGAGACTTTCTGGATTTTCCACTGTGATACGGTGCGTAGAGGTCTGAACGAAGAAATCACCTGGATCATTACATGATCAGTTAGATAGTAGGATTGTCTTTACAGTTTAAGTAATCAGACTAACCGATACTGTCATAAGTGGGTTGTTCCTTCTTTTAGAGTATATAGATCTATATAGGAGACACATCAGCAATTCTCTTGATCTTGCAATAAAACAAAAACTTTATCCATTTTAATGTCTCTTCCAAATAACACTGCATTATACTTGCTTAATGTATTGTGGATTTATTTCAAAGTTGGATGCATGACTTAGCCATCGTCAGTGGTTTTCACACTTTGACATTTCTCCCTTGGGTTTCATCACCCTCTATAGGAGACTTACTCATTAAGGACTTTCTGAATATATCATTTGGCTATGTTATTCCCCTTATTTACAGTCGAGTTTTGCCATACGGCTATTATCTGACACAGAGTAGGATAGATAGTACATATTGTGGCAGCATATTTTATTGCCCCCTAAGAGATTTGCTAGGTTGGGCGTTACTATATTCTCACATGTCCATTTAAAAAAAAATCCTTGGCATGTAAACCTATCTAATATGGCGTCTGCTTTGTGCCATACTAGTAGCCATAACTCAATTCGCGAAGCTTCACTCCGTGATTCGCTCCATTCTTTTACATACGTGAATTCTCCTATTCATTTAAAACTGTTTCTACCCTAATGTGTCTAGAAGAAAATTAATATTAAGAGCAGTCATGTACCTGCCCCTTTTGGGTACTTTCCGTAAATGCTGTTATTATTCCAATATGGCGACTGCAACTGTTACACTAGCAGTCCATCAATAGCAAATATCGTGAGATTTAAACCGCGAGATCCACAATCTTTTCGCAAGTTTTTCCCCGTGAATCGCACTATTCTCCATCATACGCGATTTCTTTTGTCTTTTTAAAAACTGCCTCCACCCTAAATGTGTTTCGAAGAAAATTACTATTATGAGCAGTTATGTACTAGAACATTTTGGGCACTATCCGTTAATGTTGGTATCATTTCAATATGGCGACTGCAATTGTAATACTAGCAGCCCACCAATATGTAAAATATCGCGAGATTGAAACCGCGAGACTTTCAATTTCCCTTTTCTTTAAAGACTGACGTGATCAACTAGCTTACTCTCTTCGGCAGTGGATACACTGGCACTTGGACCGTTCACATCGGGAGAATTGACTATAGGTAAGGTTTACCAGGACCACAGGGAATTAGCCGTTTGAGTGCGTTTAGCAAGCACTTTGACATCTACGGCGTCTATTCGAAAGTATACATCTCGATATCCGGGGCGTTTTTCTAGAAGTACACTCCGCACTAGCCATAGTCCCATGAGCATGAGAATAGGCAAGTACTCCTATGATATTGCCATTGGAGTGTTGTTTTACAGCATTCCGTCAGCCACGGCTTGTACCTATTCAAACTTTAACTTCGGAGGAGGTACATTACTGTATACCTATTAGCATCTCTAGAGGCACATACTGCACGAGCCATAGTCTTAGGAGCACGAGAATAGGCAAGCACTTTAATGATATTGTTGCTAGAGTGTTTTAAACAGCTTCTCTACACCCACGGTCTGCATCTTTTTAAATTTTAACAATGGACGCTGTACTATACTGTATAGCCCTAGGACAGACAGGATAGGCAAATAATTCTTATTCCACACTGTGGGCGTCACTTGTAGAGACCCATATGAGTTACCGCAAAGGCTTGCGGTTTTCGCTCTCACAATTAGCAGACAGCGTATATGTTGTATAATAATACATATATAGATGTTAACTTATAGCATAAACATTGTTTTTTTTTGTAATTTGAGTAATATCCTTATCATTAGGATGTGCTTGTTAGCAATTAACCAATATAATGTACAAGTAATTTGTAATTGTCTCTTTTTCCAGCAGAGACAAATATCGATTTGAGAAGAGACTCAAGCGAAACAGTTACCTCTATTTTTAGGATCTGTGAAGAGGGATCCTTCTTCTCTCCTGCAATATTTACTTTTATTAATGAGGCTTCTTCTCCAATAAAGGGTAAATATAGCCTACCAAAATAATACTATTAGCTTCTTGTCAAACATACCTTTTGCGATTGTGCAATTAATCTTCTTCTCCCTTCTGCTACCTTCACAGTCCATTTTCACCAATTTGCCGTATTGTAGTCTGGACATTACCTGCATAGTGTTATCGATCGAAACTGAAAGGTATTGACTTAATACAATACCCTCAGTCTAAATACAATGAGTTGGATATCAGACCGGATCACTAAACCTGTAATTGTCTATTTACAGAATGATGCACTGTATGATAAAAAATAGAAGGCCAAGCATTTATAAAGGACTGTCTACAAAATTCTAATCAAGGTTAGCTAAAATCGTGTCAGTTTCTACAAATATATCCCACGGCACAAACCAAAAACTCTTGAGGTGTCACAGGTGATCGTTTGACAAATTAGTATCCATGTCTATTCGTTTTCCTTTCAGGCTTGGTAGTTTGGATCTCTCCAACACGGGGTCCTTGGTTATATCTATCCTTTCGGTGCATGATAACCTGAATCTTGCATGCACTATGTAAACTCATTTATTCATTTCACTCACTGGCACTGTAGTACCTAAATGAGAGAAGAGTCAAATCACTGAGAATATGATTAAATCACAGGAATTTGTCCATATTTTAAATTAGTTTTGCCAATACCCCTCCCAGCTAATGCCCTTGTTCTTCATTTCCAGACATCCCCAGATTTTTTAATTGAATCTACAAGCAAACCGGGTCCTGAGGAAGGTGGTTGTTTCCACTGAAACGCGCGTAGACCGCAAACTACGACCACAACTTACTTTCAGATTAGAGAATTGGGAGAATTTTATCTCCTATAATTGGTGTTTTTGGAAAATAAGTACATAATTCTGTTTACAAACACCGTATAATCCACCACAGGGTCAAAGGATTCGTCTTTTCCGTCTTTTATAGTATGTTGTTGTAGTTGGTTTGTATGAATGAGTGTGTGTGATAGAATGACAGTGGTTTTGAATGAATTATGCAAGTGAGATTTTTACATTGTTTGTTTTTTATATGGGATGTCTAATGTGATAAATTCATGTTTGTAAAAGTATTATGATGAAATATTAGAAAAATCAAAATTATTGGATGTGTTATATATATATGTAATTGTGTGAATCTCAGAGATAAATACGAATATATTTTTCAAATTTAAATAAAAAGGAATTTTTTCTAAAAAAGATACACTGTTTATTATTTTGTTTGCAAATCTACTTAATTGTGGGGCTTTAAAATAAATGTATGTTGTGAAGGGGGTTTTTTGGTAACTTGAACCTTGATAGGTCGCTTGTCAAATTAAATAGGTCAGTCTAGAGGTATATACTATTTTTGACCTTCAAATACACAGCCAGTGTGCATGATACCTTCATCCTCCGACAGTCCATCATCAACCAGCGTTCCCAGGATGGCAACAAGGGAAATGTACAGCCCCTTGGCAATATACAAATGAACACCCCAAACACCTCAACACCACAACCATGCAACTCACAACTCTGGCAATGCACACGTCACAAAATCACATACAACAGGCACAACAATATGCCCACCCACCAGACACGACAGAACAACTTACAATGTCCACATGGGCAAGCCCTGAAAATGAGCCAGCAACGGCATGGCACCTCAGCCACATACTAGCCAAATGTGGGGAGAGGTGGCAACCAGGCATGTGTGAAGGATGCAGTAGAACCATGATTGGGAAAGTACACAATGCTAACAGTGCCGGAGATGTGCTGGACACCTCACAGTATGCAGAACACACCCATATCCATGGCGACATACACAGCTTGCGTATGGAGTGTAGTGGACAGTGGACGCCACCATGTCACCACAGCCAGTGGGGGATCTCGCGGAAATGTTGCCTGTTACGCCCCCCCTAAGCGTCAGCGGAGTGGGATGGCCCGGCATACGCCACGCCAGCGTAGGGGTGTGAATAAAAACCACGTAGGCCTGGGCGTGGTCCACTTCCGGAAAGACCCAAGTCTCTGCCAGGGTGGCGCCTCCCACCTCGCCACAAGGCCGACGCCATCCCCGTGAGCGGAGTTGCCTGAGATGCCGTGTGCCTGCCGGACCCCAGCAAGCTGGTCCACGTACCCGTCAGGCCAGCCCCTGCGCAGCCAGGCCACACTGATCACCTTCCGACACCGGCGTGTGTCAAGGAGGGCCCACCACGTGCCGGCGCAAGCCACAAGCCCGAGGCCCGAGACCTTGGCAGCCACCTCAGACCATCACGGCTGCCACGACACCGGCCCGATTTATTCCTTTTTCGTTGACGTACTCCACTGCCGCCCCCGGCCTACTCTTCGGACCAGTAGGTCCCACATGTGGAACTGTGTCTTGAATCATGAATGGCAGTGACCCCATATCCCGGCCAGCGGCCAAAGCACCAGACCCCCCCAGTTCAGTGAGGCATAGTTCCATATGGGCATCTTGCGACACGTGGTGCCACTAACCCTGTTCAACGCCAGGCTGCTACACGTGGTGCCACTAACCCTGTTCAACGCCAGCCTGCTACACGTGGTGCCACTAACCCTGTTCAACGCCAGGCTGCTACACGTGGTGCCACTAACCCTGTTCAACGCCAGGCTGCTACAAGTGGTGCCACTGAACCTGAACTACGCAGGCCGATGGGGCCATCCAACCTATGCCGGCGACAGTCGGTGACTGGGCCGTGCTGACCGGTGCCTCAGGCATACACCACGGTCAGTAGGTCACACATTTGGAACTGAGTCTTGATTACACTATGGCAGTGAACATCATTTAAGGCAGAGAACAATACACTGTACACCCTCTGATGTGGTGGCAACAAGTCTGTGCATGGCATCACAACCACACGTGTCTGTGGGCCTACGCGGACCACTGCCCTCGGCCTACGCTGCGCACGAGTGGGATCACTGATTTGTAACTGAACATCGGTAATTCAGAAGGCAGAATACATTTCCTCGCACGCACGGAGGGGCGTAAGAGGATGACACGTTGCAGTCCGGAGGGAACAGGATCAGCGTCACGGAGGTGATTGAACACTACCGACAACTGCCACTGTGCCACCAACTCTGTGCCTTGTGAGCCAACGACCCGTGGCTGTGGGCCACTGCTGACCGCTGCCTCCGGCCTACACTGCGGTCCAGTAGGTCACAGAGTCTTGATTTGGCATTCTTGGAGTTCACATCTGTGTACGGGCATCATCGCAGACTGCATCCCCTCACAGCACCTGTGCCACTAAGATTGTTCCCCGACATTCATGGACACTCACTGGTCGGACATTGGTGGCGTTTGAGTCCATGGACTAGGGGCTAGTTTTCATCCTCATGTAGCTGATCCCGAATTGTTGGTGAGGACGAGGGTTGCGCTTTCCACTCCTCCATTTGCTGCTTCCAGATAACATTAGACCTTCCGCATCATGCCCTGGAGGACACCTTCCACTGTCCCCCGAAACCCTCCGCAACATACACCTCGGACATTGATGGGGACCCGCTCAGGTCGCATGGCCCATCTGACTGCACCGCAAGTCACCGTCCCGTGGCTGGGTGCCTGTGCCGGCCGCAGTGCATCCGGGGCCACTAACTCTGTGCTGCTCAGGCCTGGGACCCCTTCTTCTAAGTCATTGAATGGCCTCTGTAGCGATGGTCTTGGGGTCATCAACACCATGTGTCTGTGGCCCTGCGCTGTCCGCCTCCTCCGGCCCCAACTGCGGTCCACCAGGGCCCACACATGGCATTGAGTCTTGACCGGCCCGGACGTTGCATCACCGCAGGAGGCACACGCCACCACCGCAAGGACCACCTTCAACCGCCATCTGCCAGAGTCGAAACGGTGGTCCTGACAGACCTAAGGAGTTGCTCAGACCTGTCGTGGATGCCATCATCGGACTGATACCCTGCTCAGCACTCCAGGTGCCAGTGACTCAGTGCACCGCAAGCCATTGTCCGTTACTGATTGAGTTTTGTGCTGTTGTGAGGTTGCGCAGCAATGTCACCTCATGCAGTGGGGAAGACCTGGGACTATGATGAGGAAGATGTGTCAAGTGTGCGGAAGGGAGAGGGCACAGACAATGGGAGGGCAGGAGGCAACAGCCCCATGGCAGGAATGCAGACTGGTGGTGGTAGTCAAGCTACACACCCGGATCTATTGCTGGGTATTGCGCTGTGGACTGCGGACGCAACTGTCACCTCAGGCAGTGTGGGAGACCTGGGACGTTGATGAGGAAGTTGATGGAGGTGTAACACACCCCACTGCATCTGCATCAGGACTGATCCGAAGGGACACAATCCTAGCAATTTCTTCACATGAGCGCGCTCTTCTCTAGTGCCCCTGCCTCAGTGCACTGCAACTCAAGGAACGTCCAGACTGAATATTGGGTGACCTCTGTCCTTACTCCGAATCGCTCCATGTTGCTCTGCAGTTGACTCTGTTATGCTGGTGTTTTCTGTTTCCATTGCACTGGTGTCCACTGTTCAGGTTGTTGGCAGCACCAAGCACTCCGTGCGGGCTGGCTTATACTCACCTCACACACATCCAGCACAGGCGTCACTGTACATGTGGCCCTGCCAATAAAGGGGCCGGGCGCACGTGCCCGTGGCCCTTTCAACATGATATGTGCATGTGTCTCTGTGGAGGTGTGGGTCTCCTTTGAGGGGTGTGGGGGGTCCCTGAAGGGTATTGGACACCCACGTATGTGTTCTAGTTCGCATTCCATGGGTTCGGCAACACCCTCACCTGTTGGGCCACCTCCTTTTGGCGTTCTGCCACCTGGCATTGGGATGCCATGTGTGGGTGGGTGAAGTGTTGTGAGCCAGCCGTGATTGCGGGTGCTTCATGCTGTCTGGTCTGTTGCAGGGGCTGGGTTCTCCTCTGAGTGGCTTGTCTGCCCTGGTCCTGGTGGTGGGTTGTGTGGGATGTCCATGGGCTGTTGTAGGGCGTCGGTGTCTGGGCTGTGGTGTTCGTCTCGGGCATCACTGATGGGTTGTCTGTTCTGACCTGCTGGAGGTGTTGTTTGTCCCTCTGCATTGTGAAGGGGAGGTGCATGTTGGCATTGTGTTGGCGCCTTGTTCTTGTCGACATGCAGACTGTGTGACGATGTACATTGTGAGTGTTTGGGCGGTGGTGGCTATTTCAGTTGGGACAGTGTCCATTTGGCCTACATGGATGATGTGGGGTTGTAGGGGTAGATGTGCATCTCACAGTTCCCTGCTCTGTCCGATGTGATTGTTCTGTTACTGTGCCTGGTTGGACCCAGTTGTGTCCCCTGTTCTGCAGTGTGGGTGTTGCACTTTGTGCCACATTGTCATGGTATGTGCTGTGATTGCTATGTGTGTGTGCTGCAGTGTGCCATGGGGATGGGGGACATGTCCCTGGGTAATTGTGGGTGTGTAGTGTGTTACAACTCATTGTGCATGTGTGGCATTGTGCCCATCACCCACCGTCCCCCCAGTCCCTGTTGGATCCTCACCCTGTTGTTGTTGTGTCAGGTCCTGTCGGGCTGTGTCCGTACTCCCTACTCCTTGCACCCTCTCCACACTGATGACTGTGGCCTGGGTTTCCTCCTGCTCTTCCTGTGGCGCTGGACTGCCACCTCCTGTCGCCGTTGCTGCCTTCCTCTTGGCAGTGGGTTTGTACCTGGTTTAGGTTGTCAGGTCCTGCCGGCGCCTCTTGGCCTCCTGGATTGGCCTCCTGGGCTCTGCGACTGCATTCCAGGCGGTCTGCTTGTGGGTCATTTGCTGGTAGTGTTCTGTCGCCTCCGTGGCCTTGGTCTTGTTTTCCTGCGGTCTGCACCCCGTCTTCCTCTCCATTTTCTCCTTGGCCTTCCCCGACCCACTTGCTCCTTGCTGGTGGTCTGTGGGGGTTGTGGTGTTCGCGTTGCCCTCTCCGCTGGGTCAGGGTGCATGGATGTTGCTACGTGCTTTGGCTTGTTTCTGGTGTGTTGTGCCTGTGGTTTTTATGGTGCAATTGCCCGCCAGACGCGTGGGAGTTGCAGGCCTGAGGCTGCTTTTCGCAGCTTTTTGTACCGCGATTGGCCTCATCGCATGATTTCTCGCGTTTCGCATTTTTTGGGCGTGGTGTTGATTTACACGCTGGCATTTGACGCGTTATCTGGTGACTATCGCATGCTACCGCCTTGTTGTGAATTCCACGTTGACACGGGGTTATTTTCCCGTGATAGGCTGCGTTATTGAAAGTTGCGTTACGCTACTCTTGCGGTAGTTATCACGCGTTCTTGTGAATATACCCCCTAGTGCATTAAAACGTTCTTTAAAGTATCAAAAAATATTTGTTAATTTTTCATGATTTTACACACTTTCTCATGCGCATTAGCAAATTTTGCACAGCTGTTTTATCTTGATAAAATATATTGTTATTGCTTCCTTTCCTCTACCTAAATATTGTATTTTGGTTACTTTCAAACTACACATAAATATGTTGATTTTTTTGCTCTGAGACCATTTGCAGAGATGTATCCGATGGTGTAAAACTCATGCTGCAGAGCACAACGTGCAAACTGGAGGTCCAAGGATGGAAACATGGCATGGGAGATTCCGTCTTCCTTCTCTGGAATTTTATGAACTGAGTACCACAGAGAGTCTTAAGTATAACATATTCTATTTAAGTGCCGAGAGACAATTCACTGTGTGGTGTTTGTTTTATTATTTATGCGTTTTATATAGCACAAACTTTACCCGAAGGTGTCGGAGCGCTTCACAATAGAACCAGTTACATTACATAAGGACTTGAGTATATGAATTATATAAAAGATACAAACAGATAAACTCTAAAATCACATAAGAATGGTAGTAAGTACATAAGCCTACTACAGATACTAGTGGTTACAGTTACATATATACAAGTTGCAAATTCACTCAAGGTTACATTTTAACAGGACTTGAAGTGATTAGGGTTGGACAATAATATATTACATATTTCAGAGCATGATCTTCTCGCCATTGCTGGGGTTCTTTCAGCCAGCTCTCACCAGCGGTGCTCTTGCGCCTGGAGGGATCCACGAGCTGGTGATGGCCGAAGTGGCACGCAGATCCGTGTCACAAAGTCAGGCCTTCCGCCGGGCTCAAGCACCCACAACTGCCACTGGGTCCTGACCTCCACGCCGCAGGGTCTGTCCTCGAGGCACCCTTGGGGGGGGGGGCTCTCTTGCGGCTCCATCGCTTCTACCCCTAGTCTCAGACTCCGAGCCTCTTTCGGCAGCAGGTCTCTGGTGCCGATGGGTCTCCTAGTCACAGCCCTCCACCGCCATCTTGAGGGGGTGCACGCTGACTGCCAAAACTAGCGCTGTTCGTAGCTCTGGACATGGCAGGCAGTTTTATTAGGGCACTGTTGTTACTGTCAAAAGCAGCCAAGTGAGTGTCCAGTGGTGTAGAGGCCTCTCGAGGTGGTGGAATGGGGTCAGTCACTCATGGTGAAAGATCAACTTGCAAAAATTAAACACCAAACCCTTCTAGCCACCCGATAACTGCTGTTACTCAAAGCTCCATGACTCTGAGTTCACTCCTTAAAATCAGGGATTCCCGGAGTCAGTGCAGAAGGGCTGGATCCCTGCTAGGTTTCCATGGCATACACTGTTTACGTAAATGAGTTTCAGTTAGGTTAACTGTGATCAAATATATCGCATGTCAATATCCTCAATAACTGCCTTGGATCTGGTCCTCCTGGACTTATGCTGGGCACCCTAGCCTCTTTCTAAAGAAAAAGCTCAGGGGTATGGTGAGGTGGCAGGGAAACATCCATTACAACGCAGTCATTACAACGCACTATCTTTACAACACAACTGTTACAACGCAACTGCCTTTACATCGCATGCCATTACAACGCATGTCACTACAACGCATGCCATTACAACGCATACCATTACAACGGATGCCATTACAACGCATGCCATTACAACGCATTATAAGGTAATTAATGGAGATTTTTTAGTTTTAGGGTGGGTATGGGTTTTGGGGTACATGGGAAAATTAATTTTTACCCTTACACTATCCAACACTTTCCCTACTGTTGCACTCACTGGAGTGGGAATAGTAATTTTTACCCCTACACTATCCAACAGTTACCCTACTGTTGCCCTAAAAGTATTATGCGTTGTAATGGTATGCGTTGTGATGGTATGCGTTGTAATGGTAGTTTTAAAAAATGCGTTGTAATGGCATGCATTGTAAAATCATGTGATGTAATGGTAGTTGCGAGGTCAAAACTGCGTTGTAAAATGATGCGTTGCAATTGTTTGCGTTGTAACGTCATTTATTCTGGGTGGCATAGTGTGTGGGAGCAAGCAATGAGCTATTGTACCAGACTACCATGGTCAGAATATTGTCTCACATAAACATTGGGTTCTAAATACATTTTACAAAAATGTCTGCCGCTGGGGTTAACCAGTGCTCAATATGAGCTGATTGTTGCAGGTGGGACCCACCGGCACTCATTTTTGAGGACTGGCACTTGTTTTTCATCATCAGACTTTGCCCCAGAGCAGGAGCGGCACATGCAGGTTAGAGCGGTGAGGCCAGGTTGGGGGGGGGATTCGACAGACGACCACGAGGGAAAATTAAATAAATAATTAATTTCCCCTCCTCCCCATCTGTTGAAATCCCCCCAACCCGGCCTCACTGCTCTTACCTGCATGGGCCACGGCTGCCCCAAAGCAAGAGGGAGAAAAATGCAAAAGGAGGAAAGGAGTAGGAGGAAAAAGACCGAAAAACTGTGACAAAGGGAGTAAGCAATATTAGAAAAAACCTGCAAAAGTGAAATAAAGGGGAAGGGAGTGCCTGGTGGTGGATGAAAGAGGCATGAGATGGAATCAACACTACGCAGCCTTAAGCAGCCTTGGTGTTCGACATCTCGACATTCTTCAGTGCTGAGAAAAAATCTGGCCGCTAGCACTTATTATTTTATAGATTAAGCAGAAGGGTTAACAATATTTTTGTAAACAATATTTAGGACGCAATTTTTATGTCAGACGATATTTCTGAATACATTATTCCGGCTTACAGCCTTGAAATGATTGCAGCTCTTTCCCCTACACTGGTTTGTAGGAATATATTGATATTTGGAGTGTAAGTGGCCTCTCTGGGTTAGTCTTGGAGAAGCCTAGTCCACCATGTTCTTAATAAAGGCGGTGGCCCATCGACCTCTAGTATTGCCCTCACCTTGTTATGGTGACACTTCAGCCATGATTGGGCTCAGGAGCAACGCTTTTAGGAGTTGTAGACAAAAGCTCGCCCATACATGGGGGCATTTAGGGGCATGAGGCGAGTTCATAGGCGGACACTCAAAGCACAGTCAGATTTGGGGTAACTATAGATACTAAAGTATGTCTCTCTTAGGGTGCAGTACAGGGCAGTGTGCACGTTGTGGGTGGCCTTAATATGTTTCCAGAGTTTCTTGAACACTGTGCCATGCCCTGTAGGGGTGTTAAGCCCTGTATGTTTTCATTGAGAGCTCGTTCCGTCGGCCTAAATTTCCAACCCCCACATAGGTTACAGCCAACATCGTCCCGGCCTATTATTTCTCAAAGCAAAATCTTCTCAATATGTTCATTTTTGAAGCTCTCAGCTGGTGAGGTAATACTTTGGAAAGTCTTTAAATCTTTAAATCCGCAGGAGAGCTGGGGCTCCTGCAGGATTTTCAGAGCGTCAGACTTTATTTTCAGAGTCTCAAATAGGATTTTCAAAGCCCCAGATGGCTTTCTTCTATAAAGCGCAGGCATTTTCTACACTTAGGCCTGATTCACAGAGGTAACTTACACTTTTGAGTAAGTTTAAAATTTTGTGTAAATGTACTACTTTTCAGCATTCACAAACTACACGTTTGTAGTAACTTACACCTTTATGGTAAGTCGAGCACTACACATTGCCAGGGCCACTGGAATTATGCAATTGAGCGGCGTTTTTCGCATAGTTGTGGATTTGCTGCATTGGCCACATAATCCATCATCTGCTGCATAATGTGCATGTTTTAACAAAAAAACTTGTTTTTAGCTCAAATGGTTCAAAAGTTACTAAAAACACAGATGTGTGTTGCAGCCCAGCGCAGATTCCTTTGCAAAGGTTGACTGGTCACCTTTCTGTTGCTTACTGCTATTGTTAGGTGTTAAACTGGTACCAGTGAGGTGTAACCTATGCCTAGACAATGTTAACAAGTGTAAAAATGACAAAATAATGAAATAATACTATCACAAAATGTGCCACATTACGCTGCATAATTTGTCTTTTCTTGGCGCATAATTTAGTCAACTCTGCCACGTAATTTGGCCCTCCCCTGCCACCTAATTCCATAGGCCCTGCACAAGGCCAATCACTGGTAATGCAACACCCTCCCATAGAAAATAATGGAAGTAGAGACTTAAAATAAAACCCATAGGAAATAGTTTACAATATACATAAATACAAATTCATGTAAGAAAAAAAAAATAGTACATATTTATTTTTTAATTATAAGTCCCTAATTCCATTCTTTTCTATGTGAGGCTGTTGTAGTACCAGTAGTTGGCCTCTTGCTGCCCCTGATTGTGCTTGTTTTTCCCCTGTGCCCCCTTGCTGCCCCTGATTGTGCTCGTTTTTCCCCTGTGCCCCCTTGCTGCCCCTGATTGTGCTCGTTTTTCCTCTGTGCCCCCTTGCTGCCCCTGATTGTGCTCGTTTTTCCTCTGTGCCCCCTTGCTGCCCCTGATTGTGCTCGTTTTTCCTCTGTGCGCCCTTGCTGCCCCTGATTGTGCTCGTTTTTCCTCTGTGCCCCCTTGCTGCCCTGACTGTGCTCGTTTTTCCTCTGTGCCCCCTTGCTGCCCTGACTGTGCTCGTTTTTCCTCTGTGCCCCCTTGCTGCCCTGACTGTGCTCGTTTTTCCTCTGTGCCTGTTTCCCGCCCCTGCGGCCCCGCCCCCTCACTGCCCATTCGCTGCCCATTACTGCTCCTCCCTCCCACCTCCCCATTTATGGCGGCCGCTGCGTGGTGAGGAGAGCGACCCCTGACCTTGACTGGTAGGTCGCTCCCCCACCACACAGCTCCGTCTGTGTGCCCTGCTGCTGCCAGCTGATTGTGCTCGTTTTCCTCTGTGTCCTCTTGCTGCCCCTGATTGTGCTTGTTTTTCCCCTGTGCCCCCTTGCTGCCCCTGATTGTGCTCGTTTTTCCCTGTGCCCCCTTGCTGCCCCGGATTGTGCTCGTTTTTCACCTGTGCCCCCTTCCTGCCCCTAATTGTGCTCGTTTTTCCTCTGTGCCCCCTTGCTGCCCCTGATTGTGCTCGTTTTTCCTCTGTGCCCCCTTGCTGCCCCTGATTGTGCTCGTTTTTCCTCTGTGCCCCCTTGCTGCCCTGACTGTGCTCGTTTTTCCTTTGTGCCCCCTTGCTGCCCTGACTGTGCTCGTTTTTCCTCTGTGCCCCCTTGCTGCCCTGACTGTGCTAGTTTTTCCTTTGTGCCCCCTTGCTGCCCTGACTGTGCTCGTTTTTCCTCTGTGCCCCCTTGCTGCCCTGACTGTGCTCGTTTTCCTTTGGCCTGTTTCCCGCCGCTGCGCCTGCGGCCCCGCCCCTCACTGCCCATTCGCTGCCCATTCCCTGCTCCTCCCTCCCACCTCCCCATTTATGGCGGCCGCGCAGCGCGCGTGCGCAGCGGGCGCGCCTAAGGCAAGCCCGTCTGCGCCCGTCCGCGCCTGGACCGCGCCCAGCGCCAGAACCCCTGGTCCGTGCATCCCCGCGCCCGCCACATCAACAGACGCCGATACGATGCCAGCACCCTCCACGCACTCAACCCCGGAAAAGATCACGCCTGTTACCGGGCCACCCGAAGCGCACCCAAGGGCCCTTCACCTGCCGGAACTGCAGCTTCGCCAGCACCCGCCCCGCCAAACCACCGCCCAGGAAAGAACCCAACTACCTCAGATGCATCCTCCTCAACACCCGCTCCGCCCGCAAACACGCCATCGAACTCTGGGACCTTCTCGACTCAACCTCCCCAGACGTCGCCTTCCTGACGGAGACCTGGCTGAACCCCGCTTCAGCCCCCGACATCGCCATTGCCATCCCGGACGGCTACAAGATCACCCGCAGGGACCGCACCAACGGAGTCGGAGGAGGCATCGCCATCGTCCACAGGAACACCCTCAGAGTCTCAACCAACACCGACGACACCCTCAGCACTGCCGAACACATGCACTTCCAGATCCACACCGATCCCAACACCACCCTCAGAGGAACCCTCATCTACAGACCCCCGGACCCCGACCACAGTTCAGCGATTCCATCGCTGACTTCGTCAGCACACACGCCATCGCCTCCACGGACTACATCCTCCTCGGGGACCTGAACTTCCACCTCGAGAACAACAAGGACACCAACTCCACCACCCTGATCGACAACCTCGCCACCCTCGGACTCAGACAGCTCGTGACAACACCCACCCACGCCGCTGGCCACACGCTAGACTCCATCTTTTCCGCAAGCCCACACGTCTCCTTCAACCACACCTCCGAACCCCACTGGACCGACCACCACTGCATCCACTTCACCTACAGGAAGCCCACCACGCACCACCGCACCCAACAAATGCCTCGCCGCTGCTGGAGCAGAGTCACCGAAGACCAGCTAACCACCACCCTCGCCCTGAGCCCACCCGCCGAACCCTCCGACCCCGACACCGCCGCCCGCAACCTCAGACAGTGGATCGACGACTGCGCCAACACCCTCGCCCCGCTCAAGAATCCGCCCAACAGCCACACCAGCAAGAAAGCCACCTGGTTCACCGAAGACCTCCAGGCCTCCAAACGAACATGCCGAAAACTGGAGAAGATCTGGCTCCACGAACGGACAGCGGACAGCTACGCCGCCCACAAGAGCGCCACCCGCAGTCACCATCACCTCATCAGATCCGCCAAAAGGGCCTCACTCAAAGACCGCCTAGACAACAACGCACACAACAGCAAAGAGCTCTTCAACATCGTGAAGGAACTCTCCAACCCCAGCTCCAACACCAACGACATCCCGCCGTCGCGAGACCTGTGCGACTCACTGGCCACCTTCTTCCACCGCAAAATCGCCGACATCCATGACAGCTTCAACACCACGACCGCCCCGGCAACCACCGAGACCACTGCCCCCACGACCACCAACCGCCTGCTCTCCTGGACCAACATCAACGACGAGGACACCAGCGAGATCATGAACACCATCCACTCCGGCTCACCGCTAGACCCGTGCCCTCACCACGTCTTCAACAAAGCCAGTACAGCCATCGCGCCCCATCTCCGGAAAATAATCAACATCTCCTTCGAGACAGCAACCTTCCCGGAAAGCTGGAAGCACGCCGAGATCACCGCCTTACTCAAGAAACCCAAGGCAGACCCAAAGGACCTCAAGAACTTCCGACCCATCTCTCTGCTCCCGTTCCCCGCGAAGGTCACCGAGAAAATCGTCAACAAACAACTGACCCGCTACCTCGAGGAGAACAACATCCTGGACCCTTCCCAGTCCGGCTTCCGCAGCAACCACAGCACCGAAACCGCCCTCATCGCCGCCACCGATGACATCAGGACCCTGCTAGACAACGGAGAAACAGCAGCCCTCATCCTCCTGGACCTATCAGCCGCCTTCGACACGGTCTGCCACCACACACTACGAACACGCCTTCACAACGCCGGGATCCAAGAGAAGGCCCTGGACTGGACCACATCCTTCCTTTCCGGCAGAACTCAAAGCGTCCGCCTCGTCCCCTTCCGATCCAAGTCCACCAAGATCATCTGCGGCGTACCCCAAGGCTCCTCCCTCAGCCTGACGCTGTTCAACATCTACATGGCACCCCTCGCCCACGTCGCCCGACAGCACAACCTCAACATCATCTACTACGCCGACGACACCCAGCTGATCCTCTCCCTCACCAAAGACCCTCACACCGCCAAAGCCCACCTCCACGAAGGAATGAAGGCCATCGCCGAATGGATGAGGACCAGCCGCCTGAAGCTGAACTCGGACAAGACGGAGGTCCTCATCCTTGGCTCCAACCCTTCAGCCTGGGACGACTCCTGGTGGCCGACATCACTGGGAACAGCCCCGACACCCACCGACCACGCACGCAACCTAGGGGTCATCCTCGACCCCACCCTCTCCATGACTAAGCAGGTCAACGCCGTTTCCTCATCCTGCTTCAACACCCTCCGAATGCTCCGCAGGATCTTCAAGTGGATCCCCACCGAAACAAGAAAAACAGTCACCCAGGCCCTCGTCACCAGCAGGCTGGACTACGGAAACGCCCTCTACGCAGGAACGACGGCTAAGCTCCTGAGACGGCTGCAACGCATCCAGAACGCCTCTGCACGTCTTATCCTCGACATCCCCCGCCGCAGCCACATCACACCCCACCTGAGAGACCTGCACTGGCTCCCTGTCAACAAGAGGATAACCTTCAAGCTCCTCACCCATGCACACAAAGCACTCCACAACTCCGGAACAGCCTACCTCAACAGACGACTCAGCTTCTACACCCCCACCCGCCAGCTCCGCTGCACCAGCCTCGCCCTCGCCACAGTCCCCCGCATCCGGAAAATGACCGCCGGCGGCAGATCCTTCTCCCACCTCGCCGCCAAGACCTGGAACACCCTCCCCACCAACCTTCGGCAGACCCAAGACCTACTGGCCTTCAGAAGACTCCTCAAGACCTGGCTCTTCGATCAGTAGCAGCACCCCCCCCTCTTCCCCCAGCGCCTTGAGACCCTCACGGGTATGTAGTGCGCTTTAAAAGTGACCTGATTGATTGATTGATTGAATGGAGTGCTAGACTTACTACAAAAGTGTAAGTGACTGCAAGTGTAAGTCACCACAAAAGTGTAGTTTGTGATTAATGAAATGTAGAAAACTTATTCAAAAGTGTAACTTATTCAAAAGTGTAAACTTACTCAAAAGAGCAGTTTGGGAATCAGGCCCTAAGGCTGACCCAGCATGAAATCACTGTTGGTGACCTTTCAAGTACCACACTATTGGCTGTTAGAAAAAGGGGTTCTGTTCCTTGCAGGAATAGTAAAGGGTTTCATTACGCCAGGTAAAGTAGATATGTGACTGCTGTAATGCTCTTCATGCACTTAAAAGAGGCATGGCCTGATTCGCAAACTGCACTTTGTGTAAGTTTTGTAGTACTACAGTAGTACTACAAAACTTACTACAGAGTGCTATTCACAAACAGCACTCTTATCGTAACTTACACTTTTGAGTAAGTTTACTTCCTTTCAGTGTTCACAAACTGCTCTTTTGTAGTAACTTACACTTTTGTAACTTACACTTTTGTAGTAAGTCCCTCCTTCCATTATTCTCTATTGGAGGGTGTTTCTGTACCAGTGGTTGGCCATGTGTAGCGCTGGACTTACTGGGTAGTTCCTTAAGGTTGCTGCTTTATGGGTACATTGGCCTGGATTATATATTTCACTGTGGTGGTCCCAAATTCAAGGGTGTCTGTATCTGAAAATGGCAGGGAGGCGTGATCCTGTAATTGTGCATTTTCACTGATAATGTAATACTGGCACTTACTTTCCCTCTTGTGTCTTTGATAAAGGAACAAAGTCACAAGTGGGACAAATTCCCTCAGGTTACTTCTTCACTCATTCCGGATGATCTCCTTAAACCTTCTACTAAGGTGCTATGGCTCTCCTACAGTTGCACATTTTCATCCTTAAGATTGACCACATAGTCCCTTTACTAAGATGTCAGTCCTCAGTGGACCCTGTGCCCTATTTACTCTGGTTGGCTGTGACTAAGCACTGCTGTTGATTGCTTCTATTCCACTCTTATTTAGCCCCTAAATATCATTACCATGGCACAGTTTCGCCTGTGCATGTCTTTGGGTTACTTCTCATTGCTCTTGAGTGGATCCAGACCATTTACGATGGCTGGCTCTATTCTGCATTTCAAGGGCATAGCTACTTATAGTGCAGTCGATGCAGTAAAGCCAGATCCTTTGGGGGTGAAGGGCCCACTACATTCTATTTATTTTTTTGCAACCAAACAAGTGGATGGTGGCCTCTCTTTACTTGCTTGCCTTAGGGCCCATAACACCCTCCCTACGCCATTACAGTGCTTATACCTGCGGGTTCCTCGCAGTTTGCTCTGCGAAAAATATCATGCATCTGCCCAGACTGCCGGTATCCAGTGCCAGCCCCGGGCTGCTGACATGTTGCTTATGGGTGGATTCCTTAGAGACCCACTCAATCAGGCACAGTGACCAACTAATGTCATTTGCATGCATTCTATCGCTCCTCCTTTCATCACAGGGCTAGTCGCAGCGACCTAAGACAGGGTATGTGCATTGCCCTGGTTACTAGTGCATGACACCGAAATGCATTCCACATAGGTCACATTACAGCTAGATACTTTCACAACCAAGCAATCCTCTACAATGTAGTGTGCTACCCGTCTGTTAATGCACTTGAGCATCTCGTTAGGGGCATGATGCACTATATAAATACAATTACATGAAAACACAATAAAGCAATTTGTACACGATCATACAATATGGCCAGGCTGTGGTATTAGGACTAGAACTCACATCTTGTGGTCTCCAACCAAAACTTAACCAGAAGAATACATTGTATTTTATTGTATGGCAACATTTACATAGTGTTTACTGCCCCTATGTGGGGCGCTGAAGCTCGTGCCTACTTAGGGGCATATTCTCATAATCATCGCCAAAATAGGTTAACGCAATTTTTCATACTGCCGTATATCGTGGGAAAATAACGCTGTGTTAACGTCGTATTCCCAACACGGCGGTAACATGCGATAGTTTCCCGATAACGCGTCAAATGTATGCGATAAAATTACCGGGCGGCGATAAAAATCTAAAGCCGAACGTGAAAAAAGTGGCGATGGGCCCAACCGCGATAAAAAAATCAGTGATAAGCTGCGCCAGGCCTGCAATTCACACACGTCAATGAGCAGTGCATTTCCATAGGTGCCATCCTGGAAGCGCTGGTGATGATGGACTGTCGGAAGAGGTAGGAATCATGCACACTGCCTGGGTAGTTGGCGACGATGTTGGTGAAGAGTCCCCAGTGGTCCACTATTGCCTGCACATTGATGGAATGCGTGTGCTTTCTGTTGCAGTAATTGTGTGCAGTGTCGGCAGGGGGCACAAGTAGGACGTGTGCAGTCAATTGCCCCCAACACGTGCGGGAAGCCAGCTAAGGCGTAGAAGCCTTGCTTGGTCTCCAGCTGTTCCTGCGCAGTGTGGGGGAAGTGAAGGTGCTGGGGTACCAAGCTGATGATGGCATCCAAGACAGGTGTGAGGGACTTTGATAGGGCTGGCTGTGAGACTCCTCCGACTCTGGCAGTTGTTGGTTGGAAGGTACCAGAGGCCAACAGGTGCAGCACAGCCAGCAGCTTTGTCTGCGGAGGGATGTTGGTTGTCCGCTGTGTTGGTACCGTCAGCATGTGGGCAATGTGGGTCAGGATGCGGAGGATGGTAGTCCTTTTGAGCCTGTAGTGGGCAATGGCATCCTCTGGCGTTGAGTGTCTGAGGCTGGTGCATTTTAGGAACGTCCGCTGTCTTCTTCTGCGTTGCCTAGGTGGTAGTCCGGGGGGGGAGGGTTGTCCAGGGGGGGGGTCCTGGGGGTGGTGGCGGTGGGTGTTGTGGCCCTCTTGGGTCTCCAAGCTGCATGATCATTGGCTCCATGGCATCTGTTGGTCTTGAGATGTGGCTCTGGGCTGGGCTCCCTTTCTACTGCAGGTTGTCGTCCTGCATGACACCAGTCATAGGCAGGTGTTAAATCCCTGCTGCTAACGCGCCTTATCGCCTGTTTTTGGATCGCATCGCCGATCTGGCTGATCGTTGAGAATATCGCGAAGTGGTGTTTTTGTGAGTTTTTGCACGGGAACGCCTACTCTGCATATCATTAGTGTTAGTTGTCGCTCTCATCTGTGGCAATGTTTTTTGCGGCAGCTATTGCTGGAAAACTGGCGATGTCGGCAGTTTGCACCAGCTTGAGAATAGGGAGATAAATCTATCACCACTTTTGCGGCGCTAAAGTGCCGATAAATCAGCGATGAGTCCTTGAGAATATGCCCCATAGTGCGGCATGCTACGCCATGTACGGTGTGTGGCTGAAAGGGTGTTGTTTTTATTTTTGAACACACCGATTCCTGTCCTTCTTCGAGGGACTCCTAGTGCTTTATGGACAGGACTGTTTTTGTACATAAAGGCATACCTTCCTGCACAAAAACAATCCTGAAAGGCAGTTTTTTTCTATATGTGATGCAGAGTGCATAACACATGGAAAGATGAAGCAACGAGGAGAAATTAACATATTTCTCCTCGTTATGCCATGATCGGGGTGGCATACCATTTTGGCACAATCACAAGTTTGCTGATTTCAGTAAATCTGTGATTGAGTCAAATTCAATGGGTGGATGCACAGGAACGCCCCTGGTCCACACATGGAACGCTACCACTATGAAATATAACACAACGCAGCGCAAGTCTGTGTGTTGCGTTACATTTCTTTACAAAGTCATGCAATGAGATGAAAATTGCGCCTTGCATGGCTTTGTAGGTCTTACTTAATTAAGACTTTGTGTTGGTTTGTGTCACCTAGCGTGATGTAAGAAGAATGCAAATGCTTAGTCAATGTGGGCCATAGTCTTTATAATGACACCTAGGGGCAGATTTACAAGCCCCTTGCGCCACTTTTGCGCCGCCGTTGCGTCACTTTTGTGACGTAGCGGCGACGTAAACCATGCGCCACATTGCGCATTATTTACAACGTGACGCATCTAGGGAGATGCGTCACGTTGTAAAGCCCTGCGCCACATGGAACCTGCGTCAGGTTTCATGTGGGCGTTCCTCCGCAGGGTGGGCGTTCCGTCGAAGGAATGCCTCGTAAAGTGACGCAGTGAAATCTACAAGATTTCACTGAGTCACTTTTCCGACGCCGCTGCGACGAATCCTTACGCCTGCTTCAAGCAGGCGTAAGAGTGGCGCACCACGTTAGGTATGGGCGGCCCACGAGCATTGCTGGAGTTGCGTCGCGCTTGCGACACGACTCCAGCAATGCGCCGCCCTTGCGCCACAGGATGCGACACGCATCGGCCTTTCCTTGCGCCACGGTGCGCCGCATTGTAAATGCGGCGCTTCCGTGGTGGCGCAAGGAGAGAATTGCGTGTCGCAACTATTCTGGCGCATCCCTGCTGATTTGCAGGGATGCGCCAGAAGTTGTAAATCTGCCCCCTAGTAGGCCTTTTTAGGAGAGCGTCAAGAGAGTGACCATCTTGCACTCTCCTGTCCTGCCTCAGTGGGTATCCACAAACCCTTGCAATATCTTTCACACACACGCACTCGAAAGTTAAGCCTGAACAAACCAGCCCTAAGTGGTGCACTAAAAGTAAAAACAAACGCACCCACATTTTACAGGGGGGTGCATAAATATTGCTCATTTTATAACTCTCGACTACATTGCCTGGCACCGATTTTATCACCATGATAAAAATAAAAGGTTGAGTGGACCATGCTTGGATCTGAACAGGGGAGGACAAAGTTGTGAAACACTGCCTATACTGCCATCGTCCGATCATCGAGTATTTTTTTTAAAAAGGAACTTCGTGAACAACGTTCTCTATGGGAATTAATTTTTGAGTAGCTGAAAAATTCGAAAAGCAGTTCATTTTACATGAATTTATTAGTTCACGGTCATCTTTGATGTTAGTCCATGTATTGGATTAAACCATTCGTTTCCTCACACTGCGGGGTTGTTTTGCATCGCCCCACGGATTGAATTCCGGCCTCACGTGAAGCAGTATTTATGCGTTCCATATGCAAGCCGTCCCCAGTCGAAATGAGGCCCCGCTTCCTGTTTAGGCAGAAGGTTAAGACCTGGCACCGCCCCTGGGGGCCACAGACTCCGATTGTACGTTTCACCCGCACCGGGCTCCGTGGTTCCTCTAAAGTGCTCCAATATTTACCCTTGTGCCAGACTTACAAGCGGCCCCTGCCATTAGCAGCACATAAAATGCCAGGGCGAGTTAAGTTATTGAAACGATGGGGAATATTAATAGCCTGGCCAGGAAGATATGGGAACGGGCTCGAACTGCATCCCCGCGCGAGGCAGGCCATAAATCTTGCCGTGGAACCCTGGCCTAAGTAGCGAGGGATGGCTTCCAGATGTTTGCTAAGCGCTGCCGGTCCCCAGGGCGCTGCCAATCTTGTACCTGGGGCAGGAAGTTTTGCATTTCATTTGTGTGTACACAAGCCACATGCTCACTGAGATGAATGGCTTTCACCTCCAGTGTGGATCTCTCCCCCTGCCTTCCTCACCCTTGTGCTGCTCCTCACTGTTTGCCTGCTTTGTTGGACCAACACACATGAATGTGCTCGTGTTGGATTTTCATAATTTTTACTGGAGAGTTTTAAAATGATACTTAGAGGACCTCCACGAGAGTTATAGGCCGGACCAGCAGGTCATTAATGAAGGAGACGGCGGTCAATGACCGGCATTGTTCGAGGTAGAAAGGCTATGATGTTATTAAAATATTCGAATTACAGAAGGTATAATTTTAGCAATTAAACATGGATAAACAAAAAGGGAACATACTGGGATGTCAGAGACAGCAAGTCTCACTCGTTGCGAGTGAGACTTCCCCATTTGTAGGTCACATTGAGATCTCACTCATGGAAGGATAAATGTCACACATGGTAGACCCTGAACTCTAAGGGGCAAATTCACAAGGACTTATCGCCGAGTTATCGGCACTTTAGCGCATCAAAAGTGGAGATAGATTTATCGCCCCATTCACAAGCGGGTGCAAACTGCAGACATCGCCAGTATTCCCGCGATAACAGTCGCAAAATCTATCTCCACGGGGGACACCACCAACTAACCCTAATGAGATGCAGAGTAGGCGTTCCTGTGCAAAAACACACGAAAACACCACTTCGCCACATTCACAACGAACTGCCAGATCCGCGATGCGAGTCAAAACCACGCGATAAGCCGCGGTAGCAGCAGGTATTTAACACCTGCCTATTGCTGGTGTTAAGCAGGACGACTACTTGCAGCAGGTAACGGAGCCCCGCCCACAGCCACACCCGAAGAACAACCGACGCCATGGAGCTACTCATCATGCAGCTTGGAGCCCCAACAGGGCCACAACACCCACCGCCACCACCCCCAGGACCGCCACCACCCCCAGGACCCGGACCGGCACCCCCCCCCGGACTACCACAGAGGCAGCGCAAAGTGAGACAACGGACCTACCGAAAACGCACTAGTCTCACAGACCTAACGCCCGAGGAAGTCATTGCCCACTACAGGCTCAAAAGGACAACCATCCTCCGCATCATGACCCACATCGGCCACAGGCTGACGGTCCCAACACAGCGGACAACTAACATCCCTCCGCAGACAAAGCTGCTGGCTGTGCTGCACATGTTGGCCTCTGGTACCTTCCAACCAACAGAGTCGGAGGAGTCTCACAGCCAGCCCTAACAAAGTCCATCACACCTGTCCTGGATGCCATCATCAGCTTCATACCCCAGTACCTTCACTTCCCCCACACTGCGCAGGAACAGCTGGAGACCAAGCAAGGCTTCTACGCCATAGCTGGATTCCCTCACGTGTTGGGGGCTATTGACTGCACACATGTCCTACTTGTGCCCCCTGCGGACACTGCACACATCTACCGCAACAGAAAGCACACGCATTCCATCAATGTGCATGCAATAGTGGACCACCGGGGAATGTTCACCAATGTCGTCGGAAACTACCCAGGCAGTGTGCACGATTCCTACATCTTCCGACATTCCATCATCAACCAGCGCTTCCAGGATGGCACATATGGAAATGCACTGCTCGTTGGTAAGTACCAAATCAATACAGCACACACCTCAAATCCACCATCACACAACGCACAACTGTGGGAATGCACATGTGACAAAACCACATACAACATGTCAATCAACATGCCCACCTACCAGACACGACAACACAACTCCATTGGGATCCTGGGCTTCCCATGTACACATGCCAGCTACATCATGGCACCACAGCCACACAACAGCTGAATGTGTGGAGAGGCGGAAAGCAGGCATGTGCGAAGGAGGCAAGTGACCCATGAATGGGAATGTACACAACGACAAGTGTGGCGTGATTGTGCCGGACAGACTTGGGTATGCAAACCACAGATATGTCCATGCAGACATTAACTGCTGGTGTCTGGAGAGTAGTGGACAGTGGACGCAACCATGTCACCTCAGGCTGTGGGGTAGATCGCGGAAATGTCGCTCGCTGCGTCCCCTTCTGTGTGCGTGAGCGTAGTGGGTTGGCCCGGCGTACGCCAGGCCTGCGCATGGGTGTGGATAAAAACACTGTGGCGCTGAGTGTGGTGCTCTCCCGGAATGGCCAACGTGACTGCCAGGGCGGCGCCTCTCAGCCTGCCACGAGGCAGACGCCGTGAGCAGCGGGGCCTGCGACCCTGTGCACCTGCTGCACCCCAGGCCGCTGATCCCCAGACCCGGCTTGCCCGCCCCAGCGCACCCAGGCCGCACTGCTCACCTGCCGACACCGGCGTGTGTCAAAGAGGGCCCACCACGTGCCGGTGCAAGCTCCAAGCCCCATGCCCGCGACCTTGGCAGCCTCCTCAGACCATCGCTGTCCTCCGTGACACAGGCCCCCAGAAGTCCTTATTCGTTGACATACTCCATCGCTGCAGCCGGCCTACACATTGCAGTCCAGTAGGTCCCACATCTAGAACTGAGTCTTGATTAATCAATGACAGAGTTCATGCCAGTGAACGCAGGGAGAGGAGTGAGAGGAAGATGCGGTTCAGTCCCGTGGAAAAACGGATCTCCGTTACGGAGGAGGTCGACCACTAGCAAGGACTGACCTGGTGCCACTAACCCTGTGCGCCGTGAGTCACCGTCAGCTTCCGGCAGAACATTGTTGGTGTCTGAGCCTGTGGCCTGGGGGTTGTCATCAGCAACTGGCAGGTACGGACTTTGGCATGAGTCTGTGGCATTCATATCCGCCATGTTGCCAGACACAGCTGGTATGTGCCCTCTGCATCATGCCCTGGGGGTACACCTTCCACTCTCCCCCGAGCCACTCCGCGACAACCACCTTTGATACCTACGAGACCCTGCTCTGCTCTCATGACCCTACCCCAGTGCCCCGCAAGTCAGCGTCCCGTGGCGGTAGGCCCGTGTCGGCCGTTGTGCATCTGGGGCCACTAACTCTGTGCAACTCAAGTCATGGGCCCTTGCTGGTCGAAC
This sequence comes from Calotriton arnoldi, assembly GCA_963921515.1. Lineage (NCBI taxonomy): Eukaryota > Metazoa > Chordata > Amphibia > Caudata > Salamandridae > Calotriton > Calotriton arnoldi. The sequence continues at coordinate 1,725,690 of CAWUFW010001366.1, read as the reverse complement.
ATTGCATTTCTGAGTGCCTGATGGCTGTTGTAGTTGTTGCCAGCACCAACCACTCCCTGAGGGCTGGCTTACACTCACCCCACACACAGCCAGCACAGGCGTCACTGGACTAGTGGGCCTGCCAACACATCATGCTGAACCAAGTATTGACTCTTTTCTCACTGCACTGTCACAGGTGATCAAGGATATGCACTCTGCCCTTGGATGATGACACCCCTCCGAGACCCGAACACACCCGCCCAGAGGCAGTACAATGCGGCCCACATACGCACCAGGGGCATTGTGGAACGCACATTTGGCGTGTTGAAGTCATGTTTCAGGTGCCTGGACATCACAGGTGGAAGGCTCCTGTACAGGCCAGACATCGTGTGCAAGATGATCGTTGCATGTTGTGTGTTGCACAACATCTGTGTACGCACAAATGCCCCATGGATCCAAGTGCCAGAAGCACCGGACGATGATGAGGACGATGGGGCAGGTGGCCCACATCCCACTGCAGCTGTGGCAGGAATAGCCCGTAGGAACACCCTCATTGCCAATTTCTTCACATGAGCACGTCATATTGTGACCGTCCCTGGCAATGATGGGACAGTACAAAATGTCCACAGGCACAGCATGTGTGAATAAAAAATAATTGCAGGTTACAGGTTGTACTCGTACATTGTCATGTCACAGTTTCCTGCTATGCCAGATGTGATTGGCCATGTTGTGCACATATGCGGCACCAGTTGTGTCCTGTGTTCTGTTGTGGAGGTGTTGCTGTTTGTACCACGATGTTGTCAATGTCGAGGTGCCCTTATTCTTATGTGCGTATGCTGCACGGTGGGTGAGTCGCTCCTGCAGCTCTTATTTGGCTGCCACTTATCCCTTTCATGAGGTGTGCCTTTCAGTTCTGTGCTTCTACAGTGCTGAGATGTTGCAGACTTGGGTAACTTGTGCTCTTTGTCGAGTTGTGACTCTTGGGCATGGTTTGTCCGCAGATGTGTTGTTGACGTCAGGGGTTTTTTGTGCAGGTGGATGTGTCCGAGTGTGACCTGCTCCTTTCCGGTTGTGGTCCACACTCAGCCACCTCAGTGTCGTGGCATGCACATTGTCATGATGATTGGACTGCAGCCATGCTACTCGTCATGTGGTGTCTCTTGCATTGTCAGTGTGGCTGACGTATATGCATGTTTGCTGTGTTTCGCACGTGTGCATGTGTTGGTTGTGTGATTGGTGATGTGTTGGGTGGGGGCCCCTTTGGGCACATGGTGGACGTGGGACTACTTGGTGTTTGTGTGTGTGCTGAAGTGTTCCAGTGGGATCAGGGACATGATCCAGAGTCATTGTGGGTGTGCAGTGTGCTCTACTTAATTGTGCATGTGTGCCGTTGTGCCCATCTCCCCCCGTCCCCCACTCCCTGGTCGGTACGCACCCTGTTGATATAGTGTCGGGTCATGTTGAGCAGTGTCCGGATCCCCAACTCCTGTCACCGTCTCCTGACTGATGACTGTGGCCACCATTTTCTCCATGTCATTCAGCTCCTGGTGTTCTGCTGGCCCCCCTCCTCCAAAGTGCGTTGCTGCTTTCATGTTGGCAGCAAGTTTCTGCTTGGTTTTGCCATTCACATCAATTCAGCGCCTCTTGTCCTCTTCCATTGTCCTCCTCGGCGCTGCGACGGCATTCACATGGTCCAAGATGGTGTGCCATCTTTGCCTCTTTGTTGCCAATGACACGTTGGAGGTGACGTACAGTTGGTGGTGGTGTTCTATCTCATCCGTGACGACAATCGGGTTTTCCAGCAGACTGTACCCCGTCTTCCTCTTCTCATTGCCCTTCCACGACCCCTGGATTCCTGGCTGTTCCTCCGTGGGGCTTGTGGGGTTCATGTTGTCCTCTGCAGTCGGTCAGGGTGCATCCGTGGTACTCCGCAGTTCATTTCCTTTTTAGTGGCATTTTCCATTTGCTGTTCTTGTGCTTTTTCCCGCATTACGCGTGGGTATTGCTGGCCTCTCGCTGGTTATCACTGTTTTCTTATCGCGTTTGGGCCCATGGCAAGTTTTTACGCGTTGGGGTTTGTGTTTTTATCTCCGTCGCGGTGGTTGTATCGCGGACATTGGCTGTGTTTTCGGGGGACTATCGCATGGTACCACCGTGTTGTGAATTCCACGTTAACACGGGGTTATTTTCCCGCGATAGACTGCGATGTGTAAAGTTGCGTTAACCTTTTTTGGCGATGTTTAGCGCACGTTCTTGTGAATATGCCCCTAAATGTGGCCGTTTAATGCTGTGCTCTGTGTAGGGTAGATTTTGGGAGCTGTAGAAACTTCAGGAAGTCATCTGTAGGAGGCAAAGGCGCCTCCTACAGATCTACAAGTGTTGGGGGAGGCCACATTTGGCCACCTCAGAGTGTTGTTCTGTACATTTGTAAGCCAGGTGGCTTGCAGTGAGGTATTGGTGTTATTTATACATGAGGCTAAACTAGACCAAAAAATCATTTTCTCTGTCGTAAAGTCTTTTACCAACCCTAAAGCTTTACAAAAAGAACTACCCCCGTCACAGAGGCTATGTGATCAAATATCATGCTTCTTTGAAGAAAAGATCAGGAACATTCAAAAAGACTTCATTATGGATCCTGTCTCTCCTACACATGCCACCTTAGAGCACGACCATGATACTACTAAACACTCTATCTGCTCATTCAAACCAGTATCACTTGTTCAAACTCGTGAAGCAATCGTATCATGCAAATCAGGATCTCCCTTAGATGCCTGTCCCCCCACAATTCTTCACCAGATTGTTGACACAGTCAACCCAATTATAAACCAGATTGTCAACTCCTCTTTAAGCTCAGGGACAGTGCCAGAGGATTGGAAGTTAGCAATAGTGAAACCCCTGAAAAAGAAGCCAAACATTGACCCATCGGTCCTCTCTAACCTGCGCCCCATATCACTGCTTCCCCTATTAGGAAAAATTACAGAAAAATTTGTCCATAAAGAGCTAACTAAATTCATCGAGGCCGCAAACATTCTCCACCCTCAACAATCCGGTTTCCGCCCTAAGCACTCCACCGAGTCCGCACTCCTGGAAATTACGGATACTCTCAAAATGATAGCTGACAGAGGTAGGAAGGCTGTGCTGATCCTACTCGACCTAACAGCCGCATTTGATACCATATCACACAGCATTCTCCTATCTAGGCTTAATTCCTGCGGTATCTCGAACATCGCCTTGGAAAGGTTAAAATCCTTCCTTTCCATGCGCAGACAAGCTGTGTCCCTTGGAACCTTCCTATCTGAGGAACGCACCATCGCAACAGGAGTACCCCAGGGCTCCTCGCTAAGTCCATTGTTATTTAACATTTACATGACGCCACTTATCTCACTTATAACATCATCCGGGATCGAAGTTACTTCTTACGCAGACGATACCCAAATGATCCTATCCCTAGATCAAAATTCCAAAGAAGCCGAACGTAACTTCAAAAGATGTTACCAAGGTCCTCCAGTGGATGAAGGATAACCACCTCAGGTGCAACACCGATAAAGCGGAAATCCTACCAATAGGGAAAGAGGTCTCTTTTTCGCCAGACGAGTGGTGGCCAGAAGGTATGTCACCTCCACCTGATACGGTAACGGTGGCAAGAAGAAACCTGGGAGTGCAGTTTGACTCCGCCCTCAGCTTCAAACCACACGCACTAACAGTAGCTGGGACCTGCTTCAGCCTTATAAAATCTTTGAATTTTTTTTTTGATCTACTTCCACTCGCAGCAAGGAAATCAGTAGCAGTCGCCCTGATCCTGGCACGACTCGACTACTGCAACAGTGTCCTGGCAGGAGCCGACAAACAAACATTAAAAAGACTCCAAGTAGTCCAACATGCAGCGGCGCGGCTGGTCTTGAAACTACCACGAGGGTCCTCCGCATCGGCAGCCCTAAAAACTCTTCATTGGCTCCCGCTACATAAGAGAATACTCTTCAAGATTCTACTTATCACCTTCAGAGCCTCACTCAAACTAGGACCAAAATACCTCGTTTCAAGAGTCACCCCTTATAGTACAACCAGATCTCTCAGGTCATCGTAAGCCAACCTACTCAAACCTCCTAGTTTTAGATGCAAATCCAGGGGAGGAAAAACAGTGGCTGTATTAGGTACCAGAGCTTGGAACCTATTGCCAATACATCTGAGAATGCATAAATCTGAAGCACAATATATGAAGCGATACAAAAGGGGATGATGGACGGAACGTTTGAGCCAATCAAACACTCACCCCCAGTCAACTGATCTGGGTTTAATCCATCATCATTCTTTAGCTCACTCCACCACCCCAGTTCAGACATGGCCATATGCAAACCAGTCTGACCCTGTGCCTCATGGGAACAGTCCAGCCCGAACTGCCAAGCCATGTCTTCCCTGGACCGGAAACAAGCATCCTAGGACCGGTTTCTGGCATTACAGCCGTCATCAGCCAGGCTTGCTTGAATCCAGTGGCAAAGTGAGCAAGGGACCCACGTCTGGGCATACCCCCGCCAACTTAGGGCGACCAAGCGATACAAAAGGGGATGATGGACGGAACGTTTGAGCCAATCAAACACTCACCCCCAGTCAACTGATCTGGGTTTAATCCATCATCATTCTTTAGCTCACTCCACCACCCCAGTTCAGACATGGCCATATGCAAATCAGTCTGACCCTGTGCCTCATGGGAACAGTCCAGCCCGAACTGTCAAGCCATGTCTTCCCTGGACCGGAAACAAGCATCCTAGGACCGGTTTCTGGCATTACAGCCGTCATCAGCCAGGCTTGCTTGAATCCAGTGGCAAAGTGAGCAAGGGACCCACGTCTGGGCATACCCCCGCCAAACCGGTCCTAGGATGCTTGTTTCCGGTCCAGGGAAGACATGGCTTGGCAGTTCGGGCTGGACTGTTCCCATGAGGCACAGGGTCAGACTGATTTGCATATGGCCATGTCTGAACTGGGGTGGTGGAGTGAGCTAAAGAATGATGATGGATTAAACCCAGATCAGTTGACTGGGGGTGAGTGTTTGATTGGCTCAAACGTTCCGTCCATCATCCCCTTTTGTATCGCTTTGTTCGCCCTAAGTTGGCGGGGTATGCCCAGACGTGGGTCCCTTGCTCACTTTGCCACTGGATTCAAGCAAGCCTGGCTGATGACGGCTGGAATGCCAGAAACCGGTCCTAGGATGCTTGTTTCCGGTCCAGGAAGACATGGCTTGGCAGTTCGGGCTGGACTGTTCCCATGAGGCACAGGGTCAGACTGATTTGCATATGGCCATGTCTGAACTGGGGTGGTGGAGTGAGCTAAAGAATGATGATGGATTAAACCCAGATCAGTTGACTGGGGGTGAGTGTTTGATTGGCTCAAACGTTCCGTCCATCATCCCCTTTTGTATCGCTTTGTTCGCCCTAAGTTGGCGGGGGTATGCCCAGACATGGGTCCCTTGCTCACTTTGCCACTGGATTCAAGCAAGCCTGGCTGATGACGGCTGGAATGCCAGAAACCGGTCCTAGGATGCTTGTTTCCGGTCCAGGGAAGACATGGCTTGGCAGTTCGGGCTGGACTGTTCCCATGAGGCACAGGGTCAGACTGATTTGCATATGGCCATGTCTGAACTGGGGTGGTGGAGTGAGCTAAAGAATGATGATGGATTAAACCCAGATCAGTTGACTGGGGGTGAGTGTTTGATTGGCTCAAACGTTCCGTCCATCATCCCCTTTGTATCGCTTTGTTCGCCCTAAGTTGGCGGGGGTATGCCCAGACGTGGGTCCCTTGCTCACTTTGCCACTGGATTCAAGCAAGCCTGGCTGATGACGGCTGGAATGCCAGAAACCGGTCCTAGGATGCTTGTTTCCAGTCCAGGGAAGACATGGCTTGGCAGTTCGGGCTGGACTGTTCCCATGAGGCACAGGGTCAGACTGATTTGCATATGGCCATGTCTGAACTGGGGTGGTGGAGTGAGCTAAAGAATGATGATGGATTAAACCCAGATCAGTTGACTGGGGGTGAGTGTTTGATTGGCTCAAACGTTCCGTCCATCATCCCCTTTTGTATCGCACAATATATGAAGGCACTAAAAACTTGGGGGCATATTAGCAAGACCGGCGATAAAATTATCGCCGTTTTAGCGGCAGGAAACTGCCGCTAAAACGGCGATAATGGGCTTGCTAATATGCGTTATAGAATTCAATAGAAGCCCAGGTTAGATGTCCTGCACATCTAACCTGGGCTTCTATTGGAATTCTATAACGCATATTAGCAAGCACATTATCGCCGTTTTAGCGGCAGTTTCCTGCCGCTAAAACGGCGATAATTTTTTCGCCGGTCTTGCTAATATGACCCTTGGATTTTCGGAGCTTCAGATGAACTCTGCCTCTCACTCATCTAAGAACCTCAAAGAAGCCGCTCACCTCCATAACAGCGCCAGGATGCTCCTTTCGGAGTGGCAGTTAGCGCTTTATAAATTACCACTTTTCATTTCATTAATTTTGATAGTTTCATCATTTCAGTAATGTAATTTCTCGTGTTTTCACCAGTTTGGAAGGTTGTACGATATCCCAACGTCTGAGGTCATCAAATATGCTGATTATTTCACACATCCTAAACATTTTCAAATGTTGAGAGTACTGGAACGTCAAAGTTAAAGGGCTAAACCCGCTTTATTTGCCACATTTTAATTACCACTGCCTATATGCACATAATTTAGGAGTTATTCAGAAAAGTAATTTCTACAAGCAGGGGATCAAGATGATGTTTTTATTTGCATTTCCATCCCCAAAACATCATTCAAAATTCGTAATTACATCAATTTCACTTAGTTGGATTTGTGTGCTTGTGCAATTGTGTGACCGTAAACACGATAGTTTTACTGGTGTAGTCTACGAAAAACATTTACATAACAGATCCTGTACATGTGCAAGCAAGAGTTGAGCCACTCACACAACAGCACAATATGTGTATGACCGGCTGCATGATCAGAAAGCAGACATTCATGTGTTGACAACATCACTTGGCAAAAGTTATCAATATTTTTACAATAAAAACTAGTGTTGTTAGTCGTATATACAAGCGGTCAGTTATGAAACTTGTGGTGTTATCCGTATATGCATGCAGTCAGTAATGTGCAAGTATACCAGTCTATGAATCTTTGTGTATGTGTGTCTGTGTGTATCTCTGGCAGTTCAACTCAAATTGACTATTCATCTTTTGCAAACACCTTTTAGTTGTGGCGTAAGCAAATTTGTTCTTTGCTAAAATTGGTGAATCTATTTGTGTGGGGGGAGGCTGTGTGTGTGTGGATGTTCCAATGTGCGTTTAAATGTTTGTGTGCAGGCATGTATAACACACACCTTTATTTTTGTGTGAATGTGCATTTTGGTGTTTGTGTGTATGAATGTATAACACACACATTTGTGTGTATGCGTGTGTGTATGTTTGGGAGCATTTGTCTATATATGGATAGAGGACCTCGATAAAAATGTCCATGTGGCTGTGGGAGCAAAAACGTGCCCCAAAATGTAGACACCCTAAAATTTACCTCATTTAGTACTGCCACAGATTGCTGGATTGTAGACGGTGTTAAACCTCAATTTCATAAGGCACCTCCCAAAGCATCAAGATCAATTAAATACAGTTCATTAACCCCTTCCCTGTGCATGACGGAACCACGCCGTCATGAGCCACGGGCGGCGTGTGCTCATGACGGCGTGGTTCCGTCATGCTGCGGCCGCTCCGCCCACGAGGTACTGATTCCCCGCCTGTGCGGGCAAATTAGTGAGTGGGCGGGGTCGTGACGGAACCACGCCGTCATGAGCTCAGCTCGCCCGTGACTCATGACGGCGTGGTTCCTTCACGAGCATGGCGGCGCCGCGCTCACCCCCCACCCCCCCAGCGCCGCGTCAGAATTACCGCCGCGGCCAAGGGGTTAAAATGATCAGATTGAATGAGCACAATCAATGGCTGAGTTCTAAATCAATTAAAAGTTAAAAGGTTTTAATAAAAAAAATCAAACTAAGCAATACAGAGTAAATGCCATGAAGGCTCCTAGACTCAGAGTTATACAGAGTATGTAAAAGTCAGAAAATATTTTAAGTCCCAGTGGGCAGCAAAATCAGGACATAATCGGGCAGGATCCCTATTAGAATAGGATAGTCTTCTGGCTCACCTCCTAAATCGAGGATTTTTGTACACAATTATTGCATAGAAAATTAGAAATTTTGCAAAATCATTGCGGTGTGAGCAAATGTATAATTTCTTCAGCAAATCTGAACAGACAAAAAATAAACATCATTACCTTAAAGCATAAGCACTATCCCATTTTTACTGAATAATTATTCAACACCCCGTATGCTGATGTCATGCGGAGATGTTCAAATAAATATGACACATTTGACAATACGACTTTCTTCGAATGAATAGATCCAGTGAGGAAACGGAAAATATAGCTACATGTAACAATATTACATCCAAACTGCAGAAGGTTCACCCTGAGCAGGACAACCAAATCAGTGGAAATAACCTATTATGAATTCAGCTTGACTGTGTGCTGCGGAGCCTGTGAGGAGAGGATGTGGGCAGGGGGGAAGCAAGAGTGAATGACAGAGATGCCTTCCATTTTGTTTAAAATGGTGTTTTACACAGAAATGTGGCCTAACTAAAACACAATAATAAACACACTTCTGAACATCATAAGAAACGTTTCAAATGCAATTATGTTAATTCAGTCTGTAGATATGAAATCATGTGTGAAAGTGCATATTGCACATTGTTAATGATGCACAAAATTATAAAGCACAACATTTTCTACAAATCTCCCCTCTAAATATTTTATAATCACTAAAACAATTAATAAAAGTTAATTAGTCAGGAATGTATTCAAACTGCATCATTTTCTGCTTCTTTCTGAAATTCTTCTTTATCATCTTTAGCTAGTTGTAAACACGACCCTTGGCATTCTCCATCCCATATTCTTTGTTCCTTTTTCTTTTTAATGATCCCCTCTCATTTTTATACCCACAATTTTTAATTAGACACCGAGAAAAGTTTAGCAAGAGAAACAAAACAATTGCACAAATCATTATAATTATTACAGGGGTTAGTATTAAATGTAAAGTTCCTCCACCCAAGTTATCAATCCATTTACCAACCTTGCTAAAAATCCTTCCTTTTCTCACTAACTCAGGAACCTACAGACTTTCACACACTATGGGGCAGATTTACAAGCCCCTTGCGCCACTTTTGCGTCACTTTTAACATGGAAAAAGTGACGCAAAAGTGGCGCAAGGAGCTTGTAAATCTGCCCCCATGTTCTTGTAAAGCTTGTAGTTCTCAAGAGATATTAGTTACGTTGTTTATATTGAAATTAACAGCAAGGATATTATCAGTCATGAAAGTCCAACACCTCTTAACCTTCAGTACCTTGCAAACACTGTGTTCCTTTGCAAGAAGAATATTTAGCGCTAAACGGTTTTGCATTGCCATTGCTCTACTAGCAATTAATTCAAAATTAATTTTATTTTTAAAGCACCAGAAGTACTTAAAGCAAGTCTGTCCACCAATGTAGACAAATTTAAACTTCTCATTTTTACATTATTCATAGCCACACCTATGGGAGGAATAGTGGCACCTAATATATGTAATAATATCTGTCCAGATCTACATTTCACTCTCCTTAAACCACCTGCATTATCCATTGCACTCATAACATAGAGTGTTGGAAACACCAAAGCAAGATAACATGATCCAACCCAATTACGTTGCAGATTGAAATAAGCAGTCTTACCACACACAAAAAAAATCCTCTCAGAGGAAGTGTAACAGACTCTGTGGGGCTTGAGAACGCCTTTGCCCACAATCCAGCGCAAGGAGGAGGCGCAGGCGGGGCCCTGCTGTAGCTCTGTTTAGAGCGTCTTTGAGTCCCGCAGTGCGGAAAGTGTAACAGACTCTGTGGGGACTTGAGAACTACATTGCCATTAATTCAGCGCAAGCGGGAGGTGGAGGCAGGGCCCCTCCTGTAGCACTATTTTGTGCATCTTCGAGAACTGCAGCTCAGGAAGTGCAAAGGACTCTGTGGGGCTTGATAACTCCATTACCCACAATCTAGCACAAGGAGGAGGAAGGGGATGGAGGAGGGCCCTATCTGTAGAGCTATTTAGCGTGTCTTCAAGTCCTGCTGCACGAGAAGTGTAACAGACTCTGTGGGTCTTGAAAACTCCATTGCTAACAATCCAGTGGCAGGAGGAAGAGGTGGAGGCGGGGCCCTTTCTGTAGCACTATTTGGCGCATCTTTGAGTCCTGCAGCACAGAAAGTGTAACAGACTCTGTGGGGCTTGAGAGCTCCATTGTCCACAATCCAGCGCAAGGAGGAGGTGGAGGATAGGACCCGTTTGTAGCAATATTTTGTGCATCTTTGAGAACCTCAGTGCCAGAATTGTAAAGGACTCTGTGGGGCTTGAGAACTCCATTATCCACAATCCAGAGCAAGGAGGAGGAGGTGGAGGCGTGGCCCTGTCTGTAGTACTATTTAGCCCGTCTTTGGGTTCTGCAGCACAGGACGTGTGTGGGGTGTGCCCAGTCATGGCCCGGGTGAACACTGGGCCAAGAGCAGGATTATCTGTGCCAGTCCGTGGCCAGATAAGGCTGGGCCACCCACCTTGTGCCTAATTTTTTATCACTCTGGAAAATGGGCAAGCATAAGATGCCTGGAGGTTGGCCCATGAGGTAAGGCATATAACTATCGAGGGGTTTCTGAACCGTGATGTTGGGGTAATATTGAAAGAAATCAAAATAGGTGAAAGATGTATTTCCCTCTCTAGCAAAGCTACTGCCTTAGCCTTTGTTCTATCCCATGTCCCCAAATTGAATTATATAACCACAGTGGAATCCCAAGTCCATTGTAATGCCAGCAATTCAGCTTATGAACTTGGTCTACTGCCGATGCCCGAAAAGCCTCAGTCACCTGTTGGCTCACCCAGGTCTATCCCAGGGCCAGCAGCAAAGCAATACAAAAACCTTCCTAAGACCCGTAATAGAAAATCTAAGGAGAATTGTCAAGGGGGACAAGATGCCCCCATAACACAAGCATCCTTTGATATAAAATAATTCACAGAGATGTTATGTGATAAATTCAAATCCCTCTTGGACATTAATCTCCAACTTTTGTATGACTGCCTGGGGGGCTATTGATACGCTACTTGCAAGTTTAGGGGATAAGGTATCAGACACAGTGCTCGGCCCCCAAGTACTATAAACAATCACCCCAAAGTCCTTACTCCCAGTTCTAATTTAACCAGCAAGAATTTCTTAGGCATTTCTCCAGGCTCAGGACTCATTGAGGGGAGGGGGGACACCTATGCCCACCGTCCAGATTTTGAGTTCCCATATTCCTCAGGGTCGAGCTAGCTGTCAGGGTGGAGCCAATTAACGAGGTTGTACTAACTCAAGATGAAGCTGCCCCCGCAATACATCTGCCTTCTGATGTGTGCTCCTATGTCATTGTCTTGACAGATGTACCACATTTAGTCCCACAGGCAATTGAAACTACTAATGAACCAAAAACACAAGGTTTCCCATTGGCTAGCAAGAAATGTAAAGTTTAACAACTATAATTATAATGATATTTTAATGTTGCGGAGAGTATCATGGGTTGGTCAATTAACCAAGGACTTTGAAGGAGACTGCATTATAGTTAATTTCAAAAGTCCTCAACTAGCCTGTCGACTTATTGAATCCTCATAAGATGGCTTTCTTCCATCAAACTCCCGCCCTTAGGTTACTTTTATAGGCATTTGAACACTGTACCCCAAGATACTTTAGTTCCTTCTCACACAAGCTCCTCTTTTGGTACTCCAGCCCTAGCTGCATATGCAGCTCGCATACCCACTTCCAATCGATTCTCCCTGCTTGACGGACTACCCTAAAATGAATGATTGCAAGGCTTTGAATCCTGTAAATCAGTGGATTCTGCTCAACTCCGAGAGCAGGGCGGTTGCCCCATTGTTTCTGGAAGTACTTAATCTCCTAAAGATTCTGATCTTAAACTTTTTAGATGAAACATAGCAGGGGTGTCTTCTAAATTAAACATGGAGAATTGTTCAAATTATATTAGCCGGTTTGATGTAGTCATGCAGCAAGAGACTTGGGTGCAGGATGAGGTCTTTATTGATGGCTTTGTTTGTTTCAGTAAATCTGCAATCCCTTCACTATTTGGCAGGGCGCAAGCAGTGCATAACAACATGATTTAAAGACACTCTAAAATGCACTATGTCACCTAGAACTGTAATTCCAGTATTTTAATCTTAATTGGTCTGTTAATTTTCGCTTTATTTATAATGATGATTTTGCTACCATGGACAATCAAAATTTTAATGCATTATTTGATTCCATTGGTGAGTTCAGCAATAAGCAATTTAATGTGGGCCATCTGTTTAATGTACTGTGGGGGAGGTTAACATCAAATTGGGGGCATAGAAGTATACTAACTGCAAATAATCCTTTTTATTTGAGGGACCATGGGGATGAAAAATCTAATACGGATGCCAGGGACAACCTCTTGTATAATTTTTTGCTGTCACTTGATTTATGCAATTTTATGGATTCCGCAGTCCCCCTGATCCCCCAGTTCCCAAAATTGTATTGATAGGGGTTGCTTTATGACAGTCGATCATATCTTTGTCTCAAAAGTACAGGCAAATATTGTATTAGAGGCCTCAATCAATCCCACAATATTTAGTGATCATAAATCCCTCGAGGCTACTCTAGCAAACCCCATAAGCTCCAGCAACGTTGAGCCGGGGGAGTCGCAGTGATTTCTTCAAAGAACAATAGACACAGGTTAGTGTGGAAAATGCACATCGTTGGAAACTCCTGTGCAGACTTATTAAAGGCAATATGGACCTTGCGGGCCCCTGTCTATTGGAGAATAATATGCCATCCAAAATTATTGAGGCGTACGTAATCCTGGGGATCAGTATAAAGGCGGCTCCTGATGAAACCCCTTAAACAGACAGCCAACAACTCGCCGGGAGGGTTTGACAAACCCTGCAAATCTTCTAATATTATTCTTCGGTTTGCCCTAAAACAAGTTCTAAGAAACAGGGAGAAGGTAGCACTGTGCAGAGAAGAGTATAGAAGGGCATTGAAAAAATGGACACCGGATCAGAAAATGGAGGTTTCGGAGGAGCTGGTCACTTCATGTCGGCGTAATGACCCTTATTCTTTCTGGAAAGCTGCTAATACTAATAGGTTTCAAAGAAGGCAATGAGGGGTGAAGACTGGGAGACCTGCATCCTGTATTAGCTTTATTTAAGATTGACAAATGTCAGTACCCCGAGGTGGGTGGAACCCCTTATGCCCACATTAAATAATCAGATAAAATATAGTAAGGGTAGGCAGTTGAAACAAAGTACAATAAATCTGTAGTCTATGGTTGTTCAATCCTGTTGATTTATTAAACATGATTCAAAGCATTCCAGCCTTATTAAACGTGGTTCAAAGTATTTCTATCAAAAAGCCAGCCAACACGTGTTTTGCCCCTTATGTGGTGCGCAGACCTAGGACTTTTTCAAGGCTAAAGGTATTGCACCGTGAGGCAAACGTATAAGGGCTCAGAGAGCAGGGAGGCACTTACATTTTCAAGATGTGCGTTTCTTGATTCCTGTTATCATCATGTGCAGAAAGTACGTCCTGCTTCAGTAAGTGGAAGGGTCGGGAACCAGTCACGTACGCCTAGCGATCCGTAAGTCAGGAGTCACTATTAATATTATTGTTAGGGCAGTTAAACTAATAATTTTACAGCATTTGGTTTATTCCATTTTCTATTGAAACTGAAAGCAACAAAAAAAACAAATAGTGTAAAATGCAAACATTTCATTTAACAAAGATTTTCTTTAAAACAATAACAGTTTTTTTCTTTTCCTGTTATTTCATTAAAAGTAATAATTAAAAAAAAATTCAAAAGTTAATTTAAGTTCATGCTCTTGAGGATTTCTTTTTAAGACTAGTGTATTTTTCACTTTTAACTTAATCTTGAATAACCTTTTCAAGATTTTAAAGGGAGTTCTTCCTCTTCTTCTAATTCACTTTCAAGGTCACTTTCAAAAGTGTATTGACAATGATTTTTTAGACTCTAGGGGCCATATGTAGGTAATTTCTATTTACCGATTCCTAAATACCGAATTTTACCGATTCGGTATTTAAGAGTCAGTAAATAGAATGTAGGTAAACATTCGGTAAATTTTACCGATTCGGTAATATTCGTTATTACCGATTCGGTATTTACCGAATCGGTAATAAGGAATACCTTCCCATTCATTCCTATGGGCCTGGAGGCCCAAAGGAATGAATGAGAAGCCATTCACTATTACCGATTCGGTAAATACCGAATCGGTAATAGGGGGAGCATATTCAAGGATGGCAGGGTGTCAAATTGACACCCTGTTGCACCCCTGAATCGTGCATGTGTGCACATGTGGCGCACATACATGCCCTAAGGGCATGTATGTCTGCCACATGGCACTTTTATAAAAGCACAAAATTGCTTTTTAAAAGGTATTCGGTATTTACCACCAACCTGTAGTTGGTGGTAAATAACGAATCCTTAAACCAAAAATGCACTCACTTGAGTGCTCCCTACATAGGATTTAAGGAATCGGTAATTTATTGATTCCTTAAAATAACGAATCGGTAAATTACCGACTCCTTAAATCCGGCCTCCTACATCGCAAAGGGCTAAATACCGGTCCGTAACGGGAAATTTACCGATTTTCGGCCGTTACCGACCGGTATTAGCCCACCTACATATGGCCCCAGATCTCTTGTTCTGATTCTTCTTCTTCCTCAGACACTGTTGCTAGAAATACCCATTCAGGTGATGCATACTTTCTATTTGGGGTTCTCTTTCTTGCTGGTCTTTTAGCAGCTGGCGATTCACTTCCACTGTTCTCTGAGTCTAATGCAATTATATCTGACTCTTCATTGACTCGCTTTAATCTCTCTGGTTGACAGTGCTTTGTTTTGCAGATTCTTTTCAGGGACTTTTCTTCAGCTCTCTCTTTTCTTTCACTTGATCCACTGTTGAATTGTCTACACTTACTGATAGACTTGAACTTCGATCAGTTTCGACCATATGATTCACTGTGAACTGCTTTCTTCCTCTGGGGGTTCTTGTGAATCGAATTTCCAACTGAAGTCTCTCATTGTTTGGATCAGAGACTATTTCTTCTTGTTACCACTCATGCCTTTGACTTTGACATTCCAACAGCTCTTCACTGTTATCCTTGCTTTGAAACTGGCCAGCACCACTCAAAGAGGTACCAGGATCTTCAAAAGAACTTTCACTTTCACCAGTCTGGACTTCTATGACTTCATTGTCTTCAGTCTTCACTAGTTTCACCTTCAATTTCACATTCAATGTTTTCACCCCCGCCTCTGGATCCACGCTGCAAACTTTAGCTTGACTCTGTGAATAGTGTTTGTTCCCACCACTTCTTCATCCATGTCTTCATTCTTTTCGTGTGAACGGTGTGGCTCCAGTGCAGGATTCAGGCACACTTTATAGCATTTTTTGTTGTTAGGATCACTTGATATGGCCCCTTCCAGCGTTCCTCAAAGCAGCTTTTCCTCACATACCTTCTGACAGCTATCCTGTCACCAGGATTCAGATCATGACATGGTGTTTCTTTTGTTGCTTCAGTTGCTAAGTTCACCTGATAAGAAACTGATTTCCCCATATCAGCCAGACATTTGCAGTAATTGTAGGAAAGCGGGTTTCTGTTGCAGTAACCCCCCCACTTTTTGCCAGATTTCTGATTCACTTTGACTGAGAGTGCCCTCAGGTCCCTGTCAATCAGTTTGCCAGGTCCTGTGTTCCTTCCCAAAACTGTACCATTGTTCCCACAATTGACACACCTCTGGCCCACCTATACGTCTCTTGTAAAAGGTACCAGTGGTACCAAGGGCCTTGTGACCAGAGAGAGTCCCTTATGGCTGCAGCATGTGTTGTGCCACCCTAAAGGACCCCACATCAAACACATTCTCCCTGCCATTGCAGGCTTGTGTTGGAGTGTAGATAAACTAAGAGTCTAAATGGTACACCTTCCTGGGTGCCATGCCTACACACCTCTGCCTGTGGCATAGGTAAGTCACCCCCCTGGCAGGCCTTACAGCCCTAAGGCAGGGTGCACTATACCACAGGTGAGGGCATAACTGCATGAGCAATATGCCCCTACAGTGTCTGCGTCCATTCTTGGATACTGTAAGTGCAGTGAAGCCATTTTGAGTACATGGGTTGGGAGTTTGTTAACACGAACTTCACAGCTCCATGATCGCTTTACTGAAGACTGTGAAGTTTGGGATCAAACTTCTCAGCATAATAAACCCACACTGATGCTAGTGATGGATTTATTATAAAATGTACTCAGAGGGCATCTTAGAGATGCCCCTGAAAAACGAACAGCTTCTAGTGTATTGGCTGACCGGTCCCTTCCAGCCAGCCACCACCAGACAGGTTTCTGACCCCATGGGGTGAGAGCCTTTGTGCTCTCGGAGGTCAGAAACAAAGCCTGCTCTGGGTGGAGGGGCTTCTCACCTCCCCCTTGCAGGAACAGCAGCACTTGGCGGTGAGCCTCAAAGGCTCTCACCTTGTGTTATGCAGAATTGGGCAGCTCCAACTAGTGGAGATGACCGCCCCCCTGTCCTAGCCCCACATTTTGGTGGCAGGATAGGCGGGAAAATTAGTAAGCAGAGTAGGAGTGTCCACCTTGGCCTGACACACCCCTAGGGTGGCCAGGAGCGGAGGTGAACGCCTCTCTTCAGAGTTCTCCATCTTGTTTTGGAGAATTAGGCCCAAAAGGAATAAGGGTGTGGCCTGCTCCCCAAAGGGAGAAGCACCTAAAGGGTTTAGTCACTCGAAGGGGGAGTAGCCATTGGCTACTGCCCTCCAGCTGCAGTAACGCCCTTAAATTTAGTTTTTAAAGGCTCCCCTGAACCTTGTTTCGCAGATTTGATGACCTAAGAAGAAGAGGGACATAAGAGCCATGCAGCAGCTAAGGAGGAAGATGACAATTGACTTGGCCCCAGCTCTACCTGCCTGTCTCGTGCATCAAGGACCCTGCTCGCAGAAAACGGTGTGACCCACAGCCAGCAACCTCCAAGAACCCCAGAGACCTGAGCTGCCTTCGTCAAAGACTCTTTTCTCCCACAGACACCGGATTTGTCCAGAAAGAAACAACCCAAAGGACACCGGATCCAGGCTCATCCCCGACACTTGCACCACTCTGCACCCGTCGCCCACGGCCCGAGTATAGGTGGCCCAACGATCCAGTGACATCTCACCGGTGATCCTGACAAGGGATCCTGTTTGGACAACCTCTCCTGAACTTCTCCACAACGCCTGCAGCCTCATCTCGAACAACCCCTACAGTGCTGACCTCAACCCCCAGGGCCTGTGTCCATGAATCGCGGGTACTTACCTGCAACTGGTTCCTCTTCGAGGTGCCCCAAGCTCCCATAGGCTAACATTGAGCCCAGTGACCTCTGTACCCAGCCGCCCAAGTGCCGCTGGTGTTGCAGTAACTACTTTGGTCCGACCCTTGCCCAGTGTTGGTCAAACCCCTGAAGACTGAACTTGTAAGCCGAGTGCTTACCTGAAAATTACTTACCTGTCTTTCCTCCCATTGGATTGCATTGGTTTCTCTCTGTATTGCACTAAGTGTTGATTCTGAGAATAATACAAAGCATCTCTTTTACAATGAAAAGTATTTCATGCACCTGTAGAGTATTTTTAATGCTTATACAAACATTTGCCAACTGTATATTGAAAGTATTGCATTTCTGAAAAGCCTACTTACCTGTAACTGAGTTCCACTTGGTCAGTTAGTCATTGAGTGTGTGTGTTCCTGCCTTGTATGAATGTGTACAACAAATGCATTCCCACTACCCTCTGATAAGCCTAACTGCTCAGCCCAGCTACCACTAAATTGAGAGTAAGGTATTATCTACGGTATCCTCTGCTATACCTTTGGGGACTCACTGGACTCTGTGCACACTATATCTCTTTTTGATACAGTATATACAGAGCCAGCTTCCTACAGTAATCTAGCACAATGCCATCAGTAATTGAAATAAGTGCTGCTGAAGGAGTATAAGACAATCTCATTTTTCTGCCCATGTTCGTCTCATGGGGTGAAAGACCAGTTTTTAGGTCTCGCCTGGCGTTAGCAGCGCGCATGCGCTACTCTCACCATGCGAGGGATTCTTGGAATCAATACGGTTCCAGAAGTCATGTCTCTGCTCCGCCTGCAACTTTCATTCGTGCGCGTCGTTTGTCGTCATGGATTATGCAAAACACAGTGTAATGAATGCACCGGAGGCATTTTAATCCCTCCTGGTTGCCACCCTGTCCGCTTTTGGCCCCGCCCACCGGGATTGGATCTTTTACTTGCGGCGGGAGACAGTGTCTCTTAATTAGCCGCTAAGCACTTTTTTTGGTATTACTGCGTTTATCTTCAACAATGGCTGATGCGCCTTTCATTTCTCTGGCGCGGCTTGTTTTTTAAACCAGCCCCACACGCCTGATGTTTCACTGCTCTGAAGAGGCGGCATGCGATGCGAGGGGCCGTAGTATATGTCAACCTTTTTTTTTTTCCAATAAGGCACTAGCATGGCGCCCTGGTGCATTTCTGTTAACACAGTCAACAATGGCGGCCGCGGCTTAAAGACCCCCATCCCGCACCCGGACACAGCACTTTAACTTTAACATGAGCGCCGCGCTCAATATATTAGCAGGCGCCCACGTCCAACCCGTTCCTACTGTGGAAGCTAAGGGTAGAACTCGGCCACCTCCTGGCAGGTGGCGGTCGCAGTATCAGCTCCTCGGAGTCCCGAACCTCAGCTGCAGGTAGCACCATGGTGGATAGCGCCGGCCTCGAGAATCACCGCATCATGCCACAGCTTGCATTGTAACTTTCATGTTGCGAGCTCTGCTGCTATCTGTCCCTGTTTACTTTGCTCACCGCATCATGCCTCAGCTTGCATTGTAACTTTCCTGTTGCGAGCTCTGCTACTATCTGTCCCTGTTTACTTTGCTCCCTCCCGTTATCCGTGTTCACTTTGCTCCAGCCCCCTCCCCGCGGTAGTTTGTGTTGCCTTTCCAGACCCCCACCTCCCATTGTCCGTGTTCAATTTCTTCCCGCCCCCTCCCGTTGTTTGTGTTGTCTTTACTCCTGTACCCCTCTACCCCTCGCATTGTCCGTGTTGTCTTTACTCCCGCCCCTCCCGTTGTCTGTGTTGTCTTTACTCCCTCCTCCTCCCGTTGTCTTTTTTGTCTTTACTCCTGCATTCCTCCTTGTATTTTAATAATGTGTTTTTGGCTTTACCCCTCACCACACTGCGAACAGTTACATGCAGGTAAGGTTTTCTCGGCAGTATGTTTCCAAACACGCAGGACTGATTTTATGAGGGTGGCCTCTCGTTGCGGGGCTCATGGTTGCAGCTGAACTGATTACATGAGTTTGGAGCTTTGGCTACTTCCGTATGGACATACTTTCATGGCCATACCTCTATCCATGCCTAGACCGCTTGCATGTTTGTAACTTGGTGTGCATAGTGCCTATGCATTTCCTTCCTGGCTGGTAGTTACTGATAGAACCGTACCCTTACTTGTTTGCATATTTTGATCAAACTACGCTTGCAGTCACCTAGATCTTTTGCTGTTGTTTTTCAATGGCCGTACTTATGCCATTATGTATATTGTTTACAAAACAACACAAAAAGGTATCCTATGCCAGTCTACCACCTGCGCTTCTGACTTTGAGGCTTTAGTGTTTCATAAAAAATAAAATACCTCCGGGACACCACAGTTTCCTTTTATATTGCATGTAGGAACACAGCGGTGCCTAATAGGTAGAACGACAACACGCTACCCTTGGAGTAAGTGTGACGACAGGGACACATGTTCCCCGTGCTTTCCTAAGAAACACCACCCTGAGACAAGCATTAAAAATGCAATAGGTCTCGCCTTTCATTAAGTTAAAGCCATTTGCTTTGCTATACAATACCATTAGCAAAGCAAATGGCTTTAACTTAATCAAAGGCGCGACCTATTGCATTTTCAATGCTTGTTTTGTCAGGAGTGCATCTAATGCGTACCAAAACAAGAGAAAGAGTGTCTGGCCACTTCAAACCAGCAGAAGCATAAACCCTGGCCAGTTTATTCTTCATCCTCTCAACTACTCCAGAAGATTGAAGACGATAGCTATAATGGAACCTGTGATCAATTTGGAGAGCAGTGCAAATTAATTGAAAAGTCTTATTCTTAAAATGGGAGCCATGATCTGTCTCAATAGAAGTTGGGAGTCTGAATCGTGGTATCAGTTCCCTCAACAAACGTTTGGCAACTGTAAGGCTATCTGAACTCCGAGTAGGATTAGCCTCAACCCATTTAGAAAACGAGCCGACAATTACAAGAATCTATTTCAAAACACTGCAAACTGGCATCCGCACAAAGTCTGTGTTGAGTCTTCTAAATGGGCCAATATGAATCATGAGTTTTGGTGGTTTTCATACCCTGATTGTTTCTTTGACACCAAACTGTGCACGCATAAACTTTCAGCAATATTTCTAAAATGTTCATATTTCCAATATTTCCTAAAAGTTCTAACTATGGAGTCCCTCCCTGAGTGTGATTGCCCATAGACGTATCTAGCCATGGGATGCAAAATTGCATCAGGTAGTATAAACTTATGTACAAGGGTAGCATATAAATATTGATGATTTTTCTTGTAAACCAGTTTTTCCCATTTCCTTTTCCCATATTTTGTAGCTACCTCTTGAAGTTCTCTCAACTCATTTGGAGAAGTTTGAAATGACCTTAATAAGAAATAATCCACATTTGCTATAATTTGCATAGAATGAATTCTTGATTCATCATATTTAGTTTCTTGAATCAATGTTTCATCCTCAAGAGCACAGTATTTGGCAACTTCATCCACATAATTGTTTCCAAGAGTGACCATATCTTTTCCAGCCTTACGAGTAGCACATTAGACTACAGCAATCTCCTTTGGCTACTGTATTGCCTTCAGCAGATGGAGTATATAGAGACTATTTTTATGGGAGCTCCAGAAGACGCCATAAAACCCCTTTGTGTCCACAGTTCACCAAAATCTTGCACTACATCAAAACCATATAGCTGTCTGAATAAATTGTCACATTCAAATTTCTTGACAAGCAACAAGCTCTTGTCAATGCTACCAATTCTGGTACTTGTGTTGAAGTTACATTTGGCAGACAGGATGCTTCAAGAATTTCAGAAATGGAACATACCTCATAGGCAGCCTTAAATGCACCACATTGTCTCCCAAACAAGAACCATCAACAAACAAAACTCAGATCGGCCATCTCAAGAGGAGTCTCTTTAATATCTGGTCTTGGTTTGGTGCATAATTCTGTAAACTCTTATACAGTGATGCTCATGTTTGTTGTCATCATCATCATCATTTTTGTCCCTGTTTTCACAGCTTTTTTTGGAATTGGAATCAATGTTGCTGGGTTGAATGCTTTACATCTCGAAATTGATTTGTTTTCTGCTGCCAGTATAACTTGTGTTACAGCAAACAAATGATGGACGGAATGCTGACAATGCAAACATTCTCCCCCACTCAAAAGATCTGGGTTAAATCCATCGTTCTTTTGCCCACTACGCCACCCCATTTTGGACCCAGCCATATGCAAATCAGTCTTGACCCTGTGCCCCATGGGAACAGTCCAGACCGAACTGCCAGGCCAGGTCCTCCCTGGACCGGAAACAAGCATCCTGGGACCGGTTTCAGGGTATGTCACCCTTCTTCAGCCAGGCTAGCTTGAATCCAGTGGCACAGTGAGCAAGGGACCCACGTCTGGGCATACCCATCCCACTTAGGGCGAAAAGTGATACAGCAAACAAATGATGGACGGAATGCTGACAATGCAAACATTCTCCCCCAGTCAAAAGATCTGGGTTAAATCTATCGTTCTTTTGCCCACTACGCCACCCCAGTTTGGACCCAGCCATATGCAAATCAGTCTTGACCCTGTGCCCCATGGGAACAGTCCAGACCGAACTGCCAGGCCAGGTCCTCCCTGGACCGGAAACAAGCATCCTGGGACCGGTTTCAGGGTATGTCACCCTTCTTCAGCCAGGCTAGCTTGAATCCAGTGGCACAGTGAGCAAGGGACCCACGTCTGGGCATACCCATCCCACTTAGGGCGAAAAGTGTTACAGCAAACAAATGATGGACGGAATGCTGACAATGCAAACATTCTCCCCCAGTCAAAAGTTCTGGGTTAAATCCTTCATTCTTTTGCCCACTACGCCACCCCAGTTTGGACCCAGCCATATGCAAATCAGTCTTGACCCTGTGCCCCATGGGAACAGTCCAGACCGAACTGCCAGGCCAGGTCCTCCCTGGACCGGAAACAAGCATCCTGGGACCGGTTTCAGGGTATGTCACCCTTCTTCAGCCAGGCTAGCTTGAATCCAGTGGCACAGTGAGCAAGGGACCCATGTCTGGGCATATCTATCCCACTTAGGGCGAAAAGTGTTACAGCAAACAATGATGGACGGAATGCTGACAATGCAAACATTCTCCCCCAGTCAAAAGATCTGGGTTAAATCCATCGTTCTTTTGCCCACTACGCCACCCCAGTTTGGACCCAGCCATATGCAAATCAGTCTTGACCCTGTGCCCCATGGGAACAGTCCAGACCGAACTGCCAGGCCAGGTCCTCCCTGGACCGGAAACAAGCATCCTGGGACCGGTTTCAGGGTATGTCACCCTTCTTCAGCCAGGCTATCTTGAATCCAGTATAACTTGTTCATATCTTGTCAGTCGACTTCTTGTCATATCCTGGGTTTCTATATGAGTCAACAAAATCTCCACTAAGTGTGAGACATATACAATTAACGGATGGCCCATCACTATTCCTTCACTTTGTTCAGTTGCACTGAAAACAGCAGCAACTGATTTCAAGAAACACAGACAACTTACAGCTACTGGATCCAATACAGCGATAAATTAAGCTACCAGTCTCATTTTTCCACCATGCTTCTGAGTAAGAACAGATAGTGCACACCCACTTTTCTCATGCAAATATAGGAAGAAAGTCAAATTAAAGTCAAGCATTCAAGGTGGGTGCATTACACAAACCTTCTGTTAATACTCGGAATGCCTCGGAACATTCTTCATTAAATAGTTCCGGATCCTTTATGTCACTGTGGGTCAACCTTATTAAAGGTTTGCAATGAAGGAAAAGATTGGGATCCACTGATGACAGTAGCCAACAATTCCCAGGGTCATCCTCACCTCCCTCTGGGTGGTAGGAGGATCCATTTTCAGCATTCAATAAATCAATCAATCAAGTAATAATAATAGTGATTTAAAAGCACCCGGTTACACCATGCTGTGTGTTCCTGCACTGAGATCTGCCCCATCTGAACTACAGAAAAAAGAATCAAGATCAGAATAGCACCGTCAGACCCTAAGGAGAGCTAAGTAACCGGGGGCATATTCTCAAGGAGCCATTGCCGAGTTAACGGCACTTTATCGCAGCCAAAGTTGCGATAAATTTATCACCCCATTCACAAGCTGGTGCTAACAGCCGATAACACCAGTTTACCTGCGAATGCATCCTCAAAAAACATTGCCACAGATGACCCCTGCAACTATCGCTAATGAGATGCAGAGTAGGCGTTCCTGAGCAAAAAGCCGCGACAACACCACACCTCAACATTCTCAACGACCAGCCCGATCAGCGATAAGACCACAAAATAGGCGATAAGGCGCGTTAGCAGCAGGAATCTAACACCTGCTCTGACCTGGTGTAAAGTCGGATGACAAACTGCACCATCAAAGGGAGCCCAGCCCACAGCCACACATGAAGAACAACAGATGCCATGGAGATACTCACCATGCATCCCGGATCCCCGAGAGGGCAACAACACCCACCGCCACCTCCCCCTCACCCCCCGGACACCCACCGCCCCCCCCGGACCAACACTGAGGCAGCGCAGACAAAGACAGCGACCCTCCGAAAATGCACCAACCCCACAGACCCAACACCAGAGAATGTCATTGCCCACTATATGCCCAAAGGGACAACCCTCCTCCGCATCCTGACCACCATAGCCCACAGGCTGACGGTACCAACACAGCAGACAACCAACATCCCACCGCAGACAAAGCTGCTGGCCGTGCTGCACGTGTTGGCCTCTGGTACCCTCCAACCAACCTCTGCCTGAGACGGAGGAGTCACACAGCCTGACCAATCCAAGTCCCCCACAACGGTCATGGATGACACCATCAGCTTGGTACCCCACTATCCATACCTCACACACACTGCGCAGGAACAGCCGGAGACCAAGCAAGGCATGTATGCCACAGCTGGCTTTCCGCACGTGTCAGGGGGCAAGTGACTGCACACATGTCCTACTAGTGGCCCCTTGCGACACTGCACACAAGAAGTGCAACAGAAAGCACACGGATCCCACCAATATGCAGGCAATAGTGGACCACCGTGGAATCTCCGCCAACAACGTCGCCAACCACCCAGGCAGTGTGCATGATACCTGCACCTCCCGACAGTCCATCATCAACCTGCGCCACCAGGATGGCACCCACGGAAATGCACTGCTCGTTGGCCAATACCAAATGCACACACCACACACCTCAACTCCACAATCATGCAACACACAACACAGGAAATGCACACGTCACAGGCTCACATACAACATGCACACCCACCAGACACGACAGCACAACTCACTGTGGGAACCTGTGCCAGCCATGTACATGAGCCATCTACGGCATGGCACCTCGGACACACAATAGCAGATTGTCGGAAGAGGTGGGGACCAGGCATGTGCGAAGGAGGCAAGGGACCGATGAATGAGAATGTACACAATGCCAAGTGTGTCGGGGATGTGCTGGCCAGACTGCAGTATGCAGACCACACACATATCCATATTGACACACACCACTGGTGTTTGGAGTGTAGTGGACAGTGGATGCAACCATGTCACCCCAGTCAGTGGGGAAGTCGCGGAAATGTAGCTTGTGACGTCCCCCCGTAAGCGTGAGCGGAGTGGGCTGGCCCGGCGTACGCCAGGCCAGCATAGGGGTGTGAATAAAAGCCACGTAACCCTGGGCGTGGGCCTCTTCCGGAATGCCCAACGTCTCTGCCAGGGTGGCGCCCCTCACCCCGCCACGAGGCCGACGCCGTGAGCGGTGTTGCCAGCGATCCTGTGCGCCTGCTGCACCCCTGGACGCTGGTCCCCGAATCAGTCCTGCCCGCCCCTGCGCACCCAGGCCTCAATGCCCACCTTCCGACACCGGCGTGTGTCGATGAGGGCCCACCACGTGCCGGTGCAATCTCCAAGCCCGAGGCCTGCGACCTTGGCAGCCTCCTCAGACCATCACGGCCTCCGCAACACAGGCCCGCAGTATTCCTTTCACGTTGACGTACTCCACCGGCATGCACAGCGGACAAGTAGGTCACACATTTGGAACTGAGTCTTGATTACACCATGGCAGAGCACATTAATCATGGCTGAGTGTATGTCACTATACACCCTTCGATGTGGTGCCAATAGGTCTTAGTGTTACATCACAGCCGCAAGATTCTGTGGGCCCACGCGGACTACTGCTCTCGGCCTACGCTGCGCTCAAGTAGGTCACAGAATTGGAACTGAACATCGATTATTCAAAGGCAGAGTAGGAATCATTGCACGCAAGGAGAGGCATACGAGGATGACGCGTTGAAGTTGGGAGGAAAAAAGGATCATCATTACGGAGGTGATCGAACACTACCGACAACTGCCCTGATGTCACTAACTCTGTGCATCGCGAGCCTACGACACGTGGCTGTGGCCCACTGCTGACCGCTGCCTCTGGCCTACACTGCGGTCCAGTAGGTTACAGAGTCTGGAATCGTCAATGCCGGAGTTCATATCAGTGTACGGCATCATCGCAGACTGCATCCCCTCTCAGCCCCGGTGCCACTAAGTCTGTTCCCCGACATTCATGGACACTCTCTGGTCGTACATTGGTGGCGTTTGAGTCTATGGACTAGGGGGTAGTTTTCATCCTCATGCAGCTGATACCGAATTGGTGGTGGCAACGAGGCAGTCGCTTTCCACTCCTCCATTTGCTGCTTCCGGATAGCTTCTGCCCTCTGCATCATGCCCTGGAAGAACACCTTCCACTGTCCCCCGAAACACTCCGCGACATTCACCTCCGACATCGACGAGGACCCGCTCAGTCTGCGTGGCCCTACCTCATTGGACCGCAAGTCACCATCCTGTGGCGGTGTGCCTGTGCCTGCCGCTGTGCACCCGGGGCCACTAACTCTATGCAGCTCAAGTCGGGACCCTGTCTGAATGAATATTGGATGACCTCTGTGACGGTGGTTTTGGGGTCATCGACGCCATGTGCATGTGGCCCTGCGCTGTCCGCTGCCTCCGGCCTCAACTGCGGACCACCAGGGCTCACACATCAAATCGAGTCCTGACCGGCCCGGACGTCGCATCACCACAGGAGGCACATGCCACCATCGCCAGGGCCAACTCCAACCACCATCTGCCAGAGTCGAGACAGTGGTACTGGCAGACTGACGGAGTTGCTCAGACCTGTCGTGGATGCCATCATCTGCCTGATCCCCTGCTCAGCACTCCAGGTGCCACTGACTCAGTGCACCGCAACCAATGGACCGTTACTGATTGAGTTTTGTGATGTGGAGATGTTGCGCAGCAATGTCACCTCAGGCAGTGTGGGAGACCTGGGACGTTGATGAGGAAGTTGCTGCAGGTCTAACACACCCCACTGCATCTGCATCAGGAATATCCCGAATGGACACAATCCAAGTTATTTTCATCACATGAGCGTGCACAGCTCTAGTGCCCCAACCTCAGTGCACTGCAACTCACGGACACTTCTGTTTGTATGTTGGGTGACCTCTGTACTTGCTCCGGCTCCCTCCATGTTGCTCAGCAGTTGACTCTGATATGCATGTGTTTTCTGTTTCCATTGCACTGGTGTCCACTGTTCAAGTTGTTGCCAGCACCGAGCACTCCGTGCGGGCTGGCTTATGCTCACCCCACACACATCCAGCACAAGCGTCACTGTACATGTGGCCCTGTCAATAAAGGGGCCGGGCGCATGTGCCCGTAGCCAGTTCAACATAATATCTGCATGTGTCTCTATGGCAGTGTGGGTCTCCTTTGTGGGGTGTAGGTGGTCCCTGAAGGGTAATTGACACCCACGTATGTGATCTAGTTCGCCTTCCATGGGTTCGGACCACACCCGCATCTGTTCGGCCACCTCCTTTTGGCGTTCTGACACCTGGCATTGGGGTGCCATGTGTGGGTCGGTGAAGTGTTGTGGGCCAGCCTTGCTTGCGTGTGCTTCATGCTGTGTGGTCTGTTGCAGGGGCTGGGTTCTCCTCAGAGTAGCTTATCTGCCCTGGCCCTGGTGGTGGGTTGCGTGGGATGTCCATGGGCTGTTGTAGGGCGTCGGTGTCGAAGGTGTGTTGGTCGTGTCCTGCATCACTGATGGGTTGTCTGGTCTGACCTGCTGGAGGTGTTGTTTGTCCCTCTGCAATGTGAAGGGGAGATGCATGTTGACATTGTGTTGGCATTTATGTTGGCGCATTGTTCTTGTAGACATGCAGACTGTGTGACAATGTACATTGTGGCTGTTTGGGCGGTGCTGGCAATTTGAGGGGGGACAGTGGACATTTGGACTACATGACTGTTGTGAGGTAGTACCCGTACATATGCATCTCACAGTTCCCTGCTCTGTCAAATGTGATTGGCCTGTTTATGCGCATGGGCGGACCCAGTTGTGTCCCCTGTTCTGCAGTGTCGGTATTACACTTTGTGCCACATTGTCATGGGATGTGCTGTGTTTGCCATGTGTGTGTGCTGCAGTGTGCCACGGGGATGGCGGACATGACCCTGGGTTATTGTGGGTGTGCAGTGTGCTACACGTCGTTGTGCATGTGTGCCATTGTGCCCATCTTCCCCCCGTCCCCCCAGGACCTGTTCGTTACTCACCCTGTTGTTGTTGTGTCAGGTCCTCTCGAGCTGTGTCCGTACTCCCACCTCTTTGCACCGTCTCCACACTGATGGCTGGCCTCCATTTCCTCCAGCTCCTCCCGTGGCGCAGGACTCCCACCTCCTGTCGCCGTAGCTGCCTTCCTGTTGGCAGCGGCTTTGGGCCTGGTTTAGGTTTTCACGTCATGCCAGCGCCTCTTGGCCTCCTCCATTGGCCTCCTCGGCACTCCGGCTGCATTCAAGGTGGTCTGAATGTGGGTCAGTTGCTGGTAGTGTTCTGTCACATCCGTGACGCTGGTCTTGTTTTCCTACGGACTGCACCCCGTCTTCCTCTCCCTCTTCTCCTTGGCCTTCCCCGACCCAGTTGGTCCTTGCTGGTGGTCTGTGGGGCTTGTGGGGTTCGCGTTGGCCTCTGCGCTGGGTCAGGGTGCATCCATGTTGCTACGCACTTTGGATTGTTTCTGGTGTGTTGTTTTTGTTGCTTCTATGGTGCATTTTCCCGCCAGACGGGTGGGATTTACAGGCCTGCCGCTGGTTTTCGCTGCTTTTTGTATCACGTTCGGCCTCATCGCAGCTTTTTTGGCGTTCGTGTTTCGCATTTTTGCGGCGTGGCGTTGATTTTAACGCGGTCAGTTGACGCGTTATCTGGAGACTATTGCATGGTACCGCCGTGTTGTGAATACTTGGTTAACAGGGCATAAATGTCCCGCGATGGACTGCGATGTTGAGGGTTGCATTAAGTCACTTTTGCGATGGTCATCACACGTTCTTGAGAATATGCCCCCAGGTTTTAAGTTTGATCCTGAACGTCATTTCTGAAGATTCAGCTCTCAACTGTGCTGGTAGAGAATTCCAAGCCTTGGCTGCCAGAAAGGAAAAAGAGCGTGCCCCAAATCTGGCCCTAAAGACCCGGAGAACTAGTACGATGTTGGCCTTCGAGGATCTCAGATTGCACGGCAGAGAGTAAGGCTGTATCATAGTGCGCAGGTATTTGGGGTCTTTCTGGGAGAAGATTCTATGGCAGAAGCATATGGCTTTAAGGCTATTTCTTTTTCCCAGTGGGAGCCAGTAGAGGGTAGCAAGGACCGCCAGTGCCCTTCTGGTGACATTGAGAACCATGTGAGCTGCCGCATTATGGACTCTCAAGTGGGATTTGTAGAGCGCTGCTTATCACCCACAAGGGTATCCAGGTGCTGGGGGTTTCTGCTGCTGGGTGGGCTCCATCGAACATACATGTTTTCAGACCCTTTCTGAATTCCTGCTAGGAAGGGGATGTCCAGAGGTGAAGGGGGAGGCTGTTCCAGGTCTTGGCGGTCAGGTAGGAGAAAGTGCGACCGCCGCTCGTGCTCTGGTGGATGTGGGGGGTCTAGGCGAGGGAGAGGGAAGTGGAGTGCAGATGTGTAGACGGCTGGTGGAAGTTCACACGATGGTTGATTTAGGCTGGTCCCTGTTTGTGCAGGACCTTGTAGGTATGGTTTAGAATCTTGAACTGCCATGTCTTGTGGACGCGGAGCCAGTGGAGTTTCCTGAGGTGTGGGGTGATGTGGGCCCGACTGAAGAGGTCGAGGATGAGTCTGGCTGAGTTCTGGATGGTCTGTAGTCTCATTAGCAGGTGTGCGGTGATTCCTACATACAACGTGTTGCCGTAGTCCAGGTGGCTGGTGATGAAGGCCTGGGTGTCAGTGCATCTGGTGCTGGCTGGGAGCAACTTGAAGATTTTCCGGAGCATGCGGAAAGTGAGGAAGCAGGCTGATGATACCACGTTGATCTGGTTTTTCATGGTGAGTTTGCTGTCAAGTATGATGCAGAGGTTCCTGTCGTTTTCTGTGGCTGTAGGTGAGTGTCCCAGTTCTGCTGGCCACCATGAGTCTCCCATGGGAATGTGTTGCTCCTGAAGATGAATACCTCAGTTTTGTCTGTGTTGAGTTTGAGGCAGTTGTTTTGCATCCAGTGGACGACTCTGGTAATGCACAGGTGGAAGTTGGTCTTGGTGGTGGAGGGGTCTGCGGATAGAGAGAGGATGAGCTGGGTGTCATCTGCATATGATATGATGTTCAGTCCATGGGTCCTGACCAAGTTGTCCAGTGGGGTCATATAGACATTGAACAGGGTGGGGCTGAGTGAGGACCCTTGGGGGGTGCCGCAGATGATGTTCTTGAAGTCCAAGGTGGACTCTCTGGGTTCTTCCAGTGAGGAATTATGCTATCCAGTTGAGGGTGTTTCCTTGAATCTTCATCTGGTGTAGCCTTTTTAGGAGGGTGTGGTGGGAAACGGTGTTGAAGGCTGCCGAGAGGTTGAGGAGGATAAGGGAGGCAGTTTCTCCCATGTCTAGGAGAGTTCTGATGTTGTCAGTGGCAGCGATTAGGGCAGTTTCTGTGCTGTGGTTCGATCGGAACCCAGATTAGGATGGGTCCAGGAGGTGGTTGTTTTCTAGGTAGTTGGTGAGTTGGTAGTTGATGGCTTTTTCCAAGACTGCTCAGACGTTGGTCCCTTGCTCACTTTGCCACTAGATTCAAGCTAGCCTGGCTGATGAATGGTGTTATCACGAAACCGGTCCCAGCATGCCTGTTTCCGGTCCAGGGAAGACCTGGCTTGGCAGTTCGGGCTGGACTGTTCCCATGAGGAACAGGGTCAAGACTGATTTGCATATGGCTGTATCTGAACTGGGGTGGAGAAGTGAGCTAAAGAACGATGATGGCTTCAACCCAGATCTGTGTCTGGGGGTGAGTGTCTGAAAACTTTCAGCACTCGGTCCATCATCTCCATGTGTTTGCTTTTTTCCAAGACTTTGGCAGGGAACGGGAGCAGGGAAATGGGCCTGTAGTTTTTGAGATCTTTTGGATCTACGGATGGTTTTTTGAGGACTGGTTTGACTTCCGCAAGTTTCTATTCTTCTGGAAAAGTGGCAGAAGTAATGGAGATATTGATGATGGTGAGTGAGTGAGTGAGTGAGGTAGCACTTGTAAAGCGCCTGGTTACCCGAAGGCATCCCAGCGCTGAAAGGTACGCAGATACCCAATTCAAGACATGTCAGGGGAAGAGAAAGGTTTTTAGCTGCTTACGGAAGTTCATGTAGTTTGGTTGTGAACGAGTGTGGAGGAGGATGAGATTCCAAGTTTTAGCAACGTTATAAGAAAAAAGGCGACCTCCACTTCTCATTCGTTTAATTTTTGGAACTGTCAACAGATGTTTATTTTCTGATCTTAAAGCTCTTTTGGGATGGTAGGGATGGATCATGGTGATGAGTTCTTTGCTGATAACATTGTTCCCCAGTTTGAATATGTGGGCGGGACAGGGGTCTCTGGGTGCTCCTGATTGGATGGAGCTCATGATGGCAGAAGTGGTCTGCGTAGTGAGTGGGTCCCATGTTGTGATCTTGAAGCTCGGGTGGGAGTCGGTTCGGCTGACGAGGCTGTGGATGCTGTTGTGCTGTTTGGGGCTTGAAGTGTTTGTAGATGGTGGAGATCTTGTTGTGAAAGAAGTCTGCTATGGTGTCGCAAAGATCTTGGGAAGGGGTGACGGTGTTCTCGGTAGCTGACGGGTTGGAGAACTCTTTGACAATGTTATAGAGTTCTTTGCTGTGATTAGAGCTGGTTGTGAGGCGGGGGATCAGGGCATCCCTTTTCACATTTTTCAGACACTGACGTAAATTGTTGAGTGCCAGCTTGAAGGTGGATTTGTCGTTTGGGTCCTTGCTAGAACACCAAATCCTTTCTAGATGCTTGCAGTTGCTTTTGGTGGTTTTTCATTACGGGGTGTACCAGCTAGTGTATTTGGTGGGTCTGCTTGGTTTGGCGGGTTTGATGGGGGCGATTTTGTTGGCGCAGTTGGTGATCCATGCGTTGAAGTTTTTCACAGCCTCTTTGATGTTAGAGGTGGTGTCTGGAGAGGAGGAGCTGAGGGTGATGGTCCATTGGTCTTCGGGTGTCTTGCACCAGCTCCTGTAGGGGGTTTTAGGCTTGTTAGAAGAGGCAGCGGGTGACCTGTCATGGAGAAGTGTACGATTGAGTGGTCTGACCATGTGAGTTCGGTAATGTAGCTGTACTAGAGTCTGTTGCTGGCCATAAAGATGGGGTCGAGCGTGTGCCCGGCGATGTGAGTGGGGTCGGAGACAAGTTGGGAGATGCTAAGTATGTTCATGCTCTCAAGGAGGTTTGCTGTGTTGGCGTCATTGGGGTCGTTGAGGCAGAAGTTAAGGTCTCCAAGGAAGATGAAGTTCTCAAAATTAATGGCCAGTGGGGCGAGGAAGTCAGGAATTGCCTGGTGGTCTGTAGGTGAGGGTTTCTCTGAGGTGGCCTTGCCGTCTGTGTTGAGTTGGAAGTTGAGGTGTTTCATGATGGGCAAGGTATTGTCAGTGGTGGCTGTGCACTGGAGGGATTCTTTGTGGATGATGGCTGTACCACCTCCCTGTTTGTTGATGCAGTCCAGGTGTATGATTTTGGATCCGTTGGGTGTGGCGGTGGCGATGTCTGGTGCAGATGTCGGATTGAGCCAGGTCTCAGTGAAGAAGACGATGTCTGGGGTGAGGATCATGGTGGCGTGCTTGTGGAGCGATCGGGTGTTGATCCAGAGGCAGGGGAGTTGTCCTGGCTCAGAGGTGGGGGCAGTGAGTGGGAGTCCTGGTATCGCAGAAGAGGCAGTGTTAACAGGAGAAGGGTCCTGCCGTTGAACGTGGGGATGCGTGGCTGCAGTTGCGGGATCTGGGATTCTGGGCTGATATCTCGGTGTTGGTGTAGCGGTGGCTGGGCGGAGATCCAGGGTTTATGTCACTGGGTGTGGTCCAGGTGTGGACAGGTGCAGACGGGCTTGCCTTAAGCACACTTTTGGTGCGCCGGCGGTGTGGCCACGCTGCCTCCATTAAGTAGGTCCTGGGAGGGGGGCGGGGCGCTGGACGGGATTAGCGGAGTGGGCAAAGGAAGCCAGCAGTACAGTGGAAAAATAAGCAAAATAGAGAAAACAAGTAGTCAGAGGAAAACAGATGGTCAGAAGGAAGAACAAGTGATTAAGGGAGAAAAGGGTGTTTAGAAGGAAACGAGTGGTTAAGGAAAAACGTGATTAGAAGGAGAAACAGTTGGTTAAGGAAAGAGTGAGTGGAGGAAAAACAAGTGTTGAGAGTGGGAGGAAAACAATAAAATACCAGAGTTAGCGTAGGGGAAAACAAGAGTTAGAGCGAGATGAGAAGAATCAAATGACAGGGTTAGGGTGGAGGAAAGAAAAACAATTGTTATAGCGGGAGGAAAACCATGAAATACCAGAGTTAACATGGAGGGAAAAAAACGATTGTTATAGCGGGAAGAAAACAATGAAATACCAGAGTTAGTGTGGAGGAAAATGAGAGTTAGAGCAGGGTGAGAAGAATCAAATGACAGGGTTAGCGTGGTCCTATTTTAACTAACTAGGACATCTGCTGTTATCTGGCTAATGGTTGACAATTTGTTTATTACTGATCCCTGCAACTTGGGATTCTCTTCCCAACAAGGGTAGGTTTGGGACCTCCACAGAACAAATTATAGAATGGGTAGCTCCCATATCTATTAAAAGAAAGTGGGGTGGCCATTGCCTACACAATCATTGCATGGGCCGCTTTGCTGTACCTGCTCCAAGTAAGCAATCCTCCTCTTCTCTCAGGCACCATCATTGTGAATTATTTCCTGAAGTAAACTGAGGAGAATCATTATACAGAATCAAAGGATTCTGTTGGTACTCTGGACTGTATGGCATTTTGTTTTTAATATTTTGCTGCAACACTGGAACTGGAACCATTGTCATGCAAAACTGCTTCTAATCACATTTACGCTGCACAGAAGTCAATTGAGCTGGGACCATTGGCGGTGTGTCTTTCTGCATCTGGGAAACAAATTCATTATGAATTCTATCTGGATTTTGTTGACATTCCAGCTTTTTGTGCCCAATTTTACCACAGAAATTACAAGCAGTGTTCTTCAACATCTCAACATTTGCATTCATCCCAAAGTTTTTCACCATCACTCTTCATTGAACTTGCATTTGCATCAACCTGTTTCCCATTCTCACACCTTGCATTCAAGACATCCCACTCACTCCAGCATTTCCAGATTGCGCATATCCTGAATCCGTCAACTGGTTCCGGGTATTCCTCTCAAATTACGTCATCTGGACAACCATCAGCTTCTCCTTGATTTTGTTTTGCTTTGAGTCAAACCAATCACTACTGTACTTGGCAAGCTTTGCGATCTCCTCTATACTCTTAGTGTGGTAGCACATTTCACTTTGCTGTACTTGATTACTAAGCTCTGGACGCAAATCCATAAAGAAACAGGAGGTGAAACCACTAATGCCTTCTTTCTCGGGATCTTGGACTCCGCTAAGCTTCTTAAAAATCTGCATTAGCCTCTCGTAATAAGCATGAGCTGACTCTTTTGGCTCTTGTGAAGTTCTTCAAATCTTTTTCAAATTAATATCCTTTTTGGGCACCTTCTTTTTCAGATGTTCACTCGTGTCTATGTTTGTTAGCTATCTCCTTAGAAGGAGCATTATTTGGTGCAACTGTAGCTGGTCAATCAGTTGACCAAGCAACAGCAACGTTACATTCAGACCACAAGTCATTAGGAACATCAATTTTAAACAACAAATTGAAATCATTCCACGGCACCTTTGAAATCATAGTCAATCTATGAACTTCCTTGTACCTCATTTCAGGCTTCTCTCACAATTTTGGAAAATTTGTTGTAAAGGCATAAAGATCAGCTCTTGTCCAAGGTATATGCACTAAATTCCCTCCATGTACCTCTGTCAATGGAAACACTAAAATTGTCCCTGCTTCTGAATCACTAACTGACCCCTTTGCATTCTTTTCCATCTCATTTACTTTCTTTTCACTTGCCATTCCTTTCTTCCACCTTTCTTTATTTTTGTTCAAGTCACTCAATTCCCTTGTTTTTTTCAATTAAATCCTCAATGTGAGCTCTTAAAGTCAATAAACCCATTTCCTTTATTTCATCATGAATCAAATCCATTTTGTAATTCTTTTACACATTTTTCATTTTGCTGATTTCAACCTTACATTCATCAGCCAATTCTTTTAACTTGTCGTGTGCTTCGTTCTTACATCTGGCTGCTTCTTTGATTAAATAGCTCATTTCATCAACATTATAGGTCAATAATCTGGTAAAATCAATTGGCCCTCTCAAAATTTCTCCAAATTCCATTTTTAATAGGGGTGAGCAGTACTTGCAGAGTATCACTCCGTGGAATTCCGTGGAGTTACCTAAAACTCTGTAGCTTCCCTGGAGTTCAGCGTGCAGCAGAGTTCGGTGCGTTGCACTGCTTGCACTGATTTTTAGCGCAGGAGCTTGTCTTGTGCTGTAAAATCAGTGCGAACGGCATCACACAGAGCGCCGGAGGGCGCTGCTTCTTTCTACCGCTCAAGTAGACTTTCTACTTGAGCGGCAGCTTTCTCAACGCGAGCAGCAGCTTTCACAATGCGAGCGATAGCGACCTGCTGCGACCGCCTGTGTTGAGAAATCTCACCTGGAAGCGGTCAGGCGCTTGATTTTATCGCTTGCGCTACCCAACTTAACGTTGGCGAGACGCATGTGAGAGAAAACTCTGCCATGAGTCAATTGGTGGAGTTTTTCCAGACCTCCTACGAGAACTCCTCCGGAGGAGCGGAATTTACCACTCACCCCTAATTTTTAACAGTACAACATTAATAACTGTCTCTTTAGAAGCTCCTCAATCACCACTGGAGAGTCAGCTGAAGCAAGAGAAATAGCTATAGTCTATAGCAGTACTCGGGAATGCTGCCATTTCAGTCTCAGGTGGGGCACTTGCTATCGTACTCACAACCACAGCTGTAACTGAACTCTGTGCCTGTACCATTGTACCATCTCCTGTTGCACCCATATCTGGTACTCCACCGTGACCAGGACCTGTTCCCTGTCCCTGTGCCCTGTCAGTATATGGAGGAGGCCTGGAATTCAAAAGATCACTTAAGAAATTATCTTCTGGTCTGAATTATGATTCTGTGTTTTTCCTTCATCAAATTTCATTTTGTCATCTGTTTTTTTGACTAGTGCAGGAAAAACTCTCACACCCTCCATCGCATCCTCCCTTCAGCATTTCTCCTACCAATCCCACTTGTTTCCTAGGCATTGTTTAAAGGAGCCTTTCACTTGCTTTGTCATTTTCTTTCTTTCTCTATGGCCAAATAATACCATTTTCTTAGTGGCTCAAACTGTGTAGGTCTAGGTAACGGCTTCCTGTCATCCATAGTTTGTCTCATAAAATCTAACTTTCTAATGTTAAAGGTACCCTCTAAAGAAAACTGTACATTTTTATCAGAAGCAGTAAATTCATGCCATTCAGAAATCCAAGTACAGGTATAAACCCAATGTCCATGATCATTTCGTATGCAGGCATTCCCGGAGCAGATAATTTCTAACTCTCAGTAGAAGGTATAGCAGAAACTACAAATCACACAAAAGAAGCTAGTGAACAACAACCAAACCCAGCTGGTTCTGTCAAAGGTTTACCTATCAGAGCGAGGCTCTGTCAGCAACCAAACAATGACAGTGCAGCTTTGTGGTGAAGTCGTATCAATCCTGTTTCTGGTCTCACTAATGTATCACAACGTGGCTTCTCCTTGAATGAGGAAAACAACTGCAGAGTCCTTTTTCTCAATGAACTTACACTAAGTAAACAAAATAAATCTTTTCTGCTTAATCTAAATAAGAAAAATCAGCAAGTTAGAATAAGAAAAATCTCACAAGCATTAGAAACAAGATCAATTGCACAAAAAGATGCTGCTATCCAAACCTATTCACACTAGATAGCCCCCTGTCCAGTGTCAATCTACCCTGGCTAATGCAATTACTCCTGTGCACCTAGGAGCAGGAGACATCAACCTATTTTAGTCACACAATCTCCTGAAAGTGAAACTCGTTAATTTAGAAACCCCTATCTGTGAGTATGCAGCACCTCACAAAACACACTACCTTATGCAGACAAGTAAATCACAATATATCACGCTCTTGGATTTCAACAAAACTGATAACCAAACAAATCAATCAATCATTTGTAGAGCGCACTAATCACCCGTGAGGGTCTCAAGGCGCTGAGGGGGGGGGGGGGTGCAGCTATTGCTCGAACAGGCAGGTCTTGAGAAGTCTCCTGAAGGTCAGCAGGTCCTGGGTCTGTCGCAGCTGTGTGGGGAGGGTGTTCCATGTCTTGGCGGCAAGGTAGGAGAAGGATCTGCCGCCGGTGGAGGTCCTGTGGATGCGTGGGATGGTGGCGAGGGCGAGGTCGGCGGAGCGAAGCTGGCGGTTCGGGGCGTAGAAGGTGAGACGTTTGTTGAGGTATGCTGGTCCGGCGTTGTGGAGTGCTTTGTGAGCGTGGGTGAGGAGCTTCAAGGTGATCCTCTTGTTGACTGGGAGCCAGTGCAGGTCTTTCAGGTGGGCAGTGATGTGGGTGTGGCGGGGTATGTCGAGGATGAGTCGTGTGGAGGCGTTCTGTATGCGTTGTAGTCTTTTCTGGAGTTTGGCCGTGGTTCCTGCGTAGAGGGCGTTGCCGTAGTCCAGTCTGCTGCTGACGAGGGCCTGGGTGACCGTCCTTCTGGTTCCGGTGGGGATCCATCTGTAGATCTTGCGAAGCATGCGGAGGTGTTGAAGCAGGAGGAGGAGACGGCGTTGACTTGCTGGGTCATTGAGAGCGATGAGTCCAGGATGAACCCCAGGTTGCGTGCGTGGTCGGTGGGTGTGGGTGCGGCTCCCAGGGCAGCTGGCCACCAAGAGTCGTCCCAGGCGGAGGGGGTGGATCCGAGGATGAGTACCTCTGTCTTGTCTGAGTTAAGTTTCAGGCGGCTGTTCTGCATCCAGTTGGCGACGGCCTTCATTCCTTTGTGGAGGTTGGTTTTGGCGGTGGCGGGGTTTTTGGTGAGTGAGAGGATCAGTTGAGTGTCGTCGGCGTAGGAGACGATGTTGAGGTTGTGCGAGCGGACGATGTTGGCGAGCGGTGCCATGTAAACGTTGAAAAGGGTAGGGCGTAGGGATGATCCTTGGGGCACGCCGCAGATGATCTTGGTGGCTTCAGAACGGAATGGGGGGAGGCGGACCCTGTCGGTGAGGAAGGAGGTGGTCCAGTCCAGGGCTTTGTTGCGTATTCCTGCGTTGTGTAGGTGTGTGCGTAGGGTGTGGTGGCAGACGGTGTCAAAGGCGGCCGAGAGGTCCAGGAAGATGAGGGCCGCGGTTTCGCCGTTGTCCAGTAGGGTCCTGATGTCATCTGTGGCAGCGATGAGGGCGGTTTCGGTGCTGTGATTGCTGTGGAATCCGGATTGGGACGGGTCCAGGATGTTGCTCTCCTCGAGGAAGCAGGTCAGTTGCCTGTTGACGATCTTTTCGATGACTTTCGCCGGGAATGGAAGCAGGGAGATGGGCCGGAAGTTCTTGAGGTCCTTTGGGTCCGCTGTGGGTTTCTTGAGTAGGGCGTTGATCTCGGCGTGCTTCCAGCTTTCCGGGAAGGTGGCAGTCTCGAAGGAGCTGTTGATGATCTTCCGGAGTTGGGGTGCGATGATGCGGTTTGCTTTGTTGAAGATGTGGTGAGGGCAGGGGTCGGATGGTGAGCCGGAGTGGATGGTGTTCATGGTCTTGATGGTGTCGTCGTCGTTGACGTGGGTCCAGGAGAGCAGGTGGTTTGTGAGACTCGGGGGTGGTGAGTCTGCGGTGTCATCTCTGATATGAACTTTTTTATTCATGCAATTAGGAGCTGGAAAATTAAATATACAACCAACCCTTATTATTGCAGATGTACTTTCCTTTCCTTCCATCTTATTCATTACATGGTTAAATTTCTGTTTCTGTGGGCATGTGTTGGTGTTAGCGTGTTTATGAATCTCAATCCGCAGGTGATCTTTAGGGATTCATGTCAGTTTGTGCCTATGAGTGTTAATGTCTGAGTGTGATAGATTTCTTGATCAAGCTCTTTCTGTGTTTGAGTGTGTGTGTGTGTGTGTGTGTGTGTGCATGTGTGTGTGTGTGTGTGTGTGTGTGTGTAAACACAGTGGGGATCTGGCTGCAAAAATCTGTATGTGTTTATATATAACTCTGGATAGTGTAGATTTGTGGGTGGATCTGTGTATGCATGAATCGGTGGATGTGGATATGAGTGGGCTAGTGGAAGTCTGTGTGCGTGTCTGGGAATATGTGGATATGCCTGATTTGATGGTGGACATATGTCTACATGGATCTTTGGATGCTGTGTGTGTGTTAGCATCCGGGTGAAAAGATCTGTGTGTGTATGTATTTTGCTATGCATGATTTTTGGGTAAATGTATATGTGCATGAACCTTGTGATTTAGAGTATGCATGTGTAAGGATTTAGGCTCAGTGATTTGTGTGTGATTTTTGAGTTGGTCTATGTTTGCATTTATCTTTGGATGTAGTGTGTGTTTTTGTTAGTGTGAATGGTGGTGCGGGAACAAGTGAGTGTGTGTGTGCGTGTGTGTGGGGGTGTGTGTGTATGTGGA
This sequence comes from Calotriton arnoldi, assembly GCA_963921515.1. Classification (NCBI taxonomy): domain Eukaryota; kingdom Metazoa; phylum Chordata; class Amphibia; order Caudata; family Salamandridae; genus Calotriton; species Calotriton arnoldi. The sequence goes on along the minus strand of CAWUFW010001366.1, from coordinate 1,686,109 downwards.
TCTCGGAGTACAGTTGATTTGTGGGTGGGCCTGTATATGTGTGTGTACATATGTATGAGGTTTAGTAGGAATCGGTGTGCAGGCGAGCTGTGTGTGTGTATCTCTGTATACCGGTGGTGTGTCTGTGGTTCTGTGTCTGCATGGATCTTTGAATGTAGGTGGCCTGCCCAATATATACAATATGTAGTTTAATAGCTCATACATACTTAAACCCATGACGTGTGTTAGTCATGCAGAGATTGCCTTTTCCCTGTGTAAGAAAGTGCCCTCTTTTTGCATGGTTGCCCCCACTTTTTGCTGAACTGCTGATGTACTTTGACTGAGTGTGCCCTGGGCTCCTGCCAAACAGGTACCCAGGGCCTATGTTATTTCCCTAAACTGCATTGATGACAAACCCAACTGGCACTCTTTGGCCACAGGGCAGTCCCTTGTAAATGGTACCACAGGTACCAAGAGCACTGTGGCCAGGGAAGGCCTCTAAGGGCTACAGCACTTATTGTGCCACCCTTAGAGGCCCTGTACATTTACACACACAAACTGCCTTTGCAGGCTGCGTGTTTTGGTGCAGAACAAAGTGAAGAGTAGACATGGCACACATCCCTGTGTGCCATGCCTACAACCCACTGCCCTGGCATAGGTCAGCCACCCCTCTAGCTGGGTGCACTATACCAGTGGTGAGGGTACAGGTGCATGAGCCCTGTAACCCTACAGTGTCTAAGTCAATTCTTAGACATTGTAAGTGCAGTATTGCCATTAAGAGTAAATGGTGCTGGGAGATTGTCAATACAATCTCCACAGCACCATAATGGCCTTACTGAAAACTGGGACGTTTGGTATCAAACTTCTCAGCACATTAAACCCACACTGATGCCAGCGTGAGATTTAATGAAAAATGCACACAGAGGGCATCTTAGAGATGCCCCCTGAAAAACGACCTACCACTAGTGTCCAGGCTGAGTGGCTGCTCCCCAGCTGCCACCACCAGACATATTTCTGCACCCCTGGGTCGAGAGCCTGCTGCTCTCTGGGGTCTGAAACAATGCACATCCTGGGACGAGGTGCCAAGACTCCTCCCCCAGGATGGGCAGGGTCCGCGAAGGGGAAGCTTCAAAGGCTTGCCGCCTTTGTGAGCTTCCCCAGGCCCTTTGCTGCTTCCAGCAACTGGCCCCCACTGGTTCTGACCCTCACTTTGGGCGGGAGAATCGGCTGGAAAACCAAGTGAGGAAGGGAGGTGTGCCCACCTCTGCCAACCCCAACCCTCAGGTGGGGGAGGCGAGGTGAAGCACAACTCCCAGTCCCTGCCATCTTGCATATGGGGGGGACCCAGCCGACCAGAGTGAGGCATATGCCCCCCTCCCACTGGAGGGTGGCATAATAGGGGGTGCACCCACCCCAAGGAAGGGACACATTGGTCCCAACCTTTACTTACCTGTAACGCCCCTAAATGTAGTATTTAGGGGCATCCCTGAACCTTGCCTCCTCAGACAAGAACCGAGCAAGAAGAAGAAGAAGAGAAGAAGGACCGAAGAGCCGTGCTAACTTAGACGAGGAGGACGCCTACTGACTTGGCCCCAGCCCTACTGGCCTGTCCCCACCTCAAACCTGCTACAGCGAAATCCCTGCGTGCCCTGCAGCCAGCAGCCCCCAAGAACCCAGAGGACCTGCCCTGCCTTCACAGACAAGACTTTGTCTCCTGTGAGCACCGGAGTTGTTCACCCCCAGACTCTGGCTCCGGCTGGATCCGCGAGTCTGCACCACTCTGCACCCGACACCCACGGCCCGAGTTCGAGTGGCCCAACACCATGAGGAGGTCTCCCCGGCGATCCTAACCCGAGATCAAGTGATCCCTGACCTGCCCCAAGCCTCCAGCCAACGCCTGCAGCCTCAACCCAGAGGGCCCCCCAACCGCGACCAGCAGTTGGTAAGAATATCCGACCCTAAAGGACACACCTGCACCCGACGCCCCATGGCCTTGGTTGGCCCAACCGACGGTGTCCAACCAACCCCCAGCATCCCAACTTACCTCTCCAAGTGGTGGTCACACCCCAAAGACCTTCGTCCCCGAGCCTGCAGTGTGTTTGCAAACCGGAGAATCCCCATTGAAAGTAACAGGGCACCCGACGCCAAAACAGCACCCTGCACCCGGCCACCCTAGCGCCGCTGTGGGTGTACCTTTGGTGCTAACTTGAACCCCCATTTGCCCTGAGCTAAATTCGAGGAGCTTTGCTCCCACAACTTTGTGGCCTGCTCGTGAGCAGCCACCAACCGGAGGCCCCCTATCCCCCATTGGATAACATTGGGCCTCAGCACTCTTCACCCGCCCGGCCTAGTGCCGCTGAGGGTGCTTTTAGAGGGCATCCTCAACCCTGGGAGACACCTGAGTCAAACCCCAGAAAACCAACTCCCACAACAAAGTACTTACCTGTTAATCGATAACTCTATTTCCTCCCATAGGATAACATTGACTGTTTTCTGTGAAAAAGTTTTTGTGTGGAGTTGGAAAATCTATAAAAGTCTATGCAATCTTGTACAAATAACAAAAATGCATTTACTTACCTTTATCCAGGAAATGTCCAAGTATACTACACTACGTAAGAAAAGTAATCTGCAAAGTAACTTACATTCACTACCACTGAAAAGTCATTATAAAAGTATATGTACAATATTTCAAGTATTGCATTACCAGTGAATTTACTGTAACCAAACCAAAGTATATATATACACAACTGCAATTCAACTGTATTGTGACTGCAAAGTATAAACCACTTACCTGTGCCAGGCTTGCTTGGTTCTAAGGAATAAAATAACTTAACAATATTTTTTTTTGTACAAACAAAATTGGTCAGAGTTCAGACTTTGAGTGTGTGACATCATTTGCTGACTGAGTGTGTACAACAAATGTTTAACACTACCCTATGATAAAGCCTTACTGCTCGCCCACACTACCAAAAATTGAGACTAAGGTGTTATCTACTTTTACCTCTGCCTACCTTTGGGTTTCCACTGGACTCTGTGCACACTATACCTCATTTTGCTATAGTATATACAGAGCCAGCTTCCTACACCATGTCTAAATATTTGTTGGGGAACTTCAGGCTGAGTCCTTCATCTAACCAGTGTGGTTGAGCTTGCACCTAGACTTGTGAGTGTGTCTGAAATTGGAGTCCAACGTAAAAAAAATGCAGTTCATGTTGGGTGTGGTGTGAAGCACCCAAAATCCAAAGAGGTCTGGTTATAGGCAGCCCACACCCCTGAGTCGATGCTCAAAAGTTTCTTATTTTTGATTTAAGGATCCATCAAGTAGATAACAAGAATATTCACAACACTTCAATATACCGCAGACATCAAGCTGCGGCTCTAGTGTAATATCCAAGACCAGCATAGGTTAGGAGAGGCAGATATGTGCCAGCTTTTCCTGTAAATGTGTGTCAATTTATTCTATGTGGATAACCTAAAAATTTGAAAGAGATGGGGCTTTCCTGGCCCTAGATCCCCGGACGTATCTTGAGCGTATGGTAGTTGAATGGTATATTCCTGCGATCTAAAATGGATCTCAATGTTCTAGGACTATAGGCATAAAAAAGGACAAACAGGAGTTGGCCGATAAATATATCTATGTGCTGTAACGTTTGGTACTGCACATTTCGGAATTATAAGTTTTGCAATAAAATAGCATCCCCCAATAAAATTTCAGAAGGTCAACTCTAACGATATTTATCTGGGAAAAGGTGCCCGGTAAGTGATGGGGTATACAGATTTTGGTGTGGTATAAACACCAAGATCCACATGTTATGCAGTTATGCTCCATTTTAGGGGATAAACTTGTAATAGGTGCTATTTATTTCACCCAGCAAATAACATACCTCATGGTACTGGGCGCTCGTAATGAGGGCCAAAATGAGTTCAGCAAGTCCAGGAGGCCTGAGTGATGTACATAATTTACCTTCTGTACCAAGAATTCACTGTCCAGACCTGTCTTCTCAGATCATTGTGCAACTTTTCCATGCTCTCAGTGACTCTTAATGTGTACTGTCTGCCTCTCTTTATTTATTCAATGCAACTCATCCCTTGCCTGCTCATCTGCATCAGTAGCTCCAACCCAACCAGCTCTTCATTTGCAGGGCTTCGCCTGTCCTCTACATATGTCCTTTGCACTTGCACCACTAAATATTGGGAGTAGTGAAGGTGCATGGGGCATGCTAATTGTTTTCATTTATGAGTGACTGACGCACCTTCCCAGCCGTTGAGACGGTTATATTGGGTTATCCGAATAACTCTATTAAAATCTGGGTAAGTGAAATGTGTATTGAAAAGGGTTCCCTATAGGGACAGATTTACTATGTAATAGGAAATAGAACAATAGTGGAATTGGTACTATTATGGATCAGTTTCTTATCCATACATCTATACATACTTACAATATATCTTAGAAAACCTCAACCGTTAGGTATCAGGAGTGGCTCTTCCAAGCTCCCCATCCGCCTCTCAGATGCCGGACGTCCAGGAGCCAGTTGGGAGACCCTGCCACATGTGGCAAAGGGACAACCCTCGCCCTGGAAACCAAGGGAGCAGTGACCGCTCATTTTCCAATAAGCCCCACAGTGGGAAAGATATTTTGTAAGACAGAATGGTGTTTACTGTGACCACAGGTGGAAAAGCCCAACTATACAATTAAAGCAAATGGCTCCCATGTCATTCCGCTGGTCAGCATACGTCATCACGCATGCACGCACCAGGGGAATGATGCAGCTGCCATCAGCTGTCGTGTCATTGCGCTTTTTTTAGGTCAAGCTAGGGCAGCGCATGCGCTGCTCTACGAGGCATGCTGTATTCGAGTATGGACTTGAAGCCCCGCCCACTATCCGCCCATATTTGTCATTGGCTTGTGTTATTATCCTTCGTAAATGCTGGCTTCTGATTCGTTCATAGGCTTGTTAGTCCCTCTTTAGTACCACCTTGTCTTCATTGGTAACCTCCCATGAGGACTGGCCCTTTTACTTCGGTTGTTACACAGTACGTCTTATTTAGTCTGTAAGCACTATTTTCTTTAATGAGTTTTACCCACTGCAGGCACAACATGCTTTCCTGCAACATTCAGCACCCATGTGCGCTTTCACTTTCCAAGCAGCCCGGACAATGACGGCCGCTTCTTTGAAATGCAATAGCTCTCGCATTTACAAGAGTTTGAGCTATTGGCATTGTAAATGAAAATACCTTTTATTTACGTATTAATTATCAAAACAGATAAATAAAAGGCATTGTCATTTACAATGCCAATAGCTTAAACTCTTGCAAATGCGAGACCTATTGCATTGCAAATGCTTGTTTTTTTTTACTAGATGCCTAATGCGTGACCTATTGACTTTGTCAATGCTTGTATTCCTGCGACCATTGGCGGAAAAGGCCAGTTATACATAAAAAAGAAAGGGCATGTTTAGGTATTATAACTATCGGCCCCAACTGTACAAAACAATGACTGTTGTCTAAATTGCTGACACAGGAAGGCAAAACTTGGGCCTGTTTTGTAAGCCTCAGGCTCCGGCGCAGTGACCTTTTCAAGTGCTGACGTGTGTGCGGAGGCGGGAGGGGGGGCTTGTCTGCCCTTTCTCTGCACATCAGTAGTTTTCATCTGTTGTGGCTTAGCATGAAAGAGCTTTTTTAGTTACTCCAGAAGGGGTGATGTTGGCCGCCTGCCATCACCTTGCTTACCTTGGTGTTCTGAGGCTGGTTGAATTGGCTCTCACACACAGGAGGAGAGAGGCCAGCTTTGTTCACTGAAGCAGCATCCAGCTGAGGGACAGAGGCCACCTCAGAGGTCACAGCAGAGTTGGTACACGCCATTCTGAAGCAAGCACTTGAATTCACACCTGTCAGCATGAATAGGTTTCAAAAAGAGACATCTTGAGGTTGCATTAGGATGCTGCTCAGTGGAGCCGCAGTTTTACATTAGTGCTGCACAAGTAAGGCCAATGCAAATTAGGGGACGTGGAGGAACTAGCTCCGCCTCAAAAATAAAAAAGCCCTCTGGGCCAGTGAAGGCACTGAAGCTCGCATTTTGATAATTAGCAGTTTCACATATATTTTGGACTGTTACAGTTGTGTAGTGTTAATCAGGGTCTGGCACACTAGATGGCTGAGGGCGGGAACTGGGTGGGGTGTCTCGATTTCTTCTGTGCACTCCAGACCACTCATTACTCAGTCTGCCTCCTTACTAGGCCTTACATGTGTCTCTGCCACGTGCATGTACCTGCTTACACTATTTATTCTTTTCTTTTTATCTCCCTTTTTCTGTGGCGAAAAACACCTAAATTGAGAGTCTACGGTTGGTCGTGAAAAGACAATGACCTACAGAACCAAGTGCAATGGATAGGGCAGGCCAACTGAACCCTATTGGAATGGGTTCTTTCAAGGCAGGAACTCTACCCATCCTCCACCTGTCATTGAGAGTTATAAAGAGTAAAAGTGAGGAATTCTGGAGGATAATTTAAATGAACTACAGAGTCGGTAAGTCAATTGAATGTGCCCCTCCGCTGCCACCTGCCCCACGTGAAGTGAGTCGTGATGATGCCAACATAAGCAACAGGGCAACTTCATGGACATATGCAATAGGTCATAAATGTTGATTCCTTTGTCATGCACATACGGTGCAAAGCTCTGCATGGAATTTTCTGCAGCTCCTCTGACTCGAGGGAGACTGATAGCTCTTCTCCACATGGTTTGATTAATAAACTGTTGAATTATTTTCCTTCCTTTCAATGAAATCTGCAATTAATATGTGAAGGTATTTCTTGTTTTTGTTTGTAATTGTGCAGACTTTAAACAGCGCCGTGGGCCATTCTTCTGTGTCTTCATTCTAACGCCACTGGATAGAAATATCTCAAATATACCTCCTATTTGTTTAAAAATGTGCAGTCCTTCTAAACATGAGTAATTTCTGCCATAGGAATGTGCTTTTGGCCTGAGTGTTGAGTTTCGGGAAAAGGATTGTGTGGAGTTCCCGAAAAGCCAGAGCTTCAGGGTTATGTCGCGGTGCACACTGGGAATCAGTTAACAAATCTTTAAAAAAGGTCTGAGTGCTCACAAATCCATTAGAAAAAGGCATGCTCCTGCCCCTCCCCACCCCCCTTAAAAGGCAATCAGTTTACCGTGAAGGATCTGCAGCTGTGACAGACCAAAATCTGTTGGGAAGCCGTTGGGAATCCTAATGAATCAACATATTAAAGGCCCAGTACACATTCTCTATCCTCCAATGAAATGCCTTGGGAGCTCCCCTCTCAAGATGAGGGTATGATGGTGTTGCTTTCTAGACAATCATGCTACACTAGAAACTGCTGCGGCACAATTCAAGAAATCATACCGCATCAGAAAAGTGGGATGATGGCTCTATATAAATTTAAATCTTGATCTTATCTTGTCACATTTGCTGTGCATTCAAACACATAATTCAAAGGTCAGGCTCTGTCTTCCACTTTCCTGTACGACATGCCACTCCACTCCATGACACTCCACTCTATGCCCCTTCACTCTAAGACACTCAGTGGCACGCCACTGTTTGACATGCCACGCCACTCCACTCTACTCTACGACATGACACTCCACCCTATGCACCTCCACTGTACGCTCTTCCACTCTATGCTTCTCAACTCTACACCCCTCCACTCTGTGCCACACCACACCACTCTACAACACTCTACGACACTCCACTCTATGACACAACACTCTATGACATGACACTCTACACCACTCTACTACACTCCACTCTACAACACTCTATTCCACTCTACGTCTCTCCACTCCATGACACTTTATTCCATTCTGTGCCACTTCACTCTATTCCACTGCACTTTTCTCTACTCCACTCTGCAACACTCTACCCCACTCTACGCTTCTCCACTCTATGACACTCAACTCCACTCTATGCTACTCCACTCTACAGCACTCTACTCCACTCGATGCCAGTTTACAACACACTACTCCACTCTACGCAACTCCCTCTATGCCACTCCATGCCACTTAACTCCACTCAATTTTATTCCACTCTACTCTATGACAGACTACTCCACTTTACTCCACTATGCCACTCTACGCCAATTCACTGTACGCTACTCTATCAATCAACTCGGATTTGTAGAGCACGGCTAATCACCCGCGAGGGTATCCATGAGCTAAGTTTTTGCTGAGATCAGTCAAAGAGCCAGGTCTTGAGTTCCTTTCTGAATTCAGGGAGAGAGGATGAAGTACAGAGGTGCAGGGGAAGGTAATTCCAGTACTTGGCGGCGAAGTAGGAGAAGGAATGTTGCTTCAGCTGATGCAGGGTGTGTGAGTGAGGGCGGGGGAGGCAGAGCGCAGGTGTCTGGTGGGTTGGTGAAAGTTCAGGCAGTGGCTGTGTATTCTGGTCCTTGGTCGTGGAGGACCTTGTAGGCTTGTGTCAGTGTCTTGAATTGGCATCTTTTCTGGATGGGGAGCCAGTGGAGGTTCCTGAGGTGGGGGTGATGTTGGGAGGTTGAGGATGAGTCTGGCAACTGAGTTCTGTATCGCCTGGAGTCTCTTTAGGAGTTAGGTGGTGAGTCCTGCGAAAAGTGCGTTGCCGTAGTCCAACCGGTTGGTGACTAGAGCTTGAGTGATGGCTTTCCTGGTGTTGACTAGGAGCCATCTGAAGATCTTTCAGAGCATGCGAATGGTGTGGAAGCAGGCAGAGGTGATCACGCTGATCTGGCATTTCATCGTGAGTTTGCTGTCCAGGACAATGCAGAGGTTGCAGGCGTGGTCTATCGGTGTGGGTCCGAGTCTGGTGGGCCAGCAAATGTCATTCCACGGTGAAGTGTTGTTCCCAAAAATCAGTACCTCTGTCTTGTCTGTGGTGAGCTTCAGGCAGTTGGTCTTCCTCCAGTCGGCGACACTCATCATGCAGTTGTGGAAGTTGGTCCTAGAGGTGGAGGGGTCTTCTGAGAGCGAGAGGATGAGCTGGGTATCGCCTACGTAGGATATGATGTTTAGGCCATGGGTTCTAATGAAGTTGGCCAGGGGTGTCATGTATGTGTTGAACAGGATTGAGTTATGAGGCACACTGCAGATAATGCTCTTGTGTTCCGACGTGAAGGCTGGTAGGCGGATTCTCTGGGTACGTCCTGTGAGGAAGGATGTGATCCTTTTGAGGGCGCCTCCCTGTACACTGATATTGCAGAGTCTCTTGATCAAGGTGTTGTGGGATACAGTATTGAACGCTGCTGAGAGGTTGAGAAGGATCAGGGCTGCTGTCTTTCCCCAGTCGAGGAGGATCCTGATGTCATCGGTGGCAGCGTTCTGGGCGGTCTCGGTGCTGTGGTTGGCACTGAAGTCGGATTGGGAGGCGTCCAGTAGGTTGCAGCTCTCCAGGTGTTCGGTGAGTTGGTGGTTGATGGCCTTCTCGAGGTCTTTGGTGGACTTTTTGGTGGACTTTCCACTTCACTCTATGATACTCTACTCCGCTCTAAACCACTCCACTCTACAACACTCTACTCCACTCTATGCTACTCCACTCTAATGTATGGCACTCCGCTCTACAACACTCCAGTTTTGACACTCCACTCTACGACACTCTACATGACTCTACTCTATGACACTCCACTCTATGGCCCTCCACTCTATGACACTCCACTCTATGCCATTCCACTCTGACACTCTACTCCATACTATGACACTCCACTTTATGACAATCTACTCCACTCTATGCCACTCAACTCCACAACACTCTACTCCACTCTGCGCAACTTCCTCTACTCCACTTCATGCCACTTCATTACACTCTATGCCACTCCACTCAACTCTACGACACTCTACTCCACTCTATGCCACTCCACTCTACAACACTCTATGCTATCCCACAACACTCTATTCCACCCTGCGCCCCTCCACTCTATGCTCCTCCACTCTGCGTCACTCTATGACACTCTGCTCCCTCCACAACACTCCATGATACTGTATCCTACTCCATTCTATGCCACTTGGCTGTACTGCTCCACTCTATGCCACAACACTCTACTCCACTGTACCCACAACTCCTGTTACGTCCCTTCACACCACTTTACTCCACTCTGTGCCACTCCACTATGCTCTACGACATTCAACACCATTCTACGCCACTCCACTCTATGCCACTCCACGACGCACTACAGCACTCTACAGCACTCTATTCCACTCTATGCCACTCCACTGAATGACACTCTACTCTACTTTATGCCCCTCCACTCTACGCCCTTCCACTCTACTCCAGTCCCTCCATGACACTCCACTATGCTCTATGCTACTCCATGCCACTCTACTCTATGCCACTCCAGGGCACTCCATTCTATTCTGCTACACTCCATGACACTCTGCGCCTCTCCACGCCACTCTGCTCTACTCTACGCCATTTCACAGCACTTTGCACCACTCCATGACACTCTACGCCATTTCACGACACTCTATGCTGCTCCATTCTATGAAACTCTACTCTAAGCCAGTCCACCCCACGACAATCTACTCCACACTATGCCACAACACTCTACTCCACTGTTCCCAGCTCGGTCTATGCCACTCCACGCCACTTTACTCCGCTCTACACCACTCCACTCTACTCTATTGCACTCTACTCCACTCTATACCACTCAACTCTATGACACTCTATACCACTCCACTCTACGACACTTTACTCCACTCTAGACACTCTACTCCACTTTATACCACTCCAATGTACGACACTCTACTCCACTCTATGCCTCTCCACTCTATGCCCCTCCACTCTGTGCCCTTCCACTCTAATCCCTCAATGACACTCCACGACATTCTACGCCACTAAACACCACTCCACTCTACACTACTCTCTGCCACTCTACACCACTCCATGAAACTCCACTCCACGCCTCTCTATGACACTCCACAACACTCTGTGACACTCTACACTACTGCATGACACTCCACAACACTCTATTCTATGCCATTCCACTCTACGACACTCATCTCCATGACACTCTTCTCTATGCCACAAATTTTTGCCAATGCTGAACAGCAGCCACGCTGGTGAACAACATGGCTAAATTACATTGGCAAGTCCAATAGCTGTAGACAAGACCTTTCCCAAAGCTTGTTTCAGATTTCAGTGGTATTGTCTGCTCAGTCCAACCCATTTTAAGCGGTTGCAGGCTCCTGCAGCATTGCTGGGCTTGATCTTCTAAAAGGAAGGGAAAGACACATTTGTATGCATCTTGCTAGGTCAATCTCTATTTCATAGACTAACTTTAAAGTTTCTTTCAAAATACTTTTTGGTCATCAATGACAGGGTGCCCAATGTTGCTCTAGAACAGCCAAGCCATGGTAGATTTTGAGGATTAATGCAAACTATGTATATGATTTTCCTACAGACTTTTTGTAGACATATTTATGTTATGTTAAATTCCTGGAAATCAGACATACATCCGGCCGTCCTCTACCTACCCCTGGTCTTGAGAATACTTCTAGCTTCATTGTGTCCAAAAAAAGCAAAAAGGCATTCTTGAGAGGCCAGATTAATTTAATAAAACATGAACTGTGGATCACCTGGTGGAGTTTGGCACTCACAAGGATACACCACCCACCTGTGCCTTTTTAGATGATGAGAAAAGATTTCATACAGGTGGGATGAGACTTCCACATAATGGTTCTGCTGAGTTTTGAATTTACGTCCTGAATCACAGAGTTATCACATTTGTCTTCATGAGCTTACTGCAGTCCATAGTAGTTAACAACCCCTGACTTGCACAAGTTACATTACTCGAGAGATAGAACAGACGTGCGTCATGTGTATGGTTGTTTGTTGTCTTAACAGACCCTTTAATTTAATGACAAAACAAAATAAGACACTGTGGGGGATATGTACAAGGACTGGCGAAAACTATCACTAACGTTAGTTAGCGGCAATTTTTTTATCGCCGCATACCGCCGCAAACTATTGCCACGTTAGCGACGTATGTACAAGCCGACGCTACATGCCGATAGTTTCTCATCTCGGCGGAAATTGTTGACGTTAACAACAGCGTCACGGCGATAAAAATCTTGCCGCTAACGTGAAAAAAGTGGCGGCAGGCCAGTCAGCGGCCAGAAACTGCACGCTAATTGGCGTGATGCCACTTTTTTCACGTTAGGCGGGGAAAGTGACTACAAAACGCCCGCAAAGTATCACAAACAGAAAAGAAAAAAAAAACCTGAAGAACCATGGAGGAAGCTGGACCCAGTACTGCAGGAGACAACAACCCCCCCAAACAGCCAGGAGGACCAGCTAGAAAGCCAGGAGAAGGGCAAGGGGGAGAGGAAGAGAAAAACCAGGTTCAGCCAGCAGGAAAACCAGGTCCTGATTGCGGAGGTGACAGAGAAACAACACCAGCTCTTTGTCAGCTCCACTGTGTCATTGGGGACCAAAAATGCAATATGGCAGTCCATCGCAGCCAAGGTGAATGCTGTTGGAGAGGTGAGGAGGACAGTGATCAACTGCAAGAAGCGCTGGCATGATGCTAAGCGCAAGACCAAGGAGAAATTGTTGGCCAATCGCAATGCAGCACTGCAGACCGGAGGTGGGAGTCCAGCGCCACAGGAGGAGCTGGATGCCTTGGAGGAACAGGGGTCCGCATTCATCTGTGAGGAGTCGGTGGTTGGAGTCCAGGGACAGGATACTGTTGAACATGACCAGCCACATCAGCAACACGGTGAGTAACAACCCGGGACTGGGGGGACGGGGGTGGATGGGCCCAATGTCACTCATGCACAATTAAATATCTACCAGTGCACATCCACAATGACTGCAGATCTTGTCACAGGTACTCCTGTCCCTGGGGGCATAGGCACATATCACCCTAGCCAACAAATATATAGCAAGACACATATTGGTGGGGTCACAGACCTGGAAATCTACACAGAAAAGTAATTCTAAACATAGCCAAAGATTCATATCAGACCACTAAATAAGGGCAACATGAAAGAGCAAAGTGGCACGTTGCTTGGAGATGCGGCAGGCTGGCAAAATGGCCCCCTTGCCTCAACAACACACATGTACCTTTTGTCTGCACAGGGCTACCATCTCTTTAGGCAACAATATGAGGATGCACTGTGAACGCAACTGATTATGTGCATAAGTGAGCATGCCCCCACCGATGGCAGCACACATGCACCATTGTGCAAGGGTGTCTGAGTTGATTTGAAGATTGTACATGTGCATGAATGGGGACCTTACTGCACATACACATTCTTGCACACAACTCAGACACAAGTACACAATGGTGCATGTGTGCTGACCTTGGTGGTGGCATGCTCACTTATGCACATTAACAGTTGTGCTCACAGTGCATCCTCATATTGTTGCCTAAAGAGATGTAGTCCTGTGCAGATAAAATGTACATGCGTGTTGTTGAGGCAAGGGGGCCATTTTGCCAGCTTGCTGCATCTCCAGGCAATGTGCCACTTTGCTCTTTCATGAGATGCAGCCCCGTGTACACCAAGTGAGAAAGCATGGAGTGAGTCTGCATACCATAAACACATGCATCGCCACAACATAGTGATCATGCAGCCTTCTTGCTAAAATGTGCATATCCCACAATGCACACATTCAGCACAGTTGAGTCAAAAGGTGATGTCATACCACAAGCAGGGGGACATGCCTTCAACAGTACAGTGCATGGACTACGCATATCAGGAATGTGTCACCATAATGTTTCACTATATGTCTTGTCTGTGTACCACACTCACAGAAGTAAAAGGTCCCTGTAAAGAAGTATGACAAGTCAGGTATGACACCAAGCAAGAATAGCAATTGAGCACCAAAGAATGTCTAATTGATAAATGGCACCATCACCCCTTAGCTCAAAATGCACTCATCTACTCTCAAGTGCACACGTGTGGCATACCTAAAACTGTATTATACATTAGTCCTGGTGTGACTTGCCCATTACACATTGATGTGCATGTAAACAAGTATTTTGGGAAAGTCAACAGTGTCAGTGAACAAATATGCAGTCATGACTGTTATCATCTGCACACAAACCCCGGCAGCAAAAAATTCAGAAATAGTACAGCATGTATCATCCATGTGAGCGTCTGCGTGCAATATTCCCAAACACACATCACCCTGCCAAACACACATGATGTGATGTGGGGGCAGGGTGATAGGGCCTGAGCAGCACTAAAAAGTCTTTGGAAATCCACAGCCCTGTAATCTAGACCCACTTACATATTACACGTGGTGTCAACGTTGAGTGTAATGGGTGTTGTTACTGTCTGTTCAGCCTGCAACAACAATAGAAAGTCACGCTGCACCAGTCTCACAACGGTTAAGCCAACAGGAGGACAGTAAGCAATGCATGCATGGAAAAACATGCCCGACGCCATGCACACAAGAGAAATCACATAAGCCAAAGCTATTTGGATGTACATGTGCACTGCATTGAGTAGCACACATAGAAACAGCAATTAGTACATCATTGACAATGTTCCTGAAGGGGTCCCTCCTCACACATTAACATTCTCGCACCAAACACATGCACATGTGCACTACCCAGCAGAGCTGCCTGTCTGTGAGTCACACTGACAAGGCAACTAACAGTGCATGATGAAATGCCTGCCTGCATCATAAACATGTTAACATGGTGCAGTCCACGGTCACTGAAGTGGCTGAGTGTGGAGTTCATCCTTAAAGGAGCAGCCCACACTCTGTCACTTCCTCGTGTTCAGACAACCTCTGATGTAAGAAATACATCTGCTGGGCAACAATGCACAAGTGTCCCAACTGTGAACAAGACCCATTTTTTCCTCAAGCTTGCAACACCTCACCATTGGAAATGCACATAAGTGAAAGGGTCACTGGGTGAAAGGGATAAGGGCAGTAAAGCCAAAGCTGTACCATACCTGCAGCTCAACATGCATCCATTAAGATGTCATCACTACCTTTGACTTAACAAAATGCCCAAGTATCTACACTGTGTGTATCATGGCAAATCAAGCATACCTCCCTGCCCATATCATGTGGCAAATCACATAAACCCAGATCACAACAGTGGGATAGCCCTAATCATGTCATAACAATCATGTTGCATTGCCAACAGCAAGGCGTGGCACCATGCAATCCACCCCTCCAAAAAAGAGCAATCTTTAAAAAGTATCAGGGTGTACTGAGTAGGGGTGACTCACCCACAATGCAGTGTACAGACACATAAATCTGAGCTAATCAACATTGACAACAATGTGGTACAAACTGCATCACAGTCACTACTAAGCAGAGGACATAACTGGTGCTGCATGTGTGTAGAAATTGGTCACTCACATTTGGCATACTTGTAAACTGTGAGATGATAATGTACAACTCTAACGTCACATCCGTGATGTTGTACAATAAAACAATATCCACCATGTAATGGGCATCTCCCCCTAAACATTATGAATGTGCATTGTCATGATATCTGCTCGTACATTTATCCAATGCATGATCATACTAAAACACACATACAACTGCATCTCCCCTTTACATTGCAGAGGGAGAAACATCACCTCCTGTACAGCAGCCTGTCCAACTCTTCAATGATGAAGAGGGAGACCTTGCAACAATCGACCAGGACACACCCCAACATTTGCTCGACTCAATTAGCATCCCATCTCCGAAAGCAGGGCCATCCAGCAGCGTCGTGGAATCTCCACCCCCTGCACAAACCACCCAGCAGCAAGCACCGACCACCACAGCTGTCTCCCAGGACCTTGAGGACCCACTTCTGGCATTTCAACGTCATGCGGTAGAGGTCCAGCAGGAGATGGCTGGTCAGGTGCGGATGGGGTTTGACAGCCTGGCGGCCAAATTAGATGGGTTACGTGGGTGTCTCAGTCCCATTCGGGACCACCTACAGAACATCACAGACACCCACAGTCCGCTCCACGCTCTCCAGCATTCTATGGCTGACATCGCTGGAGTACTGACTCAGAGACAAGAACAACTGTCCAGTCAGAGTGGCTCCAGCGATGTCAGCAAGGAGTTGCGTCACATGCGAATGATCATGGAGAACATGGAGCGGATGCAAGCCCCACAATTGGCAGCCACGGCAGAACACCACAGACTCGTTGCTGGAATCTTTCATGCCCTGCAGCTGCTCATCACAGCAGTGCTGCATCAAGGTTTGGCACAGATGAATGCTGCTGCTGCTTCAACATCCACATCTCTGCCTCCTGATGTGTCAGTGCCTCACAGTGCCGCAGACAATCTACCACCACGCACACAGGAGGCACATGACACATCAGAGGACGAAGATGTTTATGATTCTGCATTATTGCAAAGAAGAAAGCCGTAGAATTCATCTATGCCAAATGGACTGTTTTGCCTTGGATCTGTGCTTAGCATCATGCCCCGGAACAACAGCTTCCAATGTCCTCAGCTTCACACTGCGACACTCACCTTGGACCTCAAAATGGACTGCCATAATCTGTGTTGTTCCCAAAGACACTGCAATCAGCCTGCTGACTGAACTCTGCCTCTTCCTCTGGACAAGTTTCCCCCAAAGGACTCTGGCAGGCCCTCCACTGGGCATCAATGGAATGTGGGGGTTGTTTGACCAAGTACTGTGGCAGTCTTCACCAAAGCCAATGCACATGCAAATTAAAACCTTTAATTTACACAGATGTGTGTTTCCCATGAACATTCAGGTATAGAAGTCTTCAATAATGTTTGAACAGTGAATCCATCCAAACGTACACCGAGGGACATATGATAAATATTCATGTTCAACTGTGTCACAGATAGGCAGTGAGATGACTGGGCATGTGAGAACTAGCCGTGCCCTCAGTGCTCAAATACAACCTACTAGCAATATCCCAACATTGCCCTCCGTACATGATGGCAATAGGCATGTGTGGAAATAGGTCCAAGTCAGTCGCATGCCACAAGTAGTGTCTCCATTTAGCATTGAAAACAAGTCTCACTTGGCAGATCTACTCACACTCTACGGGGTGAACAAAGCTTGTTGTGATGGGGGTCATTGCATGTCACATACCAAGATAGAGCACACCATATTCACATCGATGGAGATTTGTAATGGCACATATCTACCACCCGCTATTGGAATCACAATGTCTGTTTCAGTGAAGTTGTGTTGGCAATAGAGACTTATCCTAAAGTGCAAGTCCTCAGTCAGCACCTTCCCGTGGCTAAACGATGTTTTGGAAATAAGGAACCCTCTCATGCTGGGCTCACTGTGAAAGGAGAGGGCAATGTTGCTAGGGATGTGTAATGCACTGCACTTAGCACATAGTCAGATGCTGTACCACCATTTCAAGGGTGGCATCACTATGAGGCAATGACAGAAGTAACAGCTGGGAAAAGTGGGCATGACACTGGCTCTACAGGGAGCAATGCTACATTTCCCCTCCTGTTTGCAGCAGAACTGTGTTCTGCCATAAGCCGTGCACATCTGATCCGCAAATTGAAAACATTCTGCATGGGCAGGAGGGTGACCCTCCATGCACAGGAACATCCAATTTGAATAATGCTGACACACTTGCACTACGCAGCAAGTGTGCCTATGTGTGTGCATGGTAGATGGACTCTGCGCCAGGCTAATGTGATATGCAGGGTGTGGACGTAATCTGTGGAACACGGTGCATACATCCATTATCATGATGGACAAGAGTTGCAATGTCAATGTCTGCTCAAGGCCATGTTCCTACATTGTGTTGTCAATGGGCAACAATGTGCTGACCAACTTTGTGAGTCACACATAAGATGTTCAACTTCACAAAAGAGTGTCCCTAGCCTAGGCCATAACTCCTACTTGCCACCCTGTAATCCATGCAAGTTTACTGTGCTCAAATCAAAAGGATCCTGACACTATCCGTCCAGCTAAGTAACATGTCATGACCACACATACACATTCAAATGATTGTTCTGAGATTGAATGAGTTGTATACAAGGTAAAAAGCAACACTCCACCAAATCACTTCAGACATAAGTGCAAACAGACTTCCAAAACAGTTAAAATTTATTAACAAGTAACAAAATTAACTACCCTAAACTAACACTAAGCACTACTACAACTAACCTAATCTTAACTAACTCTAACGAAGTGAATGCTAATCTAAACTATCTAACATAACTAATACTAAACATGCAACAACATATCTAAGACATCAACCCCCCTCCCACCCTTAAAGCACATCAGAAGACAGGACAAATACATCTTAGCTAAACATAAACTAACTACACGGATATCATACACAAATATAATTTGTTTTGTATTTTTAAAAAAAAATAATTATAACAACAAATACACCAACCCCCCACCCAAAGGAAAAGGAAACTTATCACTAAATACTACAAGAGAATAAATTAGTAAAACTATGCTAAAATCTAACACTACCTATTCCTACACTACAACTACACTACCTAACACTTCAAAAACGTACCTATCACTAACTAATAAGAATAAATAACATTGGGGGAACATAGAAAAGGGGGATGGGTCTCTATGGGACAGATCATAATGGGAGACCCAGGGTACCCTTAATGTCCTGCAGGTGGGTGGTCTGCTCCGCCATTTCCCGTTCTACATGTGCCAACCTGATGTTCATGTCCATGATCGTACAATGGTCCCGCATGGTAAATGGCACCACCTGATCTGATTCTGCAGTTGGCATTGCAGCTTGTCTGTGGGGCTGTGAGGGGGCACCAGATTGTGTGCCGGATCCTGAGGCTGCAGCTTGTCTGTGTGGTCTTCCTGGGGGATGTTCAGATCCCTGTCCATGTTGGGACCCACGCCTGTCGCCAGAAGGGCCCAGTGTGGCCTGTGTGTCACTCTGGCTGTGTCCGAGGACTACATTGGGCAACGACTTCCGCCTACCAGCTGCACGGTCAGCTTGATACCTCCTTGCCATGTTGCGGTATCCCTTGGCTACCTTGTGTATATGGAGATACCGGTCCTTCCTGACCTGGAACGCGTGGGCCTCCTCTGGCGACATGTTGTCTGTCAAATAAGAGCAATGACAAAATGTGAGTCCTGATGACTATGTCAATTTTTTCCATTTAACTCAGAAACACAAGGTCAGTGAAACCTGGGAGCTTACACTCTAACGAAAGATTGTGAAGTTTGAAAATAACATGTACAATGCAATGTAGAATCAAGGATCAGTTACAACAAGCTGGCGACACTGAAATGACAGTGCATGGCATGTGACATGTGGTGTCACCCAATGAGACTGTCAGGGGCATATGTACAAGCCCCTATGGCAACCATAACGTCACCTTCAGTGACGTTATGATGGAGATAGGGGCTGCACCTCATGTACAAGGCAGCGTTAAGCCACTTAACGTGGCTTAACGCTGCCTTGTACAGAAGGCACCCTCTCACGCTATGGTTAGTGTGAAAGGGGCGTGCAGTGGGTGTTGTGTGGGGCGTACCACCGCAACACCCATTGTATTTGACGCTGCACCCAATGTACAAGGGTGGAGTACATAGGAGGCAGCACCAGAAATAAGACCTGGAAAATCCAGGGCGTAAGTTGGCGAAACGAGGAGAAACAATGCATTTCTCCTCGTTGTTGATTTTTTCCATGTGTGCTGCCTTGTGCAGCACACATGGTAAAATCAAAATGCCATGGTTTGTATATGTACAGGAAGGTGTCCTTCCTGTACATAAACAAAGGGGGATATGTACTGGTGTAGTGTAGCTCCTATTTCCCTAATAGGCTCTGCGCATTGGAATAATATATCCTATAGGTTTGACATAGGACTAAGGTCAGTATGTCCCTATCGAGTATATTAAACTTAATTACTTGTGCAAGCTAGCTCAGAGGCCACTAGAAACTCCTTGACAACAAGAAGGGAGTAGTTTCTGGCAGCCGCAAAACATGACCACTATGTTTCCTTTTAGAATCAGAATGTGTCCCAGAGTCGTGGAAACAATAGATAACTATTTCACTCAGCTCAATTGTGCATGCTTAGTTTTCCTCAGATTTACACAGAAAGAATAGACGGGCGTTTTCAATAAAAGATTTATTGAACAGTCTTGTTTCTGGTGTAAGTATAATGTGCTGTTACGATCACAAGACAGTATGCGAGATAAATAATGTACAGGGTGAGCAGTAGAAATAAATAATACTGCGATAGCATTATCTTTTAGTACAGATGCTGTTACATAAAATAACACAGACTAAAAATGCGAGTACTCATACGATGCGTTGCTAAGCTAGTTCTACCCCAATGTACCTAACCTAACCTAGGTGTAGCACGAGGTATGAAGTAGGTGAAGTATTCCTTACTATGGTATACTAGGAGTATGTTTAAGCCTAGTATGCCTAGTATGCCAAGAGTCCCTCTAGGTTCTTATCAGCTCCATACCTGAAGAATGAGAGAGGTTGGAATCTCTTTGCCAGACTCGAACTCCAACACCCCGTAAGGAAGTCAGATCACTGGAAGCGGGACTCTCTGCGTGCAGGGATGACAGCGTCTTCTCAGTGCGTCAGGCCGGGAAACGGGCTCCTCTGAAGTCGAGGTCTCCTCTGGTTTACAGGGGCTAGGGAAGGTATATTTATACCTGAGAGTACCTTAGGAATGTTAGCATTGACGGGAATTGGTAGCGAAAGACGTCATGGATGAACCCCTAAGGAATAATGGTTCATGAATAATATATGAGGCCTTGATGAAATCAATAGTCCTGGGCTAGGGAAACTCCCGCAGCCTAAGGGTCTGTTCTTCATGAACTCGTTGTGACGTTAAGGTGGACGGATGTCAGAGACCATGCCTGTATTTGGAGTGCACCGTTTAATGCCTAAATAAGGCCTGGGATTTTATGCCTATATAAGGGCAGGGCGAATTGTGCCTATATAAGGACATGATATTGGAAAGCCCGTTATGGACACCCTAAGAGGAATACAACACCCACTCCACTTTCGTGTATACGATAATACATAAATGCTAAACATTTAAAATGCTAAACATAAAAATGGAGTACCGCATATTTCTAAAATATTTCATAAAACCATTTAAAAAAGGCATTTTAAAAAAAACATATTAGAATGCAAAAGATACTGTACATTCGAAGCATTGCTTATCATTTCTGGCATAAAGTTTTCCAAAATAAATGCATTCGGAAAATAAGCAGTAATATTTACATGTGACAAAAAATGTTCGATAAGTTCTAAAATCAAAGTCATTTCATGTCTTGAAAATTAACGAACTGTTTTTAGACACCTAAGAAGACTAAATGTCTGTGGAAGGACCGCCTAGTCTGTACTATAAGGCTAGTTCTACTTTAAGCAGATTGTAGTGCCATTTTCATTCGAAAAATGGGAAAAAGAGTTCAATTTTGGGAGAGTTCCAAGTTTTTGTAAAATGAAGGCCAAATTGTTGCTGTATTTCTGGAACACTGTATGCTGAATCAGAGTCAGTTTACGGGTCTGGTGTAAACATGAGATCATCTATTTCTATAGACAAAACATCATCCACTGTAGTTGGTGTGAGTTGGAACACCTCGTGAAGCAGGTTAATCGCACAGAGATGTGAAGCATTGCTTTCAATTGTCGCAATGTTCGCGTCCGTTGTTACCTGTGTGCCTGTCGTTCTTTCTCGTACCTCAGCAGCAGCCGGAAGCGTCTGTGAGATCTCAATGAATGCTGTCATCAGGATAGGAAGCCGCTGGGGACAACACATAGCATGGGCCGTTATCTGGTCCATCAGAGTATCGACGTCCGTTGGCGCATCCGATGGAAATGTTAGACAGTTGTCCAACACGCATTCTACACCGCATAGCAGGCATCGTAGAACAGGTAAGATGCAATCTTGCCAGATTGGTCTAAATGATAGGAACCACGTGGTATAAAGGTCCCGTAGACGATTTATGCCCAAAAGCTGTACTATTTACTCACGGCACTTTCGTTCAAGGATAGCTTTCTCCATGTCGCTCGGAGTGATGTCGGCGAATTGGCTGGCCATAGCGCAACAGCAGGAAGAGAAATAGGATTCCGGCAACAAGTGCTAGAATTAATGGTATGCCACCAAACACCGAATGTACAAAGTTCGGGATGATTCCGAGTATTGCCTGAAAAGGTGCCAACAGACCGGAGCAGATGCCCTTAAATACATGTACAAGTCCTGTTGTATCAGACATGTTGAAAATTCTTCCTATCATTTCTACGAAATGTATAGGGCAGTTTGTACGTATTAAAGTCTGTATCTCAGCCAAAGTCCTTGCAATTTGCAGATCATAGGTTTCTTTGGCCGAGGTCAAAGGCACTGTTTGTTGTAAAAGCATGGCTTTCATTCTGCTTAAAGTATCAAATCTTATAAAAGAGACGTTCAGCGAAGGCCATAGAGGCGCCTCCCTGACTGTGTCTATTGGGGCAAACAATACTTGCATACAGCAAGTGACCCTGGAGTTGACCGTTACTAGATATGGGATGCCTGGCAGCATGCCACAGCAACTCTGATCATTCAACATGAGGTAACTCCCATTAGAAAGTTGTCCAAACGTTGGATTAATCACAGCAGCTGGTGTACCCTGCTGATGGCAAGACAAATTTGCCACAGAACCATTACAAGCCCCGTGCAAGGAAATGTCCTGACATACAAGTGAACCGCTTAGTGCACGTTTACAGTTTTTCCGCTCAAAAACACTTCACGATCCCCGCTCCAACATCTATATGTATACGGCAAAGCCCAAGATGTCTTAATGTATTCCTTACCCAACCTTTCATATTTGCCTGCTTGCATTTGTCTGAGGCAATACTGAAACTGAAAAGTAGTCACAGGTAGTGTGATTTTGCCATGAATAAGCCATTCTGTAGCTGGTTTTTCTGCCACTGTGAATGGTAACTTTTCCAGTTTTTCAATGCTCAGCACTGTATACTTTGCTCCTCTTTGTGCCATTTCGTTCTGTTTATCAGTTAGATTGTATTCTGCAAACAGAGCCGTTGTGTTGATGAAACGCCAAGGCACATAGCCCGCTCGCAATGATTGCAGCGTCCAGCTTAATAACATAATAGAACGTAATTGAGATTGGCCTTGCTGTAACATCGCCAAATCTTGTTCTAGTATGTCGATAGCAGAGGATACAATGCCGTCCAGTGAATAAATTCTGGAGGACAAAGTTGTTAACCCATTGTCGACCACAGAGAGTGTTTTCTCTAAATTAATACGATCAAGTTTACGTATTCTTTCTGCGGCCTCTATCTGTGATACTTTCCATGCTTCATTGTAGGCAGCATAAATGCCGGCATATATGAAACGTTTTTGATGCGGTTTTCTTGGTCCAAGCAAGAAATCCCTAAGGTATGCGTCTTTTGCAAGTAAGGATAAGTGTTGTTTCACATCCTGTAGTGTAGATGTATGCAGCCAATCGAGGCATAATTTCCCTACACTGTATGTTGTTACTACCCCCGGATGTTGTCTTTGGACGTATCTTGGGTCTGGCCTATGAATGGTAAAACCCTGAGTTTTATTCAGGAATCTTTCCTGACAGTTATTCGTGACTTTGGGCCAGATCAACCATTTTTTCCAATCAGGATTAGATCTGTTGAGTTGTAGTATATTGTCAACTGTCACCACTGCCTGTGTTTCGTTATTTTTTGCAGGAGTTGGTACAGAAGGTGTGTTCATCTCTTTGATCTTGGCTAATCCAAGACAAGATGTTTGTTGGATTGTTTCATTCAAAAACATTATTTGTTCAGGGATGATACAGGCTCTAAATAAAGCTTCTATCCCCTGCACTTGCCATTCTTTAGTACCCCACAAAGTTTTTGTGTCTATTGTGTCTTTCCAAAAGTCGAAACCCTGTCTAGACAGTTGGGCATTAAAAAATGCAGAGTAAATCTGTTTTGTATTTGTTAACATAATTTTCAGTCCTGTCGTGTTTACATTTTTATAGTAAAACATTTCTGGATCAGATGTATTGTATCCTGAAAAATATGGAAACTTGTTAGCAAATGTTTTTGAACTACCGTATGGTGGTGTAGGACAATGTTCCCATTGGTTAAACATAAACACATTTCTTGGATATGCAGTTTTATGCAAATAATGATGACCATAGTGGTTATAACAATACAATCGTTCATAGTCTGATGAACCTTCTAAATATTCATTTTTAGAAAATGCAGCAGATTTTTCTAGGTCAAACATAATGTCAGTCACAGTCTCAAAGTCCCAATCATCAGAATAGGTACTGGACGTGATTAGATCACTTAGTGAAATTTTAAACAAATGTGGAATGTTCAATTCTTCCGTCGGACCGAATATATCAAAATCTGTTTTGTCCCACACTATACCATCGTGTATAGGAACAGCTGTGATGTTCACTGATGACAAGTCTCTTGCTTCACGATGAGAAGATTTATGAGGTTTCAAAAGTACGTTTACGTCTTTGTTTTCAGTGTTTGCATGGATGTATCTGCCACTAATAAGCACGCTCACAGTTGTAACCAAAGCTAGCCAGAGCAGGAAAACAAAAAGTCCAGATATAATCCAGAGTTCAATCCATGGAGAAACCAAATAAGTCTTTTTCAGAAATTGAAGAAAGTCTTGTATTTGCTGCTTGAATTTGAATGATGCTGGCGTCGTTTCAGGTTCACTGGGATCAGAACGTATCAAAGTTTATGAAATAGCCAGAAGCAGTTCTATCAATTGTTTGAATTGCATCAGGATTTGTAGAAATCACTGGAACCAGTTCATCACGTGCCACATTGGTGTAGACAGGTGTATTTGGACGAACTGTTACTTGTTCTTCAAGAGGGATGATTTCCATAGCATTGTTGCTTAGTCCTTCATCTGTTACAGCTGAATTCTCGATAGTTATCAGTCTTTCAGTATGAACCTCTTGGATAGTAGCGAGAGGAGTGCGTTTGCTACTAGGTCGGAGTCCACGAGGCCTACTATTTAGTATTGGCCACATACTGTGGTTTGATGAGGTCGATGGACACAAATCTTTTCTCCTTTCTTCCAGCAAGGGGCGGCAGTAGTACTGTTCTTGTTCCTTGAACTGCTAGGACAGGTACTGGTTGTCTGTAAGAAGGTCCAAATTCCTTCTTGTCCGCACTTTTTTCTCTGACTAGATCCCCAACTTTTGGAATCCAGACAGGCCTTGCTGGGACAGCCGGTTGATCCCCAGTGGTGGTTGGCTGTAGGAACACGTTGCTTTGTTTCGTTCTTAATTTGTTTAAGTCCTGTAAAACAGCCAAACGATCTTTGATATCAAAGGGTTTATTGTCCACCACTGTGCCTACGTTTTCTAAGTCTGGTACCCACATTCTTGTCCCAAATAGGACCTCATATGGAGTGACCCCCCCTAGAGAACTTCTTGGCAGGTTGTTCAAAACACGTTGAACTCCACTAAGGTGTTTGACCCACCCGTCACCCGAGCCTAATACCCTAGCTGTTATAGACTGCTTTATGTCCCGGTTTTTCCTTTCCACAACCGAATTTCCCTCAGGATGGAATGGAGAGGAGTACCGCAATGCAACGCCCAGACTGGCCATGGCTTCTTTGTAAGCCCGAGAGCTAAACGCAGGACCCTGGTCAGAATGTAACGTGCCTATTGCGTATATGCCGATAAAGACTCGCAAATCTTTTATAACAGTTCGAGCGTCAGCTGAGCGCTGAGGCCATAACCATAGGAACCTAGATTCAGTATTTGTGAGAATGCCTTTGTCCAGTAGGACGCAGGTGTGTAGAAAGTCTAATGCTGTCTAACAATGGTGTCTGCACTGGGTTGCCGCATTCGCAGCATGGTGTCTGGTGGCTCTCTCGCTGTAATTTACAGTCTAAGCAGTTGTTGATGAATATGTGAATTTCTGTATTCATTCCAGGCCACCAGTACATTTCTTTTAACGTCAAAATTGTTTTAGAGATCCCTTGATGTGACAGACCTTCCCCCAAATGTGTTTCATAAATCAAGGCTGCTCTACGTTCCATGTTTGGAATTACCCTATCCCCCACTCCAGGGATTCGAGCAAAGGAACGTTGTTCGCATCAATTACATAGGAGTACTTGAGTGGAAACTTTTTGGTAACGCTGCACTGCTGCCTTTGCTCGAAGCATTGACAGCCAACATTATCTCACCGTCTATTTTTGTTTTTGAATGAGTGATCGCAGCTACGGAAGCCGTTTGCACAGCCCCCTTTGCGGCTTCATCAGCCAATGAATTCCCGCAACGTGAACGCCATCACGTTGATGACTCAGTGTGTGGATCACGTGAGCCTTTGGTAGTTCGTTTTTCAACTGAACTACTTGTTCCCAAAGCAATTTGTGCTTTATTGTGCCACCTTTCGCATCTTTGAAACCATTTTCAAGCCAGTTTTGTATATATTCATTATACGACTGCACACAGTAAAAAGAATCGCACACGATTAGTGTGGGGAATTTGCGATCTGTAGTTTCAAGTGCCAGTTTGAATGCTTGTAGTTCAGCTCGCTGAGCTGTACAATCTCCTAGAGACTGCGTTTTTGTGACCATAGGTCTGAAGATGCCATTTCGCATGCGACCTTTAACGATTGCACACGCTGCACTGTAAGCTTGCTTACTCCCGATTGCGGGTTCTGCGGATCCGTCAGTGTAAATTATAAATTCGTACTGATCGAGAGGCAGAATTTCAGTAGGCAGGGGACATTCATGTTCATACTGCAGGAATGCTTGTGTTTTTAAATCTGGATCAAAAACGTATTCAACATCTGTTGCAGCAAGAGAATTAACCCATTGTATCCATCTTGGATGTAATACTTTAGCATTTGGAATGCTTGCTTTTGTGACCGCTTCTAAAGCAGGTACTGGGGTTACGACAATAATGCGTTTCCCTTGGGCTAAGGCTCTTTCTTTTGCTACAGAGGTTTGAACTGCTGTTAGAATTTTTTCAGTTGAACTGAAGCGCATTTCCGCTTGTGTGTACAAGTGTGATTTGTACGCTATTGGGATTTTCTCACCCTCATTGAAAGTCAAGTAGGTGAATCCACATTGACCCGAAATTATTCGGATCACCAAATTGCGTTCACTTACGCGTGTTTGTAAGTGATTTGTTGCTAACATGTTAGCTTGTAGTGAACGCAAGATTTCTGTGTGTTCTTGTGTCCAGTTTCTGATCGAAAAATCAGGTTTGATTAATGCGTAGAGAGGTTTAACCCTGTCTGCGTATTTTAGAATGTATGTTCTTCCAAAATTTAAGAAACCCAGGATGGATTGTAAGTTTTTAGCGTTTTTGGAGGTTGGAGCAGCGCACACTTTTCTAAAAGTTAGCTGCCAAGCTCTTGCCTTCACTTGAAAGCTCATATCCTAGAAATAGGACATTGAGATGGGCAATTCTAGACTTCTTAAAGTTGAATTTGTAGTCCTCAAAGGCGAAACCCAATATAATGGTGCTCACCCTGTTCAAGTGTTTATCCAGGTCATAGTCTGTCAGATAGATGTCATCGACATAGGACAATGCCTCATTGTCATAAATTTGTAGTAACTCCATTACCCTCGCTGAGAATAAACCTGGGCTATTCTTGAACCCTTGTGGGAGTCGACAAAAGTGACGCTGGGTCCCCATTATGGAGAATGCTGTTAAGTACCTGCTTTCAGGTGCTATGTTTTGACAAAAGAAACCCTTTGAGATATCTATGTGGTTTTATATTTTTTACGCACAATGTTATTCATTAATGCTGTGCTATGTGCATTTTGCACTGCAAAAGTTTTAGAACAAGTGTTTAGGTGTCTGTAATCCAAAACAAGACGATAGGTATTGTCTGGTTTGGAGACAGGAAACAAAGGATTGTTCATTGAGGAGGTGCATGTTTCAATCACCCCTTGGTATTCAAGTTGATCTAAGATCTCCCTGACCTGTTTTTTAGCTTCTTGCTTTATAGGGTACTGCCTTTGTGGAGTAGGTTCATGTTTCAGATGTATTATATGGTGAGGTGAGTCCTCATCCCATCCTACATGATTTTTATATAATGCTGGGGCCTGGGCTACTGCCCATTTCCTGGCATATGTATATTGTAAGTGAATTGGAATATGGCTGGAGAAGGCAGGCATAATAATGTCCTCGCCATGTGGGCACTCCCTGACAAATTGTGGTGGCCAGTCTTTTTCTGCTAGAAGTATGTCATAGCCCTTTGATAGTCTTTCCCAAAAAGTGCTTTCACCTGTCTAGGTTTGTCTCCCTCCATCCGGA
Source organism: Calotriton arnoldi (assembly GCA_963921515.1). Lineage (NCBI taxonomy): Eukaryota > Metazoa > Chordata > Amphibia > Caudata > Salamandridae > Calotriton > Calotriton arnoldi. Next base: position 1,657,964 of record CAWUFW010001366.1, on the reverse strand, counting down.
GTGTTATTTCATATAACCTTTGTGGAGTACTAACCCTGGTGTCTACAGTCTCAACTGTGATGTATTCATTCAAGTCCACTATCTCCAGAAGTTCCTTCACGTTCTGGCGAACTATTGTGACTTCTGCTGCACTGTCCAGCATTGTCTGAGCCCATTCTCCGTTCTTGAGTTGTGATCTCAGTATTCTCAGCATGTCTGATCTTCAGACCTGCTACTTTCTTTTTGGAGAATTGAGGTTTTGTTTTATTTTTTGGAGCGTGTTTGTCGTCTTTCGATTTCACGCGTTCTTCTCTGTGTTCCGTCCATCCTCTTCTTTCCGAAGTCTGTGATGAGATCTGAAAGGGACGAGAGGAACGTGTATCAGTATCATGATACCTATCAGGTTTTCTCAAATTATCCCTATTCCTGAGGTTATACCTCCTTTCAGAGGGCTCCTTTTGAGGAGACCTACCTCGGGATTGAGAACGCTTCTCATTTGAATTTTGTTTATTAGTTTCCCACTTCTTTTTAGAAGATGTAGGAGTTTGTTTAATTGAGTCCTTGTCTGGACTTTCAGATAGCTTCGGCTTCACTGGTCTTCCACCCAAACTATCTCTGCCTAATTCAGCATAAGATTGTTCTATTATTCTGGGTAGCTCAGTTTGATGTTCTGTAACATCGAATTCCCTCAATTTTTGGCGGATCGCAACTGCTGCTGCCTCTCCTTTAATATTAGATAATATTATTGTTGAGACCTGGTCGAAATTTTTCAGTAATTTCATACCTAAATTTAGAGCAGGCTCTGCCCCGTATTCGTTTTGAATTTGTTTTAGGACATCAGGTATTACCGCAATTGACGGAATGCCATGTGTTTTAGTATAGATGGCAGCAAAGACTGAACCCCAAGTGGTGCAGTCTTCCAGTTGTGGTGTGATCCCCATTGGTAAACAGATTGTTAGGATTCTGTGTTTCTCATACGGGCTAGTATTTGGAAATACTGCTTCGATTTGAGTAATTTTTTGAGCTATCCAAAATGGAATTTGCTCACGTTTTGTGGGCATTTTACCCATGACTGAGTTGAGTCTGTGGTGTAATTTTTAGTGTAGTCCCCTGATGAGGGGTCTGATTTTGAATAGTGAATGGTGGTTGGACTGTAAGAGTCCGCATGACATATTGGACCAATTGTCTGTAAATTTTTATTAACTCTTTTATTTGAGTATGTAGTTCCTCATCTGTCATTATATCCAGTTCAGGATGAGGTGTGTAGCCGGCTAAAATCGGCCATGTTGCTCCTGGTCTCCCTAGGGGACCGAGCCTGGTAATGTTTTTGTGATGTTTTAGGGCGCCTTTAAACCAGAGCTGATGCTCTTGGTATGTTAATGGAATTTCTATATCCTCGAAAGGAATGTATTCCTCTGGTAGATCATCTTCTTTGTAGAAGTGAAATGTGTGTGATGTTGGATTGTATTCAGGAAGTATTACCCATGAATAGAATACCTCTGTCTGAAAGGATTCATGTGCCTCTATCACGAAAACTGCTCTACCTCCTCTTGGCGGTAGGCCATGTTTTATAAGTTTTAGAGTTATGGCTCTTCTTAAGTTTTGAGGGATGTCTATAACACCCTCCTGGGTTTCATTTAAACCTGTATTGTTAAAAACTGCTGCTTGGGCTTGATCAGCCGCAGCACCACCGTTTTCGGTGTTATTGTCTCCGTCAGGCATTTTGTTTTTTGAAAAATGTAGAACAAGTTTCAAGGAAACAAAGATAAGGTGCACAATATTTTGGAACACTGTATCCTTCAACGTTGAGCAAACCAAACAGCTAATATATAGGGTACTTCCCTATGTAGCCTTGGTGGATACTAAACCCTGCCCACTCAAGACGTCTTTTGGAGTATATGGGTCGGGGTCTCTGAGAGAAAAAGCACGGCTGAGTTACTCAGTATCTAACGTTGAATTACCGCCTTACCAAACCGTTGGGCGCCATGTAGTGTAGCTCCTATTTCCCTAATAGGCTCTGCGCATTGGAATAATATATCCGATAGGTTTGACATAGGACTAAGGTCAGTATGTCCCTATCGAGTATATTAAACTTAATTACTTGTGCCAGCTAGCTCAGAGGCCACTAGAAACTCCTTGACAACAAGAAGGGAGTAGTTTCTGGCAGCCGCAAAACATGACCACTATGTTTCCCTTTTAGAATCAGAACGTGTCCCAGAGTCGTGGAAACAATAGATAACTATTTCACTCAGCTCAATCGTGCATGCTTAGTTTTCCTCAGATTTACACAGAAAGAATAGACGGGTGTTTTCAATAAAAGATTTATTGAACAGTCTTGTTTCTGGTGTAAGTATAATGTGCTGTTACGATCACAAGACAGTATGCGAGATAAATAATGTACAGGGTGAGCAGTAGAAATAAATAATACTGCGATAGCATTATCTTTTAGTACAGATGCTGTTACATAAAATAACACAGACTAAAAATGCGAGTACTCATACGATGCGTTGCTAAGCTAGTTCTACCCCAATGTACCTAACCTAACCTAGGTGTAGGACGAGGTATGAAGTAGGTGAAGTATTCCTTACTATGGTATACTAGGAGTATGTTTAAGCCTAGTATGCCTAGTATGCCAAGAGTCCTTCTAGGTTCTTATCAGCTCCATACCTGAAGAATGAGAGAGGTTGGAATCTCTTTGCCAGACTCGAACTCCAACACCCCGCAAGGGAAGTCAGATCACTGGAAGCGGGACTCTCTGCGTGCAGGGATGACAGCGTCTTCTCAGTGCGTCAGGCCGGGAAACGGACTCCTCTGAAGTCGAGGTCTCCTCTGGTTTACAGGGGCTAGGGAAGGTATATTTATACCTGAGAGTACCTTAGGAATGTTAGCATTGACGTGAATTGGGTAGCGAAAGACGTCATGGATGAACCCCTATGGAATAATGGTTCATGCATAATATATGAGGCCTTGAAGAAATCAATAGTCCTGGGCTAGGAAACTCCCGCAGCCTAAGGGTCTGTTCTTCATGAACTCGTTGTGACGTTAGGGTGGACGGATGTCAGAGACCATGCCTGTATTTGGAGTGCACGGTTTAATGCCTAAATAAGGCCTGGGATTTTATGCCTATATAAGGGCAGGGCGAATTGTGCCTATATAAGGACATGATATTGGAAAGCCCGTTATAGACACCCTAAGAGGAATACAACACTAGGAAGTGGCGGAGCGTGTCGTTAGCCTCCTTGGCTTAACGACACGCTCCGCCACTTCTGAAACGCAAGGCTGCACCATATTCACAAGAATATAGTGCAGCCTTGCGTTTCCCCCTGCGATGGTGCTAGGTCTAACAACTTAGCGCCAACACAGGCACCCTTGCACCAGACTGCAAGGGTGTCTGTGTGCAGGGGAGGCTTGTTTATGGGTAGGAAGGTGTCCCTTCATGCAATGAACAATCCTGGAAAAGCACTACTGTCACTTTCACTGGTGCTGCATCAAGCATCACACATGGCAAAACAACATTAGGTGGCTGAACACTGACTTGTACATGAGGCGCAGCCCCTCTCGCCACCACAACTTCACAATAGCTGACTTAGTGGTGGCGATCGGGACAAACGTGGTTTAAATCACATTTTTTACTCTGTTGAAATTTTTAAAACGCAGGGATGTACACCACAAACTGTTACAACACATTCCCCAAAGTAACGCCCCCCTGGAGTTAGAATAGTAATTGCGTTTTAATGGGGAATGCGTTGTAACGAATAGCGTTGTAAAGCCCTGCGTTGTAAAAGGTATTGCGGAGTAAAAATTGTGGAGTAAAAGCATGCGTGGAAAATGCATGTGGGGTAATGTCACATATTCGGTGAGAGGGGCTTGTACATTTGACCATGAGTCCAATAAGGGGAATGAGCCCAAGGAGACAGCTTGACAACACCATTGCAGTGCCAAAACATGCCAATTACATACATAGGCCCATCTTTGCTAGGTGGTGGGGGAACGTGCCATTGGTAGCCTTGGTTTAAAGCTACGCCCTGCAACTTTTGGAAAGCTGGTATGCAGCATACATTCAATAGTACTGTGCAGACCTGTGTCTGACCCCGCACGGCATGAAAAACACTACCTCCTTGAGCATAATCTGGCCCACTTGCACAGTCATCTCAGTCAAGGATGTACACGCATTCCATGTCTGGTCATACTCATCACCAACACCACCACATGTCTCCTCTCCTGTCTGTAGTCTCTGGAATCCCCATGCATGTGCTGTAGTGACAGAACACATTGCTATTCATTGCATGGGTATCACTGACTGGGGATGTGCAAAGTTACATCTGGAAGACATATGCATTGCTCCATCTTCACTTACTGATTTGTACACCCTTCACACTTCCACGAAACCACATCACACTGGAGTCAAGGTACATGTGATACACACCCATACTGCATAGTACTAAGGACTTGATTTGAGCCAGACATTCATCACATCTCACATTGACAACATTTAATGAATGAACTCACCAGTGGCGAGTGGGTCCCTGAAGGCGTCGATATCCCCCTGTGTGATGAGTGGTCTGGATCACTGTCTAAATATCGACAACAAAAATATAGAATGGACAGAATATCGATACCAAAATATCGAAGATCAGAATATCGACTCCCTATCTACAAACAGGTAAGTACAAAAATATTGAAGACAAAATATCGTTGTTTAAAATATAGTTTGTAAAAAATATCGAATTTTTAAAATATGTTAAAAGTAGTATTAACTTAATTAAATAATCAATATAATTAAATAAAACATACTTAAAATTAATTAAAAAATATTAAAATTAATAAATAATATATATAATCTCTAAAAATAAATTTACATCAGCGTTGGATAGTGGGAGGGTAAAATTTACTATTCCCACTCCAGTGAGTGCAACAGTAGGGAAAGCGTTGGATAGCGGGAGGGTAAAAATTACTATTCCCACTCCAGTGAGTACAACAGTAGGGATAGCGTTGGATAGCGGGAGGGTAAAATTACTATTCCCACTCCAGTGAGTGCAACAGTAGGGAAAGCGTTGGATAGCGTGGGGGTAAAAATTACTATTCCCACTCCAGAGAGTGCAACAGTAGGGAAAGCATTGGATAGCGGGAGGGTAAAATTACTATTCCCACTCCAGAGAGTGCAACAGTAGGGAAAGCGTTGGATAGCGTAGGGGTAAAAATAACTATTCCCACTCCAGAGAATGCAACAGTAGGGAAAGCGTTGGATAGCGTAGGGGTAAAAATTACTATTCCCACTCCAGTGAGTGCAACAGTAGGGAAAGCGTTGGATAGCGTAGGGGTAAAAATTACTATTCCCACTCCAGTGAGTGCAACAGTAGGGAAAGTAATGATTTAATTTTTGAATAAAAATACATTAATTATCAATACCAATAAAAAAATTATTAAAATTAATTAACAATTACAAAATATTTAATAATTAATTAATTATAAATTCCAATAAATATTATTTATTAAAAATTAATTACCTATTAATAATTAACAACAAATTAATTGTCAATACCAAAAATTTAATAAGTAATAAAAATTACCAATTAATAATTAATTAACAATACATTAATTAGCAATACACAAAAATAATTTCAATAATTTCAATAATTACTTAATTACAATTAAATTACTTCCCTCCCTATTCCCCTATAAACCCACAACCCGCTCCCAAAAATAAATTAATTCAATTAACATAATTATCAATTAATCAATTCATAATAATTAATTACCAATTAATAAAAATTAATTACCAATTAATAATTAATTAACAATAAATTAATTATCAATACTAATAAATAAAAATAAATATTTACTTAATTACAATTAAATTACTTCCCACCCTATTCCCCTATAAACCCACAACCCACTCCAAATAATAAATTAATACAATTAACATAATTATCAATTAAGCATATCCAATGCACTACCCTATTTCTCATCCTGTGCCTCTATCCATATCTTTAATCTGCATATACTTACCTCCTTTATGTATCTATATACTTTCAATGTATTTATGGATCTATATATTTATCACTTTCTTCTAATTTAGCATTTCCAAGGCACTACCCTAGTTCTCAGCCTATACTTATCTCAATATATCTTCTAGCCCAACCTTCTGACTCATCTCAAACTTCTTTCTACTACTCTTTCCAATGCACTACCCTATCTCTCATCCTATACATCTATCAATATATCCTCTACATCCACACTCATTTATCCCAAACCCCATACCACTACTATGACCACCAAAATAACCCTTTCTAGACTCTCGCCTACTCTACCCTCCTTGCATCATCGGACACCTCTTTTACTATACCGATGCCCTAAAACAAACCTTTCTAAACTCTTCCCTGACTCCTCCCCTCAAACCCCCTTCTCCCCCTCCTACTGCTAAGACCTATAAAAAAAAAAAAAATCCTTCACTCTTTTATCCCTCCACTATCCTTTTCAATCAGAATTAACAGTCTAACATATTCAATTTTCAACTATACTAATTCACCACTAATCCTTTATGGGTTCCAGAGTAGCGTGCTACTCGCCAATAAAGCATCTCAACACCCCATCAGGGTTACAAGCGCTATATAAATGCAAACCTTTTTCCCTTTCTACCCTCCCCAACCCTTCTCAATCCAAATAACTGACTAACATATCCACCACTAAAATTACTTTCATGTTTCACCATAATAATTCAACACTAATACTTCTGGGTTCCAGAGTAGCGTGCTACTTGCGCTTCAAAACCCCATCAGGGGTAGCAAGCGCTATATAAATACAAACCTCTTTCCCTCTTCTATCCCGCCACCTACCCTTCTCTACCCAAATAACTGAATAACATGTCCACTAATCAAAGTTACTTCATTTTTTACTAGACTAATGTTCAACACTAATCCTTAATGGGTTCCGGAGTGGCGTGCTACTCGCCAGAAAAGCGCTTCAACACTCATCAGGGGTAACAAGTGCTATATGAATGCAAACCTTTCTTCCCTTTTATCCCTCCGCTATCCTTCTCACTCCAAATAACTGACTAATATCCACCACTGAAACTACTTTCATATTTTCACCATATTAATTCACCACTAATCCTTGATGGGCTTCCAGAGTAGCATGCTTCAACACCCCATCAGGGGTAACCAGCGCTATATAAATACAAACCTTTTTTCCTCCTCTATCCTTCTGCTATCATTCCAAATCCAAATAACTGCCTAACCTATCCATCACTTAAAATGTACTTGCATGTTTCACTATACTAATTCAACACTAATCCTCTATGGGTCCCGGAGTAGCGTGCTACTCGCCGAAAAAGCGCTTCGACGCCTCGTCAGGGGTAGTAAGCGCTATATAAATGCAATTACAATACAATACAATACAATTCATTAAAAAAATTAATTAATAATTAATTAACAATAAATTAATTATCAATACCAATAAATAAAAATAAATATTTACTTAATTACAATTAAATTACTTCCCACCCTATTCCCCTATAAACCCACAACCCGCTACAGAACTAAAACGCAAAATTAAATTAAAAATAATTCCTAATAAATCATATTTAATTTACTATAATTAAATTACTTCCCACCCTATTCCCCTATAAACCCACAACCCGCTACGGAATTAAATTACGCAAAAATTAAATAACATAAAATTAATTACTTTAAAAAAAATAAACAAACATTACAAAAATAATATACACTTTTAACACATATACTAACATACAAAACACTAAAAAAAATCGATATTATTAAAAATTCGATATATTTTAATGTCTATATTATGTCCATTCGATATTATGTCCATTCTATATTTTGACTTCGATATTCTGTCCATTCGATATTTTTAATTCGATATTGTGTCTAGTTACCGAGTGGTCTTCCAGCTGTGAGACATAAAACGAAACGTGTGTTGGTAACAAAAAAACAATTCACACATGTGTCCTATTCATCATCAAATTCATCACCATCAATGTCAATGCTCTGTAACTGTACTGTTGCAGTTCATGTTGCATACATGATTGTGTCTAGTTTGCCTGTTATTCCCACAAGACCTGATAATGCAGAGTTAGGCCAAACAAGACAATCATGCTCGCACATTCACACATTTTGCACAGACAACTTGTGTGACACATTCCCAAGGCCCCGTTTCACCCAACAACATCATGTTCTCCATGCTCTTTTGACAATAGCATCGCTGGAGATTGCACAAGGGTGTGTCACAACTATTGATGGTGTATGACACTCTGGAGATGTCATATGATAAATGTTGAAATTTTCATTTCTCATACAACGTTACTCCATACTGAGGTACAAGGGCAGCGTACATGGGAGGCAGCGCCAATATTAAAGGTTAGGGAAAAGCTGCTCCTAACTTAGCAGAACTCAGAGAAAAGCATTATTCCTCATCCTTTTTGCTTTTTCCATGTGTGCTGCCTCACATGGAATGAGCAAATTGCCTTGGATTGTTCATGTTCATGGATTGTTCATTGTTCCTGTACATGAACAATCTTTGCCCTGCACGCAGACACCCTTGCACTATGGTGCAAGTGTGCCAGCGTTGGCACTACACTGCAAAATTTTACACCAGCGCTTGTGGAAATGCAAGCCTGCACCATATGCTTGTAAACATGGTGCAGCATTGCGATTCTGCAGTGGAAAAGTTAGGCGTGAAGGCATGATGTTGAAAGTCTCACTCCGCCACTTTCTTGTACATATACCCCATTGTGAGCCCTTATGGAGGATCAGGATCTGATCGATGCTTGGCGGCGTCGTCATCCCTCCAGCCGTGAGGGGACCTGTATTTCTTCTTCGGGCCCCTCGTGGTCCAGAATTGATTACTGGCTCATCTCCCGAGACGTGGACTCGTGGTCTCGCCAGTGTGCTCATCTTGCTCGAACCTTGTCGGACCATGCTCCGGTGCTGCTGGAGTTCGCTCTGCCGGATGCGCCGACCAGGGCCTTCAGCTGGAGACTCCCCGCTGGGGCCCTCCGTGACCAGGTGTTCCGTGAGGAGATTGGGGCTGCTATCAGCGACTACTTTGACACCTGTGCTGGCTCTGTAGATTCCCCGTCCACACTCTGGGAGGCGTTCAAGGTTGTCATCCGGGGACAGTGTATCGCCAAACACTCTGGCATCCTGCGTTCACTACGGGGTGATCTGCGATGGCTGGAGACGGAGATTCATTCTCTCGAGTCGGACTTCTTCGCATCGGGCCGGCTCTCGACTCTCGGGCGGATTACAGCTAAAATAGCAGAATTTGAAGAGGCCGCACATAGAGAGGTGCACTTCCTTGGTCGGGAGGCACGCGCTCGCCAATTCGGTGAGGGTGACCGGGCTGGCAAAACTCTAGCGGGTCTCCTTAAAAAGCCGTGGGCCAATGACTATATTTGCGAACTGCGCACAGACGAGGACCTGGTCGTGGTTGGGCAGGAAGCTGTTCAGGCCGAAATGACTCAATACTACGCCTCACTGTGTGCGGCACGACAGCAGGAGGCCCTTCCTGACTTGCTCCCTTTTTTCGACTCCATTGAACTGGTGTGGCTCAGTGATGCGCACAGAAGGTACCTGGACGAGCCATACTCGGTGGAGGAAGTGGTCAGAGTGATTCGAGCCATGCCTGGGGATAAAGCGCCGGGGCTGGACGGCCTCACCTCCGCCTTCTACAAGGAGTACGTGCCGCTTCTTGCTCCCCACCTCCTCAACATGTACGAGGACTCCCTTGAGTGAAGCGGTCTCCCTCCCTCCCTGCGTGAAGCGCTCATCGTGACGATCCTTAAGCCGGATAAGGACCCACTGCTGTGTGATTCGTATCGACCATTGTCGATGTTCAATGTAGACAATAAAATTCTTGCTAAAATGCTGGCTGTGAGGTTGCTTCCACTGCTCCCTACCATACTCCGGCCTGATCAGTGTGGCTTTGTGCCAGGCAGGAGCACTGCCCATAATCTCCGTACTCTTTTTGCAGTGATGCAGGAGATAGACCCCTCCGTGCCTGCGGCCGCCGTTTTTCTGGACGCGACTAAAGCGTTCGATACGCTGGAGTGGCCATACTTGTTCTCGCTCCTTGCCCGCATCGGTCTGAGCCTGGCCTTCCTCCAAAAAATAGCACTCCTCTACACCTCGCCGACAGCCCGACTATGAATAAATGGGGTAATCTCCCCCCCGAGTTGTCGTGGCCCGTGGCATGAGGCAGGGGTGTCCGCTCTCACCCCTTCTCTTCGCTATCGCCATGGAGCCACTGGCGGCTAGGTTGCGGCAACACCACGCCCGAAGGGGACTGGACTTCACGCCCAGGATTATTCTTGAATCAATGTACGCAGATGATGTGACCCTGAATGTTAATAACCCTGCCACCAACCTTGACCCCCTCATTAGGGAAATCACCAGATTCGGTGGCCTTTCCGGGGTTAATGTTAACTGGGGGAAATCCGTGATTTTTCCGCTCACTGCTGCTACGGATATGTTTCAATCAGAATTCCCGCTTCAATGGGCGGACTCCCCCGTGAAGTACCTTGGTATATGGATTAGAAGGGATCATGAGGAGTTATGGAGACACAATTATGGTAGACTCATGGAGTGGCTTGAAAGTCGTCTGCCCCGCTGGAGGACTCTCCCCCTCTCCTTGGCTGGCCGGATCGCTGTGGCTAAGATGGTTGTCTTGCCCAAATTCTTGTATGTTTTTGTGAATCTCCCGCTCCCTCTTACGTCCGAGTTCAAGAGACGACTTTGTTCCAATTTAATATCCCTAGCATGGGCGGGAGACCAACCTCGGGTGGCGTGGGAGACTCTTACGCTCCCGTTCGAACAGGGCGGCTTGGGAGCACCTGATATGGCGCTGTACCACAGCTGCGCGTAGGCACAATTTGGATTTCATTGGGTGTACCCGACTCTTTTTATGGCGCACACCGCCGTCGAGAGTGATCTGGCAGATCCAGTCCCGCTGCACATGGCACTGTTTCGTCCGCAGACTCGCCCGAGATCGACACCGTGGGTTGTACGGTATGGGCCTGGCAGCAACTTCATCGCAGGGCACAACTGGACACCCTTGTTTGCTCCGTCGGTCCCACTCTCTAGACACCCAGTACTGCCCTTCACGAATGAAGCGGGCACCTGCCAGAGACTGCGCAGGCTTCAGCTGCGCACGATGGCAGATGCTTTCCCAGATGGTCTCTTCATCGCCATGGACGCTGCACTGGGGGAGGAACATACTGGTCTCCTTGATAGACTGACTTATTTTCAACTGCGGGCGGCTTTACAAGCATTGTACCCTTCGTTCCCAATTGCGCCCCCCACCTTCCATGTCCTGGAGGCGTTTTGACCAACCCTTCGCCCCGCAGGCTCATAACACGCATCTACTCTGGTATGCAGCGCGAGTCCCCTATCTGCGTCCCCCCAGCCCAACGCGAATGGGAAGAATGCCTGGGTACCATGTTTGAGGAAGGAGTATGGGAGTATTGCTGTACACAGTCGAGGGACATGTCACCCAATTACAAATTGAGGCTCATCCAATTCAAATTCCTCCATAGGCTCTATCGGACCCCTGTATGGATGTTTCGGGTCAGGCTGAGCGGTGATACGAGGTGTGTACGTTGTGGCGCGTCTGAGGCCTCCTTCATGCACCTGGCGTGGGAATGTGTGGAGGTGGAGAATTACTGGCACTGTGTTTTTGACGCACTGGATGAAATGCTGGAATGCAGGATGGAGCGCTCCCCGCTCACTGCCTTGCTTGGGTATGTTAAGAATCTCCCGGTAGGAGTAAGGAGACTGGCTGCTACGATGCTGTTGCTGGCCAAGCGACGTGTTGCTATTTGCTGGGGCCGCAGGCGCAGACCACGCAGAGACGAGTGGCTTAAGGATGCCGCCTTCTGCCACAACCAATTGTCAGAGTTCTGGGAGCTCATGCCGGCGCAGGCCCACCCTCATAACATATGGGAACATCTGCTGGGTTTCTTGCGGGCCCACACTGACGCGCACGAACAAGCTGAACTGTCGGAGATGTAAGCGCCTGTGCCATCGTGCGCTCCATAGATGGGACTATCTTGCACGCCGGAGCACTCATTCTGTCAACTTATTTGAAGAACCTCCTGTCCCCCATCTCCTCTATTCCTCTCCACTTCCTCTTCATTCTCTTCCTCCTTCTCCTGCTCATCTGAGACCTCCTTCTTCACTTACTTCATCTTGTTCTCACTATGGTGTTGGCGTACGGATGTCAATTCCTGGTGTACTGCACGGACTGGCCAGACGCTGAACAATCATGGATCCTCAAACATGCTATGAGGCGCTATCATTTCTCGCCTGTTTCACTAGATTCTTGTATTGCCTAAGATGTGTACAGTTAGTCCTGTGCCTAAGTATCCACTGTTTGTAGCATTGTACGGATTGGCTGGCTGTAGCCTGTACTTGTTAAAATCTCATAAATAAAGTTTTTAAAAAAATTACAAAAATAAAAACATATACCCCATTGTGTTACAGACAGCATTCTTTATTTGTAACAAAAGTGTTCATTTAACTATTTTGAGATTGTACTTTCACCTTGTTGGCCAATGAGGACTCCCAGGTGGCCCAACATGTCACCCTCACGGCCAACACAATCCTGCCATTGATGCTTCCATTGTCGGACAGTCCTGTCCACACCGAAGACCCGCAGCATCTGGCTCCTCACATGATCCCACTTCACCTTCCTCACACGTACCGCATAGCCCTGCAGGATCCGACCCCCACTTTCAATCATCAAGGGCAGGTTGTGCTTCACTAGCCAGAGGAAGCCCCCCAATGCCCCCTCCGACATCCTGCCCTCCCTACCCACACCCACCATCTCCCAGCACACACCTAAACCCACTCCTAAAAAATAAATCCCAAATATCTACTCCAACAACTATTAAGAATGTAAAATACCCCTTGGACAAACACCCGACAACAATTAGTACAAGACGCAAAAAACAGTAAGGACAAGTTCACAAGACTTCACAGGGACACTAGGGACAGTTCACAGGACACAGCCACACTCTCAATTCCAAATTCAGCAGCACACAACACCAAACACCTCCAACACTCTCCACAGTCACAAGAAGTGTGTTCAAAAGAGAAAGTGAAAGTGCACAGTACTCCTCCAGGCAACAGGATGCATGCTGACATCACTTCCTGTGTGTTTGCGGCCCGTTTTTTGACTTTGCGATCATTTTCTGCACGCAAATTGGCTTTTGCGGTAATATTCCATGTTGTCACATTTAGCTATATTTTTCAATTGAGGTTATGAAAAAATTGTCGCGTTAGCGTTAATGCGGCAAAAATCTGGACGTTAAGTGCAAGTTGTTCCTTAGATGAACTGTATTTGCTGAAATTTCCTCTCTGAGACCAAAACACACTCTAAAATTCATCTCTGACCCCAAAACACACCCTACAATTCAGCTCTGACCCCAAAACACACCCTAAAATTCTTCTCTGACCCCAAAACACATCCTAAAATTCATCTCTCACCCCAAAACACACCCTAAAATTCATCTCTGACCCCAAAACACATACCCACCCACAAACATTCAATTCACCATTACTAACCGCACAATGTTTAACTTTCACTTGTCAGATGGATGTACTCATGCAGAGTATGAACATGCTCACAAGGTTTTGGTGTTGTGATGTTTTATTGCACAAACTATGCTTATGTGCATTTTTCTCAGTCAAGAAAAAAAAGGGTTGTCATATTTTGACGTGCTTATGTGAAGAAATTGTTGATAATTCTGTCCCTTCGTGCTGTTTCTGCAGCAGAAGCTGGGGTGTGGGCAGCATCAGCCTCGTCTTCTTGGTCATCCTCAGGATTGTCCGGTTCATCCGGCCCTTCAATCCATGGCGCATTGGTGCGGACACATATGTTGTGCCGCACACAACATGCCACAATGATCTTGCACACTAGTTCAGGGCTGTACAGCAGTCTGCCGCCTGAGATGTCGAGGCACCGGAACCGTGATTTGAGCACGCCAAATGTTCTCTACACAATGGACCTGGTGCGTCCAAGGGCGACATTGTACTGTCTCTGTGCCTGGGTGTTTGTGGCTCTGAGGGGTGTCATCAGCCATGGAGAGAGTGCATATCCTTGACCACCTGTGACATATAATGGAGAGATGTGTACATTAGTATTTGTGCATGCTGTGTTTGCAGAGTTTCTATTTTTGGGTGTGTGATTTGTGCTACTTAGGTAATTCGGGTTTGTCATGTGTAGCTTCAGACAATTGACTGGCATCAATGTAAATTACATTGCCTCCCAGCTGCTCGTCCCTCCCCTACCCTTAGTTATGGCGGCGGCTGCGCGTTTGCGTCCGTCCGTGACCCGACCACAACCGGCGCCAGGGACCCTGGATCTCATAACGTCTACCACTACGACTCATCCACCATCCTCGCACTCAACCCCAGAGGAAGTACAACTGCCAACAGGCCACACTGAACACGACCCATGGCCAGTTCTCCTGCCGCCACTGCCGCAAGACCTTCACCACCGCCACGGCCGCCAACACTGCCAACGCACTAAGATGCATCCTCCTCACCATGCCCTCCCTGCACAGACACATCGTGGAAATCTGGAACCTCCGGGACACAGTCTCACCCGACATCACCTTCTTTATGGACACCTGGACCACCACCTCCTCTGCCCCTGACATCGCCCTCACAATCCCGGACAGATACAAGATCCAGAGGGAGGACCACCCCAACCACCCGGGAGGAGTCCTCGCCATCGCGCACAAAAACTCCCTCTGCCTCTCCACCTCCAGCAACACATTACCCGCTGCCGAAGACCTGCACTTCTAGGTCCAGACCAGCCCCAACTCCACACTCTGCAGCACACTCTCCTACAGACTCCCCGGACACCTGGACCGCTTCGCCAACACCATCAACAACCACATCGCACCCCACGCCATCGCCTCTATGGACTACATACTCATCGGAGACCTGAACTTTCACCTCAACAACACCAACGACCCCAACGACCCCAACTCCGCTACCCTCCGGATGAGGAGCTCGCCAACATCGGACTGTAACAACTCTTAACCACACCGACCCACAAGGCAGGAGACACCCTCGACCCCATCTTCGCAGGAGGAAACAGCGTACACTTCAGCCACACCACACAACACCCATGGACCGACCACCACTCCGTACACTTCCTCTGCGACAAACCCAAGCCGGCCAAACCTGCACCTTGGACCACGCAAAGGAACTGGAGCTGAGTCACCGAGGAGCAGCTGACATCCACCCTCAACTGCAACACCCCCACCGCTGCAGCCAACGCAAAACGCGCTGCCAAGGAATTCCACACATGGATCTCCAACTGCGCAGACCAACTCACCCTGCTACGCGACTCCAACAGACAGCGCACCAGCAAAGCCGCCTCGTTCCCCACCAACCTCAAAGATTCCAGACGCACCTGCAGACCCCTGGAGAAGAACAGGAGAAACAGCAGGACACCCGTACACTTCACCACCTACAAGAACGCTATTACGAAATACCACCAACACATCTGTAGCACTGAAAGGACCTTCATCCACAACAAAATCATCACCTACTCCACCAACTCCAAAGACCTCTTCAACGTCATCCATGAATTCACCAAGCCCACCAGCTAAGCCACGGACAACGCCATCCTGGACCCATCTCAATCCGGATTCTGCAGCAACCACGGCACCGAGAACGCCCTACTCGCTGCCACAGACAACATCCGCACCCTCCTCGCCCAAGGCCACACTGTAGCCCTGATTCAACTCGACCTGTCAGCAGCATTCCAACCGTCTCCCACCGCACACACGAGCGGGCAGACTACATGACGCTGGCATACAAGGAACCACCCTTGACTGGATCCGATCGTCCCTCACCGGCAGAAGCAAGGGATCAGACTGCCACCCTTCCTCTCAGAACCCACAAAAATCAACTGCGGAGTGCCCCAGGGATCATCGCTCAGCCCAACACTCTTCAACATCCACATGGCCCCCTCGCCGCCATCGTCCAACAGCACGGCCTCAGCATAGTATCCTACGCAGAGGACACCCAGCTCATCCTCTACCTCACCTAGGAGCCCACCACCACCAGACTCAACTTCCAGGAAGGAATGCAGGAAGTCGCAACCTGGTTGGGCAACAGCTGCATGAAACTCTACGCAGAGAGGACATAAGTCCTCATCCTCGGAATCACCCCAGCGGCATGTAAAAACACCTGGTGGCCCACCGCCCTCGGCAGCCCCCGACCCCCACAGACCATGCCAGAGACCTGGGCATCATACTCAACTCCTCCCTCTCCATGTACCGACAGGTCACTGCCGTAACCTCCAGCTACTTCAACACCCTCCGCACCCTCTGTAATAGCTTCAAATGGATCCCCCCCAAGTCCAAAAAGAGAGTCACCAACGCTCTCATTTACGGCAGACTGGGCTACGGACACACCCTCTGCGCCGGCATGGAACAGTCTCTGCTCCGGAGGCTCCAGACTATGCAGAACACCGCCACCACACTCGGCCTTGTGTTCACACCTTCCTCATAGGTCCTGACCCTCCATCACACCTACTTGGTTCCCACCTCTCCCAGCATTTGCAGATGTGTGACGGAGGGGCTGGACCTTTGATGGAAGTTTGTCTATAAGGCTACCCCTAGTGACCGCAGTCCCTTGGGTTCTTGTGTATGGTGGGTGGACATATTACAAGGCATGTTGTATGACATTTGCTACATGTGCATTCTCACAATTGTGAGCTACATGATTGTGGACTTGAGGTGTGTGGTGTGTTCAGTTGGTACTTTCCAACAAGCAGTCCATTTCCATATGTGCCATTCTTAAACCGCTGGTTGATGATGGACTGCCGGAAGATGTAGGAGTCATGCACACTCCCTGGAAACTTGGCAACGACATTGGTGAACAACCCCCGGTGGTCCACGATTGCCTGCACGTTCATGGAGTGTGTGTGCTTCCTGTTCCGGTAGATGTGTGCAGTGTCCACTGGAGGCACAAGTAGGACATGGGTGCAGTCAATTGCCCCCAACACATGTGGAAAGCCAGCAATGGCATAGAAGCCTTGTTTGGTGTCAAGCTGTTCTTGTGCAGTGTTGGGGAAGCGTAGGTGCTGTGGCATCAGGCTGATGATGGCATCCAAGACAGTTGGGAGGAACCTTGAAAAGGATGACTGGGAGACTCCCCCAACTCTGGAAGTGGTTGGTTGGAAGGTACCTGAGGCCAATATGTGCAGCACTGCTAGTAGCTTTGTCTGCGGAGGGATGCTGGTGCTACGCTGTGTTGGTGCCTGCAGCCTGGGGGCTATCTGGGTCAGTATGCGGAGGATGGAGGACATTTTCAGCCTGTAGTGGGCTATCACATCCTCTGGCATTAGGTCTATCAGGGTGATGCATTGACGATAGACCCGCTGTCTTCTTTGGCGCTGGGGTGGTCCTGGGGGTGGGGGCGGTGACGGTGGTTGTTTTGGTCTTCTTGGTGCTCCAAGCTGCATGAGTACTACCTCCATGGTATCAGCAGGTTGGCAGATGTGGCTCTGGGCTACTCTCCCTTATGTCCTGTTTTTTTATCTCCATTTTTAAGACCACCTTTTTTCTGGTCTTAGAAATCAGCCGCTAACAGGCCTTAGCAGCTGCTTTTTTAACGTATCGCCGGACCGTGCGATCATTGTAAATATCGCGAAGTGGGGTTAGCGGCAGTTTTTGCACGGGAACGCCTATCTTGCATATCATTTTCGTTAGCTATCGCTAACAGAAGTGGCGATTGGAAAAACGGACGATATCGCCAGTAAACTGCCGCTAACCGCGGTTAGCGGCAACTTGTACATATGGCGATAAAAAAAAAAACACCTTAACGTCAAAAAATTGACGCTACGGCGGCGTTAACTCCTTGTACATATGCCCCTGGGGGGATATGCACAATGAAGTGGCGGAGCGTGTCGTTAGCCTCCTTGGCTTAACGACACGCTCAGCCACTTTGGAAACGCAAGGCTGCACCATATTTACAAGAATGTGGTGCAGCCTTGCGTTTCCCCCTGCGATGGCGCTAAGTTTAACAACTTAGCGCCAATGCAGGCACCCTTGCACCAGAGTGCAAGGGTGTCTGCATGCAGGGGAGGATTATTTATGTGTAGGAAGGTGTCCCTTCCTGCACATAAACAATCCTAAAATGCCATTCTGTCACTTTCATGTGTGCTGCTTCATGCAGCACACATGAAAGTTACAAAATGGCATTTTTTAAAAAGGTTTGTTTCTGTACAGGAAGGGAAACCTTCCTGTACATGAAAAAAACATGGCATTTTGCTTTTTCCATGTGTGCTCCACAAGGCAGCACACATGGAAAAAGCAAAAACGAGGAGAAATAATGCATTTCTCCTCGTTTCGCCAACTTAAGACCAGGATTTTGTACGCCACCCTTGTACATAGGGGGCAGCGTCAAATACAATGGGTGTTGCGGTGGAATGCCCACCACAACACCCACTGCACTCCCCTTTCACGCTAACCATACCGTGAAAGGGGGCCTTATGTACAAGGCAGCGTTAAGCCACGTTAAGTGGCTTAACGCTGCCTTGTACATAAGGCAAGGCCCCTATCGCCACGGGAACATCACAAAAAGTGACGTTCCTGAAGCGATAGGGGCTTGTACATATGCCCCTGTGGGCCTTAATATGAGTGGGTCGTTAATTTCTGACCCTTGCTGCATAAACCTCTGTTTGTGCAGGGGGCAACATCACAAGGTGAGTTTTATTTAACGTATTCCAATAATTATCAGATGCATTAAATACCTCAACCGTCTTACATTTTGGCAGCCAAAATTCAATACCGTATTTATCATATTATGAGGATTTTGGTGCATCAGGCACCAAAATTGGCATGTTATTCCCCATAAACGTGTAATAGGTGCTATTTATCGTACCCGATACAAAATGTACCCCGTGGTATTGTTATTTATCAGGTGCGATAAATAGCACCTATACTCGTAATCAGGCCCTTTGAGGGCCCACTCGCAATCAGGCCCATAAAGAATTTGCTTGTTTTCAGCTCTGTGTTAAGCTGTTTGTTAGAAATGGGGGTCTCTAGTTGGCAGAGGTGGGTACCTTTGTCCAAATAGGGACCCTTGCTTCTAGTCAGAGTAAGGGGGATACACTTCTAAAATAACCCCTGCTCACCCCCTTGGTAGCTTGGCACGAGCAGACAGGCTTATCTCAGAGGCAGTGTGTAAAGCATTTGTGAACACATACAGTAACACAGTGAAAACACTACAAATGGACACCACACCAGTTTAGAAAAATAAGTAATCTTTATCTAAACCAAAACAAGACCAAACAACAAAAATCCACAATACAGTATCAGAAATAGCCTTAAAAATAGGTTATTCACTCAAGTCAAGCTTCTAGCAACAAATAACTCCACCTGGAGTTGTCACGACGTCGTGACAGATAGAAATCTCAAAGTACGGCGCCAACCACGAGGTGCGCGGCGTCGGGCGCGGAGTCAAACATACCCCCAAAGAACAGTAACTTGGAAACTATGAAAACAACGGCGTCGCACGGCGTCGGGGACGTAATGCTTAGTCGGCGTAGAGCAGCGCCTGTTCCTTACGACCCAGGGGAGGTGAAGCCTCAGTTCCTTACTGCGGTGCAGGGGAGGCAAGACATCTTTCCTTACTGTGTCGGGGAGGTGACGTCACAGCGGCGGCGAGGCCTCTGTTCCTTACGACGGTGCGGTGTCGATGGATTCGGTAGTCACCCACGTTGAATATCGGCTCCGCGTTGATGAAGTCCCTGCGTTGGAGTCGATGCGGCACGGAGTCAGCAGGCGTCGGGCCTACGGTGCAAGTCGGGGTGATGCGTCGTTCTCTTCACGAGCGGTGCCCACGGCTTCGCTGCAGGTTACGTGGTCGCTTGCCGGCGTCGGTGTTGCAATTTCCTTCTGTGGCAGCTGAAACAGCAGTTCCAGATGCAGAGAGACAGAAGAAATGAAGTCTTTGTGTCCCTGAGACTTCAAACACAGGAGGCAAGCTCAATTTCAAGCCCTTGGAGATCTTCTTCCTCAAGTAGATGGCAAAGCAAACAGCAAAGTCCTTTTTCTCCTTTTCCTTGGCAGCAAGTAGCCACTGCAGGCCAACCCCAAACAACAAACAGCACAGGGGCAGTAATCTTCCTCAGCTTCTCCAGCTCTTCTCCTTGGCAAAAGGTTTCTCTTGATTCCCAGAAGTGATCTAAAAGTCTGGGATCTGGGCCCCTTTTTTTATCCACAAAAATTCTTTGTTCTCTGAAGGCAGAGAGTGTCTGTACCCAGCCAAAACCAGTTCTGTCCTCACTGGTGCAGCTTCCTGGCAGGAGGTGGAGACAGCATTGTTGAAGGCAGACCAGGCCCATTTAGGTGAAAAGGAAATCTCCCCCCCCCACTCTAAATGCAGCCCAGGTCCATTCAGCCCAGCCCTGACTCATCAGACTTCTGGAGCCAAAGCCCCTCTCCAGCCCCTGTCATCCAAAAGCCAGACATGCAATACACAAACCTAGCAGAGGCACACTGGGTGGTTAGGCAAGAAAATACCAACTTTCTAAAAGTGGTATTTTCAAGCACAGAATGTAAAAATCACCAACACTAAAAGATGCACTTTAACATTCTGAGTTCAGGCATACTAAACTTTATTTCTCTACCTTGTTCCCAGGGCCAGTTATGTTTATAAGATGTTATAAACAAACTCCCCATTCTGTCCTATGGGAACAGGTAGCCTTGCAATAGTGAAAAACAAAATTGGCTGTAATTCACTATCAGGACATGCCACACACCTGAGGGCATGTCCTACCTTTCACATACAATGCACCCTGCCCACAGGGGTACCTTGGGCCTACCTTAGGGGTAACTGATATGTAAAAAAGGGAAGGTTTAGGGACTGGCAAGTGTGTGCACTTGCCAAGTCGACATGGCAGTCCCAGACTGCACACAGGCTCTGCAATGGCAGGCCTGAGTCACATTTTACAAGCTGCTTCTGTGGGTGGCACAATCAGTGCTACAAGCCCACCAGCAGCATTTGATTTACAGGCCCTGGGCACACACAGTGCACTATACTAGGGTCTGACAAGTAAATCAAATATGCCAATCATGGAATCACTAATCAATAACAATAATTTACAAAGGGAGCACTTGCACTTTGGCACTGAACAGCAGTGGCAAAGTGCCCAAAGCACCTAGACCAGCAAAACGAAGTCCAACACACAGCAAAAACACAGGAGGCAACAGCAAAAAAATGGAAGGGAGACCCACGCCAATGGTGCCAGGTCTAACACTGTTCCTTTAGCTAAATACTGTATTTTTTTCTCAGAGAGGTTAATTTTTGACAACTAGTTTGCCTTTCCCATATATCTCCTGGCTTGTAAGATACTTTGATTATAAGATCAATATTTTTTTTTATTATTGTAGTTATTGGCATTTTAAAACAATGCTGCAAACAATACAAACAACAAGCCAGTTGCTAATCGGTACATAATTATCTCGACACACGTCCACCATGTCAATTACAAATAGCATTGCATGCATGCTCGCTCCACTGCATAGTTTATGAAAAGGAGAAAATACATCCTATCATAAAAAAAGAACAGCAGCTGCCACATTCCAAAAGACAGTAAAAGAAAGAGTCCACTACAGCACCTCCCAGGGTTCACAATTAATTCGACACAGCGACAAACAATTGCATAGTTCTACCCAAGAAACGCCCAATCCCCAGTCCCCGACCTCCCCCAGGCCACCCATGCCGGCTCATGAAGACCCAGGTTATGACGTCGTATCTCCAGCAGCCTCCTGATGCTCTGGGGCCCACACAACAAAAGGTTCCCAAATGTCCTTGGGCCTGGATGCTGAAGGCATCAATTCCCAAAAGGTGGTCAATTGTGAGTGGCCAAAGGTAACGTCTCTAATCCAATCAGTTTTAGGGGGAACCCTCTTACGTCCTCAATGTATGGCAACCCGGCGCTTAGCAAATAAGAGTAAAAGTGCGTGCAGTTTGCGAACCTTGACAGGCGTGTCCTTGACATAACCCAACAACCCCTGTACCGGGTCAGGATCCCCGATCGTACCAATTATTTGGTGTATCACAGTAAACACGTTGGACCAGTATGGTGCCAGACGTGGGCAGCTCCATGCTATATGTAAAAAAGTAGCGGGAGCAATGCCGCATCTCCAGCAGCTTTCGTCGTCTTTCAGACCCATGCGATGCAAACTGGAGGGTGTCCTATAAAATCTATGCAAGAACTTAAAGTGAATGAGACGAAGTTTATAGTTAGGGGACAATGCTGTGAGTTGGCAACAGCAATAAGCCCATTGGTCCTCCGTAAGTGGAGGTTGCAGTTCTACATTCCATGCCTGGAGTGCCCGTGGCTGTGTCAAAGGGGCCGACGTTTGCATGTGATTATATATCCGGGTAATGAGTCTGCGAGGTGAAGCTGATTTAAGCACGTTCTCCAACGCATTCAGGGTTAGCGGGCGTCCGGGAAAGTGGCATGAAGAGACCGACACGCAGCTCTAAGTTTGTAGTATACGAATAGTTCAGAAAAAGACACAGTCTGTCCCTCCGAGGAGGTCGGGGCGGCCGAAACGCCTCCTCTGGATAGAGGTCTGCGAAAGTACGGAGACACATTTTTTGTACCAAATCCTTGCTAATACCCTCGCCTATAGTAAACAGCATAGGGTTATGTGCTAGGGGTATGGACGGAGCATAGAGAATAGGACTGCCAGCTCTCTTTCGCAATTCATTCCATGCCCACCGCAAGGTCTCCACTGTGTCTATGCCATCTCTAGGGCGTCTGTAAGCCTGATATAAAGTGACTTGCAAGGGGACAGGTGCTGCAGCATCTGTCTCCACAGCCACATGAAGTTGAAAAGGGGTCGGATGTACCCAGTGGTGTAGAAACTGAGCCTGAGCGCCCCATGCGTACAATTGCATATCTGGGGCCCCCAAACCACCCTGACGCAGAGGGAGTGTCAAGAGATCCCACGAGACTCGCGCCTGCCCTCCCGCCCAGACCAAGGAGATCAGCAGGGATCGGAGAGATTTAAAAAAGGCCTGCGTGATGGGGAGAGGAATGTTGACAAAGAGATAAAGGAATTTAGGCAAAACCACCATCTTGACCAATGCTATCTTCCCGGCTAGGGAAAGAGGAAGTTTAGCCCAAGCTATGACTTTCCCTTCCAACCATGTTATGGCGCGCCCGTAGTTCATGTCCCATATGTCTTGCATTTTCCTACTGAGCCATATGCCCAGATACTTCATGGGCTCTTCCGCCCATTGAAGAGGAAACTCAGAGGGGACCTGGGTGGTGGCGTCTGTTAAAGGAAAAATAACTGATTTGGCCCAGTTAATTGAGATGCCAGAAAGGCCACCAAATCTAATAAATTCCCGAAGTAACGGATCAAGGTTCGACGCCGGGTCAGTCACATACAGTGTGACGTCATCAGCATACAGCGAAATTAAGAGACTTCGAGCACTAAACCCAATCCCTTTGGCGGTGTGATGCTGCCTGATGCGTGCTGCGAGCGGCTCCATCGCTATTGCGAATAGTAGAGGGGATAAAGGGCATCCCTGCCTCGTACCTCGCGAGATACCAAACGGTAGGGATATAAGCCCGTTCACCCTGACCCGAGCCGTCGGCCGGGTATACAGCAGACGAATAAGATTAATAAACAGTGGACTAAAATAAACCCCATGCGACTCAGAATGGCAAATAAATACTGCCACTCAAGAGTGTCAAACGCCTTTGTAGCGTCTAGGAATACTGCCACCTGTTGGACAGAGACGTTTTACACAGACAGCGGATGCGATAATCACGGAGCGATTTTGCCCGACTTGATGATTTCGTCAGAACGAAGATATTTCATGACCCAGCAGCACATCCGACTTTGGTTTTTTTCCCTTTCTTTTTCTCTTGATGATATCTGTTATCTAACCAAGTGACTGTCCTTCGCTCTGTACAAACTTGGAGCCTACGCGCCCACGCCCACAACAAGATTCCCAGTGGAGGGATTTATATGGTACACCCTTTCCCTTTCTCTACTGTCCTGAGGAAGACCCTAACGTAAGGGACAATCCGCCTACAATATCCTAGGGTTTGAAAAGTCGACATTTGTATTACTTGCCAGCTCGATCAACAGCGATTAATCACTGTGATACTGCTTTTCAATCATGGCTTTTTATCTTTTGAAGAACATTTTCGAATTTTGAGGCTTCATGAGGAGCCGTTTGTTCTATATGTAATGAAACGTGTGATTTGCACTATACCCTTTATACTTATCCCTCTATCCTCACTCCAATCACAATACTCACCGTATTACCCATTCTTTCTTTCTCCCCTCCTGGGGGCACTACCTTTTGTCATTGTTTGAAATAATTTTATGAACTGGAGTATGTTCAGTGTGATTAAACAACACTGAGTACTGAATATAATATGTGTCTTTTCTAGTATTTGTTTTGAACTAATATAATTTTGGTTGCTGATGAATTGTCTATTGGGACCTTCTTACAATGTACTGTAGGAATACTGCAGCAGCTTGCACTTAGGGGTGTAAATAATGCAGTACTGAGAATAGGGTTCTCAGATTATGAGAGGTAGATCTCCCAGGGATAAATCCCGATTGATCTGGGCGAGCGATCAGCGGGAGTAAAGGCTGCAGCCGATTCGCAATCAGCTTCGCCAATATTTTCACATCCACGTTTATTAATGACAGTGGTCTATATGAGTCCAATTCATTTTCTGGCTTCCCAGGCTTTAACAGGGTGATTATTATTGCCTCGCGCATTGACGGTGGTAGGACGCCCGAGTCCCGAGCCTCCTCATAAAGCTCTAATAAATGCGGCGCCAGCTCATCAACATAAGTCTTATAAAATGCGGTGGTTAGACCATCCGACCCAGGGGCTTTGTTCAACGGTAAGCTCTTGATGACCTGAGCGATGTCCTCCACCGTGAATGGGAAATCCAAATACTCCCTATGTCTTTGACCCAGCCAGAGCAGCTCCAGGGAATTGAGAAAGGGCAGCAGGCCCTCTGGGCTGGAACCCTGTGTAGTGGTGTATAGTTCAGAATAAAAACGGGAGAGCTCATCTAGGACGTCTCTCTGACCTCTAATTACAGACTGATGTGCACCTTTCAGCTCAGTTACGTAAGCTGTGGACCTTGGGGCACGAATCATTGCCGCCAGAGTTCTCCCCGGCCTGTCCCCCTCCCCGTATCTCCTAGCCTGGGCATGTTTTCCTAAAAATTTAACTTTGCGGTTCGCCTCTTCTTCAAATTCAAGCAGTTTCTCCTTCAAAAGGGCCAG
Organism: Calotriton arnoldi; assembly: GCA_963921515.1. NCBI lineage: Eukaryota > Metazoa > Chordata > Amphibia > Caudata > Salamandridae > Calotriton > Calotriton arnoldi. Next base: position 1,632,661 of record CAWUFW010001366.1, on the reverse strand, counting down.
CATCTTGGGATCGTCAGAGGAATAGAACCGTGTTTCTAGGTCCTTAAACTGATTTTCCAGAGACGCGAGCGTCCCTCGAATGGCTTTCAACACCCCAGCCTGTCGGGCGATGCAGCTACCTCTTATCACTGTCTTAAAAGCTTCCCATAAGGAGGCCACAGTATCGACTGATCCAGTGTTGAGGGTAAAGTAGTAAGTTATATCTCCCCTAATTTCTTCTTTAAAAGCCTCGTCTAAGAGGGCATCCTGCGGTAGCCGCCATGTAAACATCCGTGGAACAGAGTTGGGAAGTTCTAGGCGCAAAAAACTTGGCGCGTGGTCTGACAGAGACCTAGGGAGATGTGAAACCTCCTTGGTCCATGTAGCCACATCACGAGACACTAACCAGAAGTCTATCCGTGACCACGCTTTATGGTACTCAGAAATACACGTCCCCTCCTTAGTTATTGGGTGAGTACGTCTCCAGATGTCCACAAGGTCCCCGTCTGAGAGAATGGCATTCAATGCAGCGCTAGCTGATGGGTGTAGCGTGCGAGATACCCCTTGTAGGAGAGTAGGATCTGCTTCTTATAGTTACCCCCACTTTTTGCTGATGTTTCACTGTTTTCGACTTAGTCTGACTGGGATCCTGCTATTCAGGACCCCAGTCTATCTGCTTTCTCCTCTAAATTGATTGCATGTACTTTAGGTACACTCCAGATTGGATTCTGGGGTACCCTTATAAGTCCCTAGTATATGGTATACTATGTACCCAGGGCATAGGTACCCCAGAGGCCTCCCAGGTGCTGCAGCATGTATTATGCTACCCCTGAGAGACCATTCAAAATGACACCACAGGTCTGCTACTGCAGCCTGTGTAAGGTGGTGCATGCACCCCTTACTTAGATATAGGTTCACTATATCTATCCTAATCACTGCACATATAAACCTATCAGTCACCCCTATCGCAGGCCTTATCAATCCTGAAGGCAGGGTGCTGGGTTTTATGTGAGAGGGTGCCCATGCATGAGCAGAGCCCCTCTGCAGCCTTCGGAACCTATTCTCCGGGGTTGTTTGTGATGCAGCCAACCATATATACTTAAGTGCATTATAACCTTGCGGTAAATGCTAACTTTAATATGGCTGCATGGAAACATGTTGTGTTTGGTGTCAAACACCTTGGAATCATACCTCCACACCAGTAACTGGTGTGGGAGGTATGATTCCACCCTCCTAGAGGGAGAAATATGACAACACCGGTACACCCGGTACCAGCTTCACAGAACCCTGGCATCACAAAATATATGCTGCCAGCCACAGACACGAGTCTGCCCTCCTGCTGCTGGACGAAACTCCGGCAGGGGAAGGCTTGACAATAGGTTTCCTGTCACAGGGAGGTGTGACCACCTCCCAGACAGGCTTTAGTGTATTGGGGCTGGGTGGGTGCACTCTCAGAGTGCTTTGATGTCTGCACTGGGGGCACATTTGGTGTCCTCGTGCATAGTCCAGCTCAAACCGGTTGCAGGGGCTATCAGACCCTGCTCTGGTGCAAAACTGGACAAAGGACATGGGTGTAGCCACCCCTCTGTCCTGACCCTCCCATAGGTGGGTCCCCAGAGTTTGTCCCACCCCTTCCTTGGGTATAAAGTAGGAACCCCTGGCTACAGGACTTTAGATATTACCTGGACTAAACTCTGCTACAGAAACCAAGTAACCTTCGATGATCTATGCTTTGCTGGACGACTGAAGAATCTCCCTTGGAGTAAAGGAGTTACTCCCCTGCAGAGCAGGCACCAAAACGCATCTGACCAGTTTGCATCTACGAAGCTCCCGAAGGACTCCGAAGATTTCTGCAATACAGGAGGTGGGTTCCTGAGGTCTTCGAGGTCGATCTGCGCTCTCAGCATTTCTGAGGCCCGTATCCCTCGTGGGGACCGTGAAACCCGTACCCCTGGGCACCGTGTACATTTGCAGCAACATATGCTTTTCGGCGATCCCTGAAGCTGTGCTTTGGGCTACTTGTAGTCCTGACCCCGAGCAGTAATTCCACCAAAGATTTCCGGTCTACACTCCACGAGTGTTCCGTGGGCTGGCACTTTGTGATTCCTCTCGAGGTCCCTTCGCGATCCCTGGTCCGTTGGCCTGTGGGTCCCTGAGAAGGCAACTTTAACTTTCAGTGGGCTTCCCTGGTTGCTCCAGATGTGCCCTGACTCTCCATTGCTTGGTGAGTCCCCAGGATCTTGCTGGTCCTCGCAGAAGCATCTTTCCTCTGACTGCGTGGGTTGCAGTTGCCAAGGCTTGTTGGTGTTCAATCCGGACACTGACCCCCTAGCACTCGACATCCTTTGGGGCCCAGCTCGAATCCAGACTGTGGTCATCGCAGACATCTCCTGGTCCCCGTGGCTGCAGAGTCAAGCTTCACCTCTTTGCACCTGAAGCACCCGACATCGGTGGGCATTCGATTGCTCCGCTCCTGGTCACGTGAAGTGACCCAGACTTTGTCTCCTCTGCTTTCAGGTTCTTCACATCTTCGATCCAGGCTTGGATCACACCAGACACTTTTCTTCTCCACGGCAGCAGTACTTTCTCGCATCACGCCATTGAAAACGACGAGGGTTTCCGACACCACTTGACCCCTATGCACCCGGCTCCTCTGGGATAGGTAACACGGGTACCTCGGTACTCTCAAGGGTGCTGGCCTTAGAACCTTCTATGTTTAGCTGGGTTTGCTTGAAGTCCTCTCCTAAGTGCCCTTAATCTTTAAAATTCCAACCGCGACTTTCCCATAGAGTTGTACGGAGCTCGCGTCTGTGTTCCCACACTGCACCCGTCCTCCGTGGGTCCCCTGTGTCACTGCCTTGGGTGGTTCCTTGGGGTCCCAGTGATTCTACGTGCTCTAGGCACTGTGTCTAGTCAAGTCGTGGTTCTTATACCACTTTCTTAGTATATGGTTCGGTCTCCCCCTGGAGCCCGCTGTGTATTGTGCTATTTACTGTTGTTCTAGTGATTTAATATTGTGTGTATTGTTCTCTAATCTCATAAAGAGGTTAGTAGAGAGTGTTTAGTAATAAATACATATATTTTATATACACCTGGTGTGGTTCTCCTTTCATTTGGTCATTCAGGAGGTTATATACTGGTAAAACAAGCTGCTTTACATTCCTTCAAGACTTAGCCTGAAGGCTGCTCTCCACAGCTACCACTAGGATAGCTTGCTATAAAGGTTGTCTTTAACCTAATCATCAATAAGGGTCGTTTGGACTGGTGCAAGGTGCCCACTTTAATTAGTGGACAGCATATACCAGGCCAACTTCTCACACCCCTTTCCTATCTAGTTCGTCATCTAGGATGGCATTGAAGTCCCCGCCCCAGATAATGGTTTCACAGTTTGTCGCCCTCACCCTGGCCCATATATCTTGAAAAAACCCGGGGGAATCAACATTGGGGCCATACACCGCAACCAACACAACTGGAATCCCACCCAGGGCACCCAGTATTATGACATATCTACCCTCTGGGTCAGTTTGTAGTTCACCTTCCTTCCAGTCAAGACCCCGTCTGATCAACACGGCCACCCCTCTGGAATAATTTGAATAAATGGATGAGTATACTGAGCCCCATCTGCTGTGCCGAAGTCTGGGAGAAGATGTAGCACTTAGATGTGTTTCCTGTAACACGCATATGTCTATGTGATGTCTTAGCAAATATGAGTGGACTAACCTAGATTTCCTGCCGTCGTTTAACCCTCGGATGTTCCATGTTAAAAAATGTAAACTGGTCATAGGACGTCTATCACAATATAATGTAAACGGCCAGTAGGAGCGAAACACAATAGCATAAGCGGTGGCACCGAGTGACAATAGCCTGAAATGAAAAGCAATGACCTGGCAAACAACATAACAACACACCCCCCCGTCCCTCCACTCACTCCAACCCCCCCAATCAGGTTGTAGAATACCCATCCCAAACAACTTAAAGAAGTTAGCAACAAGTGGGAGCTCTCCCATGGGGGCGCAGTACCGCCGGCGTACTTCCCTGACAACACAGGGTGGCCAAGAAAACTGCGGAGAGCCGTGCTTATCTCACAAGCAATGTAAAGAAACCCAATACATCAAGGGGTATATTCACAAGAACGCGTGATAACTACCGCAAGAGTAGCGTAACGCAACTTTCAATAACGCAGCCTATCACGGGAAAATAACCCCGTGTCAACGTGGCATTCACAACAAGGCGGTAGCATGCGATAGTCACCAGATAACGCGTCAAATGCCAGCGGGTAAATCAACACCACGCCCAAAAAATGCGAAACGCGAGAAATCATGCGATGAGGCCAATCGCGGTACAAAAAGCTGCGAAAAGCAGCCTCAGGCCTGCAACTCCCACGCGTCTGGCGGGCAATTGCACCATAAAAACCACAGGCACAACACAAGAGAAACAAGCCAAAGCACGTAGCAACATCCATGCACCCTGACCCAGCGCAGAGGGCAACGCGAACACCACAACCCCCACAGACCAGCAGCAAGGAACAAGTGGGTTGGGGAAGGCCAAGGAGAAAATGGAGAGGAAGACGGGGTGCAGACTGCAGGAAAACAAGACCAAGGCCACGGAGGCGACAGAACACTACCAGCAAATGACCCACAAGCAGACCGCCTGGAATGCAGTCGCAGAGCCCAGGAGGCCAATCCAGGAGGCCAAGAGGCGCCAGCAGGACCTGACAACCTAAACCAGGTACAAACCTGCTGCCAACAGGATGGCAGCAACGGCGACAGGAGGTGGCAGTCCAGCGCCACAGGAAGAGCAGGAGGAAACCCAGGCCACAGTCATCAGTGTGGAGAGGGTGCAAGGAGTAGGGAGTACGGACACAGCCCGACAGGACCTGACACAACAACAACAGGGTGAGGATCCAACAGGGACTGGGGGACGGTGGGTGATGGGCACAATGCCACACATGCACAATGAGGTGTAACACACTGCACACCCACAATTTCCCAGGGACATGTCCCCCATCCCCGTGGCACACTGCAGCACGCACACATAGCAATCACAGCACATACCATGACAATGTGGCACAAAGTGCAACACCCACACTGCAGAACAGGGGACACAACTGGGTCCAACCAGGCACAGTAACAGAACAATCACATCGGACAGAGCAGGGAACTGTGAGATGCACATCTACCCCTACAACCCCACATCAGCCATGTAGGCCAAATGTACACTGTCCCAACTCAAATAGCCACCACCGCCCAAACAGTCACAATGTACATCGTCACACAGTCTGCATGTCGACAAGAACAAGGCCCCAACACAATGCCAACATGCACCTCTCCTTCACAATGCAGAGGGACAAACAACACCTCCAGCAGGTCAGAACAGACAACCCATCAGTGATGCCCAAGACGAACACCAGAGCCCAGACACCCATGCCATGCAACAGCCCATGGACATCCCACACAACCCACCACCAGGACCAGGGCAGACAAGCTACTCAGAGGAGAACCCAGCCCCTGCAACAGACCACACAGCATGAAGCACCCGCAATCACGGCTGCCTCACAACACTTCACCCACCCACACATGGCACCCCAATGCCAGGTGGCAGAACGCCAAAAGGAGGTGGCCCAACAGGTGAGGGTGTTGCCGAACCCATGGAATGCGAACTAGAACACATAGGTGGGTGTCCAATACCCTTCAGGGACCCCCCACACCCCACAAAGGAGACCCACACCTCCACAGAGACACATGCACATATCATGTTGAACTGGCTACGGGCACGTGCGCCCGGCCCCTTTATTGGCAGGGCCACATGTACAGTGACGCCTGTGCTGGATGTGTGTGGGGTGAGTATAAGCCAGCCCACACGGAGTGCTTGGTGCTGGCAACAACCTGAACAGTGGACACCAGTGCAATGGAAACAGAAAACACCAGCATAACAGAGTCAAATGCAGAGCAACATGGAGGGATCCGGAGTAAGGACAGAGGTCACCCAATATTCAGTCTGTACGTTCCTTGAGTTGCAGTGCACTGAGGTAGGGGCACTAGAGAAGAGCGCGCTCATGTGAAGAAATTGCTAGGATTGTGTCCCTTCGGGTCAGTCCTGATGCAGATGCAGTGGGGTGTGTTACACCTGCATCAACTTCCTCATCAACGTCCCAGGTCTCCCACACTGCCTGAGGTGACAGTTGCGTCCGCAGTCCACAGCGCAATACCCAGTAATAGATCCGGGTGTGTAGCTTGACTACCACCACCAGTCTGCATTCCTGCCTTGGGGCTGTTGCCTCCTGCCCTCCCATTGTCTGTGCCCTCTCCCTTCCGCACACTTGACACATCTTCCTCATCATAGTCCCAGGTCTTCCCCACTGCATGAGGTGACATTGCTGCGCAACCTCACAACAGCACAAAACACAATCAGTAACGGACAATGGCTTGCGGTGCACTGAGTCACTGGCACCTGGAGTGCTGAGCAGGGTATCAGGCCGATGATGGCATCCACGACAGGTCTGAGCAACTCCTTAGGTCTGTCAGGACCACCTTTTCGACTCTGGCAGATGGCGGTTGAAGGTGGTCCTTGCGGTGGTGGCGTGTGCCTCCTGCGGTGATGCGACGTCCGGGCCGGTCAAGACTCGATGCCATGTGTGGGCCCTGGTGGACCGCAGTTGGGGCCGGAGGAGGCGGACAGCGCAGGGCCACAGACACATGGCGTTGATGACCCCAAGACCATCGCTACAGAGGCCATTCAATGTCTCAGAAGAAGGGGTCCCAGGCCTGACCAGCACAGAGTTAGTGGCCCCGGATGCACTGCGGCCGGCACAGGCACCCAGCCACGGGACGGTGACTTGCGGTGCAGTCAGATGGGCTATGCAACCTGAGCGGGTCCCCATCAATGTCCGAGGTGTATGTTGCGGAGGGTTTCGGGGGACAGTGGAAGGTGTCCTCCAGGGCATGATGCGGAAGGTCTGATGTTATCTGGAAGCAGCAAATGGAGGAGTGGAAAGCGCAACCCTCGTTTGCACCAACAATTCGGGATCAGCTACATGAGGATGAAAACTAGCCCCTAGTCCATAGACTCAAACGCCACCAATGTACAACCAGTGAGTGTCCATGAATGTCGGGGAACAGACTTAGTGGCACAGGTGCTGTGAGGGCATGCAGTCTGCGATGATGCCGGTACACATATGTGAACTCCAAGAATGCCAAATCAAGGCTCTGTGACCTACTGGACCGAAGTGTAGGCTGGAGGCAGCGGTCAGCAGTGGCCCACAGCCACGGGTCGTTGGCTCGCGAGGCACAGAGTTAGTGATACAGTGGCAGTTGTCGGTAGTATTCAATCACCTCTGTGACGCTGATCCTGTTCCCTCCGAACTGCAACGTGTCATCCTCTTACGCCCCTCCATGCGTGCGAAGAAATGTATTCTTCCTCTTGAATTACCGATGTTCAGTTCCAAATCTGTGATCCCACTCGTGCGCAGCCTAGGCCGAGGGCAGTGGTACGCGTAGGCACACAGACACGTGTGGTTGTGATGCCATGCACAGACTTGTTGCCACCACATCGGAGGGTGTATTGTGAATTGTTCTCTGCCATAATTAATGTTCACTGCCATGGTGTAATCAAGACTCAGCTCCAAATGTGTGACCTACCTGACCGTGGTGTAGGCCTGAGGCAGCGGTCAGCACGGCCCATTCACTGAGTGTCTCCGGCATAGGTTGGATGGCCCCACCGGCCTGCGTTGTTCAGGTTCAGTGGCACCATGTGTAGCCGGCTGGCGTTGAACAGGGTTAGTGGCACCACGTGTAGCCGGCTGGCGTTGAACAGGGTTAGTGGCACCACGTGTAGCAGGCTGGCGTTGAACAGGGTTAGTGGCACCACGTGTAGCAGGCTGGCGTTGAACAGGGTTAGTGGCACCACGTGTCGCAAGATGCCCATATGGAACTATGCCTCACTGATCTGGGGGGGTCTGTGCTGTGGCCGCTGGCCGGGATATGGGGTCACTGCCATTCATGACTCAAGACACAGTTCCACATATGGGACCTACTGGTCCGAAGAGTAGGCAGGGAGCGGCAGTGGAGTACGTCAACGTAAAAGGAATAAAGCGGGCCGGTGTCGTGGGGGCCGTGATGGTCTGAGGTGGCTGCCAAGGTCTCGGGCCTCGGGCTTGTGGCTTGCGCCGGCACGTGGTGGGCCCTCCTTGACACACGCCGGTGTCGGAAGGTGATCAGTGTGGCCTGGCTGCGCAGGGGCTGGCCTGACGGGTTCGTGGACCAGCGTGCCGGGGTCCGGCAGGCGCACGGCATCTCAGGCAACTCCGCTCACGAGGATGGCGTCGGCCTCGTGGCGAGGTGGGAGGCGCCGCCCTGGCAGAGACGTGGGTCTTTCCGGAAGTGGACCACGGCCAGGCCCACGTGGTTTTTATTCACACCCCTACGCTGGCGTGGCATACGCCGGGCCATCCCACTCCGCTGACGCTTAGGGGGGGGCGTAACAGGCAACATTTCCGCAAGGTCCCCCACTGGCTGTGGTGACATGGTGTCGTCCACTGTCCACTACACTCCATATGCAAGCGGTGTATGTCGCCATGGATATGGGTGTGTTCTGCATACTGGGAGGTGTCCAGCACATCTCCGGCACTGTTGGCATTGTGTACTTTCCCAATCATGGTTCTACTGCATCCTTCACACATGCCTGGTTGCCACCTCTCCCCCCATTCAGCTAGTATGTGGGCTGAGGTGCCATGCCGTTGCTGGCTCATTTTCAGGGCTTGCCCATGTGGACATTGTAAGTTGTTCTGTCGTGTCTGGTGGGTGGGCATATTGTTGTGCCTGTTGTATGTGATTTTGTGACGTGTGCATTCCCAGAGTTGTGAGTTGCATGGTTGTGGTGTTGAGGTGTGTGGGGTGTTCATTTGTATATTGCCAAGGGGCTGTACATTTCCCTTGTTGCCATCCTGGGAAAGATGGTTGATGATGGACTGTCGGAGGATGAAGGTATCATGCACACTGGCTGTGTATTTGAAGGCGACATTGTTGGGTGTTCCACGGTGTTCTGTTGTTGCCTGCACATTGGTGTGAGACGTGTGCTTCCTTTTGCGGTGATTGTGTGCTGTGTCGCCAAGGGGCACAGGCAGTACATGTGTGCTGTGTGTTGCCCCCAACACGTGCGTGCATCCTGCTATGGCGTATGGTCCTTGCTTGGTCTCCAGCGGATCCTGCGCATTGTGTTGTACGTATGGGGACTGGGGTACCAGGGTGATGGTGATGTCCAGGACAGGTGTGGGGGACTTGGATGTGGCTTGCTGTGGGACTCCTCCGACTCTGGCGGTGTTGGATGGGGGGTCTCAGGGGCCAACAGGTGCAGCCACGCCATCAGCTTTGTGTGGGGTGGGATGTTGGTTGTCCGCTGTGTTGTTGCCGTAGGCCTGTTAGGCGATGATGGTCAGGATGCGTAGGTTGGTTGTCCCTTTCAGCCTGGAGTGGAAGGTGATATTGTCAGATGTTGGGTCTGTGCGGCCGGTACGTTTCCTGGGGTTCCGCTGTATTTGTCTGCGCAGCGTCTGAGTTGGTCCGGGGGGGGGGGGGTGTTCCGGGTGTGGGATGGGGTCCTGGGGTGGTGGGGGTGGGTGTTGTGGTGGCCCTCTTGGGTGTCCGGGCTGCATGATGGGTGGCTCCATGGCATCTGTTGCCCTTCGGATGTGGCCCTGGGCTGTGCTCCCTTTTGTGGTGCTGCCTGCCGTCGGACTTTACACCAGGTCAGAGCAGGTGTAGATTTCCTGGTGCTAACGCGCCTTATCGCCTGTTTTGTGTTTTTATCGCGGATGTGGCTGGTCGTTGTGAATGTTGAGGTGTGCTGTTGTCTCGGTTTTTGTCACGGGAACGCCTACTCTGCATCTCATTAGCGATATTTGCGAGGGTCCTCTGTGGCGATGTTTTTTGCGGCTGCTATTGTGGGTAAACTGGTGCTGTGGGCTGTTAACACGGGCTTATGAATGGGGGGGTACATTTATCACGACTTTGGCTGCGATAAAGTGCCGTTAATTCGGTGATAGCTCCTTGTGAATATGCCCCCAGATCTAGCAGATCGGGAACAGACTCAGGCTGTGTAGTCCAAAGTAACAAGAGTCCCATAAGTCCCAGCCCATCTCAGTCCGCTATGTAGGCAGCAAAGTTTGATCAAGAAATATTGTAAGTGAGGACCAACACCTGCAGAAAAAAGATCAGGCACACAAAACTGTGAAGTGAAACCCCCCCTTCATACCTAGTCAGATACACTCAGATTCCAACCCCACACAAAGCAAAACAACTCTGACGAGGAAAGTAGCTGGGCTGTAGCCGCGTCAGTCATTGTCACTCAGTCGGTCCTCAGCTGAGTCCACAACCTTGGAGTGTTGTTTGGACTTCTTCCCACCAATGTGTTTAGCAAACTTGAGGGCGGACTTGGCATCCATGAAGAAATGTGCGGACCCATCGTGGGTGACCTTGAGCTTGGCAGGGTACAGAGTGAGTAGGGAATCTGGGCCTGCATCAGGATTCGTTTAGCAGGTAGAAACTCCCGCCGCGCCGACTGCACCACAGGTGTAAAATCTGGATAAAAGGAAATAGTGTTACCTTTATGCGTGATAGTCCCCTTCCCCCGGGCCAGGCGCAGGATAAGATCTCGGTCCTGATAGTTCAGAATTCTGGCCAAGATGGGTCTGGGTGTAGCTCCGACTGGAGGTTTGGGGCCCAAGGCACAGTGCGCTCGCTCCACTGCAAATACTGCGGAGAGGTTCGGATCAAAGAGCTCATGAAGCAAATCCGCTACGTAAGTCTCCATTTTGTCTATAACTATCGTCTCCGGTATGCCAGTAATTCGAAGATTATTGCGGCGGGACCGGGCTTCCAAATCTTCGTTTTTGGCGCGGATGATGCCTAACACTTTATCCATATTCAGTAGCTGTTCCTTGGTTTCAACTTGGAACTCATGGAAGTCCGAGGCCCGGTTTTCAAGCACATCGAGTCGGGTCTCGTGCGAACCCACCTGCGTTTTGACAGCATCAAGTTGGGAAGTTAACGCATCCAACTTAGTGTCTATGTTCCTAAGACTGGACCTCATTTCAAGCATCAGGGTACGCAGATCTTCTCCTCGGTCTTCCGTCTGCGAATCCGGCGGCCTCTCCGCGCCAACCTCTGGATCCGACCCCGTGAGTCTCGTGGTTCTCCTCTGGTCAAAGGTCAACTTCGGCTGCTTCGCGTCCTGTTTACCCATGTCGCACCAGTTGTCGCAGGGGCTCTCGTAAAATCCTCCGGCAAGGCGCGGATCCAGCAGTCTACAAGTGAGGGGACAGCCGCCGAGCCGCTGCACCAATGGCCCGTCTACCGTCACCCCCGAGACTGGAGTGTGGCCAGCATGCAGCACAGGCGCATAGGACCATTCACGGGCAAATCAACGAACTAGCATCCAAGGCCCCTCCAACTTGGGTCAGCCGCCCCAATTGCAACGCAGTCAGTGCTTATACCGTACTCGGCAGGGGCCGCAGTTAGTAAGGAGACCTTGAATTTAAGCGCGCTCCCCAGGCACAGCAGATCCCGGCATATCCCTGCAGCTGGAGGGGGCAGCGCGACCCCCTCTCTCGTGCTCTCCCAAGGTGCACACCACCGCCGAGTGGCCCAAATCACACAGAGCAATGTCACTGCTGAGGCCGCTTCACTCACCGCAGAGACGGGGCACCACAGGATTCCAAAATGGCGCTCTGGGCCCTCGTCTAGCACCACTTCCTCCAGCCAGCCAGACCGCTGCTAATCCACACGAGGTGACAGCCCCACACGCGTTGTCAGCAATTCTGGTTTTCAGCGCTGTCCCATGGGTGTCAGTTACGGGGCAGAGAGCCAGCCAGCGTCCTGCAGGGTCTCCGGGCCCACGCCGTCCACAGCAACCTCCCGACTCAACTTCCCCAGTCGTGAGCCACGTCGCTGAAGCTGATGCGGCGGAGCCCGATGCCAGTCCATGAGCCGGTACCTCCTTGTGTCCACCTCAGGGCTCCGCACTCCTTTCCTGGTCTCTAAGGCGGCCGGAAGTCTACCGCACAGAGCGCGGCCTACCTCGCATGGGACACCACGGGCTCAGGTTTCGTCGCAGCCGGCCGCACGCCCGTTCCTCCAGAGGTGGTGGTCAGGCCCTCATCCGCCGGGGCGCTCCACTCCGTTCCAGGACCGAACCCAGGGACGGGAGTTGGCGCACTCGGATCCCCGCGCTCCGGTCAGTGTTTGGGAATGCTTTTTATGCAGCAATAGCTCTCCAGGCATACGGAGGATGAAAGGATTGATTCTCGGCCGGCGGAGATCGCCTAGCTAGCGGCCATTTCGCAGCTCGGCAAGCCACGCCCCCGATTATAAGATCAATATTAATGACACCATCCACATGTCCTGGCATCAGCTGGATGTGAAGAAAAACTGTTCAACAGACCAGGCATTTGTTGTCATCATCATAGATAAAAAGTGGCACTCTATCTACCTTGAAGGGCTGGGTAGGGCTACATCAGTTGGTGTTAAGGATGTCAAGGTGGGAGGGGCATTGTCTTGCCTTAGTAAAATCACACTAATTAATATAATGAGTTTCTCTTGCTTATGTTTATAGGAAATTCCCCCTATGTTACCAAATACTTAAAGCATATATTTTCCTTGGATGCAAGCTGCCTTGATTAAATTCTTTTACATAAGCAAAATATATGTGTTGCGTTGTAGAAGCTGGTGACACCTAAAATCAAATTGAGTCATACTGCCTAATATCCATTGGGGCCTGTATGAGTACATGTTGACAAAGGTAACAAAATTGCAAAATAAGTATAGAATAAATAACACAAAATTAGGTTATTTAAAAAAAAAAACAATTGTTTAGAAACATAATAGCACATTGATTTACATGAGTACAAGGGGCTTGCCTTGATGTTAGGGAGAGCCTTGGGTCTCTCAGGTAGGTTGCTTCGGCATTCTCAAACTAGCATGGGACTTCCCTCATCAGAAACCACAACAACAGGTGAAGGTAGCCCAGATGAAATTGAAACTCCAGCAGCACTCCACTGAACTAGCTTGTGACTAGCGGGAAAGCCACTGTTTTCCTCAACCGCATTTCACTTGAGGCTGGTCCTGCTCCTCCGTCGTCCCCCCTCTTCACTGAAAATCTGCCCACTGAATTATCATGTAAGTCTTCTCATTCCCCAACCAGACTTTTAAAACCAAGAGCTATCATCATACAAGCAGTAAAAAACTATAATCAAACTGCTAAAAGTTGCCTGCAGTTGTAGGCTACACAGGATAAAGAGAGAGACATGGTATCTCATTTGAAATGTGCCGACTTACAATATAACCATGCAATGGGAACCCCAAAACGTCTAATATTCTCTAATTATCTGGACTGGACCTGCCCCTTCTTGTACCTAGGACAAATAGGTGTGCTACAAGTATCATAAGGCTGACCTCCTTTTTAAGCTGCATAGATAGAACAAGTAACAAGAAGGCTTTCCTGCAACTGCCCAGCTGACCTGTGGCAACTGGACCTGACTCTGCTCTTGGCCTCTGCCTGACATCTTGTGAATCTCCAAGGTCCTGGAAGGCTTTAGAAATGTACTCCTATGGTGGATTGGCACTTATAGGACTAAGTCAGAAGGTAACATCTTTTACCAGGATGAACGTGGTTGGTGAATCTGACCCATGCTCAATCACGGTCAGCCTCAAATTGTGCCTATTGACCATTGACTATCATTGGCGCTTTGTGCTTTTTGGAGCTATTTCTACTTAAAACTTTAAAAATCATGTCTTCAGTTCTTATTTAATTTTTCTCAATTTGATGTAATTTTGTTTATTAAATTGTACTATATTTTTCAAATTTTGTTTGAGATTTTTATTGCTTTGCCTTTCAATTTTATTGTTGTTTTGATACCGCATAACTACTTTACTTGTTGCCCTAAGTTAAGCTTGTCTACCCTGTGCCATAGCTACCAGGGGGTTCATCTCAGGTTAATTTAGTGATTTTAAGGGTTCACACTGACAAGGCTTGTGATTATTCCTTCAGATGAGTAGTCACCCACCCCAAATAATAATCCAATTTCTTACAGTTAGCCTTGTAAGTTTTCGGATGCCTACTAACATATTTGTTTGTGGGCATTCACAAACTCAAATCTGACCCCTTCCCATTGCGGACCCCTGCATTGCCGCCACTTTTAAATAATTTATATCATGTACATGAAAAGCTTATCAAGTACAATGGTTGTACTTTTCTCACAATTATTTCTAAAGCTCAGATATATGTATATACCATGTACTTGTTACCTACTACTCTTCCGAAGGTCCGTTTTGTTGATCGCTATAGGACTGAAATGTCGACTTTTTTTAAAATTCTTATGATCCACTCTATTTGTACAGTCATATATGTTCTGACTTCACACCACATTTGTGTTTTATTTTCATTAATTAAATTACTTTTTTTACTTATCATTTTCATGGACCTGTACATTTTTTCTCATTTTAGATTTATATATCCTATTAAAAAAATGTACAACACAGACAAATTTTTTGTTTTAAAAAAAATTATTTGTTGTACATACAGAACCGTAATCATCTTTGCACTCAGTAATTCAGTTGTCCTTAAAAACAATCTTTGACTAACTAACATACAAGAGAAAATTAACTTACCTTAAAATGTCCTTAAACTATTTAGGGCTCCTCTCATGTCACAGACAGCAAGTGCAGTTCTCTTCTGTTCTTCTTCAGGTCTAGGAGTGTACTGAAGTGGGTGCCTCGAGATGCCATATTTTCACCTGGCACAACCTGGTGGGTGAGAATGACTTCTAGGCATGTTCTAACTAATAGAGTAAAGTTCCTGGCACCAATCCTACCCACTTTGGGCATTTTCAAGATGGGAAAATGTTTCAGCCACACTTAACATGGGTTCTGAGGGCTGGGGTGTCTGTGGGAAGTGTACAAGGATAATCCTAGTGTCCTCCAACATCTAACACCAAAATCCATTTTGAGGCGAGTACTTTACTCACAATAAACCCAGAGAGACCAAAGTCTGGTAGAACAAAACTAGAGTTTTCCAGCAACCACGCAGTGTATACACAAGAATTGTTTTGGCATCCTGTTTCCCTGCCTTTCAAGTGCACCCCCAGTGTTGTATGTAAAACTAAGAGACCGAAGTCTGGTAGGAAAAAGGAGGTTTCATTGACAAACAGAAACTGAATATGCAAGAATTGTCTTGCCATCCTGTTCTCTGCCTTCAAGTGCTCCCAAAAGCGTTATATGTAACCCCAGCAGACCTATCAAGCAGAATTTTACACTGTAATGCCGAAAAGGATGCTCATAGCCCCCATCCTGCATATGCAATGAGGTTCAGAGGAGTCATCTCTGTCAATTCAGGTCAACCTATTGTTTGCTACTGGGAGTCATTTCTCACCTTTTTCACACCTATTTGAATTGTAATCAGTGGCTGGGAGACGTTTGAGAGGAAATGCAAACTAGCCTCGAAGAGTTTCAGCGAGGGAAAAGGTAACTTGCTAAAAGTTACTTTTACTTAATATATATTTAAACTCCATCACCATTGAATTGCATTTTAATAACTATTGAAAATATTTGTTTAATTACTTTTCTAGTTTGTCCCATTCCCAAGATACGGCATTAGGATTTCAATCTGTACTTTGGTTTTCTACATAGGACAGCTAAGCCTGCCACAGTGAAAAATAGCTTTAGGGAGCTAGTCACAGTAAGGATATGTTAACATTACATTTCTACATGTCATACTTTTAAATACCATGTACTCTGGCTTGTAGACTACAAGGCCTACATGGGGTAATGTATTAATATTTAAAAGAGAGCTATGATTTATTTAACAGGTCGAATTGCAGTTTACCTGGAGCCATGTTTTACACTGTCAACTTAGTGCATGACACAATAGCCACTGTAGACCATAAGTGATAATTAGCTTACCAGCCCAGGGAATATGTGGTATCATATACTAGGAAATCATAGGCAAGCTAAATATATCAATTAGGAAAATGCAGATTCAACCATGCTTAAAGGGGAGCACAGGCACTTTACCGCAGGTTAGCAGGGTTAAAGTGAACAGAGGGCTAATGCCAGCAAAAATATAAGGTCCAGGAAAATGCAAAAGTACCTGCTGACAACGCCAAAAAGGTGGATTTCCAACTCTAACAAAATGGAGAAATTTACAGTAGCAAATCCAATACCTTCATAAAGGCGTGTATGGGCAAAAGAGCCCACAAGGATATTTGTATATTGCAATAGAATTAGGGAAAATCACTTCATCTAATAGCTGAAGTGGGGGAGAGTTCTAAAAAATTGGGCCTCCATAGCATTGACGGATGTTTGGTACTCCAGAGCGCATCTTTTGATACAAGCTTTAAATGTAAATGTGATCTTTTGTACATATTTTATCATTTAAGGGGGAGGACCTTGATTTCCATGCAGGAAGAGATATGGAGTCAGTGGTGGTTCTTTAAAGAAGAATGATTCATTGGTGCTTATCACATCACTTTGCTCATATTATTCTGTCTTCTGTTTTGAATTTCCACAAAAAATATGTGTCTGTTTCTGATCATGTTACTAGCCAGCACTCTATCTACTGCTTTAAAAACGGTGAAGAAAATGTACTAAGATCCAGAGCTTCGGTAATCTCTGGGAAAGAAAGGGGGACACATGTGGTGAACTCTTCTGTTGACTTCAGTGCTCCTGAGTTGTGAAAAAGACGTTAAAGAAAATGTAGGTAAAGCGATGCTGTCGAAATGGAGAGTGGGTAACAGGGGCATCGCGTCATGTATGAAACACAGCAGAGGGTGACAGAGCGCAAAAGAAGAGAGAACAAACATTCTATATACAATGGACATTTAGTTATGCCCCAAACTAATGGCCTCTATTATTGAGGCCCATCGTTAAAAGAGAGACCCAGGGAACTTATGCAAGATTACTTACGAAGTTCTTTCAAAAGTGAGGCCTTTCTGACTGCACTGAAGCTCTTAGGGTTTCACTCGTGACATGCTATCCGGGGACGTGATTCAGCGCTGCACTCACTCCCATGCCTGCCTCATTCTCATTACGCACATGACCGAGTGTTCTCCGTTCGTCACGCCCCTCACGAACACCCACGCTCGACTCGCTGAGCTAAGACGTCTGCCTAAAGTATTCCAGCTGTTTTCCTAGGAGGCCTCGAGCGGTTACGTACTTCGGTTCGCGTTGCACGCTCTGTGGCGCAGCAAGCTTTCTGAAGCCTGTGCAGTAAGTGTCAGCTTTGCATTCACAGTGGCAGGTCGACAGTAGATTTCTTAGCCGAGTGATTTGATGCGATGCTTATAGGGGACATTCACATGGGGCACTATTTGAAAACACTACAGTCTTCCAGTGTAAGGGCTGCAGTTCGACACAGAGAGGTCTCCAGTGTGAGTTCTCTCAAGCGCTTCACATCCTGTTTGAACCCTACCGCAACCGCTTTCATGTCACTGTTCTTGCCATACACAGCCCCACCACATGGAAGTCTACAGTCTGAGCGCTACGGAGTCTTCCACCATGCGGTCGGCAAGTCGAACACCAGAGCACTTACCACTTTGAGATTTCTGTTTGACACTCTCCGGCTCCTTCATCCTTGACATTGCCACTTAAAATCCTACAGAGTCTCCCCTTTGGGGTCATTAGTTCAAACCCCAATACTTCCTATATGAGTTGTCCTGTTCGATCACCATAAAGGCTTTGGTCTTGGAGTCATTACGTTGAACCCCACAGATCCTTTCACTGTGGGGTCATTAATTCGAACTCTACAGATCCTTCCACTGTGAGGTCATTAATTCAAACTCTACAGATCCTTCCACTGTGAGGTCATTCATTCGAACTCTACAGATCCTTCCACTGTGAGGTCATTAATTCGAACTCTACACATCCTTCCACTGTGAGGTCATTCATTCGAACTCTACAGATCCTTCCACTGTGAGGTCATTAATTCAAACTCTACAGATCCTTCCACTGTGGGGGTCATTCATTCGAACTCTACAGATCCTTCCACTGTGAGGTCATTCATTCGAACTCTACAGATCTTCCTTCCACTGTGAGGTAATTCATTCGAACTCTACAGATCCTTCCACTGTGAGGTCATTAATTCAAACTCTACAGATCCTTCCACTGTGAGGTCATTCATTCGAACTCTACAGATCCTTCCACTGTGGGGGTCATTCATTCGAAATCTACAGATCCTTCCACTGTGGGGGTCATTCATTCAAACTCTACAGATCCTTCCACTGTGGGGTCATTAATTCGAACTCTACAGATCCTTCCACTGTGGGGTCATCACTTCGAATCCTAAAGAGCCTTCCACTGCGGAGTCATCAGTTCCAACCCTGTACATCCTTGTACTGTGTAGCTCCAAGTTCGAACCCCATAGATGCTTCCATCTTGGGGTCATTAGAAAAAATCCTACAGTAAATTATAACTTCAGGTCGCCGTTTCAAATTCTACAAAGCTTTTATTTGGGAATCATCCGTTCGAACCCTGCAGAGCTTCCCGCCTGGAGTTATTCTGTTGAAACCCTGCAGTGCCCTCCACCTTCAGGATTCTGACTCAACTCTAACAAAGTCTTCCACTTCAAAGTATCCAGTTCCAAAGCTGTTGAGCTTTCCCATTGAAGTATTCTGTTTCAGCCATATATAATTGTCGATGTTGAGATTGCAACAAAACTGTGGTAAATTGATTTGTTTGACAGTCAGTCAAAGATTCATAATAGAGCAAACATTTTCGCCTCTTTTGACATTAGAACTCACTCGTCCAATATTCATGTTTTCAAGCTATTTTAAGCATCCAACTCTGTTTGATTCAATTGTCATGACCTCAGGAGGATGAAGAGCAGAATCGACCATGCTGCTATTGGAACCTGTGTCCTGCTGGTTATTTTCAGATATTCACAGCCAATATTTAACCTGTGGAGCTAGCTAGCAGGCTTAGAGATCTTCATGAAAGATCCTTTGGTTGGAATAGTCACATGATTGGAAGGATACTCGTACCCACCAAGTTCCATCATATCCCTGTTATAAAAGCGGTGCATGTGGCGTATTTAAACATAATCCGAATGAAGCAAATGGAGTATGCAATGCTTTCATGTCAGGAACTTTTGGTACCCCATTTAGGCCACATGCAAGAGGTATAGCCCGTTAAGCAGGGCCAAAATACGTAGAAAAGTGCAAAAAGTCTTCAACCAAACATAGATCTAGACATTCCCTTAATCCCTGCAGCACGCCATGCCAGGATGAGAGGCTCTTTGAACAATAGGCAGACGTAAGAAGCCCCCAAAGGAAGCATTAATGGATGGTCTGGAACGGAAGAACCAGAAGATAAATTTTCCTTCATTTGAATGAGAAGGAACCGGTCAACAAGCACCTTTGCAGGAGCTGGAAGCAATCATTAGCACCCGTCCCCCCAAGCAAGGCAAGCGGCCATATTTAGGAGACTACAGAGTAAGACGGGCACAACTCCATGAAAACGAAAGACGATATGATCCAAGAATTCTAGCGCTGAAGAAGACCTCACTATATTCAAGTTATCCCTGATGAAGTCAAAGCTGCTGGGTTGACCCGTGTTAGCAGAGGAGTATGCAGAACATATGGGGGCAGCCATATTGCGCAAGACGCGACTTGAAAAGCTCTTGACTCTTTGACACAATGCCCCTTTGGTGCTGTACCCACAGCAGGACTCATTCATTCAACACATGGATGTAACCTGATAGAAATAAAGGTCTCCTATCTTGATCCTTTGGGTTCATTCTTGACTACAAGAATGAGAACTTTTTGGTTATTCACAGTGATCGTTTAAATATTCCTCTTTTCTCAACATTAACATTGTTGGTATTTTTTATAATTCAAAAAAATCGATTTGTGATTGTGAATAGATGTGATTGTTATCTTCCAATAATGTGTGTGTGTCAAAGGAAGCCGGGATGAGTTCAGTTCAACAATGATGGAGTTAAATATGATAAATAAATTATCTTTGGCGGTCGAATTGTGCGTGCGTGCCACCACAAATTAACAAAAGGAACGTCTAGATTAATGGCGGACTGAATACTTTGGTACTTTCCTACTCATTACGTCTACGGACAGCTTTAGAGAGAACTGAAAACATTTTCTTTCCCCTATTACTTCCAAGAACTGTCTGACTCACCCTCGCTGCAACTACTCCCCAAAAATGTAATAATGAATTTGACACACATATGTACCCTGTGAGCTCTGTAAACATCTCGGAGCCTAATCAGAAACACTTTTGAGGCACATATCTTTGGCTTACTATGCAAGTCGATCCACTTCCCTTGAGGGCCAAGTATGCGCTCTATAAATAACCCCAATAAAATATAATAAAAGACACATAAAAGATCCGAATTCCAAGAACTAGTGAGCACAACAGTCTGCAGTACCTCACTAGGCCACCCTTGAGCAGTGAAAAGGGGTGTGCTTTGCTAATTACAGAGTTTCAAATGGATATATGGATGGCAACTTGACCAAATAAGGAAGCAAAAATATAGTGCCCTAAGGCTTTGAGACACAGAGCCTGCTTCACATAGGTAAACGTACTCTTTTGCATAAGTTCATGTTTGTTTTGGAATTCACATTAGTCCGATTTAATAGTAAGCTTACGACTGCGGAGGCTACGCAGTCATAAAATTACTATTAAATCGGACTTGTGAATTCCAAAACAAACGTAAACTAACAAAAAAGAGTAAGTTTACCTTTGTGAATTAGGCCCATAGGGGCATATTTACAAGACCCTAGCGCCACAGGAACGTCACTTTTTACGACGTTACTGTGGCGATAGGGAGTTCGCCTTATTTACAAGGTAGCGTTAAGCCACTTAATGTGGCTTAACGCCGCCTTGTAAATAAGGCCCCTTTCACGCTATACTTAGCATGATAGGGGTGGGCAATGGGTGTTGCAGTGGGCGTTCCACCACAATACCCATTGATTTTGATGCTGCCTCATATTTACAAGGGTAGCGTAAATATGGGGCAGCGCCAAAATTAAGACCAGAGAACACCTGGTCTTAACATGGCGAAATGAGGAGAAATTTTTAATTTCTCCTCGTTTGTGCTGTTTCTATGTGTGCTGCATTGTGCAGCACACATAGAAACAGCAAAACACCCTGAATGATTGTTTATGTGAATGAAGGTGTCGCTTTCCTGCACTTAAACAATCATTACAAAAATAATGGTTTGCAACTTCTATGTGTGCTGCACAATGCAGCACACATAGGAGTTACAAATCGCCATGTGGGATTGTTTAAGTGCAGGAAGGGACACCTTTCTGCACATAAACAACCATTTCCCCAACGCATGCACTCTTGCACTATAGTGCAAGAGTGCATGCATTGGCATTAGGCAGCATTAATTTAGCGTCAGCGCTAGGGAAAACGCAGGGGTGCACCGTATCTTTGTCAATACGGTGCATCCCTGCGTTTTCAGAATGGCGAAGCGTGTCATTAGCAAGTTTTGCTTAACTCCACCCTCCATCATTCTGTTGTACATATGCCCCATAGTGTGTCAGCTGAAAGAAATTTGAGTCTTAATGTCATGGTTTTTACATTACGCTTTAGACGTTTTACACCCAGTAAAAAAGTGAAAAACTTTGATCTCAAATGGGCTACTTTTAGTAAAATTCCTGATTTTTTATCCTGATGCCTTCTGCTTTTATTGAGAGAAACAAAAACTGGTGTTTAGAATGCTTAAGTGAATATCAGTCACTGTTAATTGCTAGGTGGGCAAGATTTAAATGGCACCAGAGTAAATAACATCATTTTTGGAATTTCACGCAACGTTTGTACGCAAAATTCCGAAATTATGCCATTACACGCCATTCGCTGTAAAAATTTACCACAAACTCACAGGAACAACAAAATGCGACCAATTGCTGTTGATAATACTTTTGCTAAATGCATCCTCACACCAAAAATTCACACAAAGCATTTCGAACTAAAACATAGCATAAAATCACAGATTTGCATTTTATGTAATTACCTGTAATTTTGCCTAAATTTTGCCTAATTACGCAGAAGTATGCATATTGTGTCACATTTCCAGTCCAATGTGCTTAGTAGCCCACTTTGCCGCTCCAGACAGGGAGAAGCCATACAACATGCATAGGCAAAACCAATAGGTTCCACCTTTGGGACAATGATTTTAGCTGTGCTGCTCAGCATTCTCAATACTGCTCAGCATGGATAAGTAAAATAAAGAACAAAGAAGGCACTATGATGCACTTATGACCATGTCATATAGTACCTGCGCTCACCATTTAATTTTTTTTTTAAATATACAAGGGTGGAAGAAGAACAAGGAGGGTGGGGAGTGACAGAGAAAGAGGGCAAGGGGGGAGGAAGCAAAACTGAGGGCAGGGTGGGGAGGAGAAGCAACGGGCGAGAAAGAAGAGTAAAAGAAGCATTTCAGAGAGCAGGTGGGGAGAAGCAGCAATTGGTGAGAGAGAACAAAATTGTGGGTGGAGGGAAGCAACATGGAGGGCAGGGATGGCGAGGAGAAGTAATGGGTGAGAGAACAACTTGGAGCAAGAGGGGGAGAAGCACGGGCGAGAAAGAAACATGGGGAGTACACGAGGGTGAGCGAAACATGGAGGGGGTGGGGAAAAGCACATGAGCAACAGAGAGCAACGCAGAATGCAGGGGGTGAGAAGTAGATGAGAGAGACAGCTGGAAAAAACATGCACTCCCATGGAGGGCTTAACCCAAAAGAAAAAGCAAGCAGTGGAAGCATAGAAGCCATCCAATCAAAAGAGATCATAAAGAGGCTATTCTTCATGGCAAGGACAAACACAAAATTGACAAGCTGGGACACGAATAAGAAGCAAGCACATGACAGTGACTGGAAACCCAACCAATATAAGTAATGGGTGGGCTCTAAGCCCCTGTATGTTCATGGTAGTATGATAGGCCCACAATATGTTTCACAACTGTTGGAAAGTAGATTATTAGAAGTGGTAAATATGCATCTAGCACTGGCAATAAGGCCACTAACACAGTCTAGGGCTCAGAATAGGTCTCAGAAAATTATTCCCATGCTCAACCCTTGGTAGCTTGTCTGCGAGTAGGCAAGCTTAACTTCAGAGACAGGTAAGTAAAGCATTTAAATGCACAAATTCAGTAAATAATTAAACCACAACACACATTAAAAATCCAACACCAATTTATATAAATAGGAAATATTGCTATCTTTAAAATGACACCAAAATGAAACAAATCCAATGTAGGGAACCAAAGATATGAATTTCTAAAGATTTAGCACTATATAGCACATAGAAAAATATAGCGCCTATTGGGACATCTGGTCGCGCTGGACTGGGACAAAGTCAAAGTTTCAGGCTGACTGAGACAGATCCCTGCGTGGCTACCCCTCGCGGTTCGCCTCGGTCAAAGTTTTTACCTTCTGACTTAGAAACTTTTCTGAAGCTTTTTCTGCCGGGGTCCCTTGATGTTGTCCACCAGTCCAGATTCGATGAGTGTTTGCCAGCTTGACTTTTGACGAGCTCCTGGACACACTATTGAAGAGACCTCTGGAGCTTCCCAGCAGGACAAACCAGGGATCCAGGCCGGCTCGCGGTTGAAGGTGGGCGGCTTGACACTCACAGTTGGAGCCAGTCAAGTCTTTTTCCTTTCCTTTGGACTTAGAAACTTTTATGTAGCTTTTTCTCCCGGGGTCCTTCGATTATCTTCACCAGGTCGGGTGAGAAAGCAACATGGGAAGTACACGAGGGTGAATGAAACATGGAGGGGGTGGGGAGATACACATGAGCAACAGAGAGCAACACAGAATGCAGGGGGTGAGAAGTAGATGAGAGAGACAGCTGGAAAAAACATGCACTCCCATGGAGGGCTTAACCCAAAAGAAAAAGTAGTGCTTGAAAAGCAAGCAGTAGAAGCTTTGAAGCCATCCAATCAAAGGAGGTCATAAGGAGGCTATGCTCCATGGCAGGGACAAACACAAAATTGACAAGCTGGGACATGAATAAGAAGCAGGCACATGACAGTGACAGGAAAGTCAACCAATATAAGCATTGGGTGGGCTCTAAGCCCCTGTATGTTCATGGTAGGATGATAGGCCCACAATATGTTTCACAACTGTTGGAAAGTGGATTATTAGTAGTGGTATAAGGCCACTAACACAGTCTAGTGCTCAGAATAGGTCTCAGAAAATAATTCCCATGCTCAACCCTTGGTAGCTTGGCTGCGAGCAGGCAGGCTTAACTTCAGAGACAGGTATGTAAAGCATTTAAAAGCACCAAGTCAGTAAATAATTAAGACACAACACACAACAAAAATCCAACACCAATTTTTAAAAATAGATAATATTGTTATCAAAATGACACCAAAATGAAAAAAATCCAATGTAGGGAACCAGAGATATGAATTTTGAAAGATTTAGCACTATATCGCACATAGAAACCTACAGCGCCTATTGGGACATCTAGTCGCGCTCGACTGGGACTAAGTCAAAGTTTCAGGCTTACTGAGATGGAGCCCTACGCGGCTATCCCTCGCGGTAGGCTTCGATCAAAGTTTTTGCCTTCTGACTTAGAAACTTTGCTGAAGCTTTTTCTGCCTGTGTCCCTTGATGCTGTCCACCTGTCCAGATTCGGTGATAGTTCACCGGCTTGCCTTTCGATGAGCTCCCGGTCAAACTATGGAAGTCAGACCTCTGGAGCTTTCCAGCGGGACGAACCAGGGATCCAGGCCGGCTCCCGAATGAAGGTGGGCGGCTTGACTTTCGCGGTTGGAGCCAGTCAAGTCTTTTACCTTCGACCTTAAAAACTTTTAGGGAACATTTTTTTTCCCGGGGTCGCTCAATTCTCTTCTCCAGGTCGGGTTTGCCGGCTTGGCTTTCGACCAACTCCCGGTCAGACTCTGGAAGTTAGACCTCCGGAGCTTTTCACCAGGACAAACCTGGAGGGCAGGCTGGCTTGCGCTTGAGGATCGCCGCCTTGGCTGGCCAGGTCTATTCGGTCCACTTATGAAGCTTTTTCCAAAGTTGCTCCAAACTTCTCCAAAATACTGGAACTTCTTCCTGAAGTTCCACTGAGAGATCCCAAAGTATCCAAAACTTATTCCACTGGGCTGGAAGCTCCAAGATGGTCCTTGAAAGTTTAGGACTTCAGTTCCCACAATACATTTGGACAAAACCCTTACAAATCCACTGGACGCACTCAACTGTACGCACTCCGGGCTGGGGATTCTTGGTGGTGATGGTCCAGGTGAGCTCTGTTAACCTGTAACTTGCAGGGAGTCCACTCTTTATTCCTCTTGAAGCCAGTTAGGTCCACATGGCTGCAGTTCCAGATGGTGCAGCAGGTGCAGTCAGTCAGAGTGCAGGGCCTGGTTGGTGCAAATCAAACTTACAGCATGGACCCTTCCTCTTCTCTTGTTTCAAGCAGCAGATCTAAGAGGCTCTGCCCCTTTTGGATACTTATTCTGTGTTCTCTGGGGTCAAGCGGGTGGACACTCCTGTCCAATGAGGTGCAGGGCAACACCCCAGACCATGACCATTTCCTCCAAAGTGTGGCACAATGGTCTCCCAGAAAGCACTATTCTTCCAAAATTCAATATGGCTGAAGTCTCAACAGAGAGGCAAGAGCTAACTAAACTAACCTCCAGGATGGCTCATCTTCATAGTCTCCCTCCTCCTGGCATCTGCGCATTCCTTCCTTAAGCCTGCCATCTGGCTGGGTTTAGAGGGGATGGGTGTAGATGGACCTGGCTTCTTCTGCCTTTCCCTTTTCTTCCTATGAAGCTCATGATTTACGACCCTTCCCGCTTGCTCTTGCATTCCTGTGCAGCAGAGCCCTCTCCTCCCAGATGGCTCCTTACCCCAGGTGCCACTTATCACTTCATCAAAGCAGCCTGGCTAATCCACTTAACTCTGACCAACCAAGGAAGACCACTGGCAGGCTGAATTTTGGCTTACAGACAAGACAGTCTTATAACTTATTTTCTGTACATTTTAGGATAAATCTAACAACAGCATATTGTTGGATTTATCTATTCCAGTCTCCTAAGTCCTTAAATTATATTTTTCGGTTGTCCCTTGCCGTAGTTATTGATTCATAAACTATTGCAATGTTAACCAATGTGGCGGGGATCTACAATCAGGAAAATGAAATGTCCAATTTCTCCAGGACCAGGTCCTATAAAACTGTTGTTATAAGGACCCTGCTTATAACTACATGACCCCCACCCCTGGGACACCTAGGGGAATCTTTAGGAGTTCTGAATATACAAGAAAATGTAGATCCTCCCTCCATAGTGCTCCTACCACAAACATCGATTTTAGGAAGCACTTTATTACAATGAGGGAAGTGAAATGTGCAATTTCTCTATTCCCAGGACACATAAAACCTTTTTAATCAGGGGCCTCCTTATAAGTAACTGACCCCCCCCCCCCACCCCTGTGACATCTAGGGCAGACCCTGGGGGTACCTAATATGCCAAAATATTGTAGTTTATCAATTTGTAAGTGCCCCAAACACCAAAGTCGAGTTTGGGCACAATTTACATTTTAAAAGCAGCCCTGCAACACAGGGCTGCTTTTAAACTGACCTCAGGCTCTCAAAAGTGCAAACACGCAAGTGCAGAATGGGCTGCTGGCCTCTAAACTGCCATGCCCTATTATAAACTAGGAACTTAAAGATAGTTTTAATCCTCCTGCCCTATTATGTACTAGGGCCTTATAGGGGAGGTCATGCCAATCATAGCGGTACCCTAACCCATAGTGTGTAGTATGTTTTCACTGTATTCTAAGTGTGTTGTCAGCATAGCACTGGCCCTGAGCCTGGTTAGGGAGAGCCCGGGGTCAGTCAGAGTCAGTTACCACCAGTACGTGTCAGCTAAAATTGGGTGTGGGTCAGGGACAGCAAAGTGACTAAGAGGATGCTCACCGTCAGGAATTATAAATCGTATTGGGACTCCTATGCAGTGATTTGTTCATAGTCCTTACTATCAACAATTGGTATGTTTCCAAATGCCTAGAAAAAAAGGGGTTCCCCAAATTACTTCTAGGTCCAAGAGGAGGGGAAATATGACAATCAAAAAAGAAGAAAACCTCTGAACTGACCTATATTACTTTACTGTACGACCTGTGTCGGTTCAAGCTATGCAACCAGCTTCAAAGAAATTTTTAACTGAGTCATTTTTGTGCAAAAAATGCATACATCTTTGTTAATTTTTGATCTTAGAACATACATTATTCATAAAAATACATCTCATATGAGGTTATCCCAAAATTTTCAGGTTTAAACAATAATACATTCATATACTTAAATGTCTACCACTTTGAGAATAGAATGGCCACATTTAGACAATCAGTGCAAAATATTAAGTCAGGTTAAAAAACAATATGTTACATTATAATCAGATCTTCATCTGTGGCTATGTAGCCTGAAATGGGACAACAACAAAGAATCTAAAAAACAGCAAGTATTTACAATCAAAAGTTGTGTACATTAGAAACACCCCACGCTTACACTTCACTCCTACATTCACTCCTCACATGAACCCAAGCACCCTAACACTCATACACAAACACGAAACCCTTTCCCCATGGAGATCCTAGAAAACTTAATGAGGACAGATACGAGCGAACAGTTCCACATTCAAATTAGTAGTTGTATCCGTCTCTGAAGGAACTCTCCAAGCAAACAATAATGGTCTTTATTGTTTGCTTGGAGAGTTCCTTCAGAGACGGATCAACTACTAATTTGAATGTGGAACTGTTCGCTCGTATCTGTCCTCATTAAGTTTTCTAGGATCTCCATGGGAAAGGGTTTCGTGTTTATGTATGAGTGTTAGGTGCTTGGGTTCATGTGAGGAGTGAATGTGGAGTGAAGTGTAGCGTGGTGTTTCTAATGTACACAACTTTTGATTGTAAATACTTGCTGTTTTTTAGATTCTTTGTTGTTGTCCCATTTCAGGCTACATAGCCACAGATGAAGATCTGATTATAATGTAACATATTGTTTTTTAACCTGACTTAATATTTTGCACTGATTGTCTAAATGTGGCCATTCTATTCTCAAAGTGGTAGACATTTAAGTATATGAATGTATTATTGTTTAAACCTGAAAATTTGGGATAACCTCATATGAGATGTATTTTATGAATAATGTATGTTCTAAGATCAAAATTAACAAAGATGTATGCATTTTGCACAAAAATGACTCAGTTAAAAATTTCTTTGAAGCTGGTTGCATAGCTGAACCGACACAGGTCATACAGTAAAGTAATATAGGTCAGTTCAGAGGTTTTCTTCTTTTTTGATTGTCCTTTTTTGATGTTTCCAAATGCCCCCATTGTTGCCAGATACAGGAGGCGAGCTCACAATATTTGGTGGAGGGAAGATGGGCGATAGTGAGTTGGCAAAGATCCTGCAATTTGGAGACGTGGGTATTAAAACTCAGCTCCTCTGACTAATACCCTACCACTAATCAACGATGTCCGTTTCAAGCGTTTAAGGCGCCCCGTGCAGTTGTTGTACCTTGATTATTATCAGCATTGAGCCCATTCACAGGAACTGCCAAGTGAGGCCCATATACTAGGAGCCACAGGAGAAAGCGGTAATGATTAGCCCAAGTTCACACGATTTGGTCAAGAGGGTAAGCCTTCATTAGATATAGTGGTTCAACTGTCATTAACTTACTAACAATTCCTCTGTACTGGGTGTGCGGTGAGGCAGGGGACCGCCTCGACAATAGAAATGTTATACTATCTGGTTATCGTGATCAGTTCTTTATAGATCTTATTACCCGCAGTCAGCATGTTTATCAGCAGTTCAATGTGGCAGCTGCTTTGCTGAAGACCACACAGAGTGTGTAAATAGGTGAATCAAGGAGGTCATGATTATCCTAAATTCACACTCACCTTTGTGGGGTGCGGGTGAGCTCTTGGGGCATCTTCCTGATCTAAGTTAGCATAAGTAGTGCTGGAGGTGGCCTAGCAACCCGAAGAGGTGCAACAGGAGTTCATGGTGTTGCAAGTCGACGTACGTCAAATCCCAAGGCACATGGCCCCTTTGTAAATGCTTCTCAGTTTAAAAGTAAAGGCGTTTTTGCTACTTCCAGGGCTTTAAGTGGGATGGAAAAACTGTGGGGTCTCCAAAGGGGCGTGGCCAATGTAATTAAGGGCGTGGCTTAAAAACACGTAAGCTAAAAATCTGTGCTTAGCATAGTGTGCATCCCGACTTGTATTTTGCTGTTTCTGTCGTTGCATCCAGATATGTGATACAACAAGTAACATCATACCTACAACAAGTCAGGACTATTGGCTTTGTCAATGGTTGTTACTTGCATAAGATAAATAAGCAGCAACTATGGCGTGTATATAATATTGAAAAAGCTTCCACTTAAAGCCCTGGTGACACCACGACAATTTTGCTGCTCCTGAGTTTCAAAAAGAGAAGGGAAATCCAGAGAGAAAATGACTCTCTTTAAAGGATTTCCCTTCCCCTACAACGCTCACCTGGCATGACGTCATGCCTTAACTTCTCCACTAGTGAGAAGTGAGCAGTGTGAGCCCCGCACATCGATGTGCCTGCTGTCACTGCAGTCCGGGAAAAAACGGACCGCCTGTGCCAGGGCACAAAACAGAGCCCGATAGGGACCCGTTTCAAAGCCCCCTTTAAAAAATTGCCGGTGCTCAGCACCGGAGAGACCCGGCCCACTTAAAACCCTGGCTACTTCTCACCAATAGACACAACATGCGAAAGACAGCCAAGGTCCCCTACTATACCTGTTACATTTACATGGCCTCACAGAGCCAAATTATGGAGTACATTTTCCATTGCATCGTAACAGCTCCTTTTACCTGGTGTTCGTTGCGCTATCACGCGGGGCTTATGCACAGAGCCGGTCCCGGTTAAAATAACGCCCTGGGCGAAGAGAAATTAGGCACCCTCGCTGATGCTAGAAAATTAAATGAGGCAGCAGGGGGCCCCTTTTGTGTTCATTGGTCAGCTCCTGGCTGACAAGTGACTGGCTTCTGAACACAAACATCTCTTGACCTCCCCCAGCTCACTCAAATCACGGATAACATAGCTGCAGCATAGAAAGGCGGGGCCGGCATCGGACACGCCACATGTATGGCAGTCGTGCCGGCCCCCGATGACCACACAGAGGCGGGCCTGTTGCGCGCAATGGTGACGCGGCAGGCGCGCCTCACTATCGATTGGTCTGTTGGTCCGGTGCGCGTCCCGGAAGTGATTGTAATAGTTTCCGGGGCACGCGTCGCACAAACGTCAGGCCGGTTAGACCCGGCATGGCCTGGGTTGTCTGGGGGGTAATAAAAGGCTGGGGAGTGGCGGAGTCTGCCTCTTTGCTCGCTGCTCCCACAGACTGCAGCAGGACACACCAGCCTCGCTAGGAGGCTGTATTTTAATTTCTTCCTCTTGTATTTTGCAGGTTTCACGAGGGATCATCGAGGCGGACTCATGAGCGACGGCATCGTAGAATCGGGCAGCCTCACGTTTGAGGCTTTACAACCCCTTCTGCTTTTTCTTTCAGGTTTCTCCGGATCGGCGCGTGGGTCCGTGAGCGGTTTTTTAGTTTCACCGATCGGAGTGGCTGGGGACGCGCTGAGACCGGGACGAAGCAGCTGGGGCGAGCCCTCTGCGCAGAGCTCACTCCGCGGCGATCAGCTGATGGGAAAGAAAGTAGTGCCTTGATTAAAGGCGCGTGGGGACGTAAGAGAAGCGCTGGGGGCATTGTTAAAGCGTTTTGTGGCATAATTTGAAGTCGATTGTGCGGCGGGGGCAGCGCGGGTTGGGTGCTGCTCATTATTTTAATTTTGCCACATCTAAATAAGCAGAGGGGATTTTTGTGGTACGGGGCCAGCGCGGGAGTAGCGCGTTCGGGGGCAGTGTATTTCGGAGGACGAAAGCATGGTTGTGTGCAGTGGGGCAGCGCGTTAAAGCGCTATTGGAGCCATTTCACATTAGTATTTCAGTGACAGTGTTGGGCAGCTTCCTGGATCTTGGAAGTCATGGCAGCTCCTTCAGCCTCACCTGGAGGCCTCACTTGATCAGTTTTTGTTGAGTTCTAGGCTACAAGCAACGAGTGTGTCAGCACCGTGCACGCGGTCACAAAGACAAAGAACACGAGGACTTCGCCTGAATTGCAGCCGATCAGCAGCCTGGTTTGGGGACAACGTGTTCAGATCTGAAGAGGGCCTTAAGGGGACACGGACAGGCCTGCATTCCAGCGCTTCCGGGAGCCACGCGGGTTCGAGAATACTCACCTGACCCACTAGATTAGCTGGTGTGGCGTGGCTCTGGTTGCGTGGGTGCTTGTGGCCGGTTGTGTACCTCCTACATTCATACGGTAAGGGCCCGGGCAGCGTCCCAGGCCTTGGGGGGCAGTGGTGTGTGCCAGTGTAGACTGCTCCAAGGGTGCCTTTTCAGCTTGTGGAGGGCATTTAGTTTAAGTTGGGGTAGTTGGTAACTCAATCCTTCAAGAGTGTTTTTCTTTTCAAAGCAATTGTTTGCATAATTTTAACGATAATGGCCAGTAAGGCAAAGCGGGGCGATCAGCGTGCCCGCATGGAGAATTTGATGGAAGCCATGATGCAAAAAATGGTTGATATGGAGGATAGATTAAAGAAGGTTGATGAGATGGGGCAGGCCATTGTAGACCTTAGAGAGAAAGTTGATGGGCATGATGGGGTAGAAGAAAGGCCCAGACGTACCCATGTGGCCCCCAAGGTGGCGTTCCCTCCTCTTCCCAAAAAGAGTAGAGCCAAAAAGGGGGGGGCACCGGGAGGTGAGGGACCAAATGAACCTGTTACACCAGTGGCCCCTGTGCCAGTTCCACAGGCATGCGGGGGGAGCCAGGCCCATCTGGGGGAACCGGTTCAGCAGGCAGTGGTGGGGCTGTTCCTCCAGCAGGTACAGGTGGGCACCCGGATGGTAGCCCACAGGCCCCAGTTGCTCCAACGGGTGGGGCCCCCGCGGGGGGGGTCACCAGTTCCTCAGGATTTGGTATCCAATCTAGCAGCAGTCCTCCCTTGGTTAGGGAAAGTGGGGAATTGGTCTCCAGCAGCGGGAATGTCTGGCAGCGGGGAGGACTTACTTGACAAGGCCAGACAGATAGTGGCTCAGTTGGACGGGGCACCTGGGGATAAGCCAGGGGAAGGGCTGGGTGCACCAACTTTTGTCACTCCAGTTGGTAGGGCAACCCCGATTGGGACCAGCAAAGAATTGCCGGCAAGCAGCCCAGGTGTGGATCTTGCAAAGGAGAAGTCGGCAGAACCAGCGGGGGCAGCTGCATCAGGTAAGCAGCAGACTTTGCCTGTGTTAGGAGTGGGGGAAGCTCGCACCCCTAGGGAACACCTGGCAAGACATGTCACTCAGGAAGTGAAGGAAAAAATCTGGAAAGGGAGCTATGTTAGTATGTTCTCTTTGTTGCTTGATGAAACTTGAAGAGAAGAGGCCAAGAAAAAGAAAGATTGGATGGTCCCGAGGGAATGGGCAAGCGAATTACAGAAGTATAGGATTGAGGAGACTTTGATTAACTGGGTCAGAGGCTTCTCAGTTTACATGGCAGTTATGGCAGAGCGTTTCCCAAATCTAGCGGCAGGAATGGCATGCTACCAGAGCAGGATCACTGGGGCGCATGACAAATATGGTGGGGTGGGATGGAAAGAGTATGACAAAAATTTCAGGAGAGCAAAGGCGTCTGACCCTGCCCTCTCGTGGGATCAAATTGATATGATCGCATGGTTAGACCAATTTGGTTGTGGGTCACAGGACAGTGCCAAGGGCCAGTCCTTTCAGTCTTTTCGGTCACATCCCCCCGCTAGTTCCAGCAGGGGGGGGGGGGAAAGGGACGTGCTGGGACTTCAATAGGCGCACATGCACTAGGCCTGCAGGCACGTGTAAGTTCAGAACACGCATGCTCTATCTGTGCCAATACATCACACCCTGAGTCCAAGTGTTTTAAAAAGTCTAAAGATAGAGGGAGAAAGAAGCAAGAGTGAGGATAGTTCCCTGCATACAGCGCGTTCGCCGATTAGAATGACTGCATTGATACCATGGTTTTACAGATACCCTTGTTCTTCAACTGGCAGGTTGTTGCTAGACGGTTTCAGGTTTGGTTTTAGGATTCCCGCTACAGACTATGGGGCCGATTCCGATCTCGGTCGGAGGCGCACCCAATACCATTCGGTCGGGAAAAAAGCCATGCGAAAGCCTGTTTCCCGACCGAACCGTACAGCACACCGAACGAGCAAGTACGATGCGCACAACAGCAAAAAATCCGGCCGAGCCGTACTCACCCAAACCAGGTCCTGTTCTCCGACCGAGGCGAATCCGGAAACGCCGAATCGAGTCGCACGGAAGGAAAAATGCAGCCCCGTCCGGCCGGACAAGTACGATGCGCTTTCCGTACGCGCCGAACCCGTCGCTACGCACGGCACGTCAAAGCATCCGGGAGAGGCGCACATAAGCTCCGATTCACACCACAACACGATCCACGGCTACGAGGCGAACACACCAGCGACGAGGACGAGGCGAAGCGACGAGGACGACGCGAATCAACGAGAAGGACGAACGACACGAACCAACCATGAATCCCTTCGTCCCGATCATACCAATATTCTACATTTACTACCGGAACAGGCACGGACGCGTACGGCGCAGAAGGTAAGCCAGACACCAACCACAAAACACATACAACACGTACACGACACATCACACACACACACAGGGATGCAGAATATACTTACACCAGCAACAGCAGCACCATAGGGGCGGGATGCCCATCACCAATGCCACATATGCACACAGGGGCCTGAATGCGCACCACCACCCCTACCCAGGGGTGGCATGATGCCTACCACCACTACCACCCTCACCCAGGGGTGGCATGATGCCTACCACCACAACCACCCTCGACCAGGGGGCAGGATGCCTACCACTACTACCACCCTCACCCAGGGGGCAGGATGCCCACCACTACTACCACCCTCACCCAGGGGGGCAGGATGCCTACCACTACTACCACCCTCACCCAGGGGGCAGGATGCCCACCACTACTACCACCCTCACCCAGGGGGGCAGGATGCCTACCACTACTACCACCCTTACCCAGGGGGGCAGGATGCCTACCACTACTACCACCCTTAGTCAGGGGGCAGGATGCTTACCACTACTACCACCCTCACCCAGGGGGGCAGGATGCCTACCACTACTACCACCCTCACCCAGGGGGCAGGATGCCCACCACTACTACCACCCTCACCCAGGGGGGCAGGATGCCTACCACTACTACCACCCTCACCCAGGGGGCAGGATGCCCACCACTACTACCACCCTCACCCAGGGGGCAGGATGCCTACCACTACTACCACCCTTAGCCAGGGGGCAGGATGCTTACCACTACTACCACCCTTAGCCAGGGGGCCAGGATGCTTACCACTACTACCACCCTCACCCAGGGGGGCAGGATGCCTACCACTACTACCACCATCACCCAGGGGGGCAGGATGCCTACCACTACTACCACCCTTACCCAGGGGGGCAGGATGCCTACCACTACTACCACCCTTAGCCAGGGGGCAGGATGCTTACCACTACTACCACCCTCACCCAGGGGGGCAGGATGCCTACCACTACTACCACCCTCACCCAGGGGGGCAGGATGCCTACCACTACTACCACCATTACACAGGGGGGCAGGATGCCTACCACTACTACCACCATCACCCAGGGGGGCAGGATGCCTACCACTACTACCACCCTTACCCAGGGGGTTCAGGATGCCTACCACTACTACCACCCTTAGCCAGGGGGGCAGGATGCTTACCACTACTACCACCCTCACCCAGGGGGGCAGGATGCCTACCACTACTACCACCCTCACCCAGGGGGGCAGGATGCCCACCACTACTACCACCCTCACCCAGGGGGGCAGGATGCCTACCACTACTACCACCCTTAGCCAGGGGGCAGGATGCTTACCACTACTACCACCCTCACCCAGGGGGGCAGGATGCCTACCACTACTACCACCCTCACCCAGGGGGGCAGGATGCCCACCACTACTACCACCCTCACCCAGGGGGGGCAGGATGCCTACCACTACTACCACCCTTAGCCAGGGGGGCAGGATGCTTACCACTACTACCACCCTTAGCCAGGGGGGCAGGATGCCTACCACTACTACCACCCCCACTCATAGGATGGACAATGCATGACACAACCAGCACACCACAACCTAGGGAATGCAAGAAGAAGACATCCCCCCAACACCATGACAAGCGTGTGTAGACTGTGTCAAATGCCTACAACACCGAACATGACTTTGAACATACAATGTGACCCCCTAGCACATGTGCCACACATATATGTGTGTGGCACCCACAATGCAAGCAGGCCATGACCATTGTGGCAATGGGGTCCAAACCCCCATCATCACAGTGACCAAAATGTAAGTGTGGGGTCCATAGCAGAAGCACATTTCGAACATTGTGGCAATGGGGTCCAAACCCCCATCATCACAGTGACCAAAAGGTAAGTGTGGGGTCCATAGCAGAAGCACATTTTGAACATTGTGGCAATGGGGTCCAAACCCCCATCACCACAGTGACCAAAATGTAAGTGTGGGGTCCATAGCTGAAGCACATTTTGAACATTGTGGCAATGGGGTCCAAACCCCCATCACCACAGTGACCAAAATGTAACTGTGGGGTCCATAGCTGAAGCACATTTTGAACATTGTGGCAATGGGGTCCAAACCCCCATCATCACAGTGACCAAAATGTAAGTGTGGGGTCCATAGCAGAAGCACATTTTGAACATTGTGGCAATGGGGTCCAAACCCCCATCATCACAGTGACCAAAATGTAAGTGTGGGGTCCATAGCAGAAGCACATTTTGAACATTGTGGCAATGGGGTCCAAACCCCCATCATCACAGTGACCAAAATTTAAGTGTGGGGTCCATAGCAGAAGCACATTTTGAACATTGTGGCAATGGGGTCCAAACCCCCATCATCACAGTGACCAAAATGTAAGTGTGGGGTCCATAGCAGAAGCACATTTTGAACATTGTGGCAATGGGGTCCAAACCCCCATCATCACAGTGACCAAAATGTAAGTGTGGGGTCCATAGCAGAAGCACATTTTGAACATTGTGGCAATGGGGTCCAAACCCCCATCACCACAGTGACCAAAATGTAAGTGTGGGGTCCATAGCTGAAGCACATTTTGAACATTGTGGCAATGGGGTCCAAACCCCCATCATCACAGTGACCAAAATGTAAGTGTGGGGTCCATAGCTGAAGCACATTTTGAACATTGTGGCAATGGGGTCCAAACCCCCATCATCACAGTGACCAAAATGTAAGTGTGGGGTCCATAGCTGAAGCACATTTTGAACATTGTGGCAATGGGGTCCAAACCCCCATCATCACAGTGACCAAAATGTAAGTGTGGGGTCCATAGCAGAAGCACATTTTGAACATTGTGGCAATGGGGTCCAAACCCCCATCACCACAGTGACCAAAAGGTAAGTGTGGGGTCCATAGCAGAAGCACATTTTGAACATTGTGGCAATGGGGTCCAAACCCCCATCACCACAGTGACCAAAAGGCAAGTGTTGACAAAGTAAGAGGTGCAACTGCCAAACTGCATGGATGATTCCTGGTCACAGAACAACAAACACATCAGTGGCAAAGTAGTGTATGTGTCCCATTGCAACATAAATTGGGGGAGCAAAATCCTGCAGTGCAAATAAGACATAACTTTGGCCATGTGCAGACAAACAACACCCATGGGGGCTGACACCGTCAACAATAATCAATGACACAATGACAGAAGTGACCATCCGAATGCAGACCCACATATTTGCACCAATGGGCACACACATGCAGATACCCTGTGGAGACTGCAGATGTGAGGCGAACAGATACCATACCATGGCAGCAATGGGACACACAATCAACAATTAGCAACAAATGAGGGCTCCCGTCCCATCAGCCTGGTCATGGAAGTGCCAACGGAATCATCAGCACAGATCCAACACACTTGTATAGCAATGTTGCACTGACAACACAGATGAGTCCTTCCCCATTGATGCCCAAACCTGCATGTTCACTGGAGATGGCCACACGGTCAGGGAAGTAGACGAATAGAACAATGGCAGGCACAACAGATGTGCAGGGGTGGAAGCCACAGATGTGAAGTTGCCAATCTAAGTAGGAAATCTCATTGCCAAATACTGAACACATGACACCCTCAGATGCTGCTATGGATGACATGGATACACCACAGGATAGGACACATAACCCCTGGACCACATGGGTTCCTGCACAGTAACACTTCATTATCATGAGACCAAATATCACCATCACTGCAGCAAGGGCATTCTTAGCATCATCAACATCATGTACATCAGAAGCAAAAGCACTAGAGAACAGAAAGTTGCTTTATTCAGCATATGTGGCATTAAAAGTAGAAGTCCGGTAGAACATAAACAAAGGCCAATGGCCAGTCCATCAACAAAGTCACAAGTGGGTGACAGTGGCAGATGCCACCCTACACATGCCTGCACAAAACCAGGGACAATCCACTAGGAGGGGCAACCGGGGGGGTAGGCCAGGCACCGCAGGGACAGGATCAGGGCTCACCAGGAGGAAGCAGGGAAGGGGTGGTGGGTGCTGGAGAGCCACTGACAACTGCAGTGGAGGTGTCTGACATGGTGTGTGCCGGCACAACTGGGGGCAAGGCTCAGATGTTGTGGGTGCCGGCACGACTGCAGTGGACCCTGCAGATGGAGTGGACAGGTCCGCCACTGCAGTGCCCAAGTCAGACAGGGTGGTAGTGGACTCCACTGCAGTGCCTACCACCAGGGGAGGAGAATGGGGAACAGGCAAGGTGGGCTGGACAGAGGGGGAGGACACCCTCACCACATCAGTGGCACAGACAAGCGCAGCGGGGGTGTGGTGCCGGGAGAGCAAGTGGCAGGGGAGAAGGCCGGAGCCTCTTGGGGATGGTATATCTGTGGGTGGGGGAACCTGGGGCAGGGTGTGGCGGGGGCACCTGTGGAGTGGGGGCCTGAGGGATGGAGGAAGGTGACCTGGTGCTTGAGCTGCAGGGCGGCGGCGGGGTCTTGCTCTTACCACTCCGGGGGACTTGCGGGTGGGGGCCTCAGTCTGTCTGCGCCTGGGGGAGGGTGTCCGGGGGCGAGGGGCACTCTGCTCCGTGTGGGGGGGCTTCCTCTTCCCCCTGGATGCTGGGGAAGCTGGATCGGAGGGGAAGAGGCCAAGGTCACTGAGGAAGAGGCGCTGGGTCTTTGGGGTTGCAGGTGAGGCAAGGGAGGGTGCTTTGGAGGGAGAGGCAACTGAGGACTGCGCAGTGCCCGTGGATGCGTGTGTGTGTACAAGGCCCCATCCCCTGTGAGTCTGGTTTCAGTCCCCTGACTGTGCGTGCGTGTGCGTTTAGTTTGTGGCGTGTGTGTCTGTGTGCTGGATGTGTGTGTGCTGGTGTGTGCCTGTGCCGGTGTGTGTGTGCTTGGGACGGGCAAGGTGCTGGGGAGTGTGGATGGAGCAGAGGCAGGAGGGGTGAGGGACTGTCTGAGGAGGGACACTGCTGCCGTCAGGGAGGAGTCCATGGACCTGTTGCCCCTCTGTAGGTCAGACATGCCCGATGAGATGCCCTCCATGAACGACACCAGCTGAGTCAACAGTGCGGTGTGCGCATGGAGGACACTCAGCATGGCTGTCTGCCTTACATGGAGCTGGCGAAGGAGGTACACAGACTCCTCACTCAGGGCAGCAGGGGACACAGGGGCAGGGGGTGCGGTGCCTGGGCCAAAGGAGACACGCTCCCGAACATGGGAGCCTCCACGGACCTGGGGAATGGGAGCCGATGGGAGGGCGGTGGTGGTGCTGGTGGTGGCGGGGACAGCAACACTAGCTGGGGTGTGGTGGCTGCTGACACCCGCCTCCACAAGGGAGTCATCGTCCGAGTTGCTCTGGTCCTCAGCTGAGGTGGATGGTGCTGAGGATTCCTCGGTGTGGCTCCCCTCGCCCTCCGTGCCACTGGGTCCCTCCGACCACTCCTCGGCTGCTGACCCAGTCTGGCTCTCTGGCTCCTCCTGGTCCATGGAGCTGTCCCCTTCTGTGGCCGTGGATGTATCTGCAAACAATGGGGAAACAGACAGACATCAGTCACCTGCACCAAACGCACACACCACTGTGAGCACAGCACATCACAGAGCAAGCCCTGGCATCATTAGTTGTACATTGCTAAAAGTGCCCTAACTGAACAGGAGAAGCCAATTGTCAGTCTGATGCCAAGCATGGCACTCACATCCCACATGGCCTTGCACCCATCTGTCTGGTGTCTGTTGGATTGCAACACCCCAGTGTGGACACATGCACCAACTACACAGTAGTTGGACAGTGCAGAGGACACGGTGTGGACACATCACAGCTCTTGCCACTGAGTCAGTACAGGTTTCCGGATGAAAGGGATGCCCAGAGTCAAATAGGAAATGCATGTGATGCATACCAGCGACAGACACCATGATGCACCCATGTCCTGATAGCCAGCGCCACTATGGTGTGCATGTAGCACATGTCACTCCCCTGCAGGACCACAAATAAGTTGACACATGCCATGGCAGAGGCATGACTGTTAAGTCATACATCACTGTCTCAGTGATGTATGACTTGGCAGCCAGACAACAACACTATGCACTGTGTCACAATAGTAGGTCATGGGGAATGCAAGTCCTGGAGCTGCACAAGTGCACATGTACATCCCCCACACAACACATCATCTCAACCCTCATCTGTCCAGGTCACACCTATTGGACATATGGGAGACCTGTGACACTACCCTCTGAACCTGAGCCCCTCACAATTTGCTGTGAATGGGGAACAGCTGCCTGAACATCACATTCGCATACCCCAGTCTGCACGGGCAGCTGATCAAACACCTATGTGACACACAAGTATCGTCTCCTATGGTCACATCTCCAGGGGCATGCTGAGCCCCTACCAAGAAACACCACAGCAGTCCTGGCAACTAATCCACAGCACACTGACACAGAGGCAGACACCGGAGGGGTCAAATCACTGTGCACAATGTGTCAGCTGATACACGGGAGTGGGAGTACAGAGTGCATTGCATGGCCTGGAGTAGGCATGACTGTCCTGCTCCACATGAATGAGGGATGTGCCCTGGACAGTGGATAGCTGGCTATGTATGTGTGACACACGTAATCTGCACACTCCTGGGGCACAAACATTGTTCCCACCCGCTGCATGGGCAAGTGCCACATACCCCAGGCACATGTGGTGGCTCAGCTCAGCAAGTGGACCGCATATCAAAGCAACACGCAGATCACATGTCCAAACCCAGGCGTTGTGTGAACAATGGACCCACCCATGATGCCCACAACAGAGTTAGGGAAACAGATGCTGTCCCCCACCTTTAGTGAAGCAAACTGCAAGGACACAGTCCCAAGTGACACAATTCCCTGACTGTAAGGGCCACACCTGGGTATCAGATGAGCAGTGGGCAGTGCACAATAGAGGGACATGGCTCCTGGACAACATGACTGCTGCACTGTGGCAGTTGAACCAGGCCAGTGGAGGGCACAAAGCATGTAATACAGAGTTCACAGTGCAGTCTTTGACTCACCCCCGCCTTGCTGCTGTCTGGCCTTCAGCTGCCCATCCAGGTCTGGAAAGACCACCGCCAGGATCTGGAGCATGTGGGGGTCAGGGTCCGTGTTCCGCCCCTCCTGCGAGGAGGCGACAGCTTCAGCTGGACCCGTGCAATCCTCCGGGTCCAGCCCCGAAGGTCCTGCCACCTCTTCTGGCAGTTGCGGATCCGGCGCTTGTAGACCCCCACGGACCGGACAGCCCGGACGATGTCCTTCCAGATTTCCTGCTTCCGATGGGCATTAACCTGTGAGGATGACAAAGTGAAAAGGCCATTACCACACATGCAACATATCCGTGCATGACACAGTCGTATATACATGTCTCAATCACAGGGGCACATGATGTACACAGGCAGTGCAAAGCTGACCATGGACAGTTTGCCAGACGTCACTACATGGTATCATTGCATGGGAAGTAAAACCATGTTCAAATGCACTGTCACTGCACCATACCTGTCCAGTGCAAGTCACTACACACTATGGGGGGTGACAACTACTCAGTGAGCCTGCTAGCCAGTGGCGTGCAGACTCTCAGCCTTGCTAGTCAGACAAAATGCACATTCAGAAAGGCAGTGCACAGAACACTCACCTGCTCCCCTGGTGTCCCATACAGCTTGCTGTACTGTGGAAGTAGGCTGTCCAGCAGGGCCTGGTTCTCTTCAAGGCTGAAGGCTGGGGCTCTCTCCACAGTACGTGCCATTGCAGGGTCCAGAGGGGCAGAGACAGCAGCAGTGCAGTGGCAGATGTCGTCTTGGAGCATGTAGTGCAGGCAAGTGGGCTCTCAGGGGAACAGCCAGCAATATATATGTGCTGGAGAGGCAGATACTGTCCCTTGTGTCCAAAGTGATAGGTCCAAGTCATTTGCATCTTCTGAATCTGGCCAATCCATGGAATAGCAGCACCAAAACACGCCCACAGCATCCTTCAAATCTTCAACTTCATGACATACATGATTTTGCAACATTGTTGTGGGTGACCAACTGATTTTCCAGCAACCGACTCGTTCGAAATTCGAAAACGCGTCCGTTGCCAGGCAAGCCCATTGTCAATGGGTGCGCACCGATCGGTCCATTGCGGTACAACGCGCACAGGGGTACAACGCGTACCCGCACACATTGAAAGCAATGGGCCGGCCGGAGGCACCGATCGGTCCATTGCTGTTCAACGCGCACAGGGGTACAACGCGTACCCGCACACATTGAAAGCAATGGGCCGGCCGGAGGCACCGATCGGTCCATTGCTGTTCAACGCGCACAGGGGTACAACGCGTACCCGCACACATTGAAAGCAATGGGCCGGCCGGAGGCACCGATCGGTTCATTGCAGTTCAACGCGCACAGGGGTACAACGCGTACCCGCACACATTGAAAGCAATGGGCCGGCCGGAGGCACCGATCGGTCCATTGCTGTTCAACGCGCACAGGGGTACAACGCGTACCCGCACACATTGAAAGCAATGGGCCGGCCGGAGGCACCGATCGGTCCATTGCAGTTCAACGCGCACAGGGGTACAACGCGTACCCGCACACATTGAAAGCAATGGGCCGGCCGGAGGCACCGATCGGTCCATTGCTGTTCAACGCGCACAGGGGTACAACGCGTACCCACACACATTGAAAGCAATGGGCCGGCCGGAGGCACCGATCGGTCCATTGCAGTTCAACGCGCACAGGGGTACAACGCGTACCCGCACACATTGAAAGCAATGGGCCGGCCGGAGGCACCGATCGGTCCATTGCTGTTCAACGCGCACAGGGGTACAACGCGTACCCGCACACATTGAAAGCAATGGGCCGGCCGGAGGCACCGATCGGTCCATTGCAGTTCAACGCGCACAGGGGTACAACGCGTACCCGCACACATTGAAAGCAATGGGCCGGCCGGAGGCACCGATCGGTCCATTGCAGTTCAACGCGCACAGGGGTACAACGCGTACCCGCACACATTGAAAGCAATGGGCCGGCCGGAGGCACCGATCGGTCCATTGCTGTTCAACGCGCACAGGGGTACAACGCGTACCCGCACACATTGAAAGCAATGGGCCGGCCGGAGGCACCGATCGGTCCATTGCGGTACAACGCGCACAGGGGTACAACGCGTACCCGCACACATTGAAAGCAATGGGCCGGCCGGAGGCACCGATCGGTCCATTGCAGTTCAACGCATCACTGTACATGTGACTGGCACATGTCAGCATGCCTGTCTCAGATGGACATATGCCAGCCACAGATAGCTCCCAGGGAGTGAGGGGCACACCTACCACACGACAGCCTGTCCAAACTTTATCATAAGGCATGTAAGGCTGCATTTCCTATTGTGTGTATGTTGGTGTACATGTTGTCCTGTGGGTGTCACCTGT
Organism: Calotriton arnoldi; assembly: GCA_963921515.1. Taxonomy (NCBI): domain Eukaryota; kingdom Metazoa; phylum Chordata; class Amphibia; order Caudata; family Salamandridae; genus Calotriton; species Calotriton arnoldi. The sequence continues at coordinate 1,589,604 of CAWUFW010001366.1, read as the reverse complement.
GGGCAGCCACCCCCAGGCTGTGCACGTGTTCATGGGGACAGGATCCTGGGTGTTACGTGTACGTGACCACTGTGATGTGCAACTGTTCATATCTGTGCATGTGCCATGGTCACATTTCACAAGTGGTGTATGTGTATGTCATGTCACATACCCCGTGAGTCCCATGTGGGATGGTATGTTTGAGCCAGGGTGTCCCAGTGGCACAATAGTGATGGTCCTCCACAGTCTTTGTGCATGTGGTGTTTACAATGTCTCTGATTTCATGTGCACAATGGGAGACAGTCTCCACATCCACATTGTGTGTGCATGGACTCTGATGTTGTGCGTGTGTGTCACAGACGTCCATGTCTGTCCTGCCGTGGCAAGTGGGGCCACTACCTGTGGGGGTCATGGTTGTTTTGCTGTGGTGTATACATGATACTCCATGTAATGCCAGTGTCCATGTGGCATTACAGGGTCCCTGGGAATGTACCTGTCGTTGAGCTGTGGTGCCTGGGGCACATCTGTCCACACATGTCCCTGTGGGGGGTTATTGTGACACGGCAGCAGGAGATGGGAACTGTGACACGGCCTCATGATATCCAATGGGCCAACCTGGGACTAATTGATGCCACCTGTTGGACCGTGTTGACAGATGTTGGCCATGTATGTACCATACATGTCCTTCCGGTACTGCACACTTCATGTAGTTGTGCCTCATAATGATGTATGTTGGGATCTTGAGTGTGTTCAATGCCGCATATGTGGGGTGACTGACAATCTTGCTTACTTCTCCTCTGCACTGCAGGGCTCCTGCTGTCCATCGGCCATTCCCAGACCTGGCAACGATGGTGGAACGGGACAGCATCTGACGGTACCGCTTCACCAGGCAGCTGATTGAGGATTTGGCAGTGCAGTTGTCCCCACATTTGCAGCCTGGCCGGCCGTATCCTACAGCGCTGACCCCCAAGGTGAAGGTGATGGCAGCCCTACACTTCTTTGCCACTGGTACCTTCCAACATACTGTGGCGACTGCTGGTGGGATGTCACAGACCATGTTCAGCCGTGTGCTCCGCGATGTTTTGGCGGCAATGTTGCTCTTCCTGAACCGGTACATCTATTTCCCTAGACTGCGACGACTCACTGACGTGAAGAGTGACTTTTATGCCCTGGGGAGGATGCCGCATGTCATTGGCTCCATTGATGGGACACATGTGGCTTTGGTACCACCACAGGCCCAGGAGCAGGCCTACAGGAACCGCAAGCACTACCACTCGGTCAATGCACTGGTGGTGTGTCTTGCAGACATGACCATCACACACGTGTGTGCCCGTTTCCCTGGTTCAGCACACAATGCCTTTGTGATGAGGAGTAGTCGCATCCCCAGGATGATGGCACAGATGCAGAACCAGCGTGCCTGGCTTGTCGGTGTGTACTGACTTTGTGCCATTGTGTGTGATCTGATCTGTAGTATTCCGCCCACTGTTCCAAGTCAGCTAATGTGCACTTGTCTGTCCGTAGGTGACTCGGGATACCCCAACATGCCGTGGTTGCTGACACCCCTCAGGAACCCTGTGACACCTGCCCAGATGCGCTACAATGAGGCACATGGTCGGACCAGGAGAGTGATTGAGCGGACCTTTGGTCTCCTGAAGAGCCGCTTCCGCTGCCTGGACAAGACCGGAGGGTCCCTCCCATATGCCCCTGCGAAAGTGTGCAAGATTATCATCGTCTGCTGCATGCTCCACAACCTGGCAGTGCGGAAGGAGTTGCCTCTCATCCAGGATGACAATGACCAACATCCGCCACCTGTGGAGGATCCTGGCCTGGACCACGATGCCAGTGACGATGATGATGATGATGATGGTGATGGTGATGTCCGCACACAGCTCATCACCAACTTCTTTAGCTGAATGTGAGTATCCTGAGGTGTCATGTCAATGATGTGAGTTGGCATGATGTGTGGGTGGTGCTCTGGTGCTGTGGGAGTGTGTCCACCGGCCACTTGACTGGATGTGTGTTGCGATGTGTGCTAACAGGTGGGCTGTACTCCCCAACAGTGTTGACATGCTAACTTGGTTCTGGGTGGGTATCTTGTAACATGTATTGTGCATGTGTTTTGCTGTTCTGTCCTGTACTCCATTGCTTTTGACTGTGTGTCATTTCTGTCCTTCACAGGGTACATTCAGATTCGTTTGGTCAACTGTGTCCACCGACGACGTGATTGCACATCCAGGCTGGTAGCTGTTGTGTCCCTACAGGTGATGTGCGCCACACCCATGGACTTCCTTCCGTCTACAGTTGTTGACTGTGTGCCCGCTGCCAGGTGGGGTTACCTTGCATCTGTAGTGGTTACGGCATGTTGCAACTGTGTAATAAACCTGTGCTTCACTTTGTGATGTGCATTGTCTGTGGTCACATATTTGACTGCCATTTGCTTACTGCACCTGTGGGCTACTTGACTACAACTGGGAATGGGTGTGGTGTCTGTGCATTGCACCGTCTTCCCTGGCAACATCAGTGTAGGCAATGAGTCAGATGGCCTAGGTGTGTATGTGTCGTGTAGCCCTGGTGGTGTGTCTCCCTCATGTGTGTCACGTTTCCTGTACTCACATGCCTGTGTTGTCCTTGCTGTTGCAGTTCGCATACACAGTGTAATTTTGCAGTTCATCATCCCCATAACAGCACCCACGTTGGAATCACGACAGAGGCAAGTATGGTGTATTAGTATGTTTATTGTGATACATTTGTGTTAATAGTGCATAGGATGGGTTGTGCTGTACATGAATCTTGCAATCCCAAGTTCCTAGGTGAATTGAAAGTCCGGGTAGACAGGATCCCCAGTATCGGGGCCACAGTTGTCTGACACATTAGTCCAACTTGTACTCCCCATGCAATGTGTGGGAGTAGTGTTGCCGTCAACAGGGTGAGCAGTCTGTGCACAAAGGCGAACATCCAGAACAGGTTCAGGCTTCCTGGGAGTTGCGCTTGGCCATCGGCCTCTCACTTTTCCCTCCTCTGACGACCCCTCTTCTTGGGGGGGGCCCTCAAGTGCAGGCTGCTGCGGTGCAGGGGACTCTCCGCCAGAGTCCTCCTCCCTCCCTGTGGCAGTTGCAGTTTGTTCGGCACCAGATGTTGTTGGCACACAGGGAGGTGTGGACTGGTTGCTGTTCATCTGGCGGAGGCATTGTAAAATGTCCCTGTGCACCGCCGTCATCTCATGCAGTGCATCCCACTTGGACTCCACGCGGGACATGTGTGAGTCCACACGGGACATGTGTGACTCCACGTGGGACATGTGGGAGTCCAAGCGGGCATTATGGGCAGCCTGCTGCTGTTTAATGTCTCTGAGGAGCCCCACTACCTGGCTGAGCTCTCCGGTGCTGGACTGGTACGCATCAGCTATGCGTACCAGTTGTGGGTCATCATGCACACCAGCAACGTCTGCAAGCAGCGACCTCTGTCTCCCACCCCTCCCACCACCCCTGCTGACATGTGCAGTGTGTGCAGTGGCACGCACAGATAACCCTGGTCCACCTTGGGGGTTGGTGGTGGTGGTGGTGTCCATGGCCCCAGGTTGGTCCAGGGTCACTGTGCTGGTGTTGCTCCTTATTCTGTCCATGTCGGCAGGGATGGTATTCGTGGTGACAGTCGTTGTAGGGGTGGGTGCAGGGGTGCAGCTGGTGGTCCTGCTGGTGCTGCAGCTGGTGGTCCTGCTGGTGCTGCATGTTGACTTGCACCGGATGTGCCAGGTTGTTCTTCATCGTCCGAGGAGGACAGAGGCTGTACGACGCCAGTGAGCTCGGCATCCTCTTGAGCCTGGGACTGGGACTCCTCAGCGTCTGCTGCTGTGTCCCCATCATCACCTGTTTTTGGGAGACACAAACAATGTATGTCATGTTTCTGCAGGCATCAATGGTTGACACACATGACAGTTGTGACTGTGCCTCTGGGTGCGGGCCTGTACATTGCATTGTCCTGAGTCGTCACAGTCAGGGGTTGATATTGGTGTGGCACATTGTCCTGCATTATTTGGCCATTTCTATGTATTTTCTGGGGTGTGAACATGGTCTGCATTGGTTGTGTTTGGTTGGCAGCCGGACCTCCTTCCCACCCACCCAGCCAGTCAGTTATCCCACCATGGAACGTGCTTGCGTTGCAGGGAGTGTAAGTTGTCTCTCAGGATGTCAGTCAGTGGTGTCCTGCTGTTTGTTGGTGCACAGTTGGCAGCAGGGCCTTGTGCTCCCCACAGCAGTAGCCAGTGTCAGCCATCTTGTGAGTCCTTCTCCACTCCCTGTGATGTGAGTATGGTTCAGGGTGGTGTTGATGGGACAGTTGTGGGGGTGACCAATATCAGTGACTACGACTCCCATCATGCAATTGCCTCCACCCCCCTTCCCAGCATGCCCATGCTTCCTTCCTTTTGACTCTGCTTCCCTGTGGGGTGGGCTGGCTGTGCTGACAGGATGGCTGGGAGTGTTGTCCTGGCAGTTGTTTGGCTAAGAGTCCCAAGAGTGTCCCTGTGCTTCACACAACATAACCCAGGGTGGTGGTGCTTTGTGGGATCTTGTGTTAGGATGGGGGGCATTGCATTCTACCAGGTGGGTTCTGTGGAGTTTGTGTTGGGGTGTGTGTGAGGGGAGGTGCTTGTGACTATGGTCAGTGCTGCAAGTCCCCCTTCCCACCCAGCTAGCCAGATATCCCACCATGGAACGTGCTTGCATTGCAGGGAGTGGAAGTTGTCTCTCAGGATGTCAGTCAGTGGTGTCCTGCTGTTTGTTGGTGCACAGTTGCCAGCAGGGCCTTGTGCTCCCCACAGCAGTAGCCAGTGTCAGCCATCTTGTGAGTCCTTCTCCACTCCCTGTGATGTGCGCATGGTTCATGGTGGTGTTGATGGGACAGTTGTGGGGGGGCAATATGTGTGACTGCGACTCCCATGATGCTATTGGCTACACTGACTTGGCCAGCATACACAGAATTCCTTCCTTTGAGTGGTCTTCACTGTGTGTTGGTGTTGTTGTGGTGGCTACATGTGTGGATGTGTTTGTTAGTTCTATTTGTGCCATTGCCTAGCTGTAGGTGTGGTTGTGTTTGTACATGTGTTGGCACAGTTGGATGTGACTTTTTTGATGGCATGTGTTGTGTTTATCTGACTGACATACACATTTTGGGATGATTCTGTTCTGGTTGCTGTGTAATTGCTATGAGTGCATGGTTTGACTCTCCCTTGACAGTGATGTGTGTGTGTTTTGTGGCAGTATATTGTGTACATTTGTTGTGTACTCACCAGGCTCTGGGATGTCCTCTAGTCCATATATGCTCACTGGCGGAAGGATGGCCCGCACCTTCTCCTCCCAGGGCCTGAGGTATATTGGCTTGGCAGTAGGGCCACTGCCGGTGTGTTGGCTGTTGATGTAGTCTTGCTTCAGCAGTTTCCGTACCCTCCTGCGCACGTCATACCACCTGTTCTGGATGTCGGTCTTTGTGCGCCGACATGGTGATTGGGCGTTCACCCTGTTGATGATCCTCTCCCACATCTTGGTTTTCTGCGACATGGGGGTCTGTTGGACCAATGTGCCAAACAGCTGTGGCTCTACCCTGAGGATCTCGTCTACCAGGACTTCCAATTCACAATCTAGGAACTTGTGATTCTTCTTGGGGGGCATGGTGATGGGTGGTGATGGTGAGTGATGTGTGTGTTGGTGTGCAGGTGAGGGTGTGTGAGTGTGTGTTTTGCTGGGTGTATGTGAGGTAGGTATTTGTTGGTGTGCTGATGGTGTGTGGCTTGTGTGAGGGATGAGCTGTGGGTGTGTGGTTGCTTTCTCTTGGGTGCTGGCAGTGGAATGGCATTTGCAAAGGCTCATGGTAGTGATTTGTGTCCTTTATATAGGTGGAGTTGTGGGTGTGTCTTTGTTCTCTGTCCCCACCCCCCAGTATTTATTGGCTTGGTAATTGCTTGTTTGGCCTTTTTTTGGGTGATTTTTCCTTTGTGCTGTTTGTGTATGTTGGAAACGTTCTTGTGACCGAGTCGGACCCTGCATTGGTCTCGTACGGTGTTCTCCGTTTCGTTCACGCTGTGTTTGTGCAGTTTTCTATGCTGCGTATGCGTCGGTCGCGGTGTATTGTGTTGCTTCGGCTCGGTTTTGTATGCGTGTCGGTCGTACGGCTTGTCCTCCATCCGACTCGCTCGTGGTTTTCGCGCCTTGCATCGTACTTTGTGGTTTGGAGTTCGCGTGTACGTTTCGGTCGGATTTGTTCCGGGTGCGTGTCGGTCGGTTGGATTCGCGTGCTTTTCCGGCCGGATTGCTGTTTTCCGTGCGGCTCGGTCGGTCGACTTGGTTTTGGTACGTGTCGGTCGGATTTTTCGCGCCTTGCATCGTACTTGGCGTGTCGTGCGCCACGGGTACGTGTCGGTCGGTATTTTTTCCGGATCCGAGTCGGTCAGTGCTTTTTCCGGCCCGAATCGGAATCGACCCCTAAGTAGGGACACCCGAATGCAAGAACCAGCTTTCAGTAAGGGCCAATCCAAGTGTGGCTGCAACAAAGATAGAGAAGGAGCTGCGCCTAGGCAGAGTAGCCGGGCCATTTGACTGCATCCCGGTAAAGAATTTTGTCTGTTCTCCTCTGGGGGTGGTCCCTAAAAAAGAAGCTGGGGAGTTCAGGTTGATTCATAATCTATCTGCACCTAGGGGGGAAATCCTTGAATGATGCTATTAGTGATGAACTGTGCAGCGTCAAGTATTCATCCTTTGATCAGGCCGTTGAGATGCTCAGGGGTTTGGGCCCTGGCGCACTGCTGGCGAAGTCAGACATCGAGTCAGCTTTCCGCTTGTTGCCAGTCCATCCTTCAGACTTCCATCTTCTGGGCTTCCAGTTCCAGGGGAAATTCTACATGGATATGTGTATGCCTATGGGGTGCTCGGTCTCCTGCGCCTACTTTGAGAAATTCAGTTCATTTTTGGAATGGGTTTTTAGGCACGTTACGGGGCACCAGTATGTCTTGCACTACCTCGATGACTTCCCTCTCTTGGGGTCACCGGGCTCCCGGGAGTGTGCGTGGGCGCTGCATGAATTTTGCACGCTCATGCAGACTTTTGGGGTCCCTTTGGCACCAGGGAAGTTCGTCGGGCCATCCACAACGATTGAGTTCTTGGGGATAGAGTTAGACTCGATCCAGGGTTGTTTTCGGTTGCCCAAAGAAAAGATCACGATAATTCAGGACAGTGTTGCAACAATGCTTGGCTAAGGAGAAGGTTACCTTGCATCAGCTACAGCAAACGGTAGGGCAGTTGAATTTTGCATTGCAGGTTATCCCTATGGCACGACCATTTTCGCGATCCATCTCACAAGCCATGTCAGGTCTCAAGGAGAAACACCACCACACCAGGCTGTCTGCTGAGGTTAGGCAGGATATGCGGATTTGGATGGCATTCCTGCGTGACTTCAATGGCATGGTAATATGGCCCGGTCCGCTCACTACTTCCGCTGAGTTGGGTTTAATGACTGACGCCGCGGGTAGTGAAGGATTTGGCGCTATACTCGGTACTGAGTGGGTGGCACAGCGGTGGCCGGCATGGTGGGTGCAGTGCGGCTTGACAGACAACATTGGGTTTTTGGAACTGTTCCCCATCTGGGTGGCATTGACAGTGTGGCCAGAGCAATTGCGTAATCAATCTGTGGTGTTCGGGTCAGACAACATGACAGTAGTGGAATGCATCAATCAGCAAGCAGCGCGGTGTAAGATGATCCTCCGTTTGTTGAAAGAAATAATTTTGTTATGCATGAGATTGAATATGCAATTTAGAGCTAAGCATGTGCCAGGGGTGCTGAATCATGCTGCTGATGCACTCTCTTGCTTCAAGATGCAGGTTTTCAGGGCACATCTCCCGGCTGCGGCAGAGAACCCCACACCCTTCCCAGAACAACTTTGGCAGATTGGTGCCCCCAACTACCGGACCTCGTGGCAGCTAGCCTAGCACCCAGGACCAGAAAGGCATATGAAGGGGTGTTTTTGGCATACTGTACATTTTTGGGCAGGGAGTGGGCGGAAAAGTGGCATGACACGGGGGCTGTTCTTGCTTACCTGGGGGCGTTGAAGGAGGAAGGGCGCTCAGCGGCAGCGGCAAGGCGGCATGTAGCAGCAATTTCTTTCTTCGCACAAGCAAAAGGTATGGGGGACCCCACCAATGGCTTCACGGTCAGGAAAGCTTTGAAGGGGTGGTAGCGCCTACAAGGGTCAGAACCAGACACAAGCCGGCCTATAGGGGCGGATCTCCTGGCATCTTTACTGGGGACTCTTGACCATATTTGCAACACCAAAGAGGAAGCTCTTTTGTTCAGCGCCGCCTTTTCATTGGCATTTTACGGTGCGTTTAGAATTGGAGAGCTGGTGTCCAAAAACAAGCAGGATGAGCAGGGTGGTCTGCAGCTTAACCGTGTTAAGATCCAAGGTGATTCTTTGTTTATATCGATTCAGAGGTCCAAAACTGACCAGGAGGCCCGCGGGGAGGGGGTGGTACTGCACCGGGCACAGGGGAATCTTTGCTGCCTTATCACCAACCTAGAGGCATTTCTGAGGGGAAGGCCCAGGAACACAGGGGGGCCATTGTTAATTCATGCTGATGGTATCCCACTCACGAGGTTTCAATTTAAAAGAGTCATGGATATGGCAGTGCAGAAGGCAGGTCTAGATCCCAGTTGCTTTGGAACACATTCATTCAGGATAGGGGCTGCCACCGAAGCGGCAGCAAGGGGTTTCCCCAGAAGCGATGTGCAAAGGATTGGCAGGTGGTCCTCCAATTGTTATAAGCGCTATGTGCGGCTGCATATGTTATGAGTAAGGCATGGACCGTTTTTCTGATGCTTGTTTTTCTGCTCTGCTCATTTTACAGTTTCTCAAGCCTGTCACGCAGGGGGGAAACTAGCGGCAACATAGCAACAACATGGATCGGCACAAGAACGGGTGCACGCCCGGAAGCAAGGACCACATGTCGTGTGCGTCATTGGTCATTCTTACGTGAGACGTTTGAGTAACTTTTTTCTTTCAGGCAATTATGAGTCCAGAGCAAGGCAGGCTGGTTTTAGGTTATCATTTCACGGGCAGGGGGGTCTCCGCTTCAGTCAATTCAGGGGCTTGGTGTTAGACCTGCTAGACAGGAGAGGGGTTCATCCCAGCATTATTATCCTACACTTGGGAGGGAACGATCTGGTACAACTGGGTAGAAGGGGGCTGGTGGAGACCCTACTCACCGAAGTGGGTTGATTAGCACGGCTATGCCCGGGGTGCACCCTGGTTTGGTCACAGATGGTGCCGAGATTCCAATGGCGGGGGGGAGAGTCTGCGAGGGCATTGAACCATTCGGTAAGAAGAATTAATAACAAGATGGAGAGACTATTCAGGGCTCCACATTTACAAACGATCGTCCACGGGTGCATCAGGGGGGAGCCGTGCTTCTTAAAAGACGGCGTCCATCTGTCCAAACTGGGTAACGAAATCTTCATGGAGAATCTGCTGGCTTCGTTAATTGGGTTTAGAGACAGGGCATGACCTTTCAGTGAGCATTGGGGGGGGGGCCAGATAGTCAGGCAACTATGCAGGCCTGTGGCGGTAACGTCATGATTGGTGAGCATTAAATTTAAGGTCCTTAGAGGGCAGCGCCATACTTGAATGGGGTCGCCCAAGGGGGAGGGACAAGTGGTCTCTCATAGAACTCCAGGGGCAGTTACAGCCGGTTGGCTGGATGGGTGAGGGGGAGTTACGCTTTCCAGTAGGCTGGTTGGCCACCCCGCACGTGCACAATGGCGCAAGTAAACGGCGCATAACTGCAAGGGCCCCTTATGGAGATAATCTACAGGGCGTACGGGGGTGACCGGGGGGGAAGTACCCTCACGGTGAACGGGCCCTCTGCGCATGCGCACTCCGGTTGGAGGGCGGGCATAGTTTGATCAGGATCTGGCGCCAGTTATTGACCTTGCCGTAGGCTCAAATAGGGATACGCAGAAAAATTCAACGTTATTATGATTATTGAATATGGTGTGTTTAGATTCGGATAGGAATGTCTTTGTATTAGAGATATGTTAAGGCTAGCAATATGACATATGTACCTATCAATGTAATCAATGAAATGCAATGGTTTTCTGCGTATTGTGTAAATAATGTATATAAAAATTTTGTTTTAATTTTTAATGTTAATAAATACGGCCGGGGGTTTAACGACACCCTAATCCAAAAATTCCTTGTGATAAATGTGTTACTGTCTTAGTATGGATATGGGAGGAGGGGGTCTAGGCCGTACCTGGCCATACGCTGATGATGGTTTTGTTGGTGTGTGTCTGCAGGGGTGAGAGGGTGAAGGGAGGACAATGAAGGGGGCTAATGGGGTGTTAAAAACACTGCTCAGGGTATGATAATGTAGGATTAAAACCACGTTAAACTGGTAAACCAGACAGAAACAAGCACGCCGGGACACAGACAAGGTTTGAACAAGATTACAGGTGTGCTTAATGCACACAGCTCTGTGCGCCCCTCAGAACATTGGAGCCCTGGCCCTGGGCCCAACTCACCCATGCTAAAAGCCGGCCCTGGTTATGCAGGTGCATTTGTTTTAGTTTTTCCATTCCTTTAGGTGTCCAGCGTCGTTTGTGGACCAATCCCCCTCCCCATCCCTGCAGGGATTTTGTAACCACAGCAGAGCAGCCTTCGGCAGCTGAAAGTGCGCAGAGAACCCAGACGAGTCCTGCTAATATTCTAAGAAGGCCCAGTGAAAGAAACCCCGCAGTTGTTTCACTCAACCTTTGCCATGTTTTGCTGTGACAATGTGCTAGAAATTGAAATCCTTTCACCACTTTCTCCCGGCATGACAGCTCAAAATACATACACACAAATGACTGCCACCCACCCCACCCACATCACACCGGTACTGGCATCTCTAGCAAGGGTTCATTTCGCCCATTCGTCTAAGGCTAATTGTCCAATCAGGGTGCTTCAAAGGATATTTTTGAATCGCTGCCTGTCAGGAGGAGGACGAGGATCAGACCACGAAACTGCTTTTCCTAAGGTCACGCAGGCCACTGCCCTTTTTTTTATGATGTTGGATATTAAAAACAAATAGGAGCGAAAAAGTGAATGTCATTAACATGATGGAAAAGTACCAGCTTCGCAAGTGTGTCTTGGTCATTTTATACCCGCCATCTCTGGATGCATTTTTTTCTCTCTCGCTGGTGGAACTCGTTGAGTTTCACTCCGTGGAATTCTACAGAGTTACATGAGAAATCCACAAGATTCCGCGGAGTTCCGCAAACAGACAGAATTTGGCATGTTGCGCTGCTCGCGCTGATTTTTAGCACCTGGAGCTGGTTCCATGCTGTAAACTCAGCACTAGCGGCACCATGTGACATGCCAGAGGGCGCTGCTTCTCCAGCTGATTTTGCAACCACTCCAGTAGATGTTCTACTCGAGCAGCAGCTTTCTGACTATGAACGGTCGCAGACCTGTCTCATAAGATACCAGAAAGAAATGTCAGCGTGCACTTCCCTACCAGCTTCAGAGAAGAAACAGTCAGCCTCAATCCTTTCCGAACAGGCAGATTTTCAAGTCTCAGCCTCCCCCTCCTGTTAAACCCAGGAAGCACTCCTGACTATGCCGAGCTCCCAGAAATGGCAAAAAGATGTTTCCGACGCTTGAGTCTTACGTATCATAGAGAGAGGACATGCACTGGATTTCTCGAATATGCCTCCTCGGTCAGGTCCAGTTCACTCTTTGTTCCCAGGGGATGCATCCAGAAGTTCGGCCCTTGCACAGGAATTTGCAGAGCTAGTGCAGAAAAATGCAATCACACCAGTTCCAGAAGACCAAAAAGTGGAAGGATTCTATTCCACTGTGTTTCTGGTCCAGAAGGCATCACGGAAGTTCAGACTGATGTGGCCTAATGGCTAAAGCAGTCGACCTCAAAGCTGGGGAACTGGGTTTTATTCTCAGCAGGGATGCTCAACATCCTGTGATTCTGAGCAAGTCACTTCATCTCCCTGTGCCTAACAAAAAATGAATGTGTCCGTCTGTAACGCCATTGGTGCCCATGTAAAGTGCTCTGATACGCCTGGGTCGAGTTTGCGCTATATAAAACTCCCACCCCCCCAAAAAGAATCTACTTGAAAAACCTAAACGCATTTCTCAACAAAACTCGGTTCAAGATAGACACTCTTCAGAGAATAATTCCTCTCATTAGAACAGGAGAATGGATGGCGGCATTAGATTTGAGGGATGCTTACCTTCACATTCCGATTTATCCCCCTCATCAACAATATCTCCGCTTCTGTGTGGAGGGCCATCATTTACAATTCAGGGTACTTCCTTTTGGTCTCTCGTTCTCACCATGGGTTTTCACCAAAGTGGTGGCTCCAGTTGTGGCACATCTCCACAACCTTGGCATATTGAACGACCCTTACCTGAATGACTGGATTCTCCATTCTCCATCGCAGTCCATTCTTCAAGCTCAGATACAACTTCTTTGCCAGGTTTTAGAGGACTTTGGTCTTCTCATAAATTGGGATAAAACTCATCTCGTGCTCACTCAGGATCTACATTTCATGGGCACTCATTTCCAGACAGATCTAGGAATGGTCAGTCTCCCACAGTCCCGGGCACAAACTTAAAGGAGTCTATTGCTTTCTCTGGGCCAGAGACCAGAGGCATCAGCAAAAGACTGGTTACGCCTTCAGGGTCACATGGTATAATATTCTTTTTTATGTGTGAGAACATATTAGTCATAACTCTGATGCTTTCTCTCTCTCTCTCTATTATATCACTTTTAATCTGTTACAGGCTTCCTGTGTATTCGTGGTTCCCTGGGCCTGCTGGTTTGGCACTTACTGTCACATTGGAAGCCGAGATGTCAGCCCCCAGAACACACAGCACCTGTTACAAAAATAAATTGGCAGATTGTGCAGTGGTAATTGGACCCTTTGAACTTGGCTAGGGGAGTCCCTTTATCCCTCCCCTCTCCCCAGGTCCTGACTGCACTTGTGAGCAAACTAGGATGGGGCAACCTTGGGCGATCTCTCAGTTTAGGGAAAGTAGCTTCCGGAGGAAAGGACTCATTCCCAAAATTGGAGTGAGCTGCGAGCAGTATATCTAGCTCTGTTTCACTTCTCTCATTTATTGTGCAATCAGGTTATTTTGTTAAGAACAGACAACACAGTCACAAATTCTTACAGAAACAAGCAGTCTGGAATGGGATCCCAGTCCCTTGCCACCCGTAGAGGCTCATCTACTGTCCATCTCTGCAAATTACATTCAGGGGAAGGACAATGTTCCAGCAGACTGTCTGAGCAGAGACTTTCCTTCTTCCCACAACTTCTGTCTGGATCCCTGCATTTTCAATCAATTATGTCAAAGGTTCAGCAATTCTCTGATAGATCTTTTTGCCACCTCAGAAAATACTCTTTTGCCAATGTTTCTGTCCAGATTTACGAACCCAGGTTGCTGGGGAATAGATACTCTCTCTCACACCCTTGGCCTCCCCTTCTATTGTATGCCTTACATCCCTTCCCCTTGATACCCAAGGTTTTGGCCAGGTTATGGAAAGAGGAGGTGTAACTCACTCTGGTAGCCCCCTTTTGGTCTTGAATGGCGTGGTTTCCCTTGACGAAGCTGAGGGCAAGGGCACATGAATGGATCCTACCTACGAGCTCATGTCCCCTCAGGTCTCTTCCTCTTCTTCCCCGTACACATGCAAGAGGATGTGTCTGGCGGTATACTATTGAAAGGAGGGGTTTGAAGTTACAAGGTCTTTCTTCCCCGGTGGCAGAGTGAATATAGCATTCTAGGAGACTACCACTAGGAAACCTTATGATCACCACTGGTCATCATTTTCAAAATGGTGTTTGGACAGATCTCTGAATGCCGCTACTTGTCACTTCCCTTGGGTCCTATGGGTTTTACAAGATGGGTTTCAGAAGGGTTTGGCCATCTTAACTTTAAGAGTACGGTGGGCAGCACTTAAAGCAGTCAGGGCCCGTTGGGGTGTTCTGGAGATTGATTCCTTGAGTACTTGGCTTCTGAAGGGTTTTCTCTGATGAGGCCAACTATTAAGCATACCACTCCTTCCTGGGATCTGCCCCAGATCCTTAGGACTTTGCAATCTCCTCCTTTTGAGCCCTTAGAGAGTGTGAGTTTGAAGCATTTGTCTTAAAAGGTATTTTTCTCGGTGGCCCTCATGTCAGCCCATAGACTTGGTGAATTGGGCTCATTATCTATTAGGCTTCCCTATTTCAGAATGTTCGCTGATAGACTGGTTCTTAAATTGGCTCCTAGGTTTCTTCCTAAGGTTGTTTTCCCCTTTCATCAACAACAGGAAATAACATTGTCCACATTTATCCAGCTGCCTCTACTCCTTCAGAAGAGGCTTTACACACCTTGAATGTGTTGAGGGCAGCGAGAATCTATTTGTCCAGAACACAGGATTTCAGACAGAGAGAGAATTTGTTTATATATTTTGGTCTTCTCCGTCATGGGCATATGGCATCTATACCTACTTTAAGTAGATGAATTAGGTCATTGAACTCTCTTGGGTACGCCTCACAAGATGTACAGATGCCAGGTGGAGTTTAGGGAAGATCCACTCTGGGAATTGCAGCCTCCTGGGTTGAGGCTAGTGGAGTTTCTGTCCTGGACATCTATAAAGTGCCCACTTGGATTACTCCTTCTACTTTTGTTTCCCTTTCCAGACTGGATGTGGGAAGTGTGGATTCTTTGTATTTTGGTACTAAGATTTTCACTGCTTCTAAGTCTTGAACAATCTGTTCACTTTTCTTGGTTTGTAATAAATAGTTTTGTTTGCATGAACTAAGAGTTTGCCTGGCCTATTGGGATTCAGGTTGTTCTTGTGCAGCTATGGTATATCTTCATAGAAGTAAGTACTGGTACGAGAAAATGGGTTAAGGAGGTAATGGTTCAATTTCTTACCGGTGATCTTCATTACTCTGAATACCGTTTTTCTCATACCTATACTTACGACCCTCCCTCCAAGTACCCACTGCAAAACCTCCTTTTAGCTTGGGGACAAGCAGGAAGTGTTTTGGCAAAGGCGGCTCCGCCATTAGAGCGGAGGAGCATCACCCCATCAACTAAAATGCCCCCAGATAATAAAAATAAAATGGTAATAAAGTTAATTTATTACCATTTTATTTTTCATCAACCCATCGCGAACTGAATGTTAGGACGGGGGAGGGCCAGCTGAGTGGAAACAGCAGGGAGGAGTGGTGGGCTGCTTGTGCACTCAAGTTTAAAGTGCACATTTCCCTTTGGCCATCTGTCTTGTGACAGCCAGCCAGACAGGCTCACTTTAAACCTCTCTAACCAAGCTGACTTAAACAGCTGGGTTGAGAGCAAGCATAGGCTTCCAGTGCCGGGAGCGTCGAGAACGGCCACTCCCTCCAAACCTGGCTCTTCTCTCATGCTGGTTAACAGCATGAAAGCAGCACCAGGATTGGTTAAGGGAGTTGGCTGGGGCCCGCGCTGAACACAGGACTGGAGTGAGGAGAACTTGTCATGCAGCATGTAAGGTAAGTGAATTTTTATTTATTTTATTTGCGCCTTACATGTAGCGTGCGAAAGTGCATGTACCCACCCACCACCCATTTGCCTGCCTCACCACTCTCCGGAGATGCCAGTCGCCACTGCGTTTTTGGCTCCGATCCTCTTTATCACCAGTATGGTAGGAGGGGCTTGGAGGAGGAAAGAAAGGGGGAATTTTACTTTGAACCTTTGATTGGTTCCAGCTAGATCATGTCATACCTGGGAAGAGGCTGGACACCGCATAGAAATAAGTATTGGTACAGGAAAAAGGGTGTTCGGAGTAATGAAGATTACCAGTTAGTAACTGAATCATTAAAGCCTGTTTCTGCGGGCAGAGACAAAGACATGTGTATGACGACGGGGGATGGAGCCTCAAAGCTGACCTCTCCCTTAACTGTCACCACAGCATTATCGGTACACCATCACTGGCAATGAGGCATATCCCAGGAGCGTGCAGAGAAGAATTAGTACCTCAATCATGTCCGGAGCAGCAGACGGGCACTGATTAAGTTTGATTAATCTGTGCTTGGTCCCTGCTTCAATGAAACAAACAGAAGTGACCTATGGCCTGCGCTGGGCAATTAGGAGGCAGCAAAGAAGAATGAAACTGAAACCAGCAAATGGTAAGCAATGGGTAGGCTGCATGCCCTTTATTGAAAACAATAGTGTCTTGCGAGTGAGCGCATGCTATCGCAGGCTCGACCTTAAAAAATCAGCCTCTGTTCTATCCTGATATGAAAAGTCTTGCCCAGTCTGCCACGCCTGTCCCCTCTGAACAGGAACACAAGTAAACCCAGGTAGGTTTCATCCAAGTGGTGCCTCATCATTGAGGCACAGCTTGAACCCTGTAGCATAATGAATTAAGGCACTTGGTTAAAGGCAAACAATTCACACTTAGACCCACTTACAGGGCAAAACAAAGTGATTTTTTTTTCCCATCAATCTGTCACTCCACTTAGGACCATCCTAAGAAGGATGGATAGCTGAGTAGGATTCTGCAGAATTGGAGTCTGGATTCTGCAGGTGACAGATTTCTCCAACAGGCACACAGCCCTCTTTCATTTTACACTGCCTACAGAGCCTGGACTTTCTGGGATTTCCCTGTCACACTAGGTGCATAGCGTGGCCCTTCTGAGTTTGTCCTCTGTCCCACTTGGTGCATTCTAGCCTTTCAGGCCCTCTCCTTTGACACTGGCAGTGCAGTCTGGCCTCTCTAGGTCTCACTCTCTTCCTGTCACGCATCAGTGCTTAATTTTATGGCATGACACGGAGGCTAACATTATGCAAATCTCCTTTATTGCCAAGCTCACAGCAGCAACAATTGAAGAAATCAAGAACTTCAATAACATTCTAATAACTTATAAAATCCATCAACGTGTAGCATTCTCCCTTCTTTGTTGCTGCTGCTCACAGATAAGTACACTTTCTTTAGTCTTCCTTGTGTTTAAAATCTGTGGTTAACTTTATATGCTAAATTATTTATTGTGCACTGAGCTAACACCCCACCCGACCCCCTATCCTCAACACCCCTTTCTAACCCTCTACTATTTTCACACTCCAACCCTTTGACTAGGGTCGTTTATGGGGAGGTAATTTACGGGAGGGTGGATGGTGTCCTTTTTCTGATTGCTAACGTAAGTGAATCAGCTCGGACCGGGGGTGTCTCCACCCCCGGACCCGAGAACACACAAGGGGCCAGATGTACGACCATTCACTTTAGCGAGTCGCAAATTGCACCGAATTGCGACTCGCAATTTGCGACTCGCTAAAGTGAATGTACAACAGTGTCTCAGACACTGTTTGCGATTCCCAACGGGGTTGCAAATTGCATTTCTCATCAATATTCATGAGGCAAGCGCAATTTTCGACCCCATTGGCAAAGGCTAGCACATCCAGGGATGGTGGCCTGCTGGGGTCAGCAGACCACCACGTCTGTGACTGCTTTTTAAATAAAGCAGTTTTTTTTTTTTTAATGCAGCCCGTTTTCGTTAAAGGAGAACAGGATACATTTAAAAAAGAAAAATTAAACTTTTCAGTTTCATTTTTTAAGGGCAGGCAGTGGTCCCTGGGACCACTGCCTGCTCTTTAAAAATATTTTCGCACCCATTCACAAAGGGGAAGGGGACCCCTCCCCGTTTAGGAGTGATTTACCACCTACTTGAAGTAGGAGGTAAACTGCGAGTGTTTTGCCACCGCAAATGCGGTCGCAAAACAATCATACATTGCTGTTAGACTCGCTATTAGGAAGGGACGCCCTTGGCACGCCCCTTCCTAATAGCGAGTCGCAAACCATATTTTGCGAGGCGGTAATAGATTAGTGACTCACAAAATATGGTTTGTGCATGGGGCAGACCAATTTTGCGGTCGCAAACTGGCCGAATTCCCGTTTGCGACTGCAAAAAACAGTCGTACATCTGCCCCAAGGTCTCTTTCAGCCCCTTCAGGCCGAATCTGACCAATTTCAGTGCATCGGCTCCTCTACTGACCCCAACCTCGCGCTTCTTTCAGGTCTCGAGTTAGAACTAGCAGGCCTTCAAAAAGAAACAAGTCCGGTCCAGCTGCTGCGGCAATGGGACCCATTGCAGTGTCTTAACGCGAGCCGGACTCAGCAGGAGACCGTTTCGCAGAGACAAGTATCTCGAGGCCGACGAACACGCGCAGCAAGGCAGCGTATCTCTCCACCTTGTAAACTACCAAGTAAGGATGACACAATTAGCGGGGCAGCGAATATAACGATCGCATCGCTCACCCCGCTGATTTAAAAATGAAAAATAGGGCAATAAAATGTAATTAACTTACCCGCCGGTCCCAAGGAAATCACACACGCAGCACAGCGCTAAAAATATATTTTTTTAAAGGCAGACAAGAAATAGATGTCAGGAACAGAGAAAGGACTTTAGAGGAAAGGCCCTGAGAGGCACTCAGTAGCCATCTTAAAACTTTGGGAAGGTAACACTATGAAGACTACAACTGCCATTTAGATAGATTGGGAAACCAAATGAATTCTGGCAGTTGTAGTCAGACCAACTGACAGAAACTACTTCTTCAGTCAATTCAACGACCTGACAGCGACTTACTTATCAGCATGTCCCTCGACCCCTCAGTGAGTAGCATGGAGGATAGGATGGAAGGCTTGATAAATAAAGCCATCAATAAAGTAATTGGGTCACTAGATGACACAGTTAATAAAATAACTGGAGGCCCTTTCACAAGGAGGCTGGCCAACTACTAGCTCAAGACACCCTGAAGGGGCAGACGGGGCAAACAAGGCCCTAAGGAAATGGAGTGCTGGGGAGAATACAACAAAAGGGCATAAAAAATCAAAATTCTCCAACCTAATGACTTCACGCATTGGTGGTGAATCAGACGGTCACTGCAGATGGGCACCAAAAAGGCCCAACAACTATCCCCATAAGAGCGAGGATGATTTAGAGGACGAAATTGGCATGTCCTACTTGTCCGACTAAGATGCGGACATTGAAGATATCAAATATGAGAATATCGATAGCATTGATGAGGCACCAAAGGCCTCTGGGTCAAACATGGGCCCATTTGGACCCATTTGGAAAAAGTATGTTCGACCCACTTCTGATCAAACACCCCCTCTCCCCAGAATGGACCCCTACCCAACATATTGCATAGTATCTCTCCTTTTGGCTTCGCAAGGAAATGCCCAAAGATGTTAGATCATGCCTGAGATCCGAATGCCCACGCCCCTCTTTACCAGACAAGTTCGCCTCAACCCCAGAACTGGACCCAAAGGTAGTGGCGTTTATCGCTAAAGGAGGAATTGATCCTAGGAGAGGTAGTGATAAGGGCTTAAAGTCATACCAGTCATGCCGCCTACTTGATTTGATTGGACCGCTCACAAAAATGTTCCAAATGGCGGAAGGGCCCTACCTTGATGACTCCGTAATTGACCCAAAGGAGTTGCGTCAATGGGCGTGAAGAGCTATCACTCTCCTAGGCAACGACAACACAGCCCTCTCAAACGAGAGAAGGAAGAGAGCTCTGCTCAAAATAGATCCGAAGCTAGTAGAACTAGCCACAAAAGAAGGAGGAATTTCGGCTCAAGGGCTCCTCTTTGGAGATGACATCATTAGAGACATGGCAAAATACATAGGGGCATTCAGCTCAATTCAAAAGTCCCAGAAGGACATCAAAAGAGTATTCCAGGACAGAGTTTTTGGAAGGGCCGGGAGAATAAGGGGTCGGTTCCCCGGCCATAGCACTTCAAGACCCTACATGGGACGCGGACAAAGATTCCAACCAGGTCTTGGCCCGTACTCCACCTTCTACCCACAGAAACAAAGACCTCGAGGTAGAGGATTCAGAGTAGAGAGGAGACAAAGAGGTTTTTCGGCAGGTAAGAATTACCAAAGACCTTTCACATACCCATATAAAGATGGGAGGGAAATTGCCCAATTCTCTGGGAACTGAAATGTGGTGACATAAGACCCTTGGATCTTAGAAACAGTGAGGGATACAAAATAGAATTCACTGGTACCCCAGTACAGAGAAGAATACCCCGGAAAATGGTTTTCTCCCACAAGGACTCAATCCTAGAATCACAGGAAGTAGAAGAACTATTAACCAAAGGTGCATTTCAAGAAGGCACACAATGTGGGTTAGTAAGCAACATCTTCTTAGTAGAAAAGAAAGACAAAGGGTTAAGACCAGTAATAAACCTAAAAGAACTAAACGAATGGGTGGTCTACCACCACTTCAAAATGGCAGGAGTGCACCTTCTAAGAGACGTGTTAAGGAAAGGGGACTGGCTAACCCGTCTAGATCTCAAAGATGCATATCTTTCCATCCCAATTTGGCCACTACATCAAAAATTCCTCCAATTCACCTGGGGCGGAATGCTTCGGCAGTTCTGCAGCCTCCCATTCGGTCTATCCTCAGCCCCTTGGTGCTTCACCCAGTAGCGGGATGGCTCAGGTGAAGGGGAATAAGACTAATAATCTACTTAGACGACATCCTTCTAATGGCCCAGTACAAGGAAACAGTATCACTTCACACAGACCTTACCATAAAGCTGTTAGAACACTTAGGCTTTATCATAAACAACCCCAAACCAGGAAACGCCGTTCCTGGGCTTCGTTATAAATACAACACGTGCAGAACTAAGATTACCTGGGGAAAAATGAAGAAAACTCCGCAAACAATTGAGGAAAATATTAGGGAAAAAAGAATTCCATCTAAGAGCCCTAGCAAGGATTCTAGGCTTCCGATCCTCAATGATACAAGGTGCCTTCCTTCAGAATTGGAAGGGATTAACACCTTATGCTTTCCCTCCATTTGTCATGCTACCCAGACTACTAGTGCATGCCCGCAGGAACAAAGAAATTACAGTGAAATAAAACCCCTCTGGAGAGCCCAAGCATGGTTTCCAATCCTACTGGAAATGAGTATAGACCATCTGATCTTAATACCAACATTCAAGGAAATAATAACAGGCCCAGAAGGAGAACATACCCTCTAGTAGAACAGGGTCTTCTGACACTGATGGCCTGGAAGATATCAGGAGACAGTGGCAGATCGCAGGCCTTTCGGCAGATGCTTTCAAACTCATGTCGGAATCATTAGCACCTGGCACAAGAAAAGCATATAGACTGGCTTGGGAGAAATGGGTTCGTTGGTGTCTTCAACAGAATTACAATCCTATTTCAACTAATTTAGTACATGTAATAAACTACTTATCCGAACTATTCACATCAGGACTCTCTGACAGAACAGTTAATGTTTATAGGTCAGCGATTGCAGCAGGCCACTCCCTGGAGTCTCTGTGGGACAAAACTTACTAACCAAAAACATTATGCGGAGTATGCGGGTCCTAAACCCCCCTTCTGCAAAATATGCCGCTCTATGGGACGTAAGAGATGTTCTACAAGTTCTAGTAGGTTGGGGTGAAAATTCTGACTTATCCCTAAAACAAATATTCTACAAACTCACAGTTTTACTCTGCCTGGTATCTTTTAGACGAACCTCAGATGTAAAAGCCTTAGACATTAGCAGTAGGGCTTACCAACCCGAAGGGGGACTGCTTTTACCTAAAAAGACGAACCAAGACAATGTCATCCTCTATTTTTCACCCCTTTTTTCCTCAGAATGAAAGACTTTGCGTGGTAAAATGCTGGCCTGAATATGAGAGAAAGACTGCGACCCTGAGGGGAAACACAGATCAATTGCTATTATCCTACAGATCACCTCATAAGGCAGACTCATCCCCACTTTAGCCAGATGGATCAAAGAGGTAATGAAAGAAGCTGGTATAGACATTTCTATATTTGGTACACACTCCCTTCGGGGGCGTCTCAGCATACAAACCTTTCTTCCTAAGGGGAGGCCTACAAGATATCCTTAGAGCTGCAGATTGGTCCAATGAAACATTGTTTAAGAGCTGTTACTTTAGACCTATTACAAGCGTTATTGATAATGTGTTAAATGCACTTTAAACTTGCATAATGTTAGCCTCCGTGTCATGCCATAAAATTTTGATTTTTCACAGCCTGATGGGCAGAAAATGTGGATTTTATTAAAGACACGGAGGCTAAGATTATCCCACCACTGAAAACCCTCCCTGGTAGAGTAAAGATTACTGACTGTATTTCAATTTTATTTTTCAGAATAGAAAATGCTGCGCTTGTAAACTTAAAGTAGTAGAAGTTATCCAGTTTGTTTTTTTCGCAACACCAACAAGGAAGGGAGAATGCTATGTGTTGATGGATTTTATACGTTATTAGAATGTTATTGAAGTTCTAGATTTCTTCAATTGTTGCTGCTGCGAGCTTGGCAGTAAAGGAGATTTGCATAATCCTAGTCTCTGTGTCTTTAATAAAATCCAGATTTTCTGCCCATCAGGCTGTTAAAAATCTAAATTTGTAACATAATGAGTGCTGGTGCCCATAGCACTGCTAAAAAGACAGAGGCTGATGCTATTAAATGTCTCCACACTGAATAGCAAGGCTGTGTAGTCCAGAATCCACCACATGCCTCTTTAATCCACTGCCAGACGCTCCCTGTCCCTTTATCTCACTCTTGCAGGCTCCTGCTTTCTCCCTTGTTGGCAGTTTGTCCATCCTCTCTTCCTTCTTCTTTCCTGTTTGTGTGTTTTCCCCTCTGTTGCTCTCGGGAAATGTCTGAAATGGAAAAATAAGTGCCGGTGGACCCCACCGGCCCCAAAAATGAGGACCGGTGGGCCCCACTGGCAACCACCGGCTCAAATTAAGCACTGGTCACACTGGCAGTCCAGACTGGCCGCTGTGGCTCCCTCTCTGACACAGTGGTTGCAGCACCTGTCCTCTTTGTGTCCCACCCGTTACAGGCTACAGATTTAGGCCTCCCTGAATCTCTTCCCTGTCACAATATTTATATGTTTTAGTATGTAAATGTAAAACATTCTTTATCTCTGCTTATTTCTTTGATGCCATGCCCACTAATAATGATCTTGATGCCTGGGTTATAGACAGAACTGTTAAAAGTATTAAAAAAAATACTGCAAGTGTAAAATACAATGGGCTAACATTCCTTGTAGGTCTCACATATTTCTGCCCGCCTGTGTTGGACATCTGCAGGAAGGGCAATGGGGTTTTCCTGATTAATTTGTTTGCAAAATCTTCCAAATATATTAAATCAAGTGCAATACATTTTATAGTCAGTTTAAAAATATTCTCCTGCCATATTCTACCCCTTACACTGACCTCTTCCTCAAGGAATACATAGCCAAGAAGGCAAAATCTCTCTTTCCGGAAGAAAGTGAAACTGTCACTCCCTGCAAGCGATTTGATAACTGACAGCCACAGCCTTGTACTCTCACATCTTGATTCGTCTATAGACTGCAGCACAACTCATTACGGGCTTGAAGACACTCAACCACATCATACCTCATTTTTGGAACTCCACTGTTTCCTCTTGTGTGCCTGAATCATCTTTAAGACTAACTGGATCATCTACAAGGCCACCATGAAAGTTACTTCTGCATAACTTAGGGTGACCAGATTTTGAGAAGCAAAAACCGGGACAGGCCAGACATAAAGGTAGGACTAAAGCCTTTGGCCTGTCCTGTTTTTTACATAGCCTTGTAAATATGTGCACATACATACATATATTCATACACACACTAGGCTTGTAAATGTATGTGTTTGTATATGTGTATGTGTATACACACACGCACACACACACACACACACATGAGCTAGGCTTGTAACTGTGTGTATATATTTATGGCAGGGCCCCTCCACCCTGAGCTCCCCCTGCCCTCCTCCCCACCCTGTCTCTGCAGGGAGCAGGCAGCCATCCCCTTCCTGTGCTGCCTGACAGAAACAGATAAATTACTTAAAACATTTCAGTCTTCAGCGGCGCCTGTGAATGGAACATATATCTGCTTTCAGAATGACCTGATCTTTGTCTCAAAAACTGGGACATTTACTTAAAATTTAGGAAAGTGTCGGGACACCGGGACAGTCCTCTTAAAACTGCCACTGTCTGGGGAAATCTAGGATGTTTGGTCACCCTAACCTAACTGGTAGACAAACTATCTACAGCAGATCTCATCACACCTGAAGCTAGGATAACTCCATACTGGAGACAATTGCAAGAAAGGAAAAAGTCTGGAAACAGTCCTTCTCCATTAAAGCATATAGGATCTCGAATAACATCCTCCTAACTCAAGAGTGCCACACAGCCTCTATGATTTAAGTATCCACTTGTCACTATGTGGGCTGGGCTCATGAAGAGATAAATAAAGAGGAAGATAGTTGCTCGGGACCTTTGCCCGACACAGTAATTAGCTGATTGTGTTCCTCTGTGCGGCCTGCACCAATTCCTACCAGCAGCCAGCCTGTTACACTGGCAACGAGGCTGGTGCTGCCCTACGCGCATCACTGGTGTGCTACGGCAGCATCTGCATCGTGAGAGGGCGCCTGCCTGTGGTGTTCTTTCTCCGCCTTGCCTGACGATCCCTGCGTCTGAGTGCCGACACTGTGGGTGAGTGTACACCTTAGTCCCCGCATGTGCTGCCTGCAGTCCATTGTGGCCGTATCCCGTTTTCCCTGCCAACAGCGGTTCGAGAGAAGTCCCTAGCTGTCACACTGCAGGCTGCCCGGGGTCCACGAAGGAGACCCGCTAAGAGGGCGGCCGCCTTAGTGCCACAGGAGGGCACAGGAGGCAGCCTTCCAGTGTTTGGGACCCTCAGGGGTCCAGGTGCCGCGTCACTTCCGGGGAGGGGGCGAGGTACATATACCTCTCCCCGCCCCCTGGGCGCCCTCTTGGCCCATTCCCCTGACGCCGTTTCCCTCCCTACCGCATACCCGGCGTTCAGGCAGTGGGTGTAGGGGTTTTTTTTTTGTCTAATGTATTATTTTGTGTTGCAGGCGGAGTTACAGGGCGATCCAGAGGCTGTAGGTACATACGGGTACCACGTACAGAAGCACAACAAGGGTGCAAAGGCCAAATATCCACAGGGAGGTCCTCGCGTTGGACCCCGGAGGAGCGACGGCGCCCCGTTAGTCCTACGGGCGGTTGTGGACCTGAGCAACCGGGGGTTGCCTGGCAGGCTCCGCCCCCTTATGGGGCGTGAGCAGGGGCGTGGGCTGTTGGTCCACTGGTGGGAGGGTCTTCCCTCCCCCAAAATATGGCAAACACCGTTGGGGAGGCCACGGTGTAATTTGGCTCATCAGGTGGCAGGCGGCGAGGGGCTGCCTGCCTTGGGATCGCCCGTAAGATAACCCACCATGTTGGCATATTTGTAATGCTAATAAACCTGCAGCAGTTTTCTCCACAAAGAAGGTGTCTTGTTTTGTTATTTCTATAGGAGATTGCTGTATGGTGGGGTGGCGAGTGGTGCCGATATTGGCACTATGGTATAACCCTGCAGTGGCCAGAGGAAGCCTAACTCGCTGCTTGGTGCCACGTGTGTCTGCAAGGCCTGCCCGCCTCCTGTTCGCGACCTTTGGACGTGTGCCGAGTCACCAGGAGCTGTTCACACAGTGAGTTAACGATCCTCCCCCCCGCAATCCCCTTTAAGGGGCTGGGGGTGAAGCCCGGCCATCGCCGAGGCTGCGGTCCGCTTGGAGGGGTTTGGGCAGCTCCCGGTGGGCACAGGACAGCACCCCTGGCCTAGGCCACTCGGCTATGCGTGTTGGGGGGCGGGCCTGGGCAGGAGGCGCCCCGTGGGACGGTGTGTGCACCGGGCTCTCGCATGAGAGCAACGGGAGTGAACGAGCAATATCTCATGTTGGGGGGGGGCGCAAGGAGCTCCGTACTCCGCCCTCACCTCCGGTAGCTTTGGCCAGTCAGGGCCTGTTCCGCCTGTTTGCTAGGCAGAGAGCCGGCTTGCCTCACTCCGTCGTGGCACTTTCACACCAGCCGGACTATCCCTGGGGCATGTAGGCATGGTTGTTGTGTGGGGGGGGGGCATCCGCATAGTTTCCCTGCGACGGCTGGGCGGGCGCCAGAGCTTGGGGAGTAGCCCTGCGGCCGAATTTGTATAGAGGATCTGAGCCGGCTACTCCCCGTGCCGGAAGGGTAATGTAATTACGGTGCTCGGGTATAGCGCACCAATATCTACGGTGAGAGGATGGGGTCCGGCGGCTACACTGGCGACGTGGGTGCCGGAAAGCAGGGCTCTAGCTTCGGGGTCCCGTCCACATCCGGTGAGGCTGGGCATACCATTAATACTCCCAGTGCCGGGATACTAAAGTAAAATACGGTGCTCGTGTAAATCGGACCAATACATCGGGGCAAAGAAGATGTGGTCCGGCGGTCAGACTCGGGACTTTGAGCCACATACCAGGCTTCGCGCCTCGGGGTTATGTCCACATCCGGTGAGTAGGGGCGACTCACTTAATCTCCCCGTGTCTGCATGGGTAATGTAAATAGGGTGCTTAATGAATTTTCCCAATGCCGGAATCGTCAACGTAATTAAGGGGCTCAAGGAAATCGCACCAATACCATTTAACGCTTGCCTTTGTATTATGCTCATTTGTATCCTCCTCCTGATGCAATGTTGCTGTTCCTGTTGTGAATCGCTCTGACACCCTCGGGTAAAGTCCGCGCTATATAAAAATGCATAAATAAATAAATACCTCAGGCCGGAGAGGATGTTGTCCGTCGGCTAGACTACCGACTGTGGTGCTGGTAATCAGGGTTTGTGCATCGGGCCGCATCCACTTCCTGGGAGTCAGGGGCAAATCACGAACCTACCTGTGCCATTCAGGGTTCGTTGGCGCTTGGTAGGAGAGGATGTGCTCCGTCTGCTAGACTGCCGACTTCGGTGCTGGATACCAGGGTTCGAGCCTGGGGGTCTCGTCCACATCCTGTGATTCTGGGCAAATCACTTCATCCCCCCGAGCCTGAATGTGTAATGTAAATACGTGTATAGCGCTTCAATACCTTCGGGTCGAGTCGCGCTAGATAAATATACTCCCTGTGCCAGAATGGGTAATGGAAATACGGTGCTCGGGTAAAGCGCACCAATACCTCGGGGCGGAGAAGATGTGGTCCGTCGACTAGACTGCCGACTCTGGTGCCAGTAACCAGGGTTCGAGCTTCGGGGTCGCGTCCACAGCCTGTGATTCGGGGCTGATCACTTAATCTCGCCGTGTCTGAATGTGAAACGTAAATACGGTGATCATGGGAAGCGCTCTACATAATTATGCAACAGCATCAACAACAGCTATATAAATATGCAATTATGAGAAAAAAGAAGATAAAAAAAACATCAAATAGGGAGTTGGTTCAGTGCTCGTAGCAGCAATGCATGTGGGGCGTGGGTCCGATTGCGGGTGAGGCATGGACTGGCGTATGATGAGGGGGGCGGAGCCGGTCTCAGGGGCGGCGGCGCCGGCCGGATGTTGGAGCGATGGGTGCGAAAACCGTCAGGTGGTCGGGTTTTCACTGGGGAGCTGCGCATGACGCTTGCGATGATATGCGCCGCCCGGGGGCCTTTTAGCATGGTGTGCGGCATGCGGGGCTGCTGCTGGCATGTCACGCCATCCTCGTGGGCTTAGGGCTTGCGGTTGTCAGCACACTGTGAACCGCGAGGTATCTTCCTTCCCTATCGTTTTCGGCGTGTGGTTTTGCTGTGTTCCGTGGGGCCCAGAGAGGGGCCCTTCTGGCCAGTGGGCTAGCTCTTACATTCTCACTCTAACGCGATGGGGATGCAGGGATCAGTTCGACCCCCTTGGCACAGATCCTAATCCCGGTGGACACACTCAGCCTTCTTCCTTCTGAGGTCGGCAGTTGAGTAACCATTGAGTTTGGTTATAAGAACCGCCTGTTATTTCACGCCAGGTTGCCAACGGGTCACGTGCGCTCCGCATGTCACGTTACTGTATGGCACACCGTGCGAGCAGACAGCACATAATTTAAGTCTCCGACATATGTGCGAACCTTTTACTCACAACGAGGGCGAACACTTTCCGATTCAGGTGGCCCGCGCCCAGCATGCGCTGTTTCCCTGCGCATGGTTCAGGGGGATGGGTCACGTACGGATTGATTGCGGGCCATGAATTGGTCTCAAGTTATATTAGGCGCTGGGCGAGCAGTTTCTGAAGGAGAAGGGCCGCGCATGGGATGCGCTGTTGGCCCCGTGCCTGGGGACCGATCGACAAGAACCCAGCATATCCCAGGGAACATTTCACCTAACTAGACATGCCTCTAGTAACGCCTACAAGTGGTGGGCACCACTACCCACCGAACTACAGCCAGAAAAGGGAACAGGGGTTCACCTGAGGAGACTAAGACGTTGCCAACGGGGGTCACAACTCTGCTCTGGGTAGCAGAACATGCGATGAAATGTTGTGGGACATAGCTCAAATGCATGTGGTTATCACTAGGAAAGAAGGTTTACAAGCAGGGTGACAGGTAAGGGGTGTGTCCCTGGGTCACGCAACTGGTGGTCACAAGTGTAGAAACAAGGCGTAGGATAGGGGATCTTTCACATTGGCTGCGGCCGTAGTCCTTGCTGTCTACGCAGCGAGAGGCAAATAGAAGCGGGGGTGCAACTGGATTCACATGGTCAGCTTGGGCCCTGGGGCCGATCCCTGCGGGCTGCATTTAGCAACAGGTCTGTTGCTCTTGGTTGGCATTCAGTCAGTACAAAGGCAGCTCTGCAACCTAGGCATGCATAGTGTTAAATATAGCGTCACAGCTATGCTGGTGCAGAGCATATGGACCGAAACCAGTGAAGGAAGCCAGCAATTTGTTGCTGCTAGATTCCCCCTTTGGACTAGGGGCATGACGATATGTCAATGATGAACAAATTTCCAAATGTGGCTATCGGTCCAAGCGGTTAGTTTCATGACTTTGTACTGCATCTCCTTTGACACACAAAGAATATCTATCACACACCAAGTCTGGGAGTAGGACACAGTGCCAGCAGGGAGGTGTTTTTAGGCTGGGCCTATTGCCTCCACACCTCCTGAAAGACCCCATGGAAAAGTGTAATTGTTAAAATTTTGTTTCTTACAGGGAGTCTACAGTTACCTTTTGCAGAACCTATGTCCACCACAGTTGGGAAGCTTTCCGCATTATGCGGCATGGCCAGGAAACAAACACAGGGAGAGCCAGTGGGTTTGGGTCTTGCACAACAGTGCAAAGATACACCTGCTATTTAGCGTCAGGGCACCTATTGGGAGAAGTGGGCTCTAAACCTGGTTATGTTTGGTGGAGTCAATGTCAACGTCACTTGGCCTCCTTTCCTCCTACGGCAAGGACAGGAAACACTCACAGAGGGTAGCACCTGCCAGCCTCAGCGCTGCAATAACAAAGAACGGTCTGAAGCACCAGGTAAAACACTTTATTGTCCAGCCCCAGGGGTTAACCTTATTCAGTGAGGGTTGGTTGTCGGGCAAAGTGGAAGATGCTTGGGGGCAGGTCAGCGGATCTCAAAGGTGCCAGGGTCGGGGTGACCAGCTGACCTACTTCAGGAGACGGTTGAGGCTGGTCCAGATAATTAATTTTGGGGACCAAAGTGGAGTGCCAAATCTTTTCGGGGAAGAGATAAATAGGCCAACTTGTGTTAAGATGGGTGGTCAACTTGGGGGGGTTGTCCAAAATCTGGAGCTTCTCACTACTGTGGACGTCCGTATGAACGCGCGTACTGAAGTAAACATGAAGTAGAGACCCATAATTCATAGGAATATAAGGTATAAATGCATCCCCGGTCCCTTGCTCCTGAAATGGATTACGGTGTGAGGTGCACTGAGGTCTGTCATGCTTTTATCTAGATATCAGTATAAGTGTTATACAATCGGTTTTGTAGGCTGCAGGGGAGGGACTCAAACAATTTTCACCCTGCCAAGAAAGTCACAGTGATGCACACTTTACAGTCGAACTATACATGTGCTTGACCTATGAACTGACGGTGCCAGAAGTCGGCCCTGGGATACAATTTGAGCACAGCAGTTCTACATCGCAGGCAGAAGGGAGAACCTATTTACTGTCTCTGGCTGACAGCTCGCCCATTACCAAGGTACAGGGAGCAGGTAAGGTAGGCATGCCTTACTATGCCAGGCAATGGGGGTCATGACCGGCGCTTCGGCAGTCGCTCTTTCAAGAGCCAGCAACAGCAGCTTACAGGGTGGGCATACAAGCGGAAGCGCATCATGCAGGTGGGGACGATGCCCTGTCGTCAGCTACCTCCAGCCCGGCTTCCTTCGGGGCCCTGAGAACCAGTGGCGGAGGGCAAGGTCCAAAACAGACTCTTCGGGGGTGGCATTAAAGGGACAGGATGCCCGCATCAAGCAGGCTGGACAATGGGTATCCCAATGTTTGAAAGGTTCCCTGAGCCACACAGGGGAGTGGCCGGAAGGCAGGTCAAGGGTAGTATGTACAGGCAAACCCGGAATATACCACTGGCACCCCGGTGATGCACCAGAGTTAATGGGGAGGGTGCAGGTACATTACCACTGCTGGTGCAGTACATGGTTATCAGCTTGAACCCCCGAAGCTGGGGGAATAGTCAAGAAAGGGTGTTTAAGCACAGGCTTAGTCAACCTTTAAGGTGAGGCACAGGTTGCACGCGGTGCACAATGGTATGTGGTCTGTCATATTTGTATCATCAAGGTAAGGCAGACTACTGGTCAAGCTAACAGACGGTAGATGCCAAGCGCCGGCATTCCGCCATCGCGGCACGTCGGGATTAAGTTATACAACTCAAGTGTGTTGGGGCTACAAAGCTTAGCGATATACTGGGTTGCAGCACAGAGGCTCTTTTATGGGACACCCGGCATCTCAACAAGTCTAGAAAGGGCAGGTGATCTGCATCTATCGTTTTCCCATTCCTGTAGCGTTTCCACCCTCTGGTCCACTACCTGGTACCCACCAGAGTAGGTCTGGCAAAGGGCAGGGTCAAAGGTATGGATGATGGGCCATCCGTGCGTGCTGATAGTGGCACGATGGCCGGAAAGCAGGAGGTGGAGGCATGGGTTTCCTGACACAGATAATTTGGATGGGGTTCCCAGGCATGCACAGGAACAGCTTGCTAGGATGCTGCAGCACAGACTAAGGGGGTGTCTCCCTCCTCAATTTCTGGTCTTCAACAGGAAGGCTATCAATGGGCAGTGGGGGGCAGTGTATCGGGTACATTAGGTGCAAGCTTGATTAGTTGTATAGGATGGGTGCAGTGCTCATTAAAGGTTAGCAACTTGGCATTTCGTTATGTCGCCAGGATCAAGGATCTGAGTGAATGGCCTTCCGGGCGTCTCGAGGGGCGCGAGGGGTGGAATTCAAGAAATGGAGGCATGGGGTTCCTCCAGTAAGTTTTCTTGGTTGGGGGTCCCAGCCATGTGCCGGGACAGCTGGCTGAAGCAGCTGCGGCACAGACCAAGGGGGTGCCCCCACGTCCACAAAGTGTTTGGTAGAGGTTAGGGGCCACCGGGCGGGGTGCGCATAGGTTGGTCTACCTGTCTAGAGTGGGCATGGACTTGTCTTGTGTTGCCTGGCCCGGGCAATGAGCAGACTGGGGGAAGAGGCACCTGTTGCGAGAGAGGAGTCCTCCAATTGTAGGACGCAACCTTTGGGGGCTTGGGAGTTATGGTGGTCAGATAGCACCCCCGTTTAGTGTGTCGAGGCGCCCGGTCAGGGAGGCTGGGGAAACCTCGCGCAGGAGAGTTGACCGTGCCAGGCGTAAATTCACCAACTGGGTTTGGCTTTATAGGTATGGTTTGCATGCCAAATCCACAGGGAAGTTTGGTACAAGATGGGGTTTCACCTGGATAGAGTGGGCATGGACTTGCTTTGCTGGACTGGGGAGAAGCCCGGGAATCAGCAGGGTGTAGGGAAAGATGTTGTTATTGTGCAAAGAGGTGCAACCAGCCACAACCAAAGCGCTCTGGGCGGGTTTGGCAGCAGAGCGCATCAAGCAGGTGGGACAATAGGAATTCCATGGTTTCAAAGGTACAGCCGTCCGCAGCCACCCAGGGGAGTGGCCGGAAGACAGGTTAAGTGTATCATGTACAGGCGAACTTTAAGTTGTCCAAAGGCACCCGAGGTTTGATGGGGTGCAGTGTTATTGTGCAACTAGGTTCAAGATGGATTAGTTGTATAATATGGGGTGCAGTGCTCATTAAAGGATGTTAGTATCGGAGCATGTCGTTATTTGGCAGGATCAAAGGTCTGGGTCAAGGGCCGTCCGTGCGTCCGGGGAGTGGCACGATGGGAGGAATCCGACATATGGAGGCATGGGTTTTCCATCACTGACTTACCTTGGTTGGGGGGCCGGCCCAGGCATGCGCTAGCACAGTTTGAGGTAGAAGCGCGACTCACTACTGAGATAATTTGGTTGGGGGCCCCAGGTATGCGCTGGAACAGCTTGTGTAGAAGCTGCGGCACAAGTCTAGGGGGGGGTGTCTCCCCTCAATTCAGGCAGACACAGGGGAGGCAATGTTTTGACCCTCTGGGGTAGGAGGGCATTGCAGCAAGATATCAAATACTCCTGGTATAAGTTAAACAACCAGTTGTGGGCTGGAGTGTTATGATGGGCAGAGATAACCCCACTGTGAGTGTGGCGAGGGGCTCGGTCAGAGGATGCCGCGGATTCCTCATGCAGGAGAGTTTACAGTGCCAGGCGCAGATCCACTGAACAGGGGGGTTTGGTTCATCAGGCATGGCCTGCTGCATGCTAAGTCCACTTGGATTTGGAAAGAGGATGGGCCCACCTGCCAGAGTGGGCAGGGACTTGTCTTGCTGGGCCTGGGAGAGGCCCTGGAATTAGAAAGATGGAGGTGAAGAGGCCTACCTTGGTGGGGGCCCTGGCTGTGACGGTGGCCACACCCAGAGCTGTGGCGGAGTTACAGGGCGATCCAGAGGCTGTAGGTACATACGGGTACCACGTACAGAAGCACAACAAGGGTGCAAAGGCCAAATATCCACAGGGAGGTCCTCGCGTTGGACCCTGGAGGAGCGACGGCGCCCCGTTAGTCCTACGGGCGGTTGTGGACCTGAGCAACCGGGGTTGCCTGGCAGGCTCCGCCCCCGTATAGGGCGTGAGCAGGGGCGTGGGCTGTTGGTCCACTGGTGGGAGGGGTCTTCCCTCCCCCAAAATATGGCAAACACCGTTGGGGAGGCCACGGTGTAATTTGGCTCATCAGGTGGCAGGCGGCGAGGGCTGCCTGCCTTGGGATCGCCCGTAAGATAACCCACCATGTTGGCATATTTGTAATGCTAATAAACCTGCAGCAGTTTTCTCCACAAAGAAGGTGTCTTGTTTGGTTATTTCTATAGGAGATTGCTGTATGGTGGGGTGGCGAGTGTTGCCGATATTGGCACTATGCAGGCTGCCCGGGGTCCACGAAGGAGACCCGCTAAGAGGGCGGCCGCCTTAGTGCCACAGGAGGGCACAGGAGGCAGCCTTCCAGTGTTTGGGACCCTCAGGGGTCCAGGTGCCGCGTCACTTCCGGGGAGGGGGCGAGGTACATATACCTCTCCCCGCCCCCTGGGCGCCCTCTTGGCCCATTCCCCTGACGCCGTTTCCCTCCCTACCGCATACCCGGCGTTCAGGCAGTGGGTGTAGGGTTTTTTTTTTTGTCTAATGTATTATTTTGTGTTGCAGGCGGAGTTACAGGGCGATCCAGAGGCTGTAGGTACATACGGGTACCACGTACAGAAGCACAACAAGGGTGCAAAGGCCAAATATCCACAGGGAGGTCCTCGCGTTGGACCCTGGAGGAGCGACGGCGCCCCGTTAGTCCTACGGGCGGTTGTGGACCTGAGCAACCGGGGGTTGCCTGGCAGGCTCCGCCCCGTATGGGGCGTGAGCAGGGGCGTGGGCTGTTGGTCCACTGGTGGGAGGGGTCTTCCCTCCCCCAAAATATGGCAAACACCGTTGGGGAGGCCACGGTGTAATTTGGCTCATCAGGTGGCAGGCGGCGAGGGGCTGCCTGCCTTGGGATCGCCCGTAAGATAACCCACCATGTTGGCATATTTGTAATGCTAATAAACCTGCAGCAGTTTTCTCCACAAAGAAGGTGTCTTGTTTGGTTATTTCTATAGGAGATTGCTGTATGGTGGGGTGGCGAGTGGTGCCGATATTGGCACTATGGTATAACCCTGCAGTGGCCAGAGGAAGCCTAACTCGCTGCTTGGTGCCACGTGTGTCTGCAAGGCCTGCCCGCCTCCTGTTCGCGACCTCCTGCGTGTGCACACGTGGTGCTCCAGCCGCTCCGTGTCTACACAGCCACACCCGCCTGCTCTCCTGCATTGGCCTGGAGTGACCTGAGCTGATGGCAGTCCACTTCGCAGGCCTCATGCTCCTGAAGGAGGGGCCTGCTGTGAACATCCCGGTCGCAGCATACCGCTGCCTGAATCGGCCGTGGCACGTGCATCCCCGGTGGGGGAGGGTCAGAAAGTGAAACCTGTGGCCCTGCTCATGAGGGCGTTGCACATCTTTAGGCCTGCCCAGCATAATGAAATCTCAATTAAACAGGGACACATTTGCCTCAGTCCTCCATCTGCCACTTGGTATATCAAGCACTGACTGTGGAAAGGGCAGAAAATCACAGTTGCAA
Organism: Calotriton arnoldi; assembly: GCA_963921515.1. Lineage (NCBI taxonomy): Eukaryota > Metazoa > Chordata > Amphibia > Caudata > Salamandridae > Calotriton > Calotriton arnoldi. The sequence continues at coordinate 1,555,038 of CAWUFW010001366.1, read as the reverse complement.
AAGTGGAAAAAAAAACAAAGAAGAAGAAAAGTAAAAGAAACAAAAGGGGGTGACAATGCACTGCCAAGTCTCAGCCCATAATAGTATTAACTACAGAACTGCCACATAGTCCAGTTCCTTCCCCTATGTCACCACACGTGCCCTCAAGTTGGCAGACAGGGCATAGCACAGCAGGAGCAGACAATCGCCAGCATGAGTGTGCCACAGCAGCAGCAGAACCAGGCTCACCCCTAGCTAGTCCTAGATGCACATGCCTCAGTGATGCCACTGCCACAGTTCAGTGAACTGGTAGATCCGGCCACAGCAGCGCCTAGGAGGCATTCATGGATTGGGCGACTACAGCATTATTTCCGTTCCTACGCTGTAGATGGATGGGGCCATGAAGAGGTAATTACTCATGCATTACGGGGGTGCAGAGCTGTATGAACTATTTGAAACACTACCAAACACTGGGGATGATGCTGATTTCGATGCTGCTGTTAGGGCATTGAATAGACATTTCGATCCCCAGCTCAACCCCGATTACAAACGTTTTAAACTGCACCAGACTATACAAAAGGACACCGTGTCAGTTGACATGTTCTATGCATGGTTAAGGAAGTTAGCAAGCACCTGCATAAACATCGACCTGTCAGAGGAGATTCAAGCACAAATAATACAAAGCTGCACGTCAGCAGCAATGTTCCCTCTAATTTTTTTCCTCTGTGTGCGGCAGTGGAGGGTCTCTGTGCGCTGCAACCATGGCTATGTGCGCCAGGAATCAGACCGCGCGCGTGTGCAGTGCCAAATGTCACTCCAAACGTTTACTTAATAAAGTGAAAAGATGGTGCATTTTCACACATACAGCACCACGTTAAGGGTCTTAAGGCCGGTTTTCAAATTAAGTTAGAGACATCCTGCATCATACTCATAGCCCCAGAGATGACCGAGCCAGCATTTGCACATGGATCTCCAGTTACCTCCAAGCTCCTGCTTGCACAAAAAGGGCATAAGCATAGGTCCATCGGGATGCACATAGAACCGAATTTGAGATTTCGCAATTCCGGTGATTCAGTCTCCCTGATTCACTCAACCATTGGTCAAATAAGAACTTGACATGGTCTTGTTGCAGCTGATACGTCCATTTGAGCCTATTCATAAAGCAGATGTTAAGTACGTCTTGGAGTGTGGCTTTGCTGCTGGTGATGTCAGCCACAATGGACAGTGAAATTCGAGCACTATCAAATAACCCTTCCTTAGTTTCTATAAGCATACGTGTATTCTTCATACCAACCAGATGTTTGTGCTAAGTTCCCACAGACTTTCATCTGTGTATTTCTCTACAGATCCATCAATGCAGTGGAGAGGACGCTACTTCCTGGATATTAGCAGATGTTTGATGTATTATATTGTTAGAATAGAACGTTTTAAGTGGACAGATCAGTTTTCTCTCCTTTGGAAGGAACAAAGGTGACCCACGGTCCAAGCAAGGAGGGACCAGGCGGATAGTGGCAGCCATCAGCTACTGTCAGGTTAAGCAAACAGCACCCTGCTGGTAAAAGTCATTGAACATTCGACGAGAGAAGCAATGGCAGGGCTGTAGGCCAGTAGTTCCATTGACAGTTATTTTCAGGGTGGCTACAAGGAAAAGCTGCTACACATTCACAAGGCACTACTGCTTGGACACAGAAGCTGTGAGAGATTCAGGGATGGGGCAGACAATGGTCTCCTATTTAGGTAATTGTTGGTATTAGTACTGATTGCTTGCCTCGTTCATGCATGTGAATTTATGAAAGATCCAATGCTGAAAAAGAAGCAGGTTACTTTATCTGTAACTACAGTTCTCCAGTATCTGTATCTATCATGATGGAGCAGACTTAGCTTGAGGATGGGTAGGGTCGTAAAGACAGACCTCTTGTCTTCCAGGAAGGGTGCAACCTGCAAAGAAATTAGAAAAGAAAAGGATTCGACTGAAGAGCATTAGACAGGATAGAAAGATGAGAAGGAGACAGTTCCAGAACTGGGAGGAAGACAGAATAAAGAGCGAGACCAGAGAAAGTAAAAAGACTATCCTCTAGATAGGAAGGGGAAGACTTGGGGAGAGGGGGGAGAACAGTAGCACACGGAGGTCGCTGTGGGAAAAAGGGGCCAGTTGCTCAAATTTACAGACTTGAGGGAGTCGACCTCTATGCTGAAGACAGCGTGAGGCACAAAGACACCAAATGCCAACTTCCCACTAAGGAGTGAAAACAGAGATGCCGCAGGGCAGAGGAGCGAGAACGGAGTTGGGGAAATGTGTGAGCCAGTAAGATGTTGAGGAAGGGCAAACTCCAAAGAGATGCCAGAGAGGGTGTGAAGAGAAAGACTAGTGCACACACAGCTACACTAGGAGACATGACTTTCCCTCACTTACGACCTAAGGATAATTCTTGTACCCAGGCAAGTATCTAAGGAATAAAGGACGGAGAGTGTGAAGAACTGACTTTATTTCAGGCATATATCATCATTAACCATGGAAGAGAGGCTAATGGAGTGCCCAAGACTTGAATATTAAAGACAAAAGAAGTGAAAGAAAGATAGAAAAGGAAGTTAAAGAAAGTTAGAAGCAGACAGAAAGGAAAAGACTGAAGGGATTTTGACAGTAAAAGCAAAGAGTGGAGAAGAAAGACAGTAAAGAAAAGATGAGTAAAAGAAGGAGTCAGAATTTTGTCCATTATATACACACATTTCTTTTTCTCAATTCTACATGCCTATTTTTTGGGGCAATCTTTCTGGGAGAGATAAGAGACCCGGAACCACAGGGAGCATGACCAACACCAGAAATATGAAGGACCAAACATAAGATTGTATCTTATAGCACATTTACCAAAAACCAAAATAAATATGTAAAATTGTGTAAATAAATGTGTTTAAAAAGTAGCAGAAACCTGACCTATTTAGGGATGTATTTTCTTTGTGACTTATTGCAAAGTGCCGTGAGAAGTGGGACGTAATTGACTTCTGAATGGAAGTGCTACTTCAACAACAGCAGAGACACTGCAATTAGCTTTGGAATAGATTGCACATGCCTCACAGCAAGAAAGTTCTACCTTGCAACAAACTTTGCAAACCCAAAATGACTGGTTAATCAAAATGCCCCCACTGAGGATGATACAATCATAAGACTGGCAGAAATGGTGGCTCATAGAAGAGTACATCCAAATGCACCTTCTGCAGTCCTACAAAAATACAATGCAAATTCCCTATTCTTCCCGCTGGAAAACAACGAAAGGCTAGTCATGCGTCAAGATTCCAGCTTGATCACGCAGGCTTATCTGTAGATCTCATGTTAATTGCAGCCCCTCCACGAGCTGCGATTAACATAGATACCAAAAGCACTCAACCTGCGCGCAGCCTCGCTTTACTAACAAAACAATACAGCAAGTTTAAAAAACGGCGTGTGCTTTTAGGGTAATCTGCCTTGTTTGCAGACTTGCTGTATTGTTTTGTTAGTAGAGCGAAGGCTGCGAGAGATTGTGTGCTTTTATTTAAGTATTCATGTTAATCGCAGCTCGTGAAGGGGCTGCAATTAACATGAATACTTAAATAAAAGCACACAATCTCCCCGCAGCCTCGCTTTACTAATAAAAGAATACAGCAAACAAACAGTTCAGGGCAATACAAAAGCACACGCGCAAGAAACAAAAAGTACAGCAAGTGGCCAACACTTACCTCCGCTCCCGAGTGTTCACTGCAAAGTGGTCACTTCCGCCGCCATCCTCCGCAATATGGAAATGCCCGTTTTTCGCGCCCGCGCCTTTACAAGCGCGGCGGCGCGAATACTCTTGCGGGATGTGCCGTCTGTGCGCGCTCCACACATGGCACTGCGCGCTCGGGGGTAGAGAAATGCGCGCGCGCGCGGGCGCGCGGCTTATTGGGAACAGTGGTCAGCAGTACTATGGCAGTTCCTCCTGAGGCAGCCAGGCATCTCGTTTGAAGACATCCTCATTTTGGTTTGATCTCATGAACTGTCGAACACCCGGGCAGATGAGTTGGAAGCAGGCCTGAGTAAGTCGGCGTGTGCCCCTGGATCCTTGAATTCTCCCAGCATCAAGGTGGAACAGGTCAATGCCATACAGAAACGTCCAGGTCCAGCACAATAGGCTGTGAACCCGAAACCAGATGGGGGCTGTGGAAACTGTGGACTGGAACACAAGACGCCCGGTAGGTGCCCTGTCAAAAGCAAGACGTGCTTGAAATGTGGCAAAGCTAACCAATTCGTGAAAGTGTGCCGAAGTGGGAGAACACGGCCTAACAATGAATATCCAAAGAGGACAACCGTAACCCTTTGCCAGCTGTCCCTCGAATACACCGTGGAAGCTGGAGAGCCTGGCAGCCGTGGACACAGCACATATCCCGATGAGGAGGACGACGATGTCTTTGTGGTGTCTTTTGCTGGAAGAATGGGGTACAAGAGGTGACCATCCCAATGTGAGTGGTAGAGGTACAAGATACTCCTGTGAAAGCACTCGTAGACCCAGGAGCGCTGGTAAACGTGATGTACTCTGAGCAGTCCCAAAAGCTGACACTGTGTCCGCAACTCTGTCTCAGCAGGGCAATAATCTACACATACGGGAGAACAGAGCCACTGCTGCTCCGTGGAACCATCGAGCTCGACCTCGCAAGCAATTTACACATGACACAAGCAAAGGTTCCACATCACCGAAGGCGGAAGGGGCATGTTACTCGGCTGCCATAAAGCTGAAGATCTCGAGTTGGTGTTTTTTGCAAAGCAAGCGCATGAGTCGCACGCTGACTCCCTGCTTGCAGATTTGTCGCAACTGTTCAATGGCTTAGGGAAGTTGAAGGGCAAGCAGGTCAAGCTGCACATCTATCACTCCATCAAACCCATGGTCTAAGACAGCAGAGAGTCCCTTTTCACCTGAGGTCACAGGTGGAGCACGAGCCGCAAGCACTGGAAGAGCAGGGGGTCATTGAAAAGGTCACTGGCACCACGCCGTGGGTGTCTCCACTCCTTATTGCACCAAAGCCGAAGCAACCAGGTGCCATAAGGTTATGCGTGGACATAAGGCTCCAGAATCAAGCCATTCAGCGAGAATGCCACATAACGCCAACGATGGATGACATTGTGGCAGATCTCAATGGGGCGAAATGGTTTTCAGAGTTGGATCTCAACTCAGAATATCACCAGTTAGAACTCGCCCCAGAAAGTCGCTACCTCACAACTTTTTCTACTCATGTAGGCCTTCGGTGCTATGAGAGACTGACTTCTGGCGTATTGTCTGCGGCAGAGGTGTTTCAGAATGCCACCAAGGAAACCCTGTCCGGACTGCTGGGAGTGATTAACCTGTGTGATGATATCCTCATTTTCTCAGAAAACCCTGAGGAACACCATGTGCGATTGAGAGCCACCCTCCAATGCCTGGTGGATAGCGGCCTGACACTGCACAAAGCAAATGCTCCTTCTACAAGGACTCTATAGAGTTGTTTGGGTACATATTTTCACAAGAAGTTTTGAGGGTCGACGCAAAGAAAGCAGTGACTGTCCAGAGAGAGAGCGTGCCCAGAATCCAACAGAAGTTTGCAGTTTCCTGGGGATGGCAACATGTTGTGGGAGGTTTATCCCCAACCTTGCCATGATGGTTGAGCTGCTTCAAACCCTCACCCAAACTGCTGCCTCGTGGTACTGGACATCTGAAGCCAACAAAGCTTTCAGAGCAATAAAAGAGGCCCTCCTTGACAAAGTCACCATGGCTTACTTTCACCCCCAGAGGAAGACGAAGTTGGTAATTGATGCCAGCCCGGTGGAAGTTGCAGCTGTACTCATGCAAGAAGACACACACAGGGAGTGGGTGCCAGTGGTGTCTGCCAGTAGTACCCTGTCAGATACGGAGTCTCGCTATGCGCAGATCGAGCACGAGGATTTGGCCATTAGGTGGGCATGTCAACACTCCCACCTGTACCTCTGTGGCCATGAATTCAAGGTTGTTATCGACCATAAGCCTCTTCTTCCTCTCTTCACAGGCACCACCCGCATCGTCCCTCCACGAATCGAAAGATGGGCCGTGCAATTACAACCTCACACCTTTGAGGTTGTCTACCGCCCAGGAGCAAACAACCCAGTCAACTATCTGTCACGTCATCCTTTGCCACTAGAGGCAAAAACCCCTTCTGACGAGGAGGTGGGGACAAAGGAATTCATCCAGATGATTGTACACGATGCCTGTTCCAATGCACTGACCTCTGCAAAATCTGCGAGGTGACCAGGAATGATGGGAGTCTGACTCGAGCTAAGGAAGCTTTGACAAGAAGGCAGTGGCAACATTTCATTGACGGATCTCGGTCACTAACGCCGGAAGAACAAATGTCGAGGCAGCAGTTGTGTAGGATGAGGAGTGAGCTAACCGAGAATCAGGATGGCCTGCTGCTACGGGGGCAGATAATAGTGATGCAGAAGAGTCTATGGGCCGGGGTAATCAACCTGGTGCACTGGGGCATCAAGGAACTGCTAAAACAAAGGCTCGGTTATGCAGCAAAGTACGGATCCATGGAATGGATGCGATGGTGGACGAGAAAGTGCATAACTGCCACTCGTGCGCCATAACAAGTGGAGACCGGACTCCAGCTCCATTGATAACTGAAGAGCCCAGGCGCAAGCCTTGGCCAAACATCAGCATAGATTTCGGGAGCTTCCCAGATGGACACGTCACTGTAGTGATGATGGGCTCACACACAAAGTTCCCTGTAGTCGAGATCGTGCAGTCCACCTCGTTCTCCCATGTTAAGTCAGTACTGGAGAAGACATTTGCAATGACGGGCCTTCCAGAGGAAATAAAGTTTGACAATGGACTACCCTTCCAGGAACAAGAGTTTCAAGAATACCTTGCATCTCTTGCCATTCACCACACAAAGACTACCCCGCAATGGCCTCAGGCTAATGGGGAGGTGGAGAGATTTATGCTGACTCTCAACTGTGCCCTGAGGATAGGAGTGGAGGAAGAGTACCCCACTACCCCTGCATCCATGCAGAGGGGTAACCCCTCAATACTGACTAACAGGAGCAGATCGGTCACCACTGGTGTTTCGTCACTGAGCGCAAGCAGACAACAGATGGTTTCCCCAGCTGGGGAGACTGGTGGCGGCAGTTCTTCCCGTTGTGGAACTGAAAACATCTACCGAAGCCAGAAGTATGTTCTTCGGCCAAATCCAACTCCCAGCCAGAGACTGCGAGACTTTGTATAATGTGTCCAGGTGGTGTGAGCCAGTGTTGGGAACTTTGAAAAGGTGGAAGAGATGTAGAGTGCCACCCATCCTCTATGATTAAAAGTATCCACTTGTCACTCTGAGGGCCGAGCTCGACCCGAGGAGATAAATAAAGGGGCAGATGGTCGTTCGGGCCATTGCCGACGCAGTAATTAGCGTGTGTGTCCTTCTTGCATGTCGCTGTGCTGAGCGGCCTGCACCCATTCCTACCAGCAGCCAGCCTGTTACAATGACCTCATAACCACCAGTTCTGGAAAAGTCTCCTCTAATTCAGGAAAAAGCTGAATACTCAGCTCTTCAAAGACCACTATCTCGATATCTTAGAACGTTCCTTTCCTTTTCCTGACTACAGTAATCCCCCTCACTCCGCTCCGTACACAGTTGTGGATCCTACAGTTGTCCAATGTCCCTATACTGCCAGAACTCCTCGCCTTAAGTTTTAATATGTTACTGCATTCTTTATAAAGTAGGTGCTCATCCATTGGAAACTGTATGCTGAGGTTTTGAAGCACATGTTCTGGTTACTTGAACGCTCAGTTAAATTGGTGTTATTGTGACGAAGACAGCATTTCATGTATATACCTGAGATGAAATGTTGTCGACATATGTATAACAAAGTTGGATGTCTACAAAGTTATTTAAATATCAAAAATGATCGCTATGGACAGGGGATTCTTGCCAAGAGGTTAGAACCACGTCCTTTGGGTAAATTCTTTGGTACACAAGACCCAGTTTCCTCCACTGACACACTTTATGTCAAAGCCTTAGGGTACAATAACATTGCTTCTTTATTTATTAAGGTTAACTTCCAGATATTTATTTGGTCACGACTGGCATGGCAATGAAACTGTAGCTCATATGCATAAGTTCTTTTTTTTTTAAATTTGATATATTCAATAACCTGTGAGATACATTTGAGGGCATTTTTCACAACTAATTCGTTAACAATAGCATTGAAGTGTTGAGAAACACATAATTACTTTCAATATTAAGATACAGTTAAAAACAAATTGTAATGTGTATGCGGCTTGCTCAAATATCCACCAAAGTCTACACGATCAGTATTCACATTGTGTGAACACAACAGGCCTTGTACCCCTCAGGGTATCAAAAACTGCCAGAATTGGCACGGAAATGTCTGCATGACGAGAGGGCTTATAACACCAGTTCTGGATTATGAATAGTGGAATTCAATTTGTGCTCTCTCCTATTTTGGGTACTCCCTGATTTGTTCTGCTAAGCGGTTTCTGTAAAGCTTAGAGTTCATCATGTGGTGTTGCTGGGTGTCGAGTGTGCAGACAGTTGTCTGCAAGTTGTGGTTTATCCCACTGGAAGGGGCATGGGACTTGCCTCCTGTGATTGTCCATCAAACCCCTTAGAGAGTGATCAGTAGGCCTCAGGTTTCGGTTGCACGTGCGCGTCCCAGTGTGTGGATAATGTGTCATTAGTTGCTCAGTGTCAGCCTGGAGTGGTAAAAGGCTTTTATCATTTTCAGCTCAGCTTGGATGGCACTTGTTTACCCTATGCTTAAAGACTTTACTGTAAAAATGGCAAAATACTTTGTCCCTCTCTAGCTTGGCGTGGATGGCACTGAGCTAAACCTATGCTTAAAAACTCTGCTAGAAAAGCAGACATCAGTGGTGAGCACATTCAGAGTGTCAGTGGTGTTGTAGCATGCTACATAGTAGGAGCCGTTGTAGTGCTTGAGGCATATGTCTTTCATGTCTTAGTGTTAGTGTAGTGCAGAAGATGCTTCAGTGTACCCGCTTCCCAGTGTTGATGTGTTCCGAGTATCTACTGCATGTGTCCATTCTCCCTATCTCGGTATCAGCTTGTGCTGTGTGAGAGGCTTCAGTGTACTCCATTTCCTTGAGTTGGTATGTTCTGAGTATCTAAGGCCCCAAAAAACATCATGGGCACCAGAGGAAGGGCTAGAAGGTCTGGACAACCAGCAGGTCTGTACCCGCTCTAACCAGCCCCATACCCAAAGAACTTCTCAGGAAGAGTGTTTGATAATAAACTCAAGGGCGCTCTAGCATGTGAGTACAGTTATTTGGCATTTTTCAGCTAAAGGGCTAGAAGGTCACTGGCACCCATGCCCTCCGCTGCCAAAGAAGGAACTTTTTTGCAAAGTTGCCTTCAGAACCAGCAACACACCTCTCATATGCTGTGTAGACAATACACACCCAGCCCACGTGACAGAATTCAATCCAACCATGCACCCAATAAACTTGAAACAGGCAGACCTAGCTCCGGTCCCACTGGCAGCCCCATATACTCAGTGCACATCACACACTCAGCTCCAATTGAAAAGTACAAAATCAGACAATGGAGTAAATGTGATCCTTACCAGGGTTCCCTGCCTCTGCCCAGAATTCGGAAGGAGCCTTCAACTTTGTTGCCTTTTGATGGCCTTGATACCACGCGGGCATGATTTCCTGGTAGTGGGGCAACCCGTCGACCCTCCAGATTCCCATCTAATGGTGTCTCAAGCCACACCTCTGCCTTTTGGCATGGTTATTTACAAGAGATGGCATAACATTGTCTGCTTTTTTTGTTCAGCACTCACTGGTTGAGCACACCAGTGCCTTCTATTGTTTACCACACAACCACCGTCAGAACAAGCAACAACCTAGCATCACTATTTTAATCACCTAACTTGTGGGAAAAAAGAGGATGAGCACTACATTGGAGGATGATCTAGAAGTGCTCCATTCAGAGGGCTACCTGGCCCCTGATTCTCCTCCCTGCCCCCACTTATCCCCATGTTGTTTTTTCTTACTGAACCCTTTTTTTTTTCATCCTGAAAGAGGACTTCATACCAGGCAGGATTCAATTCCTTTTGTTCAGCCTGTGTTCGTAGGGCAAGTCTCCAATTTGCATTAAATTAAACTTTGAGAACCAGGGATGACCACCACTTTAGGAGTCTCCCTACCGAGGACTTAGATATTTTGTGGCCAACATATAGCGAACCTGCCTGTTTATCAGAGGATGGGGCACATAGTTGAACTGATTCTGAGCAGAGCAGCTGCCAACCACCTCCCACCACATTTATGATTTTTAAGGTAGCAAAAGTAATTAGAATCTGTTCACAATTTCATTTAACATGGCAGACGGAGATGCCTGGTTGAACTATTTGGGACAAACAACTAAGACAAAACACGTTTAAGGAGCAGGAAGCACATGGAGATGCTGGGGCTCAAACACAGGTAACCCCATTGCCACCGTGCTACTTCCCGATTTCTGCTTCCCCCCCAAAAAAAGGCATGTCTGAGGGATCTGAACACCGGCAGCCTTCAAGAGACAAATAGGGTGCCCTAGGGGCAGCTCAGTCATTAAATCCCCGGTTCCCATCACCGTGTTCTAATGACCACTTATGGTCAGTCGACCACTCCAGCTGCAAGTCTTGCATGGAAGCAAAGGATGGTGGGAAACAACACATGGGGGGTAGTAGCTCAGCTCAAGCCAAATGGGATGGTCCTCTGGCCTGCATGGTGGATGGACTAAAGGCACCCCTCCACTCCTGGAAGGGTGCTTGATCCAGTGGCACTGCATGGTATGTGAGACTGCCAGCAGCTTCAGAAGTTGAAAAATAAAACGCTAATAAAACAGGTTTATTATCATTTTATTTTTCAACTTCTAAGTGCTGAGTCTTGGGGGCAGAGCCATGTAGGGGGCAGTCACGGAGGGGGAGTGGTGGGCACTGCTATCAGTGCGCATGTCGGTTTGGTCAGCCGTCTTAGGATGGCCAAACTGAAATGCGCACTGAGCTGTCTCCAACCTGTGTTGCCGGATCTGAAACAGCAGGCACAGGCTCCCAGTCTCTCTGGTAGCGTGAATCTAGGCCACTAAGGCCAATTCTTACACTGCTCTCATGCATGAGAGCAGCATCACGATTGGCCGTAAGGGAGTCTGGAAGCCTGTGCTGCAGTCAGGAGCAGAAGAGAGGTGATGCGGTGGAAGGCAGGTCTTTTTATGTATATTCGTCTTCATCATCGTTACCTCCCCCACCCTCACCCCGCCACTCTACCCTGACACCAGTCTTTACCACAAGCCTATAAAGGTGGTCCTTCCTGTTGTCACATTGATCATACACAAATTTACACAAAGGCCCAAGAGCTGGAGAAAGAGCTGGGAGTGTGAGCTAAAGGAATGCATACATACCTACATTTTAGAACAGGAAAGTGGGAGATTTTGAAAAGAAAATCAGGGGAATGTATTTTCCTCAATTGACTTTGATTGAAACAGAGACAATTTTAGGCTGGGGGACCGGCCAAATAAAGCCATTTTGGTCTCAATAATCAGGAGTCTGAATCGGGCCTATTCGGTTAGTATGGGACTGCCTCATGCACACTTCCTCATTTCCATAATACGTCGGGTCAGTGTCAACTTGAGGATGTAAGGGGCCCCGGGCAAGAAATATTTTAGGGCCCTTGTTCAGAACAACTTTGAGTTATATTACCCATTTTCTGTTTATTCAAATGCCAGAATGCCAGACAATATTGACTTATACATTGAGGTTGAGATAGAGAAATAGACAGAAAAATTCACTTTCACAGGGGCTCCTTGGAAGGTGGGGGCCCTGGGCAAATGCCCACTCTGCCCATGCCTTAAAACGTCTCTGCCTTGGTTCAACTCAACATCTCCGGCCACACCCGGTGGACGCCACAAACATGCTGGAGGAATATATTACTGACAAGCATAGGACGTGGAGGATAGACCAAAAGATATTTGTATGAAAACAAGCAAACAAAATAACATTCAAAAGCGTTGTCGGTGACATCAAAGACGAGCACAGCACGCAACACACTGTGCTCACGATAACAACATCTGAAGGTCTGAGACCGCTTATGACAACAATGCAAGAACTGCCATCCCGTGCCATCAAAGAAACCACCAGCACACCGTCATCGCTTCCAGCAAAACCGAGGTTGGCATGCTTCACCCGCACGTCAAACGCTCTGGGTGTGTTTGCGTTGGATGGTGATGTCTTGCTTAGTACTCTCCTCGTTTTACTGGCTTGTTCGTTTTCTTTTTTAATCACTTCTGTGATGGCAAAGCGCTTGGGTGCCGTCTCCAGCAAGAACAGCCGTGAGGAACAGAGGCTTAACATTAGCCCCTGCAGCCCCTGCTGTGCAGAGGTGGGGGCACAACTTCAGGGCCCCCTCCCCCAACCAGTCAGAGAGGCCCAATTCAGGCTACGGTCAATGAATATCTTTGAGCTATGGGACACTCAGGTGCTCCTCATCGCATTATGCATTAAGCTAAAAAGCAATGCACTGGCCAGGGTTGGGAAAACGTGGGCATGAGCTAACCTTTTGCCTCTGGGGTGTGCTCCATCCCCCAACAAAATAGACATTTTAAAGCCTTTCTGTGTAGTTAGGTATCAACAGGTGGTTGCTTCCTAAGGCTACTGTCTTACTCAGTAGTGGCCGGCATTACTCACGGGTGGGGGGGGCGGGCGCGAGGGGTCACGGGGGGCAACCCCTTTTAAACGTACCTTTCCGCCGGGTCCTGCGTCTTCTCTGCTCCTGCTCTCCTGCCTCCAACAGGAACAGGAAGCAGGCAGCCAGGCTCCCTCCCCTAAGCCAATCACAACGCTGCAATGCAGCATTGTGATTGGTCGGGATGGCGCCTAGCCAGGGGCTTGTGGGGTGGGCATGTTCTCCATGCAGGCTGCAATGCAGCCTGCATGGAGAATGGGAGAGTGCGCATGACTGGTTTGGGTGGCCCGAAAGGGCCGACCAAACAGTCTTTGCGCACTCAGGAGTGGGCAAACCAGTCCTCCCCTGCCCTGCTCAAAGAGCAGAGCAGCCCCGCCCACCCGCCCACTCGCAATGCGCAAAGCAAACATAAAATGGTAATAACTAAAAGTTATTACCATTTTATGATTTAACTTTCTCGCACTGCGAGAAGCAGTGGGCGACGCCCCTCCACCCTAGTGGAGGAGCCGCACCTGGTCTTACTTCACATGAAGAAGCGACACAGCTGCCTAAGTTGTGAGTTTACTGCACCGGAAGTAATTTTGCACATGATACAACAGGAGTAAAACACTGTTGCCGATTGCAAAATAGACTTGTGAATCAGGTCCCATGAGTGCAGTCAAAGCTTCTTCAACCAGGTAGATGCTGGAAGGGGATATGGGCGCACTCTGGGATGATCTATGGTGGGTCATTAGATTGGAGTACAAGGCACAACGCTCAAGCACTGGGGCATCAGCAGATGAACAGCATCCTTCAAAATCTACAACTCACGATGGACCTTCTGAAGATATTTAGGATTCTGTGGATGGGCGTTGGCCAATGGCATGAACATTTCATACATCCAGGGCAGTAAAGCACAATTCCATTGAAATCTCACCCACCTGGGACAGTGAACCTAAATTGATGTCACTGAACACATTTCCATCTTACTATATACAAGGGAAACATTGGGTCTGGGTTCTGGCACCTTCTCTGCTTCTTTTGTATTTGCAACATGTGAGGATGTGATTGGCTGCAGCGAACTCTCGAGGAATTACCCAATGGTAGTTGAGACCTGGCCAACTATCAGACCATCCAACAGTTGGGCTCCAGTGGAACTGATCCACCCAGAGGCCTCACGCCTGCCAGGCTCCTCCCTCAAGGAGATCATTTTGTCTCCATGCCATCTATGCTGGCCTTGACAGACTCAAAGCCCCATACGGATGCCCAGCTAGCAGCCACCCACACACGTTTTTGCTCTTGCCTCTCCAGCAGGAGGCGTACTTGACTTATTCTCTGGAAACCTCCAGACCTTACACAGACAATCTCCAGCAACTTATCAATTACAACTCAGCAGACCTTGTCAGCTATGTTGGGCTCAGTCTGAGGCACACCTGCTTACATCCTTCTTCCTTACTGTCCAGACATACACTCTGCTTCCCCCAGAGTCCCCCAGCGGTGGATCGACAATGCACCCCATTCTCAGCATTCTGTGTTCTGCTCACATATTTGGTAGGAGAGAGAGCTCTACCATCTCTTCACAAGCCTAGCACTTGATCAATGATTGGGAAGTCCCAAACTGGACTACGCCAAACTACCGGCCAAACAACGCACCAGGGGAAATAGGTTCTTATGTATCAATGCATTTCCCCATATGCAAAGTATGGGCACAGCTCTTTGATACGCCAGGCCCGTAGTCCCTTGCAGTAGAGGCACTTATTTAAACAGACACTACGTATAATATTGTGTCAATGTTCAACTGCTAACAAATTGTCATTGTTACACTCCACTTAGCTCCAGAGTGAAATATGCTTTAGGAGCTTCACTCAGCCACAATGTGAGGAAATATTTAGCAGATGAATAACTTCAATAATCATAATGCATCACAATATGAGAATTTGTATTTTTAAAACCTACAGGTCTGATGTAGCAAAAAAAAACGTTACAAGATACAGCTACATAGCCCAGAATGCAATGGGAAACAGTAAAGAGCTAAAGAGATATTAAAACCAAAGTGACACACTTGATCATCATTGATGTTGATTTGAGTGTGGCCACAACACATGGCTTTGGATAGTTTTTTGTGCATATGCTGCAAATGTTGCACGGTTCCAGCTCCCCTGAAAGTTATAAGATAAGATCTCCCGAACAGCTGAGACAGTGCAGAGGCAGACTTTTCAATGAGCTTGGCAGGGGTTGGGAGCAATGAAATAGGACTAATTTAGAGGATGAAAAGCTCAGTTGACCGGCCCATAAATGGAAAAAGATGTGCATTCACACACACACACACACAGAAATACAAAGTCCTACCCACACAGTTCTACTCATACAGACACACACACATTCGCAGCCCTACACACTGATGTACTCATGCATATGCACAAACATTTCTCCACACACATGCACACACACAAGTGCGTTCAGAGTCCTACATACACAGTTCTCATGCATGCACTCACATCCCTCCACACAGATTCACACACATATTTACAGTCCAATACACTTAAACAGTCTGACCCATACACGCACACACACACCTTTCAAAACAAATACACATGTGCATATGTAGGCACACACAACACACACACATTCGTAGTTCTACACACACAGCCCTACTCATACACACACTGATACTCAGTCCTACACACACATTCCTATTCACACACATACCCACGCATCCCTCCAGCAACATACATGTGCGCACACACACATTCACAGCCCTACAAAACCCTACTCATAGCATGCACTTACATTCCTCCACACATACACTATCCTTCTCACACACGCACATCCCTCCACCTACACACACACACACACACACATGTGCACACGCGCACACACCCACACACACAAAATGGACTTATTGCATGGACATTCAAGTTACATATAACATTTTCTAAATATCTGGCTGACCTATTCTCAGTGTGTTTCTAACGGCCAATAACTAAGCTTTCCCTTCACTAAAGAGCTCACTTCTTTTTAGTTGTTTTATTTAATTTGTTTACGAGTTGGTTCTAGAGATATTTTGGGTGTTCTTCTGACATGGTTTATTGATCAGTGGTTCATTGATCAAGGGGTTAACCGGTGGGACAGCAGATTGCTCCAGCTTTATTTGTGAAGTGTTAATATTTAACTTCTCGATTCATACAGCCTGAGGCAGAATGGTATGTGTTGACCAATCAATCGCTAAATACCCAATGAGATCATAGGTTAACCGTTGCTTCTCAGGCTACGGGCTCTATACATAATAATCCTACAAGGACGAGAAAATCTGAAATGTTCGTGGGCGAAAAAAGAAGACTAAGAGCAAACATTAGGGTTGGTGTACCATTGAAACATAAATTGATTCCTGCTACTGGTCTCCCCATACTCTCAGACAAACACTTGCAAAGCCAAGGGTCTACCGTTAGTTGGCAGCTTTCTGACTTTTTCTTTTTTTCGCAGCTCTATATTGCAATAACGTGGCCTAAGGGCATTTACATACTTTGCATGACAACCAGGTTACACTCTTTTTGTTGTTTTAGGCACGGCGAGATTAAGTGATTTGCCCAGAATTACAGGATGTTGTGCTGAATCCAGGACTCCAAACTTGTTCCCCAGTTGCAAAGCCTGCAGCTCTGCTCTGGCCATTAGGGCACATCTCCTCCCCTTTGACAAGGCCTGTTTTGTTTTGTCATGGCTTTTATAAAACTTTATTTTTGGGGAGCTGCTAGACCATTGTCAATATAGAAAAAAAATACATGGAAAGCAAATCTTTTCTTTGGTCTCAAAAAGCACACATTGCCATAGTAGTTTCTGACACAGAAGCTGCACTTTCTCCCGTATGTGCTTCTCTGCCGCGCTCCACGTTGCTCTCTCTCGCCTCCGTGCTTCTCTCTCCCTGCGCTTCGTGTTTCTCTGGCCCATGTGGGTCCCCGTCCCCCGTGTTGTTCTCGCCTTTGTGTGTCTCCCTCCACCTCCTTGTTGCTCGCTCCCTCCTATGCTTCTTTGCCCTTCCTCCTCCCACCGGCTACCCCCACCCACTCCTCCATGCTCCCCTTCCCCACTGCGGTCCTATGTTTTTTAATAGTTTTTTTAAGTGGGCCACTCAGTACATTAATGCTGGCCGTTCTCCTTTAATAAATAAAAGTACTTTCAAGCTACTTCATTTTCATACTTTAATTAATTTACTGACCTATCACGGATCAGTAAATAAAAAAAACATGGCGCCAGTATCAACTTCATGCTCTATGATGCATGCAGCGTGGCGCGATGACCCCAAAAGGCAGGCTAGGTGGAAGGGGCAGGTATAAGTACCTTGCCCCCGCCTGCCGCGCACCGTAAATGACGCCTGGATCCTGCGCCGGATTGTGGGACCCCCAGGGGGTCCTGACACTAGACTGGGGCTGTGCCTAATGTGCATTAAGGTGGCCGCCCTCCTAGGTGGGCACACTGCGAGTGCCACGGGCAGCCTCATAGTGCCAATATAGGCAACTCACCCCCCCAGCATGGAGACATAGCATGCACAGCAATAAATAACCACATGAGACTTGTTTGTGGGAAAACATTTTGCTGCAGGTTTATTTCATACAAGAATTATGCCAACGTGGTGGGTTAACTTACGGGCGACCCAAGGGCAAGCAGCGGTGACTAACCTAAGCTGCCTTGCTCACCTGATGAGCCAACTGCATCGTGGCCAACACAATCGGAGCTCCCTTTTACTGGGGATTATCCCCCTTAAATACCATGGACCACCAGTCCATCTTCATACTCACGCCTTTTTAGGGGCGGAGTGTGTCCAGGCAAGCCCCCGGTTGCTCAGGCTTACAACCGCCCGAAGGACTAGCGGGGCGCCGTCGTTTTCCTCCAGGGTCCTGCCGTAAAGACTCCTGGGGTTGTTTGGCTTCTGCACCCAAATTGTGCTCCTGAAGAGGATACCCCTATGTATCATTCAGCCTCCGGATCGCCCTGTAACTCCGCCAAGCCCTGGATGTTGCCACCGTCATATCCTGGGCCCCCCCACCATGGCAGGCTCCATAATCTCCTGCAACCTGCAGATACCAGTCCTTCCAGCTGGACCAATTCCCTATCAACATCTGGCAGGTGTGCCCCGTCCCTATCGGGGTACCCTGTTGTGTTTGCACTAACAAGGCCATGCCTAATATACCAAGCCCTTGCTATTTTATTTGATTTTGAATTCGGGTTGAACCAAGCCTTCCTGCCTGGTGGGCTTGTACTTGGCTCAATTTACCCTTCTATAGGAAAGTTCAATGGCCTCACCAGAAGTTGGGAACTACTATTCACCTCTTTAAATAGTTCCAAAATATGTCCCTCTGTGCTACCGGGCCTTCTGATTAGGGGTTGACTGGGCTCTGTAATAACCCCACACTGCCCAGGCCCCAGCTTTAGGATTCGCTGGTAAGCATAGAGGTGTCTGCCTTCAAGGCCACAGTATGTTTGCTTAAACAAGTTGATGTTGTGGCCAACACCATACCCTCATATTGATCCAGGACCGCACCGGCCAGGACTAGGACCCCTTGGGGATATAAAGCAGCTCTCTTCGTGACCGCAGATCTGTGTGATACAATCCATTGCGCACTGTGTGCAAATTTGTGCATTTCCATTGGGGGTTGGTTAAGCCCTTGGTTGCCTGAACCCAATTATCAGGGTTCAGGCTGATTACCAAGTGCCACGCCAGCAAGTGAACCTGTAGACATGGATCGAATTTAAGCTGTGTCATGTCTTTACGAGGACACCCGGTGAGCCTCCTCACCTAAGCCAATACAAAGGTTGATCTAACCACAGAAGGAAAAGCCTGAAGTCCCCTAATGATACTCCTAATATTCTGCTATATTTCTTGTCCTTATTGCCTACAAAGCCCATCAGTCTGACTGCGAACACGGATGCTGTGTCGCCATGCTGGTGTCCCCCACCCCGGCATATGCAGCCCAACAACAGCTTTTGCTAAAGGTATCCCAGAGTGTCAAAAGGGTTAGCCAATGCTTTTGGATTTCAGGACATGGAGTAAAACATATGAGCAAATATACCTGCACCTTCTTAAATATGAATGCAAATGTGTTCTGGTAATTGTCAGCATGTGTACTCCAAACCCATATTTTTCAACACTATTGGAGTAACAGCACCTCTTTTGGAATGACAAACTAACGCAACCCACCTGGCTGACTGGCGGCTTTAGCGTATGTAGCCCATAACCCGACTTTTGCAGAGGTATACCAATGTGCCAAACAGATGCCAATGCTTTTGGCTAGTGAGAACCTGGAGTAAAACATACGAACAAATTTGCCTGCACCTTCTTCACTAAATTGCAAATTTTGTTCTGGAATTGTCGGCATATGTGCTCCAAACCCAACTTCTCAACCTATTGACCCCAGAGCACACTTTTGGAATGGCGAACTAGCGCAAGCCACCTCGCTGAAGGGCTGACGGGGTTTGGATTGCAGGAACCCTTTACCCACACTTATCTTTACAGTATTATGCCTCATTTCATGTCATCACTGCCTGCAAGCCCCCCACAGTCCGACTGCGATCTTTAGATGCTGAGTCACCATGCTGCTGTTCCCACCCTAGTGTGAGTAGCCCAGTGCCAAGAGTCTGCTAATGTGTACCAGAATGCAGACAAGGGATGAAAAAACTCTTGAATGGAGAGACAGGAGTAGATCAGTATGCCGGGATGAAACTTAAGCTCCAACCTTGCCTGCCCTCTCATAACTTGTAGAATTGTGAATTGCTTAATACACTTTGACAGCCAATGTCCTCCACACAAGTGTTCCCCGCACCTTGAGCCCCTGCCCTCTTTCTAGGGCAACCACTCCTACACCACCTGGCAATACCCGCCATAGGGCAGCCTCTAACTTTAAGCGACGCGTCCTGTGGTACAGTCTGGTTTTGCTGGGAGCTCATTCCAGTTAACTGGCCACTAAGTTTTCCACCCCAACCGTTTTATTGCTGCACTCTGTTGAACCAATATTGTGTCATATCCAGTATTAGTGGGTACTTGTGTTATGTGCCTCACCCAGTCAGTCCCTTGGTTAGTTTAACCGTATTAAACTCTTGTGGTTTCTATACCCTTTCTTTTCCTTCTCAGACTGCACCATGGAAGGAGTAGTCGCCCCAGTCCCCATGTTGAGATTAACTGAAATTAAAGCAGTATTAGTCTGGGCATGTACTCCCATTCGACCTCTCCAGCTGGGGTACCTAACTTGATCTGCTATCTGTGATGTCTACATTGCTCTTTCTCAGTGGTAATTTGTAGTAAATCCCTGATAATGTCAACAGCAAGGACCGTGCGGCAAGAAAACCCATCATGTGCCCCATGGTTCCTTCTTGTGACACCTCTGCTAGCCGGGCTAACCCTCTGCTCCTTTTCAGTTTACAGTCCTATTACTGGACTGTGTATATGTGGCCCAGGATGAACTTAAACAATCGATTTGGTGTGGATGGGTTGTCAACGTTGCCCGGCTGTAGTGCATTACCTTTGCCACAGTAACTCCTGACAAGGTGTGCTGGTGCAGGTAAAAGTACGAGTTATATCCAGCCCACCTTAATTTCCTCTCATCAGTTATCTGTGTATAAAGTTGTTGGAGCATAACATAACTTGTGAATTGCAAGTGCTCCCATAGGCATGTGGGCGCTGAATAAGATATTTGTTACCCCGCTCACTGATACTCATTTTAACAACCTCCGGAGGATGAAGGTTGATCGAACCCAACAAGGTTAGCTCCTATGACCATGGAGTCGAACGCACCACCAGACCCAGTAGATAAATCGGTCCCGGTTTTCTTTGCCCTTGCCATGATCCCACCTGTGATCTTTGAACTCCCCCTTTAACCCGCAAGTGGCCATTTGGCTGACACCCCAGCTGGACCTGGCAGTCCACCTTGCAGCATAGCATCACTCACCGCTGCAGATGCCTTGGTGCGTGAGCCTCCGCTGGTCGCACTAATTAATACAGTGATTATTTAACTTAATTTAATACAGTGTATATGAATCAAACTATGCACAGGCAATTGAAAATTTCACACGTTCTGTAAATGTGACACATTTTGGACTTGTCCGTCAAAATTAAGTTAGTAGCCTTAGATCAATTTGTGTGAACAGAGCAAGTGTCTCAAACTTCTGACTGGACTTTTTTTTGAGTTGCGCCATCACCTTATAATTTTTCTGAATTCAGCAAGTCGAAAAGACTGCTTCCTTTCACAATAGGAACTCTTCTGACATAGGCACTCCGCAGTCGTTTCACCTGTACGAGACAAGAGTTGTTAACTGCGGCACTCTTCAATATCGCTCAATGATGCTGCTTGGAATTAAAAGAAGGGTCTGAAAACCAGTCCTTTCACCTGTCCTGATCACAAGTCATACCCCCAACTGCGAGAAAGGAGCATCCCTTCACGCCGAGCCCTCCTTGTCACAGCAGATTAACGTTCTGCTCCATCTGTACAGTGGCAGCATTCCTCCCATAAAGTAAATAAAGACACAGTGTGATCACTCGTGGTAGCACAATCATCGAAGTGTCCGGTCTCCTGGATAAAATAAACCGCACTCCCCCTCTCCCAGCAGAATGCCCACTTGACATGCGGCCTGAAGATTGGCTAAGACAGGGAGAGCATTCTGGGAACGCTTAAGGATTATGGTGGCCCTGGGCCAAACATAAATTTGGGGGCCCCTGTTCCAGAAGAGCTTTGAATTTATGATCCAGTTTGAGCTCCTTCATGTCCTCTTTGACCAGGTCACTGATAGTGCACAGACACACTCGTCCAAATTCTAAGTGTGTTTGCATCTAATATTCAGTGATAGTGACATGTGTTTTCAGTATTGTAACACAGCAGCAGCTCCCCAATATTATTGCAAATAATCTCTGTGAGCCTAGCTATTTCGGACATGACGTCCTATTTTGATCTAAAAGAAGCTTTTTATTTTTTGGGTGCTGCATGAAACAAACACAATATTTCTCTGCCAAATCTTTAATCTGTAATAGACTCTCACACATACCCACATTAACATTCAATTAAAGGAAACGGTATTTAAAGCAATATGGTTAAGAATTATTCAAGGTCATTAGTGTAAGACTCTGTAGGACAGAGCTGCCCCCCCCCCTTGACTTTAATGCCTTGGAAAATGCAGCTGTGACGTTTGCCCACATGTCACGCATGTAAATGTGCCTGTTTTACACTCTTTTCTAGAATCAACATGATCAGAACCTGTGCACGCTGTCCTGCTAGGCGAAGTACTGCATTATTAACCAAATAACTGATTCTTCTCTACTCCAACGGGCTGGAATAATGCAATTCTCCCACCCTCTGGCCTGTCATGGACCCCAGACTAATTCCAACAGCTTACAGTACTAAAAGACTACTTAAAGGTGACGTGGCACGTGTCTGAGCCACCTGCAAGTCACGAATGAGGATGTGTATTGCCAAAAGTAAGACAGATTAGTTAGTACTGGTGAGCCCAGGCATGGTCGGTGCGCCTTTGTTTCCCCACTTGTGACCACCAGTTGCGTTACCCAAGGACACATACCCTTCGCCTGATGCTGCCTCCCAGCTCAGGGCACCACGCAACATGACAGCGGGGGAACAGCGAGGTGGGCAGTGGGTTGCAGTGAGTGGCTGTGCAGCCACCTTCTATCAATACATGGGAGGCCAGTCTCCCTCTGGGCCACCAGAAGCTGCAGGGAAAAGGGCGAGGAGATGACCAGTGAAATGTGTCGACCATTCCAACACACGGTGCCGTGCTTCCAGGCCCCTCCTCCCGCAGGGCGAATGGCCGGCAATGAGAAGACTCAAACTCTTCAACTTCTGCTTCGAAGAAGCTGCTGGTAGAACATCAGAGGTCAAAGGTCACTCGGCAGGATGAGCATTCCCCGCAGTCCTCTAAGCGTTGAGCAGTATCTTTACATACTTCTTGCATGCGCTGTAGTGCTGCGTTTCTTGTTAGAGAATATGGTCCAGGGTGAGGGTTATCTGTGTTTGAAGGGCACTCAAAAATGCCACGTCACTTATCTTTCATAGAGGCACGTGTCGTCGTTCTCTGTGAGGTCACTAAAGGTCGTCTGATGTGATTTAATATCATTATGCTAAATGGTGTTTATGAAACCGAAGCACCCTTCCTCTTTTAGGCCTCACAATATGGTAAGTACTGTATTCCATGACCAGCTAGTAAACCAGAATCCTTTTACGTAAACAACTTTACCAGAAGAGGCCCCAAGCGCGCTGCCCCCTCGAGCACTGCCCGGTTCGGCACCCCCCCCCGTGCCGGGCCCACGGCTCCCTCAGCAATACAGGCAGGCCCCACCCAATTAAATAAAATAAAATGCTGCTTACAGCTTAGCGGCCGCCCGGAGTGCACAGGGTTCACCAGCCCCTCGTAAACTGAAGGACATGAGAGGTGCAGCCCTTACTCAGAATTACAAGTGCATTCATGCGCAGCAGTTGTATTATGCCAGGCTAACCCATCTGATGTTCTGAGGTTGCGGAGCCGCGATGGGACTAGTTAAGGCTACAACACCGCATCCTCTCTATGCCGGGACAATGCTCGCCTGGAGGCAGAGGCGGCCATCCCCCTGAGGGGACACCGCCTGGAGGTAGGAGCAAAGGGGTCCTGGAGGGACCCTGCACTCACCTCAAACACCGACGCTGCCTCCGACATCCCCATGCGACACGGCGTGACCAGAAAAGAATCTCCTTTGTCAGTTCTAAAGCCCCCGTCTCCCCGCAACACGGGACGACCCTTTGGCCCCTAAGAGATCGCCTACCTCGACCGAACCGACGAGGTAGCAACACGGACGACGGAACGCTGCCCCTCCCTTGTCAACACGAGACCCGCACTTTTCATTTACCCCGGGAGATCACAAAGATACTCAAATCTAAAATGATCAGGTAAACACAAATATACTTATTGTAAATGCTCATATAGCAGTGATTACTGGTTTCGCATGAGACAAGTTACAACAAATTCACAGGTTAGAGGTCAGTTAACAGTACTGATTATCACCCAGGGGCGACGGCGGGCCTGCGCGGGACCGTGGGAGGCCACCCCCGCATTGAGGGGAGAGCCAGGCCGAGAGCGGAAGGAGTCCTGAGCCCCGAGTTAAGGGTACCAACCATCGGTGCTCCTATCCCGGGCCCGAGGGGAAGCCAGGCCAGGCCAGACCGGGACCTCGGAAGGCCACCCGGCTCCGGAATGAGTGCAACCTGCCCCCGGTGCCCGCCGAGCCACCAGGGGCCGCGCACACCCCCCGCACTGGGAGAGCCCGGACCGAGGGCGGGAGGGGGTCACGAGCCCGACAGAGAGCGCCATACCCCCAGTGCCCCTACCCCAAGCCTCTTGCGACAGCCGCGTGTGTGGCCGGTGAAAAGAGATCCTTTTGAATCAATAAGTGATGGCAGAGACGTCTTGAAGAAATGGTAGTTGCTTTATTTAAGTTAATAAGCAAACATCACTGGAGTGCATCCTTCCTCATCGAAGTACAAGTTGCCTATGACAGTTACAGGCAATTCGTGATTCGATGAGGAGTTGGGATGCACGAGAATGCAACCTTGAAAGAAAACATGTATTGAAGCTTGAACGTACACATTGCGCATGCAATAGAACAGAAGCATGCGAGAACGAGAGCAAGCGCATGCATTAACAATGGCGCGCATGCACAAGCAATATTAGCTCATTACATCACCCTCCCCTTATTAAAGAAAAATGAAGAACATGTTTTCAAAGAAACAAAAATGAACTATAATAATGAGAAGGTAAGCTTAGGTCATGTAGAAATCCCTGAATTTTGAAGGGAATTTTGAAGGGAGGGAACAATTGCGTGAGGACCTTGAAGTGGCAAAATTGGCCATGGGGTTAGAACCAAGTAACTGGACTGATGCAGTGGATGGGGAACCTGGGGTAACAGAGGGAGAATCAGGAACCTGAAAATCAGTTTCATAGGTAATGGCAGATTCACTAAAGGATGAATCTTGCGAGTAATGTGAAAAATGTAAATCATCATGTGGGTCAGTTCTTTTGTTGGCTAAAATTTTAGAAGCTTGATCTGGGGTTAGTTTGACAATCATTCTTTTGTTCCAACACCCTTTTGTGTCTAAAACAAGGGAACCTTTAGCAACTTTGAGGACTTGTACAGGAAGGGAAAATTTTGAAAGTCCTTTTTTACCTTATTGGGAGATTTCACCATGACCCAATCGCCAACCTGAAAATCATGAATTACGTTACAACTTTTTGTGTCAAACAATTTTTTCTGAATCATTTGTTGAGCAGCAACATTCTTTAACATACTTTGCTTGTCTCTACAAACTAAACATGAGTCATCTTCCTTTCTTAAAAGTTTTAACCAACCAGGGCACAGGGTACCATTAGGATCTCTCTTCTTAAGAAGTCTGAAAGGAGAGATACCTGTAGAGAGTGAGGTGTGGTAAGGTAAGACCAAATCTTTTTTTAAGAAAAAGGTCCAGGAGTTACATGCTAATGCGGATTGAATACCTTCCTTGATGAACCTATTCATTCGTTCCACAAGACCATTAGAGGTAGGAGAATATAATGCCACCCTTAAGTGTTTAATGTCATGAGCAGTAAGAAAATCACCCATTGCAGTTGAAGTGAAGTGAGAACCTTGTCTGTGACTAGTTCTTTGGGAAAACCTTCTGACAGAAACACCCTTGAAAGAAAACTAATCACAGGCGACGTGCTGGGAGAGGAACAGAACTCAAATTCCACCCACTTAGAGAAGTAGTCAATTAATACAATGATATACTTTTTGTCACTAGACAAAACTTCAAAGGGTCCTGCAAAGTCGAGGGCTAATTTGAACCAAGCCTCCTCTGGAACAGGCACATTATGTAAGGGAGTCTTCACCGTTTTCCAATGCTTATCTGATACAAGGTAGGTTTGACAAGAGCTTATCCAATTGGAAACATCTCTTTCCATGCCAGGCTACCAGAAATGTTCCTTCAATCTTCTAGAAGTTGCACCCACACCCAAATGCCCCTCATGTGCTATTTGAAAAATCTTACAACGAAGAGAAGCAGGGGGTACATCTAGATCACCTGGCATGAGTAAATTTTCAACAACAGAACGTTCTTCAGAAACTTGGGCATAAGACTTCAATGAAGCAGGTAATGAGCGCTCCCTTGGCAAGCCAGAAATAATCATATTTTTGGCTGCCAAGAGGACTTTATCCTCTTCTGAGGCCTTAAGCCAGTTTTCCTGAGTAATGCAAGACATATTTCCAATAAGATCCTCAATTGAGGCAACAACGCATTCAACATCATCAAACCTGGAACAAGATGAATCATCCTGTAAAGGTATTCTGGATAGACAATCAGCCCTGACGTTACGTCCACCGGGAATGTACTTTATTATAAAATTGTACTCATGTAAGCGTGAAAGGATACGAACTAGTCTGGCTGAAGCTTTGCCCGTGCCATTACCATTAAGCAAATGGATTAATGGTTTATGATCTGAGCAAATTTCAAAATGAGTGCCCCAAATAAATGTACTGAATTTTTCTACGGCCCAGGAACAGGCTAGGGCTTCTCTCTCAATGGTACTGTAGTTGCCTTCTGCAGTTGTCAAAGATCTGGATGAAAAACCAATGGTGTTTTCTCTTCCATTGATCCATTGACAGAGGACTGCTCCCAGTCCATGTTGACTTGCATCTACTGAAATAGTACATTTATGACCAGGTGCAAAAGCAGTAAGTGCGGGCGCATCAAGAATTAGCTTTTTCACAAGGTCAAATGCCTCCTGTGTCTCCTGATTCCAAACAAAACTTGCATTTTTCTTGAGTAATATGCGTAAGGGTTGAACAACCTGGGCGTAACCCGAAATAAACCTAGAATAATACTCGGTCATGCCCAAGAAGGACCTAAGAGAGTCCTTATTCTTGGGAGTTGAAACTTGAGAAATTGCCTGCGTGAGTGAGAACTTTGGAGTGATGCCAGAAGCAGAAATCGTGTGACCCAAGTATTCAAGTGATGAATTAACCATGAATTTACATTTCTCAGTACCTAAAGTGACTCCAACTTCCCTGAATCTGTTTAAAACTTTTCTTAGTGTGAGTAAATGATCAGACTTGCTTTTTGAAAAAATTAAGACATTATCTTGATATGCCTGAACTGAATCAATAAAATGTGATCCATAAATCTTTGGAAAACGCTAGCCACGGAGGCTAAACCAAAGGGTAACCTTAAATATGTGTATGCCCCAAAAGGAGTAACAAATGTGGTAAGATCAGTAGAGGAGCTAGAGAGAGGGATTTGGTGGTACGCTGAGCGCAGATCTAAAAGAGAAAAGTAAGTAGCACCAGAGATATTTGACAGTAAGTCTTGGATCTTGGGTAAGGGGTGACAATCCACTACTATATTTTTGTTGAGTGAACGTAGATCAGCACACAAACGAATAGAGTGATCTTTCTTCCTAACGATCACAATGGGGCTAACCCATTCAGATGAGTCAGTAGCTTTGATAATGCCTTCAGAAACTAATTTGTCTAACAGCACTTTAAGGTCATCCCTAAGGCTCAAAGGAATGGCCCTTGACTTGTGTGCAATGGGGATTGCATTGGCTTTTAATTTGAGCACATGTTCAAATTTAGAAATTTCTCCTATGGTGGAAGTAAAAACTTCAGGAAATTCAGTAATGATTTCGGTAGAGTCATTATCTGAACAATGTGATATTGATGAGACACAAACATCATTGATTTGAACAGGATTATCAGAACCAGGAACCAATTTGAGACCCATCCTGGCCAAATCCTGCCAGCCTACAATGTTCTTCCCTTTAATGGCTACATATATTTTTGTAACAATTTTTCGTCCCAAACAGGTTAAAGATTCAAGAAAATAACCTAACATGTCCTAACATGTGAAAGATATGATCTCCATAGGCTTTTGGAATGATGTCTAAAACCTCTAAAGATTTGTGAGAAGACCAATGTTCTTTGAATAAGACATCTGAGACAATAGTGACAGGTGCTCCAGAGTCTGCCATCATGTCAAGAACAAGATCACCCACAATGACTTGACAGATGGGATCTTTGACTCTATGAGGAGATGAACCCAAAGGGTGAGAATCAATGGAGAGCATGAGTCTCTCTAAATCATTAGGTAATGAAGCATTTGAATCAGAAGTAACATTGTCAAAATTATCAGAGGTTTGAAGACTACTAACTCTAATCACTTTCTTACTTCTACAAACAGAGTGAAAATTACCTATTTTGTTGCAGTTAGTACACTTTTTACCTAGAGCAGTGCATACAGGACTATCTCCAAGATGAGATCTGGAACCACACCTGTAACAAAAGGAGTTAGTTTTGAATTGTTTGTTTTGAAATGGTTTGGTAAATTTAGACCTGTAAGAAACAGTATTGACAGATGAATCAGGATGAATAACATTAACAGAAGTAACATTATCATTGGCAATACATCTTGAAGAGATAATGGATCTTTCAATACCCTTCGCCATGTCAATAACTTCAGCTAAAGAGGGATCTCTGCAGCAGAGTATGCGCTCTTGAATCTTTTTATAATAGCAACTATACACAAATTGGTCTCTAAGATGATAATCTAATGCAGCCCCAAAGTTGCAATTGGCTGCCAAGTTTCTTAAAACAGAAATTAAGTCCTCAACTGATTCATCAGATTCCTGCTTTCTTTTCATAAAATTGAACCTTTCTAGCATAACACTGGGTTGTTCAAGAAACTTTTTGTTTAGCCTTTGTACTGCATCCGAATAAAAATTCCAGCCATCCCCTTCACCAGGTGGAGGTAGCGTAACAGGAAGACTGTCAAAAATTTCTCTGCCTGCACTGCCAAGAAAATGAAATAAAACTGCTAATTTGCGTTTGGGAGAGTAACCTTCTGCGTCATTCGCCACTAGATAGTTCTCAAAAGAGCGAAACCATAGTTTCCATGTTTCCTTTGGCTTACCAGGTTTAGGGAGAAAATGTTCCAATTGAAATAACTGTTGAGAAGAAGCCATGTAGAGTAAATAAAATTCTTGTGTTAATAATTAATTAAACAGTACCTTGAAATCAGGAAAGGAAAGCGAGATGTGCCACAAGAATTATATCCTTAAAGATAAAAGGCAAATATCTGTTTGAAGTGTTTCCTCTTAATTCGTCGTTGAGCGCGTGATGCGCTTTTGAGAAATGCTTTATAAGCACCGGTAAGCCCCCAAACAAAAATAGCCACCGTACGTCACCTCCGTGATGACGTCATGCCAGGAGCGGGGCTTGTAGATTTTGGGAGGAGACTCCGTGTCCGGGAAAATGAGGAAGCAGTAAAATGCGCAAGTGGCGCTTGTTACAGCTGATGTAGGCAGGAAGAAATCAGCCGTTGAAGGTGGGAATCCAGGGACAAAGTCTCTAAGCTGACCGATGAGGATTCCGTCCGAGGAAAGGGCACAAAATTGGTGATGAAAATCGCCAAAACTCGTCGCCAGACGAAAATAGGTCCTTTTGAATCAATAAGGGATGGCAGAGACGTCTTGAAGAAATGGTAGTTGCTTTATTTAAGTTAATAAGCAAACATCACTGGAGTGCATCCTTCCTCATCGAAGTACAAGTTGCCTATGACAGTTACAGGCAATTCGTGATTCGATGAGGAGTTGGGATGCACGAGAATGCAACCTTGAAAGAAAACATGTATTGAAGTGTGAACGTACACAGTGTGCATGCAATAGAACAGAAGCATGCGAGAACGAGAGCAAGCGCATGCATTAACAATGGCGCGCATGCACAAGCAATATTAGCTCATTACAGCCGGTGAGGGCGGTGGAGGCAGTTTGGGGAATGCAGCTGTCCGCGGGCCCCGCAGGGGGCCACCTCAGCAGGGCGGCCCTTTAGTGCCATTTTGGCACCGCCCACCCGCTCTAGTCTTTGGAGGGGCTGTGGAGCCCTCTAGCTAGGTCACCTCTGTGACGTCCTTCCGGTGCGATGGGGGAGGGAGGGCATATATGCCTCCCCTGCCCCTCCTGGCAGTCTCTGTTCGCCAGCCATGCCGTCTGGACACAATGTCCAGTCACGCCGGGGGTCGTCGTCGTGCCGTCTTGGTCCGTCAGGTTTAAGGTGAGTCAGGGTTGAGTGTGTCATCCCTGCCTCTTGCTCGGTGTATCTCCAGCGGTTGTGCCTTTTGCCATTGGTGGCGTGGCGCGAGAGACCCCGGTGGTGTCCCCGAGGTTATGGTGTGTCCGGGAACCTTTCAGGCGGTTTGAGTGGCTCGTTTGTTTACCGCGGGCATTAAGTATGTTGGTCCTGTCCTGGCCGTCTTAGGCGAGTCCGGCGTGGAGGGGGGGGACAGAGAGGCTCGAGCCATAAACAGTGGCATGTGGTTAATGGTTGTTGCAGCTTTGGTTTTTGGGCGCAGCGAGAGTGCGGTCCGGCAGCAGGGGGACAATTAGCATGTGGGGCCTTGAGTTACTGCCTTTGAGGCTGGCGAGCTGGGTCCCCGTCGTGGCGTTCGCAACACCCTCTTCCGGGAGCAGCATGGGTCTGTCACCATAACCCCCGACCTTGCACATAAAACACTCAATTGCCAAGTCACGGGCAGAACGCTGGTTGGGCACACTTTCCAGTTGCTGTGTAGTCGGGCTTAGCTTGCCCGATGCCACGTGGGGGCTCCGACACACTTCAAGGGAGGCTCAACATCCTGTGATTCCGGTGGCAATTCGTGCGCTGCTGATGTGGTTTTTCACGCCCAGCAGGCTGTCTGTGTACATGGGAAGGATTCCAATGTCCCTCCTGCCGGGCTTCATAGAGGCACTGGGTTGTCCGTAGAATAAAATTTAAAACAAAAACAAAAAAAAACACCAAGCACTTTTATGCTGAGGCAGGCAGCGCAATAAATGGTGTCAAGTAACGCCCCCGTAGTAGGGGTTGCCACCCACAACCTTTAAGATGCTGTGTATGTGTCCCACGCTTTCGGTTAACTGGGTTGTTGCACGTTTTAACTTTAGGAAATACCGGTTTTCGAGCAGGCTTGTGTGAGGCAGGATGCATGTTAAATGCCCCAGCTGCAGTGGTCCCTGTTACGCTTCTGGTAATTTGGACGGCCTGCGGTTAATGGGCAAACAGACCCCTCTATTGAAGCATCTTCGAATTCTAAGGAACTCCTTCCATTATCCCTCATGCTGTTTTCAGAAGGCAACGGCTCCTTTCGATCGTTTTGTCCTCAGTAGAAGCGGAAGGGGTCCTGAATGGACTGCCTGAGTATCGTATACCGGGTTGTGAGTAACGAGGGTTACAAGTGGAGAAGTTTTAACATGTGGACACATGCTGCGATAGCCTTCTGTTACTTTAGGGAACTGAGCAATTGCTCCAGTTCGGTTTTCTTTGCCGGCGGCCACAAGCTTAATGATGGACAAGTACAACTTTACACTGATTCCGGTGCTTAGAGCATTTCTTTGTATAACCACTTTCTATTAGATGCATTTTATTAGTTTTATAGCGCCACTCATACCTGTGTAGGGTGTCAGAGCACTTAACATCACACACAGATTACACAGATAATCAATCATACGTGCGTAAATCGATGTATTGGAAATGTTACATAAGACAGAGGACTACAAGGTGTAAGAGTCAAGGCATCCATACTGGTAGGCATAATAGTTATAGAGTAGAACCAGAGGGTGACCCGCAGCATGGCACGGGAAGGGGATCCGGGGACCAGCAGGGAACACACCTAGTCATGAATTTAAGCAGTACTACATTGACAGAAGTACAAAAAAGAGTACTGGCGAAGGGACTTGGTTTTGTCCCTACTAACAAATTGGACCCCTTTAAACTGAAATGTGAGCTGGCCGGCTTTTTCGGAATGTACGTCTAAAGATCTTTTTGAAGGTAGTGAACCAACTGAAAAGAGGGTGACACGGATTTTAGGAAAAATCCTCTTTTGTACCTCAGTTAGGTCAATTACCGCCTGAGGTCGCCACATTTGAACAGGCAGTTCTGAGAGGGGTGGAGGGGATGGAAATACAGAATAAAACAAGGAATTCCTTTGTTAATCTGTCAAATATAGAAACACGAGCCCTACAAGAACTGAGGGATAACAGTATGATAACTATAAAACCCGCGGATAAAGGGGGTGCGATAGTTATACAGGATAGACATGCTTACAATACAGAGTGTCTCCGATTGCTCAGTGACAGAAGGAATTATATGATTTTGAGTAATGATCCTACTAATGAACTGAGGATTTTGATTGGCACCTATGTAGAGGAAGCGAGTACTAATCAATGGATTAGTCAGAAGGAGGCAGCATTTCTTTGTAACCAATGCCCCACTGTACCTTATTTCTATACACTACCGAAGGTGCATAAACTCACACGTCCTCCACCAGGACGTCCTATTGTATCTGGGATTAATTCTATTTTAGAACCTCTGTCTAAGTTTTGCGACAGCTATTTGCGTCCTTTGGTGCAAAAGATGCCGGCGTATCTTAAAGATACTCGAGAAGTTCTGAACCTTATAAAGGATCTTGATTTCGATCCTGAGAGCGACCTTTTAATTGGACTCGATATAGAGTCGCTCTATACTAATATCCCCCAACAAGAGACCTTGAGAGTGATAGAGAACATCTTATTTACTTCAGAATGGAATTATCAGACTCCGAGGGCATTTATTCTGTGCCTTCTTGAATTAGCACTCACAAAGAACTACTTCAAATATGAGGATAATTTTTATCTCCAAATACATGGTACCTCCATGGGGAGTTCTTGTGCCCCTAGTGTGGCGTGTCTGTACGTGTCTTATTTTGAATCAGAAACTGTTTATGCGCCAACTAATCCATACTGTGACAAAATAAGGGTATGGCGCAGGTACATTGACGATGTGCTTATTGTTTGGAGAGGTGACAGAACGACGGCTGAATCCTTTCTTGAGTGGTTAAATCAGAGGAATCCTTTCCTGTTTTTACAGGAACCATGACAAATGACTCACTTCCTTTTTGGATTTGAACATTAGGGCTGAGAACCATGGCTTGACCAGCAGTGTTTATCATAAACCCACTGATAGGAACAACTTGTTGTCATTTGAGAGTTTCCATCCTCGCTCTTTAAGGGAGAATCTTCCTATGGACAGTTCCTGCGCTTGGCAGGAACTGTTCCACTGTTAATGATTTCAAAAGTGAGGCCTCAGCTCTGAGTCTAAAACTGGAAAATAGGAAGTACCCAAGGCATGTCATACAAAGAGCTCAGAAAAGGGCAAGGAATTGCAATAGAAGGCTTTGTTAGAAACCACCGAGAGAGAAAGAGTTGAGAGGAGTGTCTGTGTGACAACCTATATACAGCGTCGGATTGTATCAAGAAAATAATAATGAAAAACTGGCGCATTCTCAACTCGAATGGTCTTGGTCAACCTGTTCCTCTGTTTTCTTTCAAAAAAAGTGCTAGCATAAAAGACACGATTGTGAACACTCGCCCTAGATCTGAGACTCATCCCAGTACCATCGGGGATAAGAACAGAACAATGCCCCCCGTTGTCGGTCATTTTTCGTGTGGTTATTGTAAAGTTTGTCCACTGTCTTTGAATGGAAGGAGCATAGACATAGGACTTGTGAGCCCATGGGAACTAAGAAAACACACGACGTGTAACACGGACAACGTCATCTATCTACTGAAGTGTCCATGTAATAAACAGTATGTGGGAATGACAACACGGAAGGTAAAAACACGAATACTTGAACATATAGAGCACGCGATACGTTGTGGCAAAACTAACACAAAACTAACAGCACACTTTAAAGAACTTGGACACTCGGAGAATGACTTAAGGTGGACAGTCATTGACAGACCTTTCATCCCCCGAATACAATGGACATTTCTAATTATCTGTTCATCAGAGAACAACGATGGGTGGATAGACTTAAAAGCAATATCAGGGGTTTGAACGATGGAATTCCTTGGTTTCATCTATATGGAATAACCAATAGAAGTGAAGAGTGTGGGTGTACAGTTGTGTTTTAGTGGGACCGACTCATGAGGTAATTCAGAAATTGTTTTCGCTGTTTGTCTTACTTGTATTGATGGATCAATCACTTGAGATCTGGGTCCAGATTCCACTAGCAGTAAGGACCTATATATTCTGATAGGTACCCTGATCAGACATGGGAGTAAGTGTTTTTACATCTGGTACACATATAACAAACCCCAGACTGGAGTTATGTATGTGAGTCTGACTGTGGGTTAACGTTGTATTTCCAAAATGGCCGCGAAATTGCGTTGAATAGAGATGGTAGAGGAAGGTTAGCTCTGTAGTCATTGATGTGTGAAAAAATGGCCCGTTTTACTACGTAGGGGCGTGGCCAATGGCACGGAACTGACGTGGATAACGTGGCTTCGCGGGCAATGAATATTTAAGGCTAACGGTAACAGTCTCCCGCTATCGTCGGAGAACGGTGATAGGCATAATGGACAACGGAGGTTCTTATATGTAGTAAGTACGGCTCTGGATGTTACGGGGTAATGAGTAGGAACGGACAATTAGAGTGGTCCGTGGTATGACTCAACCAGTGAGACCGGACATATATATCTCAATCAGTGAGACCGGACATATATTTCTGTTCACTGGCAATACAATCTGATATACAGACACGGGTGCATTTTAGACTCATGGTGCATTTGTTTGGGCTGTACGATAGACTGGATTGGGATGTTAAAGCAGAGAGAAAAGAACAAGACAGTTTATTATATTATTTTACTGTTTTCTGTTACTTGTTTTTAGGTTGCACAGGGTGTAACTTAAAGACCCCGTTCCTATTACCAGTTCCGGGTTTGGAGAATTACTCTAATAACTCGTGTGAGTAAAAATCAATGATGCTATTTCTGTTCTCGGAATTTCCTTTGTTTAGTGGCCATATTGTCCTCATGTGAAAAGATATATGGAGGAGTAATTGAGAGACTTTTTACGAGTCTATGGTCTGTGTTTTGTGATTTGGTTCTGTAAAAGTGATTTGATAAGTGAGATGTGTCCCAGTTGGAAATGTAATGCAGTGATGTGTGATTAGAGGCTGTACAAGAGAATTAACTCTTGAGTTACAGAGGATGATTAACTCACGAAGTTTAATTTGTATAGCTTTTAGTAATGAGAGGTCGATACAAGAGGACATGTAAAAGAAGATGGAAAATGTTTTTGTATAATTCGGAAACATACCTTCTCTTGTTGGTTTATTCCACAGAAAGGACTTTTTCTCTCCGATTGACGAAGAGTGACCCAGTGGAATACATCCATTGGGGAGTTGAGGTAAAAGACACCCGATTGTGGGTGAGGACCGGATATATTAGGGATCTTTACCCTGATGAATGCCAAAGTGACCCATAGAAGGCATATCATAATGGCAGAAACATGTTGGTTTATGCAGTAGGGGCATAGGGTCGTTACCTCCCCTGGAGTTCCCCTTCATGTTATTTTTAATCCTACCAAAGAAACACAGGAATAATTAAAACAAATTGTAGTGTTTTCTAAGGTAGTTTTAATCTAATTCCTGCACTTTAGATCCCTTCTTTGAGGGAATATTCTTTCCTCCAATTTGTTTTTCTTATATCTGTCTTTTTGCTTTTCTGCCCTTGTTTTCACACTCTTCATCATTTTTTACATAAAAAATAATGTGCTCCGTCCAGTGCGTTGGTCTGCGCCTGGACGTATGATGCGGCCCAATGATGAAGCATGACACTGCAAAGTGTGTGAGGGCAGTATTAAGAAATTTAAGACCTTTCCTTGTATTGCTTTCTTGAACTATGTTTTTTGGATGGTAGTGCTTCTCTGTTTTGTGAGTATGAACTTGTAGAAGGGAGTCAGAGAAGGCTTTTTCCCTATTCTCCTGGATTGTGATTTTGAGTTAAGGATTCCAATGTCCCTCCTGCCGGGCTTCATAGAGGCACTGGGTTGTCCGTAGAATAAAATTTAAAAAAAAAACAAAAAAAACCACCAAGCACTTTTATGCTGAGGCAGGCAGCGCAATAAATGGTGTCAAGTAACGCCCCCGTAGTAGGGGTTGCCGCCCACAACCTTTAAGATGCTGTGTATGTGTCCCACGCTTTCGGTTAACTGGGTTGTTGCACGTTTTAACTTTAGGAAATACCGGTTTTCGAGCAGGCTTGTGTGAGGCAGGATGCATGTTAAATG
This sequence comes from Calotriton arnoldi, assembly GCA_963921515.1. NCBI lineage: Eukaryota > Metazoa > Chordata > Amphibia > Caudata > Salamandridae > Calotriton > Calotriton arnoldi. Next base: position 1,519,224 of record CAWUFW010001366.1, on the reverse strand, counting down.
CCCCAGCTGCAGTGGTCCCTGTTACGCTTCTGGTAATTTGGACGGCCTGCGGTTAATGGGCAAACAGACCCCTCTATTGAAGCATCTTCGAATTCTAAGGAACTCCTTCCATTATCCCTCATGCTGTTTTCAGAAGGCAACGGCTCCTTTCGATCGTTTTGTCCTCAGTAGAAGCGGAAGGGGTCCTGAATGGACTGCCTGAGTATCGTATACCGGGTTGTGAGTAACGAGGGTTACAAGTGGAGAAGTTTTAACATGTGGACACATGCTGCGATAGCCTTCTGTTACTTTAGGGAACTGAGCAATTGCTCCAGTTCGGTTTTCTTTGCCGGCGACACAAGCTTAATGATGGACAAGTACAACTTTACACTGATTCCGGTGCTTAGAGCATTTCTTTGTATAACCACTTTCTATTAGATGCATTTTATTAGTTTTATAGCGCCACTCATACCTGTGTAGGGTGTCAGAGCACTTAACATCACACACAGATTACACAGATAATCAATCATACGTGTGTAAATCGATGTATTGGAAATGTTACATAAGACAGAGGACTACAAGGTGTAGAGTCAAGGCATCCATACTGGTAGGCATAATAGTTATAGAGTAAGTCAGAATTTAAAAGGCTAACACCATTAATAATAAGAATTGATTTCTACCCAATTGAACCCTTTTTGCAGCATCAGGATGATGAAAGACTGGGGAAAAATCATAATGTTCTAATCTATACCTTGCAGTTTGCATGCAGCTCTTTGAGGACAGTTAATATTCACTGTGCTATGCTATGATTATGGTGTATTTTGTAATGGTATTTACATTTGGGACCGAGTCTGAGAGTGTAGCTCAGGTGGTTATTGCGAGTGCTGCCTAGATTTGACTTGCAGGTCAGCACATAACAACCTTCCTCTTTCTAAGATGAAGGAAAATAACTTAATTGGGTAATACACCTATTCGTCTAGCGCCAAGGGATAATTACATTTGTAAAGTGCATTTTAGGAATATGCCATAGTACCAGGATTATATTTCACTGATATTGACGGGCATTTCGGTGTTTTGGCAAATATGGAGCTACTAAGAAATATTTCGCTGGGGCCTCCTTGTGTTGCATTCCTCGGGTTTGTGCTCTCCATCACGGTGGGCATTACTTGGAAGTAAGTGTTGCGGGGACGTGGTGTTCTTTCTCATGTCATGTTTCCCATCGTGAATCGTACTCCACCTTTGGGGGGGACTGGCTCAATTCGATGGACAAATCCAAAATGTTTCACATTTACTAACGTGTGAAATTCTCTGCTGCCTGTTCATAGTTATTCATATGCACAGTATTATCAATTTAAATAACCGCTGCATTGACAAGTACGACCAGCGGACGTTCACGCACCAAGGCATTTGGTTAATTTATAAACATCATTCTTTCCTCCTCCCTGACAATAATACCAAGGGGGAGCAAGAGGGTTAATCAGTTGTTAGGTTCACTCTTTGGGTGACCTGGGTTCCTATTATAAATGAACAACCTTGTTTATTAAATTACACACAGGAACAGGTGGTGTACAAGGTCATTTATTTTATGTCCTCTTATTTGTGATAAGGGAGGAAAAGTGCATACCATCGACAGTCCCGATGGCTTAGGGAGCGGTGAATGCTCGGCCTTTCGCATTGGCAGGTGATTTATGGATGGGCTTAGCTTTGCATGCTACCCGCAGTGGTTTTAGTGACTAGGGTGAGGCAGTGGATAGTGTTGCAAGCATGCGCTCAGAGACGGGTCCTTCGATACCATTATTAATCTTAAGCTCGTCCAGTGTACAAGCCAAGGAATGGCGGCATGCCTCCCGGGTGCTGGGGATGGCTTGTTGGTGGGCAGCTGGTCATGTTTGTTGCAAGCTTGCACTTGCTGCGGTTTCCGCAGAGTCTGGGGGCAGGTTAGCATCCCCACCTGGTTTCCGCAGGGTTGATGTGTCTTCGGTCAGTATGATCAAGTAGAGCCATTATCGATTGGCGTAGCTGGACATAAGTATCCAAGGGATTATAGAGCAAGTGTTCCGTGTTCTGAGCCTAGTATATGCAGGCGTGAGTAAGAATGGTAGCCGCCAGTCCAATCTTGCATCACTCTAAATTCAGGAGAATAGAGCATTTGTTTAGTGTGAAATAGGCCCACACAGAGCTCAAAGGGACCATTCACCTAGGCTAAACTAGTATGAGCTGGGTCGCACGCTGGGACCAAAAACCCCCCTTCACCAAACTGCTGGGCATTGTGTTGCCAGGGTCGTTGAAGGACAGGCAAGGGCATTAATGGGCCGTATTAAGCAACAGGGTCAGCTGCAGGGTGGACTGTCAGTTGTCACTCCACGATAGGGTGCGGTGGTGCTAATAGTGGGCACAATACATTACCCTTTCTAACCAGATGTGACACCATTAGGAGGTTCACTAGGGTTTAGCAATCTAGAAGGTTGGTGCAAACTGGTCAACTGGGCGCAGTAAGTGCATCCTAGAACCAAGGGTAGGCTCCATGTTGCTCCGTTAAGCTCTAAATGCCCCGCCTGGAGAGCGGGACCAGCCAGGCGGGTTGGGGACGCTGAAGCCAACATAGGGTGCTGCTGTCCCAACAATTAGGGAAAAAGGTATGTGGGTGCCTAGCTGCTCTCAGCATAGCACATTAGGTGGGCACAAACCGGGATGTTACCCATTTAATGTCGCGTCTGCACACAGGGTTAGCAGTTAGCAAAGGGAAGTCCCTCAGCAGGAGCTGAACAGGTGTAATTCTGTAAGACAGGAGGGATTCATGGCAAGTACATGAGGGCACTCTTTGCCTATTTTCACTTATTCCTGGTTTCATCAGACAGTTCATCCGGTCAGGTGTCTTTTCAGGGACACAACAGGGCATTAATGGAGCTGCATGAGGTAGCGGGGTAACATGCTGTGAGGCAGTGTGGTCTCAGCAGACCTCAAAGGGGGCTGCGGGAAATCCTTGAACCTGGGAACCTTAGATTCTAACATTATCATGGGTGATACACACATGACCCCCTGGTCATGTGGGGTTGGTATGCCCAACCCTGCATTTTAAGGTGCCTGGAAAGGAAGCTGAATGCGGACTTGAAGTTGTGGAGGGCAATGATTCCAGGGATACCCAATTAAACGAGGTCCATAGCTGGATTGAGCTCCAAGGGTCACGGGATCGAGCTTTAGTTAAGCAAGCCAATGGGTCCAGTGCAAATATCTGGGCAACTGCATCAGAGTAGGGGCTCCTTGCTCTACGGGCAGGTTTTGGGTTGCTTCAGTTAGCACAATATTCTCCGCCCTGACAGCCCCAGCAGATAGGCTGGTTGTGGAAGCGGTCATCTAGGCAAGGGTGACGCTGTCCCACAAATTTGTGGGAACTGGTGTTAAAGCACTTTAAATACGGGAGGATTGAAACTAAAGGTTGCAGGAGGTGGGGAGCCTACATTAGCCCCAAGGGTAACGTCCAGGCACCTTATTGCAGACAGTGCGCACTGTATTAATGCAGACATGTTAACTAAGCTGTTATGTCTAGGGGGTTTCACCACAGAGGAACTGAGCAGGCGAAATTCCCATAAGGAATAAGGGATGCATGGCAGAGGCGGGAGGGCACTCTCGATCATTGGAACATACTTCCAGTTATGACCATGCCCTTGCGTCCATGATTTAGAAAGCAGAGGGACAGTGCAAGCGTTAGACACAGGTGTTCCAGGCACACACGGTGCTAGAAGGATGGCAGCTAGGTGAGAGCAGCAAATAGATGGGGCAATGTGAGCCATGGTAGTCTGAAATCGGCCCACCCAGAGTGGGCACGGGGCTCGGTCTTGTCAGGCAGTGGAACTTTCCCGCAGGAGGGGATTAGTTCTTGGCACAGGTTCACAGGCCAGAAGGGCCTTTGGTTTCATCAGATACTAGCTGATCCAGGCTAACGTCAAGGGCTAGTTGTGATATAGATGGGGTTCATCTATCACCAGTAGGGAGGGATCCCTTCCTTAGATTTGCAGGAGGCCTGGAAATGAGCTGTTTTGGTGAGATCAGCAACTACATGGTCAATGTAACTCTGGTGGTCCGAGATGATCCCCCGCAGAGGTGGCACAGAGCTAAGTCAGAGGAGGCCGTTGAACATCCCTGTAAGAGTGAACAGTTCATGGCGTGAGGTTCGCAGACCAGAGACGAGCTGTTCCAGGCTAATGTTAAAGGCTACTTTGCTAAAGATGGGGTCCATTGTCACCATGGCCATCCAGGCGTACGCCTAGGTTAAGGTTGACAAACTTGGGTGCAATTGCCACAGGTGGGCAGGGACACTTTCCACTGGACATGCACGAGGCCCTAGAAAGCAGGTTGCAGGTCGGAAATGAGCTGTTTTGGTGGGGGCTCTCGGCGACGGGAGCCGCCTCCAGAGCTGTGGGCGGAGTTACAGGGGCGATCTGGAAGCAGACTGGTACAGTAAGGGTACCTCTGCGGCAGACCGGTACAGTAAGGGTACCTCTGCGCGGCACAGTAGGGGTACCAGAGCCAAAGACCAGGAGCCTCAGGGCAGGTTCCTGGAAAACCGCGAAGGCGCCTCGTTAGTCCTTCGGGCGGTTGGGGCCTGACCAACCGGGGGTTTGCCCTGCTACGCTCCGCCCTGAAAAGGGCGTGAGTAGAACAGACCAACGTGTCAAGTGATCCGGAAGAGGATCATCAAAGGTAGCACTGACGGGTGTCCCACAGTGCTGGCTCACCAGGCGGGCGGGGCAGCATAGGTTGGCACAGCTGCCCGCCCTTGGATCGCCCGTAAGATAACCCACATATTGCATACTCCTGTATGGAATAAACCTGCAGCAATATTTTCCCACTACAAAGTTGTCTTGTGTATTTATTCATTCTTGCATGCTCAGACGGGGGGTGGGAGAAGTTGCCGATAATGGCACTATACAACTCGCCCCAAATACTGCGCGACTTCGGACCAGCTCCGACCCCGTGCACGGCAATACGGACCGCAAGTTCCAGATCGCGCACTCGCACGGCATCCCTCGGCGTGCTGCCTAGGGCGGAATGCGGCATGCATGCTGGGGCGTGGGAGCCTCGCCCGCACCGGGCAGCCTGCGGGCTCCCTCGCCCCTTCACCACCGTGCTGAAAGTTGCCCCGGGGCCTCCAGCACTGACCCTGGAGGCCCGACCGCAAACTCCCCACGCCACAAGCGGTCGCGTCGCCGGGACGGCGGCCGACCACTGACCCTCCCCAGCCCAGGCCACCAATGCCCCCAGGAACCATGGGCACTAATAAAGGTCGGTCCGGAGGCCACTCCGAGTGAGAGGGGCCATAATTAGAGCCCCGTAGAGATGCAGACCGGTGGGGTCGGGGGATGGGGGGCTAGGGGGGATTGGTGATTTGGGGCCGAACTTACCCGATGTAGACCGCAGCTTAGACCCGACCGGCAGGACGACACGACATGGCGCAATGACCCCAAAAGGCAGGCTAGGTGGAAGGGGCAGGTATAAGTACCTTGCCCCCGCCTGCCGCGCGCCGGAAATGACGCCTGGATCCTGCACCGGATTGTGGGGACCCATAGGGGGTCCTGACACTAGACCGGGGCTGTGCCTAATGTACACTAAGGTGACCGCCCTCCTAGGTGGGCACAGTGCGTGTGCCGGGGGCAGCCTCATTCATATATCATAGCGCATGTGCACGCTTACAAGCGACAGCATCATTTTACTTTTTTTCCCTTTTGTTCATGCTGTATACAGCACAGCAAAAGGCGTTGACAGAGCCAATGCGTCTGAAAGGCTAGACCTATTGTCTTTGCCACTGCTGGTTTTCCCCTTGTCATCAGACTACTGTCTCGATGGTCACCATCTCGTTCCTGGCAGTTTAATAGTGCCTGACAGGGAGGTAATGTCACACATATTGTAGTATGCCTTTCACATTATTTCTAGCAAACCCTGCGACTGTAGCACTCTGCAATAACGCATTTACTAACTTAACTATGCCAGTGACGAATGACGCGCCAGCAGACGGCCATTAAACCCTACATGACTTCCGTTATAAACACTCCATCCATATTTGTCCGAGACTCCCTTGCAGCGTCGTTGCTCGCTCAAGGCCAGAGATGCAGTAAGCTCTGGTTGGAGCCGGGCCAGTCGTGCAGTGAGTTGCCTCAGGAGTTGACTCACCCCAAAGGAGACAGAAAGGCTGGTATCTGCAGAAGACATCAGGGCGGTCCTCAGTCCCCAGATAATTCTGCATAAATACACATAGTGTGATTTATTGTGCTCTAATCCCCCCTGTACTGTAGGGTGCCCCACTTATGTCAGACGATACATTATGTTTAGAAATTGGAATTTGTGTGTCTACGATGCATGACGCTCTCTTTCCATCAGATGATTAACAGTTGTATTCAGGTCTTTAATGCCACAAAGGCTTCGGGAGCTATTGTGGACAGCGCTTTTCTCCGGAATGTTGGTAGGATTGGGGCTGAGTCAATCGTCACGTAAAGCTAGCGCCTGACGTGCTACATGACGTATTGAACATTCATGTCAATGCCGTTCTTTTAGTCTGATCTACCAGTGCCCCACAGGATGACCTTCTGGAAGCATGCAATGACGCACATCTTCGCCCAAATACCACCGACGCCCAAAAGGCACCAAATAGTTACACAATCACTCGGACTCTACCCTAACCATCTCCGCTTTTCACTCGGACTCTACCCCAACCATCTCCGCTTTTCAGGCCAACCAGGACCTCTCAGATTCTCTGCTGGCATTAAGGACGAGAATCATTTGATTTGAGAACAGTTGCGACTCGGACCCTGGGCCCGGTGCCGTCCCACTGACGGTTTTGCTGTCGGCTTCAAACAGTATACTGCAAAGCAGCGCGTGAGCAAGGCCAGTGTGTTTGCAGAAACCGTTTTTTGTTCGGAAAGGGGCGGGGCCATCTAGAGTGGCTGGAGGAGCCGCGAAGTCTGCCGCCACAGCTTTGCATGTCCAGCTAAATATTTGTTGGAGATTGTTTTGCTCACTGGTAAACAGTAAAAAAAAAACTTCTATGAGATGTGGTTGATTTTTCCTCTTTCTTGGCCAACAACGGTCATGAGAAACTTATTGTCCCACGTCACACACGTGTACATAGAAAATTCTAGAACAGCAGTCTGCAGCCTATCTATAATATCAGTGACCGTTCAGACATATCAAAGAGGAGACTGCAGGAGTTCCCTGCAAACCAGGGCACTTTGTATTGGGTCAGTGACAGAGGTGGCCTCTCAAGCTTCGTTGTCTCTCTGGGGTAGCTTAGTTAGGTTGACAAGGCCTAGCTCAAAGGATTTGCTGTGAAGGTTCATTCTAGAAACAATATAATTCAGTTATCAAAGTTTTGATGAAGACAGAATGAACTGAAAACGGACTATTTTATTTTGCAAATGTATTTCTTTGTTTGATATTGGAAGGCCAACCTAAAATTAATATCCGAGCGCTTTCCAATACATTTAAATAAGGTTGAAGACTGGTCCTTTGCAAACAAATGATAAAGTTGATGAACATCAGAGAAATATAGTTAATGAGGACGGCAAGACAGCCGGAAGAAGGTAGTCAGGGGGTCCCATAATTTAGCCACCTTTTTTGGAGATTTACGATTCATATCCATGCCATGAACATAAACTACTGAGTCAAGCCATTCTGTTTTTGAAGGTGGCGACGGTTGGATCCAGTATTTACAAATCTGTCTTCTTCCCACGAGAATTAAGTAGAAAATTAATTTGTTACAGTAGCCTAAATGATCTCCCGCACCTGATGGTAACCTAAAAATAATTAAATCCAGGCTTATCTGAATTTGAGTATTCAAGAGATCACCTGAATAAAAAGGAGGGACGGAATGTAACTTTTAAGCTTAACTACGAAGGGTACTAGTTGATATACTATCAGCTGGGTCCAGTGATTATAGCCATTTGGGGACAGGACATGGTAGTCAAGATCCCTTTTCCATAATGCTGTTGTCTTGAAGGCTTTCTTGTTGGGCAGATTATTAAGGTAAAAGGAAAGCCTGGAGGTTTCAGTTGGAACAATTATGGCAAATGAGGACAAAAAAAAAAGACTGCAAGAAGAAGGTCAAAAGGTAGGTCTGGAACAGAGCAACTGTGAAAAGTCTAATTGCCTGAGGCACTAGAATCTGATGGAAGTTATTGAAGATCTTGATTGTTCGTCGCGGTATTGAGCACATAGGAAGGCCTTTGCATTTCTGCTGTGAGCTGGTAGAGACTGCTGAATCCGTGGATCAAGTTGGAGTTCATTCCAGTGCAGGCCTGTGGCACCACATGGTCTGAGAGCTAGATTATGGAGAATCCACTAGAGATGGTGATCTATTTGATCCACCAGCGATAGAGAGTAGACTTGCTGGATAAGCAGATTTGTAAAGGTGCATGGCTTCACAATCGACAAGGCAGGCGACTTTCAAATTGACATTCATTTCCAGAGGAAGCAATTGCACTTCAAGACTGCGGTGTTGAGTTAAAATGGCATGAGATGCGGGGGGGCAGGTGAGAGGTAGACCACATTGAGATCAGCCAGCCAGGGTAGTCTTGGATAGGTCAGCACACCTGCATTTTTAATGTTGATTTGATTAGTCAGTCAAAGTGAAGACATTCGATTGAAGAAGGTGTTTTAGTCTCTTCAGGAGAAAAGCTGTAAGCTGGCTTATTTCACTGTTTGTCGCTTGACATAGTTATTTTTGAATCCCTGGGTATCACTCATAAATCCTGAGGATTTGCTTTGTGTGAGAATGGTTAAGAAGAATTATTTTATTTGGAGTTCAGTTAGCCATATTGGTCGAATTGTTTGACTTTTTGTGGGAAAGCAATACAAATTGAATCTACTGGGGGTTGACCATGAAGATACTGTGAGAACCCCACAATTAAGTTTCTTCAGGTCTGATTTTGGGCAGTAGATACCCCCGATACATGAGGTCTTGAGGTACAGCGTGGTGTCCTCTATATGCTGATGGATGGTGACGCCTGACCGCTCCATTCTTTACCCCTGCAATTCCGCATAAGACTGAAATGGGGGAGAGAGCATATGGGCCTTTTCGGGACATTGCAGAGAATTTTGGCAATTTCCAGGTTTACCTGTCCAACCTAGTTATTTTCTATTTTTTCAGCAGGAAGTGAAGCTCAATACGTCCTTACCTTCAAAGGCAAAGGATGTTGATGGAATGAATGAGTCTATCCTGGTCAACTGGATCAAAAGCTGTGTATTTGTTGAGAAGGACAAGAATGAAGGATTTTACCATTCGGTCGGCGTGTCCCATCAAGAACGATTTTGGGGGTTCTTGCTTCAATACTGCATCCTGAGTGGAAGACTGACTGGTAGAGCAAGTAGGATTACTTCCTCAAAGCGCTGACTTGACATGCCCTTTCCAATGCCATGCAGGTGAAGATTTGAGATAGGATGGGTGTTTCAGGGTATTTACGTGTCCCAGTTAGGTTTATTAGGCAGAGGTGTTACCTGATGAGCGTTGATGTTTGTTATCTTGCATACTTTGGGTTAACTGGCAACTTGCAGAGAAAAACTAACTTTGAACTTTGTGCTTCCTGAGGACTTGTCATGAAGAACTTACTGGGAACTGCCAGTGCTGAGGTCCAGCTTTGTTCTCTTTGTATCTGTGTTTGTTTGCTTATGTGTAAGCGCCTGTGTGTTTTGTGTCAAGTCTTTGTTGCTGATGCCCATGTTCTACTTCTTCTCTGTGGAGCAGCTTACATTGCTACTGCCACCTCTGTCACTGTGTTTATGTCAGTAGAGGCTGCACTGCTACTGGCAGTGCTGGACATATTCTGTGCCTGTGAGTGTAGCTTCCAATACTGCTTCCCATTATGGCCCTGTTCTGTGTGAGAGTGGTGCTTGAACAGCTGCTACTAGTGCTGTAAATGTCAGTGTGAGAGAAGACACTTGTACTGCCACTGCAGATGCTACACATATTCTGTGTGTGAGAGAAACTTACACTGCTGCTGCCAGTCTAAGTAAAACCTGCACAGCTACTGCTCATCCATCATATTTTCTATTTGGATGAGTTCGGCATGCATTGTTGTTGACAGTGCTACACCTTCTTTATGTGTAAGTGAAGCTTGCACTACTGCTTCTCAATCTGTTGCTGCTGACCATATTGTGTTTGTTTCTGTTTGTGAGGGAAGCTTGAATTGATGATGCCAGTGCTTTATCTCGTGTGTCTGTGTCTAAGTTAAACTTGCACTGCTGCTTCTTATGCTGTACCTGCTCTCTGCATGTGAAGCTTAAACTACAGTGCCCTTATTGTACTGTGCAGTTATTATGTGTGACTACCCTGCAACTCTGCTGACCCAGTGGCAACTGCTTTCTATTTGAAGGAAGACTACATTACAGCTCCTCTCTCTCTGGTGTGAAGATTGCACTGCTGCATTTATCTGCTGTAAGTGTTCTTTGTGTGAGTGAAGCTTGTACTGCTGCATTATCTGCTGCCAGTGTTCATTGGATGAGTGAAGCTTGTACTGCTGCATTACCTGCTGCCAGTGTTCATTGGTTATGTGAAGCTTGTACTGCTGCATTATCTGCTGTGAATGTTTATCGGTTAAGTGAAGCTTGCACTGCTCCATTATCTGCTGTGAATCTTAATCGGGTGAGTGAAGCTTGCACTGACGCATTATGAGCCGTGAGGGTTCATTGGGTGAGTGACGCTTGCACTGCTGTATTATCTGCAGTAAGCATTCATTGGGTGGGTGACGCTTGCACTGCTGCATTATCTGCTGTAAGAATTCATAGGGTGATTGAAGCTTGCTCTGTTGCTTTACTTGCTGCAAGCATTCATTGGGTGACTGAAGCTTGCACTGCTGCATTATCTCCTGTTCGTGTTCACTGGGTGAACGAGGCTTGCATTACTGCATTATGAGCCGTGGGTGTTAATTGGGTGTGTGAAGCTTGCACTGCTGAATTATCTGCTGTAAGCATTCAGTGGGTGAGTGAAGCTTGCACCGCTGCATTATCTGCTGTAAGCGTTCATTGGGTGATTGAAGCGTGCACTGCTGTTTTAGCTGCTGTAAGTGTTCACTGGGTGACTGAAGCTTGCACTGCTGCATTATCTGCTGTAAGTGTTCACTGGGTGACTGAAGTTTGCATTGCTGCATTATCTGCTGTAATTGTTTATTGGTTGAGTGAACCTTGCTTGTACTACTGCATTATCTCCTGTATGTATTCATTGGGTGAGTGAAGCTTGCACTGCCGCATTAGCAGCCGTGAGTGTTAATTGGGTGACTGAAGCTTGCACTACTGCATTATCTCCTGAACGTGTTCATTGGGTGAGCAAAGCTTGCGCTACTTCATCATCAGGCATGAGTGTTCATTCGGTGAGTGAAGCTTGCACTGCTGCCTTATGTACTGTAAGCATTCATTGGGTTAGTGAAGCCTACACCGATTCGCTAGCTGCTGCAAGTGTTCATTGGGTGAGTGCACTGCTGCATTATCTGCTTTGTGTGTCCATAGGGTTAGGGAAGTTCACACTGCTGCATTATTTGCTGTGTGTGTCCATTGGGTGAATGAAGCTGGCACTGCCGCATTATCTGCTCTAAGTGTTCATTGGGTGAATGAAGCTTGTAGTGCTGCTTTATATAATGTAAGTATTCATTGTGTGAGTGAAGCTTGCACTGCTGCATTATCTTCTGTAAATGTACATTAAGTGAGTGAAGCTTGCACTGCTGCATTATCTGCTGCCAGTGTTCATTGGATGAGTGAAGCTTGTACTGCTGCATTACCTGCTGCCAGTGTTCATTGGTTATGTGAAGCTTGTACTGCTGCATTATCTGCTGTGAATGTTTATCGGTTAAGTGAAGCTTGCACTGCTCCATTATCTGCTGTGAATCTTAATCGGGTGAGTGAAGCTTGCACTGACGCATTATCTCCTGTACTTGTTCATTGGGTGAGTGAAGCTTGAACTGCTGCATTATGAGCCGTGAGGGTTCATTGGGTGAGTGACGCTTGCACTGCTGTATTATCTGCAGTAAGCATTCATTGGTTGGGTGACGCTTGCACTGCTGCATTATCTGCTGTAAGAATTCATAGGGTGATTGAAGCTTGCTCTGTTGCTTTACTTGCTGCAAGCATTCATTGGGTGACTGAAGCTTGCACTGCTGCATTATCTCCTGTTCGTGTTCACTGGGTGAACGAGGCTTGCATTACTGCATTATGAGCCGTGGGTGTTAATTGGGTGTGTGAAGCTTGCACTGCTGAATTATCTGCTGTAAGCATTCAGTGGGTGAGTGAAGCTTGCACCGCTGCATTATCTGCTGTAAGCGTTCATTGGGTGATTGAAGCGTGCACTGCTGTTTTAGCTGCTGTAAGTGTTCACTGGGTGACTGAAGCTTGCATTGCTGCATTATCTGCTGTAAGTGTTCACTGGGTGACTGAAGTTTGCATTGCTGCATTATCTGCTGTAATTGTTTATTGGTTGAGTGAACCTTGCTTGTACTACTGCATTATCTCCTGTATGTATTCATTGGGTGAGTGAAGCTTGCACTGCCGCATTAGCAGCCGTGAGTGTTAATTGGGTGACTGAAGCTTGCACTACTGCATTATCTCCTGAACGTGTTCATTGGGTGAGCAAAGCTTGCGCTACTTCATCATCAGGCTTGAGTGTTCATTCGGTGAGTGAAGCTTGCACTGCTGCCTTATGTACTGTAAGCATTCATTGGGTTAGTGAAGCCTACACCGATTCGCTAGCTGCTGCAAGTGTTCACTGGGTGAGTGCACTGCTGCATTATCTGCTTTGTGTGTCCATAGGGTGAGGGAAGTTCACACTGCTGCATTATTTGCTGTGTGTGTCCATTGGGTGAATGAAGCTGGCACTGCCGCATTATCTGCTCTAAGTGTTCCTTGGGTGAATGAAGCTTGTAGTGCTGCTTTATATAATGTAAGTATTCATTGTGTGAGTGAAGCTTGCACTGCTGCATTATCTTCTGTAAATGTACATTAAGTGAGTGAAGCTTGCACTGCTGCATTATCTGCTGCCAGTGTTTGTTGGGTGAATGAAACTTCCACTCCTGCATTAGTTGCTGGGAATGTTTATCGGGTGAGTGAAGCTTGCACTGCTGCATTATCTGCTGTGGATGCTGATCAGGTGAGTGAAGCTTGCACTGCTGCATTATCTCGTATGTGTTCATTGGGTGAGTGAAGCTTTCACTGCTGCATTAGCTATTGAACGTGTTCTTTGGGTGAGTGAAGCTTGCACTGCTGCATTATCAGCCGTGAGTGTTCATTGGATGAGTGAAGCTTTCACTGCTTTATTATCTGCTGTAAGCATTCATTGGGTGAGTGACGCTTGCACCGTTGCATTATCTGCTGTAAGCATTCATTGGGTGATTGAAGCTTGCTCTGGTGCTTTACATGCTCCAAGCATTCATTGGGTGACTGATGCTTGCACTGCTGCATTATCTCCTGTACGTGTTCACTGGGTGACTGAAGCATGCACTGCTGCATTATGTGCTGTAAGTGTTCATTGGGTGAGTGAAGCTTGGACTGCTGCATTATCTACTGCCAGTGTTCTTTGGGAGAGCGAAGCTTGCACTGCTGCATTATCTGCTGTAGGCATTCATTAGGTTAGTGAAGCTTAAACTGCTTAATTATCTGCTGCAAGTTTTCATTCGGTGAGTGAAGCTTGCACTGCTGCATTATCTGCTGCAAGTGTCCAGTGGGTGAGTGAAGCCGGCACTGCTGCGTTATCTGCTGTGTGTGTCCATAGGGTGAGGGAAGCTTGCGCTGCTGTATTATCTGCTGTGTGTGACCATTGAGTGAATGAAGCTTGCACTGCTGCATCATCTGCTGTAAGCGTCCATTGGGTAGGTGAAGCCTGCACTGTAGCATTATCTGCTGTAAGCATTCATTGGGTGAGTGAAGCTTACACTGCTGTATTATCTCCTTTATGTGTTCATTGGGCGAGCAAAGCTTGCACTGCTGCATTATCTGCTGTGAATATTCATCGGGTGAGTGAAGCTTGCAGTACTGCATTATCTCCTGTACGTGTTCATTGGGAGAGCAAAGCTTGCACTGCTGCATTATCTGCTGTAGGCATTCATTAGGTTAGACGCTTAAACTGCTTCATTATCTGATGCAAGTGTTCATTGGGTGAGTGAAGCTTGCACTTCTGCATTATCTCCTGTAAGTGTCCATTGGGGGGGGTGAAGCTTGCACTGCTCCCTTATCTGCTGTAAACATTAATTGGGTGATTGAAGCTTGCACTGCTGCCTTATCTGCTGTGTTTGTCCATTGGGTGAGAGAAGCTTGCACTGCTGCACTATCTGCTGTAAGCGTGCATTGGGTGAGGGAAGCTTGCACTGCTGCACTATCTGCTGTAAGCGTTCATCGGGAGAGTGAAGCTTGCATTGCTGTTTTATCTGCTGTAAGCGTTCATTGTGTTAGTGTTGCTTACATTGCTTCATTATCTACTGCAAGTGTTCATTGGGTAAGTGAAGCTTGCACTGCTGCATTATCTGGTGCAAGTGTCCATTGGATGAGGAACACTTGCAATGCTGCATTATCTGCTGTGTGTGTCCATTGAGTGAATGAAGCTTGGATTGCTGCATTATCTGCTGTAAGCGTTCATTGGGTAAGTGAAGCTTGCACTGCTGCATTATGTGCTGTAAGCATTCATTGGGTGAGTGAAGCTTACACTGCTGCATTATCTGCTGCAAGTGTCCATTGGGTGGGTAAAGCTTGCACTGCTGCGTTATCTGCTGTGTGTGTCCATTGTGTGTGTGTGAAGCTTGCACTGCTGCATTATCATCTGTGTGTGTCCACAGACTGAAGGAAGCTTGCACTGCTGCATTATGTGCTGTAAGCATTCATTGGGTGAGTGAAGCTTACGCTGCTGCATTATCTGCTGCAAGTGTCCATTGGGTGGGTGAAGCTTCCACTGCTGCATTATCTGCTGCAAGTGTCCATTGGGTGAGTGAAGCTTGCACTGCTGCATTATCTGCTGCAAGTGTGCTTTGGGTGAGGGAAGCTTCCATGGCTGCACTATCTGCTGTAAGCGTGCATCAGGTGAGTTAAGCTTGCATTATTGCATTACCTAGTGTGTGTGTAGATTAGGTGAAAGATGCTTGCACAGCTGCACTATCTGCTGTAAGCGTGCATCGGGTGAGTGAAGCTTGCATTGCTGCATTATCTGCTGTGTGTGTACATTGAGTGAAGGATGCTTGCACTGCTGCCTGATCTGCTGTGTGTGTCCACTGGGTGAAGGAAGCTTACATTGCTGCATTATCTGCTGTATGTGTTTATTTGTTGAGTGAAGCTCGCACTGCTGTTGCATGTGCGGAAACTGTTTTGTGGCAATGTGCACTGCTCCAACCGCGCTATTGATGTTTTATTTGACATACTCAGGCTTGATTGAAAATCCTTTTCAGTTCTCAAAACCAATAGCGAATTGCTTCATCGGTTCTTGTAAGGATTTTTGTTCAATATTTAAAACATGTGAGAAAAGTGGACATGCTGATGGGAAATTCTGGAAGGGTTTGAAATAGACTACTTTTTAGGCCTGCGACCAGTTCGATGACCTCCACTTTTCACATTTTCTGCAAAACTGTCTGGCTTCTTCATTTTACGGGGCTGAATAAAAATTCAAGTGAAGGTAGAAATGCTGCAAAAAATAGTGCATTGTGCAGAGTTCAGTTAGGCGACTAAGTGACTGCAGCAGACTCTCAAGGATAAACCTAATGGGTCAGAATCCGATTGTAGACAAATGGGCGCTCATTGCGGCCTTGTCAGTAATTGCTATGAGCTGGGTGTCTCGTAGGCAGAGGCCGGCGGGGCTGGAGAGACACCATTGTGACATCACATAGGGCCAGATTGCGTAAACTGAAAACTGCACTATTTATTGCTAAACAACAATTGCAATAGCAAAATGTAGAAAAAAAGACAACAGCTTACAGTGATCAGTTGTTAAAAAAATTCTGACACTGGTGCCAACTTGCCTAGCAGCAGTGCAGCTTACATCAGTGTTCGTAGCAAAGAATCTGATGAACGAATGGGCTTGTCGGGAGAGGATGTAGCCTTACGGCTAGAGCGGTCGACGTTGAAGCTGGGGAACCGGGTTCGAGTCTCGGCAACGACGCTCAACATCCTGTGATTCTGGGCAAATCACTTAATCTCCCCATGCCTAACAAAAAAAAAGGTGAATGTGTCCTTGTGTAACGAAACTGGCGCTATGTAAAGCGCTCTGCTATCCGATATCTTCGGGTCTAGTGCGTGCTATCAAAAAAAAGAAATAAATAACCAGCTGGTGTTTTTGCACGTTAATGGGTTGCATTTTGCATTGTGACTGATGTACTAATCATATGGCGAGGGAGTCGCCGATGTCCCATGGGTACTTACTGTTCCCCACAAACCTCAGTGCCAGTGACAATGCCAGAGACCATTTCTTTGGGTCAGGGGTCGTAAGACCCCTGGCCGTATTTATTTTTACACACACATAAATCATTTTTGCTATCAAAAGTTGCACAGTAACCACATTATTTACATCTTGTTTACAAGTGAGACCTAGCCTTAACAGATACTCTAGTACATGGGAATCACCTAACCATAACTAGTTTGTTCCTGTGCAACCAACAAAAAACATAACCTTTCCGAGTGAGATCATGACTGGCTCTGTGACCCTTCCTCTTACACCCCCCCCCCCCGTCCAGAGGATGGGTACCTCCTTATGGGAGGGCCCCACCTTCCCTCTCCCATACTGGGAGCTCTCCTGCCTCAGGAGTTCTTGTGCAGGGGGCTCGGCTGCCCTTAGGATACCTACCACAGGCACCTGCTACACCCAAGTTCCTCGTTCTCCAAGGGCCTGTACTAGCTTGCGCCAATTGCGCCTGCGCCGGTGGTTGATAGGTAAGGACCATGTGTCAGTGACCGCCCCGATCCCTCCAATCAACTGCAACCTTCTTTCGACTTTTGACATCGATGCGCACACCAAGATGCACCCAAAATGGCGCCAAAACCCGTGCTGCCTGCAGAATCTGTAAACGGACCTAACTCCTTATTGGTGTTGGCGGGGCTTGGCCATACTACTGGCCCATTGAAATCCCTAAAAAATGCTTCTCATATTTCATATCCTGACGACTTCACTTGACAATCTAGTATGGTGGTGCCTCAACTTCAGACCAGACATGGCCGGCGCGATTGACCTGGTAAATGGTCGCCCATGGGTATGATGCGAAGCGCAAAATTCAACTGTTCAACTACCACCTGTAACTGATGTAGTGCCACCTTCTTGGCTCCAAGACATTCCTCCATTGCCCTTGAGAACACCGTGACCTTCTCCTGTGGGAGCCTAGACACGTCTGCTTTGCAATCCAATTCTATCCCCGCAAATTCAATTAGGGCAGCTGGCCCACAGGTCTTTGCTTGTGTGAACAGTACCCCGAACATTCTCATCCATTCCTGGAAAGATTCCAAAGCCCTCCCACAATCTGTTGTTCCAGGTGAGCCTAGGAACAGGAAATCATCCAAGTAATGTAGTGCCCACTGGTGCCCTGATCTCTGCTTAAGTACCCACTCCAGGAAGGTGCTAAACCTTTCGAAGTAAGCACAGGAGACTAAACAGCCCATTGGCATACATTTGTCAAAAAAGAAAGCACCCTCAAATTGGAAACCCAATACATGAAAGTCCTCAAGGTGCACCAGAAGCAGCCTAAAGGCAGATTCTATATCTGCCTTTGCTAGCAATGTCCCAGGTCTCAGCTCCTGGAGCATTGCAATTGCTTGATCTAGCGAGGCGTACTTGTCTGAGCACAGCGACCCATCGATAGCCTCATTGACAGATTGACCTTTAGGTGCATACAGGTTGTGGATCAAACCGTACTACGCTGGGTCTTTCTTTGGGACTACCCCTAAGGGAGAACACACAAAGTTCTCCAAAGGGAAGGAATCAAAAGGACCTGCCACTCTCCCCAGGTTCCGTTCTTTCAAAATCTTATTTCTGACAATGCTAGGATTAGTCTTTAGTGACTGATGATTTTTGCAGTATGCTACGCCCACCCAACTCTCAGCCGGGATCCTGAAACCATTCTTAAAACGCTCATAAAAACTGAGCTGCTGCTGTGTGCCTGTAAACATTTCACCATGATACCATTGCTTGCCAGTTAACTGGGGAGGGGGCCTTGACCAACTGTGGTTGCTCATTCCTGCTTTTTGGGGCCTCTATCCTTCGTCTTTTTAGAACACTTGCACTCGGGGTACGAGGGTAGCCAGCAGAAAGAACAACAGTGCTTGAATTTGTACATCCCTGGGGCAAGATCTTTTATTGAAGTTCCAGCATGATCCTTTCTTTGCTCTGTCCCCTGAATTACCAGCTGCTCCTGAACCCACCTGAAAGGGCTGGTTCGGGGCGGACTCAACCTTCTGTGGCTTCATGAAGCACAACAATGCGGTCACATTGATCTGATCCCGCCCTAAAGTGGGTCTAGTGGCCTTAATATGCTGAAATTCTTTGTCATAGTCCCTCCATGCCGTGCCTCCAAACTCATCATGCGCACAAACTGTCCTGTTCTGGTAGCACGCCAACTGTGCCCCCAGGGTTGGGAATCACTCTTCCATGATTGCCTGGAAAATCAAGAAACCTATGACCCAATTCATTATTGTCTCCTCCACCCTTTCCTTGTAAGGCCAATGCCCACACTCCCTAGAATGAGAGTGCTCCTTGCACCACTTACTCTCCTCCCTCTCAGGCACATCTACAATTAATTCACACAGATCTACATAATTGAGTTTCCAAATCTTCTCCTTAATATCTGTAGGCACGTGCCTGCCCAACTGCTCAAGTTCAGAACGTACATCCCCCAAACCATGCTCGGCAATGGTGCCAACATATCTGCTGGCGTAGCTTCCTTGGGGAGGGGAAGGGCCCTGGCTGCTGCTGGTACTGCCTGTGCCCCACTACTTGCTTGTGAGGTACTACCCCTATTGACTCCTGCACCACCTGCACAGCTGAATCACCTACCGCTCCCACCTGCCCTTGTGTACCCTGTCCCCCTAGCAATCCAAATGGGCCACCAGCCTCCTGACCCATTTTGATATGGTCGCTCTTTGATACACCTGCCATTGCACCCCCCATTAATGGTGCAGGAAATACCCCTACCTTTTACAGCCAAGGCAAAACACTGGCTAGGTTGGCTACCAACTCTGACTGCCGGCACTACCTGCTGGCATGACCCCAATCGCCATGCAGCTCTAACCGTTCTGTACAATACTGCTGTTTGATGCCTGCAATACCACTGCCGGGGAGCTGCCCTGACCTTCACCACCTCTTACACTGCTCACTGGCACAACCTCTGGGGTGACCCTTGGTCCTTGAACCCCTTCGCTACCTGTAACTTGTACCCTACTCTGTTCTTCACTGGGGGAATGCCACCCGTGATGCAACCCACGGCCTTCTTGGCTCTTCCCCCGGCAGAACTGGCTCTACAGGCTGCCCCCCTTGTGGGCCCTATGGGCGCAAATGTACCAATTCAATATTTCATCCATGCTGCGCATCACTTCCTCCATACTACTACCAGGACATGCTTGCTTGGTGCCCTTCTTAGCTCCACCTGGCATCCTCGCAGTGATCTTCATCAGGTTAGCTGAGGGCAAACCCTTGCCGCCAATAGCCTCACTTGCAAGGCAAAACACCACCATTTTAACGGACTATGCCCTTACTGGCACAGCTCCTAGAAATCCAATCTAATTACCCTGCAATCCAACTGCATCACAAATCCTAAAAGAGGTAAACTCTTCGAGCACAAACTCTTCAAAATGCACTAGAAACCAATGGCTGGTGCGGCTCTACATCACAGGCAAAGTTGCAGCCAAAACACCCCAAAGCATTTTCAGAAGTCGAGGCCACCCTGAAAACGCATCAAAAAGTTCTTAATTATGCCCCCAACAAATAAACCTGCACCAAAAGCACTCTAAAATGCCTCCCTGTTCCCAAAAACGCCAAGAGCACTGTAAATGCTTGTTTCTGCCCCAAAACGCGCTAAAGGCAATCTAAAAGTGGCTAATAATGCATCATAACGAGTACAATAGGCTGCGACAAGCCGCACCCCACCCCCGTTTTACCTGGCAGCCCGCCAAGCACTCCTGAGCTGCCACACAGAGTCTAATTATCAATAAAGACTCTTGGGTCAGGCGAGAAAATCTCTCAAGCCTGTTGCGGCTCCGGGCAGAGCATCGAGATGGCAGTCGCTAGCATGGAGTGCACTGCTGTCTTGCAGCAAGAGGCGGTGGGCGTCTGGGACTGTGTGGATTGCGTTGTTTACTTGGCAACGAGCAGCAGCAAAGAGACCTGCCCGCCACAGCAAGGCTCCTTAAATAGGGGCAAGGCTTAGGCCGTGCTACCTTGGAAGCACTTTAGTGCTTCCGGGACAACGCCCGACCTGGCCCAATACGCACCCCTGGCACAAACCAGGCCCCGGGCCGAAACTTCCTGATCCTGTGATTGGCCCCCCGCCATATTGTTGGCTCTCCCAAGTGGGAGAGACTCTGGAATTCTATGTCAGGACCGGAGGCGAGGATTATGCATTTCTTTCTTCACACTTTATTAACAGCACGTTTAAAGAAAAAGGAAAAAACAACATGTCACTGAACTACAACTCCCATGAACCTTAGGAGTAACCATGGCCACCAACAGTCCAATCACATTACATTCCGACAGTCCATATAATAATGCCGGTGTAGTAGTACTTCCTCTTTCTTCACTGCTGCCCCGTCAGTTAAGTCCCTTCACTCCTTATTCCTTGGGATTGTTTGTGGATTTGCTGATGGGCTATTATTATCCTGTTTTATAATATTGCTGTTACTTGGGTTTCTGACCGCTCTACGAGCGCAATCTGATAAGCGGCTTTTCCGCTTCACTGCTACGCACGGGAGGCTTCTCGCCCGAGCGCGTTCCTTTTTTGATAAGGCGCAGGTGCGCTAGGTGGTGCTGTTTCGCGCCTCCAATGCTTCCCTTCGCTCCACAGAGCTGCTGAGAGCGCTCCGGTGGCCGCGATCGCGCTGAGTGAATAGAGAGGCCTCCCGCCCGTGCCTGACTTCCCTCCCAACCCTCGCCTGACACCGCAAAGCGGTAAGATTGACGGGCTTAGCCCAATCAACCTCTTTTTTCCACTGCATTATAGCAACTTGCTTCTTGTGAGCACCAGCGAGGGGGCTGCCTCCATTAACTGTTTCGGTGCTCATGACGGAATGGTTCCGTCATGAGCACCAGTGCTCCTGTGCTCATGATGGAACCATTCCGTCATGAGGACAGGTGCACGAAATCCCTCTGCTGTAAACAGCAGAGGGATTTCCATTTTTTTTTTTGGGCCTCGGGAGCTTCCCCAACCTCCCGAGGCCTTTCCCTGGTTTTCAATCCAATGACGATCGCGCGCATGGCGCGCTGTCGTCATTAGATTGAAAACGAAACTGAAACTTAGTTTCAGTTTCAGTGTTTAAGTGCTCATGGGGCTATCTCAGCCCCCTCAGCACCGAAACACTTGGGAGAGGTATCGTTGAAAAGGGGAGAATCTCCCCTTTCCAATGGTACCCTTCCCTAGTGGATCCCTGCTTGGGGATCACCCCAGGAGGGCGATCCCCAAGCAGGGATCCACCCACTAGCACCAGGGAGGGGGAGCGGCCCCTTGGGCAAGGGCCTTTGCTCCCCCCATATCTTTTTGGGCACAACAGTCCTTCTGCCCCCCCTGGGGGGCAGATGGGGGCAGTAGCCTAGGGATTTTTTTTATTGACATTGGGGTGGGGGCTGCCCAAAAAGGGCATGGCAATGCCCCCCCAGAGAAATGTCAGTCTTTCTGCCCCCCCAGGGGGCACACGGGGGCAGTAGCCCCCAATCTGCCCCCCGATGGGGCAGAAAGCCCACTAGAAACCAGGGATTTTTTTTATTGATGTTGGGGTGGGGCTGCCCAAAAAGGGCATGACAATGCCCCCACCCCCAGTGAAATTCCAGTCTTTCTGCCCCCCCGGGGGGGCAGAAAGCCCATTAGAAACCAGGGATTTTTTTTATTGATGTAGGGGTGGGGGCTGCCTAAGATGGGCAGGCCAATGCCCCCACCCCCCCCAAAAAAATGCAAGTCTTTCTGCTCCCCCCAGGGGCAGATGGGGGCAATAGCCCCTGATCTGCCCCCGGGGGGGGGGGAGGGCAGAAAGCCCACTAGGCACCAGGGATTTTTCTTTTTATAGTGTAGGGGTGGGGGCTGCCCAGAATGGGCATGATAATGCCCCCACCCCAAAAACAATTACCACAGTCTTTCTGCCCCTCCCCAGAGGCATATTGGGGAATAGCCCCTTATCTGCCCCCCGGGGGGGGGGGCAGAAAGCCCATTAGGCCTCAGGATTTTTTGTTTTTTATTCAGGGTTGAGGTCCAGAATGTGCATGCCAATGCCCACACCTCCCCAAAAAATGCCACAGTCTTTCTGCCCCCCCTGAGGGGCGGATGGGGGCAGTGGCCCCTGATCTGCCCCCGGGGGGGCAGAAAGCCCACTAGACGCCAGCGATTACGCTGGCTTTTTTTATGTGTGCGGGTGGGGGATGCCCAGAATGGGCATACCAATGCCCCCACCCCCCCAAAAACATAGCCACAATCTTTCTGCCCCCCCTTGGGGGCATATTGGGGCAACTGCCCCCCCCCCCCCAATTCCCCCCAGGCCGGCAGAATGCCCACTAGGCACAGACTTGTTTTTAGCAATGTGCCTACCTGTGGATATTGGGCCCTAGCGCAGCCGGCACATAGGGAAACCTAGCAAACCTGTACATTTTTTAAAACTAGACACCAAGGGGAATCCAGGATGGAGTGACTTGTGTGCCTCTCACCAGGTTCTGTTACCCAGAATCCCTTGCAAACCTCAAACTTAGTTAAAAAAACACATTTTCCTCACCTTTCGGTGATGGAAAGTTCTGGGATCTGCGTGGATCCACAAAATTCCACCCACCCCGCATTCCCCAAAGTCTTCCGAGAAAAATGGTACCTCACTTGTGTGGGTAGGCCTAGTGCCCGCGACAGGAAACGGCCCAAAACGCAACGAGGACACACCACATTTTCACAGTGAAAACGGACCCTTTTTTTGCAAAGTGCTTAGCTGTAGCTTTTGAACCCTAGCTCTGCCGGCACCTAGGGAAACCTAGCAAACCTATACATTTGGGAATCCAGGATGGGGTGACTTGACTGGCTCTCACCAGGTTGTATTACCCAGAATCCCTTGCAAACCTCAAAATTTGTAAAAAAAAAACACATTTTCCTCACATTTCTGTGGTGGCAAGTTCTGGAATCTGTGTGGATCCACAAAATTCCACCCACCCCGCATTCCCCAAAGTCTTCCGAGAAAAATGGTACCTCACTTGTGTGGGTAGGCCTAGTGCCCGCGACAGGAAACGGCCCAAAACGCAACGTGGACACACCACATTTTACAGTGAAAACTGACACTATTTTGCAAAGTGCCTAGCTGTAGATTTTGAACTCTAGCTCTGCCGGCACCTAGGGAAACCTAGCAAACCTATACATTTTTGAAAACTAGACACCCAGGGAAATCCAGGATAGGGTGACTTGTCTGGCTCTCACCAGGTTCTGTTGCCCAGAATCGCTTGCAAACCTCAAAATTTGTCAAAAAACACATTTTCCTCACATTTTTGTGGTGGAAAGTTCTGGAATCTGCGTGGATCCACAAAATTCTACCCACCCCGCATTCCGCATAGTCTTCCGAGAAAAATGGTACCTCACTTGTGTGGGTAGGCCTAGTGCCCGCGACAGGAAACGGCCCAAAACGCAATGTGGACACACCACATTTTCACAGTGAAAACGGACCCTTTTTTTGCAAAGTGCCTAGCTGTAGATTTTGAACCCTAGCTCTGCCGGCACCTAGGGAAACCTAGCAAACCTATACATTTTTGAAAACTAGACACCCAGGGAATCCAGGATGGCGTGACTTGACTGGCTCTCACCAGGTTCTGTTACCCAGAATCCCTTGCAAACCTCAAAATTTGTCAAAAAAAACACATTTTCCTCACATTTCTGTGGTGGAAAGTTCTGGAATCTGTGTGAATCCACAAAATTCTACCCACCCTGCATTCCCCAAAGTCTTCCGAGAAAAATGGTACCTCACTTGTGTGGGTGGGTCAAGTACCCGAGACAGGCAAGGGCCCAAATCCTATTGAGGCGACATCAGAATTACCTATCACAAAACAACCTGGTTTTGCAAGGGGGGTCCCATGAGTTTTTGGCCCCGGGCTCGGCGGCCATCTAGGGAAACTTACCAAACCCACAAATTTCTGAAAACTAGACACCCGGGGGAGACCAGCAAGGTATGGCTTGCGTGGGTCCCCCAACATTTCCCTACCCAGAATCCCCTGCAAATCTCAAATTTAGCTGAAAAAATCACTTTTTCCTCAAATTTCTGTGTGGGAAAGTTCTGGAATCTGCGTGGATCCACAAATTTCCTACCACCCAGCGTTCCCCCAGGTCTCCCGATAAAAATGGTACCTCCACTCGCGTGGGTAGGTCAAGTACACGCGACAGGCAAGAGCCCAAAACCTATTGAGGCGACATCAAAATTACCTATCACAAAACAACCTGGTTGTGCAAGGGGGGTCCCATGAGATTTTGGCCCCGGGCTCGGCGGCCATCTAGGGAAACCTACCAAACCCACACATTTCTGAAAACTAGACACCCGGGGAAATCCAGCAAGGTATGGCTTGCATGGGTCCCCCAACATTTCCCTACCCAGAATCCCCTGCAAACCTCAACTTTTGTTGAAAAAAATCAATTTTTTCTCACATTTCTGTGTGGGAAAGTTGTAGGATCACCGGGCTGACACAAATTTCCTACCACCCAGCGTTTCCTCAGGTCTCCCGATAAAAATGGTACCTCACTTGTGTGGGTAGGCATAGTGGCTGCAACAAGAAATGGCCCAAGTCGTACTGTGGAGACTTCAAAATTACCTATAACAAAACCACCTGGTTTTGGGGGCACCTGGGGTTTTGGCCCCGGGCTCGCCGCCATCTAGGGAAACCTACCAAACCCACACATTTCTGAAAGCTAGACACCCTGGGGAGTCTAATCTGGTATGGCTTGCATGGATCCCCCAACGTTTCCCTACCCAGTATCCCCTGCAAACCTCACATTTAGCTGAAAAAACCACATTTTCCACATATTGTTGTGTGGAATCCCCATGGCGGCACAAATGTCCTATCCCACAGCATTCTCCTTAGTGTCCCGAGTAAAATGATACCTCACTTGTGTGGGTGTCCAATGCAGAATTGGCTAAAAACGTATTTTTAAAAAAATGTAGCGCTTAGAATTCTCTGTGCTATATCCTTATTCCCTATGTTTTGGGCTCTTCCCAGTCACAGGCCCTTGCCCCACCCACACAAGTGAGGTATCATTTTACTCGGGAGACTGAGGGGAACGCTGTGGGGTAGGACATTTGTGCCGGCACAGTGATTCCACCCAAAAATATGTGGAAAATGTGCTTTTTTTAAAAAATTGAGGTTTGCAGGGCATTCTGGCTAGGAAAACGTTGGGGGATCCATGCAAGCCATACCTCGCTGGACTCCCCCAGGTGTCTACTTTTCAGAAATGTGTGGGTTTGGTAGTTTCCCAAGATGGCCGCCGAGCCCGGGGCCAAAAACCCAGGTGACCCCCCTTGCAAAACCAGGCTGTTTTGTGATAGGTAATTTTGATGTCTCCTCAATAAGTTTTGGGCCCTTGCCTGTCGCGAGTACTTGACCCACCCACGCAAGTGAGGTATCATTTTTATCGGGAGACCTGGGGGAACGCTGGGTGGTACGAAATGTGTGGATCCACGTAGATTCCAGAACTTTCCCACACAGAAATTTGAGAAAAAAGTGATTTTTTCAGCTAAATTTGAGGTTTGCAGGGCATTCTGGGTAGGAAAACGTTGGGGGATCCACGCAAGCCATACCTTCCTGGACTCCCCCGGGTCTCTAATTTTCAGAAAGGTATGGTTTTGGTAGGTTTCCCTAGATGGCCGCCAAGCCCGGGACCAAAAACTCATGTGACCCCCCTTCCAAACCAGGTCATTTTCGGATACATAGGGGGAATTTGAGTTTTTGGTCCCCGGGTCGGCAGCCATCTAGAGAAACCTACCAAACCCACACATTTCTGAAAACTAGAGACCCAGGGGAATCCAGGGAGGTATGGCTTGCGTGGGTCCCCCAACGTTTTCCTACCCTGAATCTCCTGCAAACCTCAAATTTTGATGAAACAAATCACTTTTTTCTCAAATTTCGGTGTGGGAAAGTTCTGTAATCTACGTGGATCCACAAATTTCCTACCACCCAGCATTCCCCCAGGTCTCCTGATAAAACTGGTACCTCACTCGCGTGGGTGGGTCAAGTACCCACGACAGGCAAGGGCCCAAAACGTATTGAGGAGACATCAAAATAACCAATCACAAAACAACCTGGTTTTGCAAGGGGAGTCACCTGGGTTTTTGGCCCCGGGCTCGGCGGCCATCTTGGGAAACCTACCGAACCCACAGATTTCTGAAAACTAGACACCTGGGGGAGTCCAGGAAGGTATGGCTTGCGTGGGTCCCCCAAAGTTTTCCTACCCAGAATCCCCTGCAAACCTCAAATTTTGATGAAAAAATCACTTTTTTCTATAGTTTCTGTGTGGAAAAGTTCTGGAATCTATGTGGATTCACAAATTTCGTACCACCCAGCGTTCCCCCAGGTCTCCCGATAAAAATGGTACCTCACTCGTATGGGTGGGTCAAGTACCCGCAACAGGCAAGGGCCCAAAACGTATTGAGGAGACATCAAAATGACCAATCACAAAACAACCTGGTTTTGCAATTGGAGTCACCTGGGTTTTTGGCCCCGAGCTCGGCGGCCATCTTGGGAAACCTACCAAACCCACACATTTCTGAAAACTAGACACCCGGGGGAGTCCAGGAAGGTATGGCTTGCGTGGGTCCCCCAAAGTTTTCCTACCCAGAATCCCCTGCAAACCTCAAATTTTGATGAAAAAAATCACTTTTTTCTCAAGTTTCTGTGTGGGAAAGTTCTGGAATCTATGTGGATCCACAAATTTCATACCACCCAGCGTTCCCCCAGGTCACCCGATAAAAATGGTACCTCACTCGCGTGGGTGGGTCAAGTACCCGCGACAGGCAAGGGCCCAAAACGTATTGAGGAGACATCAAAATGACCTATCACCAAACAACTTGGTTTTGCAAGGGGAGTCACCTGGGTTTTTGGCCCCGGGCTCTGCGGCCATCTTGGGAAACCTACCAAACTCACACATTTCTGAAAACTAGACACCCGGGGGAGTCCAGGAAGGTATGGCTTGCGTGGGTCCTGCAAACTTTTCCTACCCAGAATCCCCTGCAAACCTCAAATTTTGATGAAAAAATCACTTTTTTCTCAAATTTCTGTGTGGGAAAGTTCTGGAATCTATGTGGATCCACAAATTTCCTACCACCCAGCGTTCCCCCAGGTCTCCCGATAAAAATGGTACCTCACTCGCGTGGGTGGGTCAAGTACCCGCTACAGGCAAGGGCCCAAAACGTATTGAGGAGACATCAAAATGACCTATCACAAAACAACCTGGTTTTGCAAGGGGAGTCACCTGGCTTTTTGGCCCCGGGCTCGGCGGCCATCTTGGGAAACCTATCAAACCCATACATATCTAAAAACTAGACACCCGGGGGAGTCCAGGAAGGTATGGCTTGCGTGGGTCCCCCAAAGGTTTCCTACCCAGAATCCCGTGCATACCTCAAATGTTGATGAAAAAAATCACTTTTTTCTCAAATTTCTGTGTGGGAAAGTTCTGGAATCTATGAGGATCCACAAATTTCCTACCACCCAGCGTTCCCCCAGGTCTCCCGATAAAAATGGTACCTCACTCGCGTGGGTGTGTCAAGTACCCGCGACAGGCAAGGGCCCAAAACGTATTGAGGAGACATCAAAATGACCTATCACAAAACAACCTGGTTTTGCAAGGGGGTCACCTGGGTTTTTGGCTCCGGGCTCGGCGGCCATCTTGGGAAACTACCAAACCCACACATTTCTGAAAAGTAGACACCCGGGGGAGTCCAGCGAGGTATGGCTTGGTGGATCCCCCAACGTTTTCCTACCCACAATGTCCTGCAAACCTCAAATTTAGCTGAAAAAAACACATTTTCCACATATTTATGGGTGGAATCACTGTGCCGGCACAAATGTCCTACCCCACAGCGTTCCCCTCAGTCTCCCGACTAAAATG
Source organism: Calotriton arnoldi (assembly GCA_963921515.1). NCBI lineage: Eukaryota > Metazoa > Chordata > Amphibia > Caudata > Salamandridae > Calotriton > Calotriton arnoldi. Next base: position 1,491,004 of record CAWUFW010001366.1, on the reverse strand, counting down.
ATACCTCACTTGTGTGGGTGGGGCACGGACCTGTGACTGGGAAGAGCCCAAAACATAGGGAATAAGGGTATAAAACATAGAATTCTAAGCGCTACATTTTTTTAAAAATAGGTTTTTAGCCAACTCGGCATTGAACACCCACAAAAGTGAGGTATCATTTTACTCGGGACACTAAGGAGAACGCTGAGGGGTAGGACATTTGTGCCGCCATGGGGATTCCACACAGAAATATGTGGAAAATGTGTTTTTTTCAGCTAAATGTGAGGTTTGCAGGGGATTCTGGGTAGGGAAACGTTGGAGGATCCATGCAAGCCATACCTCATTGAACTCCCCAGGGTGTCTAGTTTTCAAAAATGTGTGGGTTTGGTAGGTTTCCCTAGATGGCGGCGAGCCCGGGGCCAAAACCCCAGGTGCCCCCCCAAAACCAGGTGGTTTTGTTATAGATAATTTTGAAGTCTCCACAGTACGATTTGGGCCATTTCCTGTTGCAGACACTATGCCTACCCACACAAGTGAGGTACCATTTTTATCGGGAGACCTGGGGGAACGCTGGGTGGTAGAAAATTTGTGTCAGCCCGGTGATCCTACAACTTTCCCACACAGAAATGTGAGAAAAAATTGATTTTTTGAACAATATTTGAGGTTTGCTGGGGATTCTGGGTAGGGAAATGTTGGGGGACCCACGCAAGCCATACCTTTCTGGACTCCCTGGGTGTCTAGTTTTCAGAAATGTGTGGGTTTGGTAGGTTTCCTAGATGGCCGCCGAGCCCGGGGCCAAAACTCATGGGACCCCCTTGCAAAACCAGGTTGTTTTGTGATAGGTAATTTTGATGTCGCCTCAATAGGTTTTGGGCCCTTGCCTGTCGCGGTACTTGACCTACCCACGCGAGTGAGGTACCATTTTTATCGGGAGACCTGGGGGAATGCTGGGTGGGAGGAAATTTGTTGATCCACGTAGATTCCAGAACTTTCCCACACAGAAATCTGATGAAAAAGTGATTTTTTCAGCTAATTTTGAGGTTTGCAGGGGATTCTGGGTAGGGAAATGTTGGGGGCCCCACGCAAGCCATACCTTGCTGGTCTCCCCGGGTGTCTACTTTTCAGAAATGTGTGGGTTTGGTAGGTTTCCCTAGATGGCCGCCGAGCCCGGGGCCAAAAACCCAGGTGACTCCCCTTGCAAAACCAGGTTGTTTTGTGATAGGTAATTTTGATGTCGCCTCAATAGGTTTTGGGCCCTTGCCTGTCTCGGGTACTTGACCCACCCACACAAGTGAGGTAGCATTTTTTTTGGAAGACTTTGGGCAATGCGGGGTGGGTGGAATTTTGTGGATCCACACAGATTCCAGAACTTTCCACCACAGAAATGTGAGGAAAATGTGTTTTTTTTGACAAATTTTGAGGTTTGCAAGGGATTCTGGGTAACAGAACTTGGTGAGAGCCAGACAAGTCACCCCATCCTGGATTCCCTTGGTGTCTAGTTTTCAAAAATGTATAGGTTTGCTAGGTTTCCTAGGTACCGGCAGAGCTAGGGTTCAAAATCTACAGCTAGGCACTTTGCAAAAAAGGGTCCGTTTTCACTGTGAAAATGTTTTGTGTCCACGTTGCGTTTTGGGCCGTTTCCTGTCGCGGGTGCTAGGCCTACCCACACAAGTAAGGTACCATTTTTCTCGGAAGACTTTGGGGAATGCGGGGTGGGTGGAAATGTGTGGATCCACGCAGATTCCAGAACTCTCCACCACAGAAATGTCAGGAAAATGTGTTTTTTTGGACAAATTATGAGGTTTGCAAGGGCTTCTGGGTAACAAAACCTGATGAGAGTCAGACAAGTCACCCCATCCTGGATTCCCCTGGGTGTCTAGTTTTCAAAAATGTATAGGTTTTCTAGATTTCCCTAGGTGCTGGCAGAGCTAGGGTTCAAAATCTACAGCTAGGCACTTTGCAAAATAGTGTCAGTTTTGACTGTAAAATGTGGTGTGTCCACGTTGCGTTTTGGGCCGTTTCCTGTCGCGGGCACTAGGCCTACCCACACAAGTGAGGTACCATTTTTCTGTGAAGACTTTGCGGAACGCGGGGTGGGTGGAATTTTGTGGATCCACGCAGATTCCAGAACTTTCCACCACAGAAATGTGAGGAAAATTTGTTTTTTTGGACAAATTTTTAGTTTAGGTTTGCAAGGGATTCTGGGTAACAGAACCTGGTCAGAGCCAGTCAAGTCACCCCATCCTGGATTCCCTGGTTGTCTAGTTTTCAAAAATGTACAGGTTTGCTAGGTTTCCCTAGGTGCTGGCAGAGTTAGGGTTCAAAATCTACAGCTAGGCACTTTGCAAAAAAAGGGTCCGTTTTCACTGTGGAAATGTGTTGTGTCCATGTTGCATTTTGGGCCATTTCCTGTCGCGGGCACTAGGCCTACCCACACAAGTGAGGTACCATTGTTCTTGGAAGACTTTGGGAAACACGGGGAGGTTGGAATTTTATGGATCCACGCAGATTCCAGAACTTTCCACCACAGAAATGTGAGGAAAAAGTGGGTTTTTTTACAAATTTTTAGGTTTGCAAGGGATTCTGCGTAACAGAACCTGGTGAGAGCCAGTCAAGTCACCCTCTCCTGGATTCCACTGGGTGTCTAGATTTAAAAAATGTATAGGTTTGCCAGGTTTCCCTAGGTGCTGGCAGAGTTAGGGTTCAAAATCTACAGCTAGGCACTTTGCAAAAAAAGGGTCAGTTTTCACGGTGAAAATGTGGTGTGTCCATGTTGCGTTTTGGGCCGTTTCCTGTCGCGGGCACTAGGCCTACCCACACAAGTGAGGTACCATTTTTCTCGGAAGACTTTGGGGAACACGGTGTGGGTGGAATTTTATGGATCCACGCAGATTCCAGAACTTTCCACCACAGAAATGTGAGGAAAATGTGTTTTTTTGGACAAATTGTTAGGTTTGCAAGGGGTTCTGGGTACCAGAACCTGCTGAGAGCCAGTCAAGTCACCCCATCCTAGATTCCCCTGGGTGTCTAGTTTTCAAAAATGTATAGGTTTGCCAGGTTTCCTTAGGTGCTTGCAGAGTTAGGGTTCAAAATCTACAGCTAGGCACTTTGCAAAAAAAGGGTCTGTTTTCACTGTGAAAATGTGGTGTGTCCACGTTGTGTTTTGGGCCGTTTCCAGTCACGGGCACTAGGCCTACCCACACAAGTGAGGTACCATTTTCCTCTGAAGACTTTGGGGAACGCGGGGTGGGTGGACTTTTGTGGATCCATGCAGATTCCAGAACTTTCCACCACAGAAATGTGAGGAAATTGTGTTTTTTTGGACAAATTTTGAGGTTTGCAAGGGATTCTGGGTAACAGAACCTGGTGAGAGCCAATCAAGTCACCCCTTCCTGGATTCCCCGGGGTGTCTAGTTTTCAAAAATGTATAGGTTTTCTAGGTTTCCCTAGGTGGCGGCAGAGCTAGGGTTCAAAATCTAGAGCTAGGCACTTTGCAAAAAAAGGGTCCGTTTTCACTGTGAAAATGTGGTGTGTCCACAATGCGTTTTGGGTCGTTTCCTGTCGCGGGCACTAGGCCTACCCACACAAGTGAGGTACCATTTTTCTCTGAAGACTTTGTGGAACGCGGGGTGGGTGAAATTTTGTGGATCCACGCAGATTCCAGAACTTTCCACCACAGAAATGTGAGGAAAATGTGGTTTTTTGGACAATTTTTTAGGTTCGCAAGGGATTCTGGGTAACAAAACCTGGTGAGAGCCAGTCAAGTCACCCCATCCTGGATTTCCCTGGGTGTCTAGTTTTCAAAAATGTATAGGTTTGCTAGGTTTCCCTAGGTGCTGGCAGAGTTAGGGTTCAAAATCTACAGCTAGGTACTTTGCAAAAAAAGGGTCCGTTTTCACTGTGAAAATGTGGTGTGTCCACGTAGCGTTTTGGGCCGTTTCCTGTCGCGGGCACTAGGCCTACCCACACAAGTGAGGTACCATTTTTCTCGGAAGACTTTGGGTAACGCGGGGTGGGTGGTATTTTGTGGATCCACACAGATTCCAGAACTTTCCACCACAGAAATGGGAGGGAAATGTGTTTTTTTGGACACATTTTTTGGTTTGCAAGGGGTTCTGGGTACCAGAACCTGCTGAGAGCCAGTCAAGTCACCCCATCCTGGATTCCCCTGGGTGTCTAGATTTCAAAAATGTATAGGTTTGCCAGGGTTCCCTAGGTGCTGGCAGAGTTAGGGTTCAAAATCTACAGCTAGGCACTTTGCAAAAAAAGGGTCCGTTTTCACTGTGAAAATGTGGTGTGTCCATGTTGCGTTTTGGGCCGTTTCCTGTCGCGGGCACTAGGCCTACCCACACAAGTGAGGTACCATTTTCCTCGGAAGACTTTGGGGAACGCGGGGTGGGTGGAATTTTGTGGATCCAGGCAGATTCCAGAACTTTCCACCACAGAAATGTGAGGAAATTGTGTTTTTTTGGACAAATTTTGAGGTTTGCAAGGGATTCTGGGTAACAGAACCTGGTGAGAGCCAATCAAGTCACCCCATCCTGGATTCCCCTGGGTGTCTATTTTCAAAAATGTATAGGTTTGATAGGTTTCCCTAGGTGCCGGCAGAGCTAGGGTTCAAAATCTACAGCCAGGCACTTTGCAAAAAAAGGGTCCGTTTTCACTGTGAAAATGTGGTGTGTCCACGTTGCGTTTTGGGCCATTTCCTGTCACAGGCACTAGGCCTACCCACACAAGTGAGGTACCATTTTTCTCTGAAGACTTTGGGGAACGCGGGGGGTGGAATTTTGTGGATCCACACAGATTCCAGAACTTTCCACCACAGAAATGTGAGGAAAATGTGGGATTTTTTACAAATTTGTAGGTTTGTAAGGGATTCTGGGTAATAGAACCTGGTGAAAGCCAGTCAAGTCACCCCATCCTGGATTCCCCTGTGTGTCTAGTTTTCAAAAATGTATAGGTTTTCTAGGTTTCCTAAGGTGCCGGCAGAGCTAGGGTTCAAAATCTACAGCTAGGCACTTTGCAAAAAAAGGGTCAGTTTTCACTGTAAAAATAAAGTGTGTCCACGTTGCGTTTTGAGCCGTTTCCTGTTGCGGGCACTAGGCCTACCCACACAAGTGAGGTACCATTTTTATCAAGAGACGTAGGGTAACACAGAAATGTAGAGCAACTGTTATTACCTATTGACTTTTGATGCATTTCTGCCTTCCAAATGAAAGACAATGTGTAAAAAAGAAGTCATTTTGAAAAATGACCTATAATTCTCATGCTAGTATGGGTACTCACAATTTCGGAAATGTGCAAATATCTACTGTTTCTAAACTCTATATTTTGTTCCAATTTCAGAAATACATGGGTGTCTTTCATACCGATTTTTCCATGTATATATTTTCCCAAATTAATTGCTATATACCCGGTACATAATAAAAAACCATTGCAAACACTGCTCAGTTATTGGCTCTGGGTTCGTCGGGTTCTTCGTGACCCTACAAGTTCTATATATCCCCACAACCAGAAAGGTCCAGCGGATGTAACGGTATATTGCTTTCAAACACCTGTCATAATTAGAAGAAGTTACAGGTAAAAACGTTGACACAAATGGCTGTTTTTTTCAACTAATTTTCAATTTTTCCTATATTTAACTGTTAGTTTCTATAAAGAAACCTTGAAGGATCTACACAAATGACCCCTTGCTGAATTTCGAATTGTGTCTACTTTTCTAAAATGTATAGCTTTCCAGGATCCATTATTGCCTTCATACTCATTTCTACCATTAACTGGAAGGAGGTTGAAAGCACAAAAAAATAGCAAAAATAGGCTATGTCCCAGAAAAATGACAAAACTGTGTAAAAAATGTTGGTTTTCTGACAAAAGTCTGCTTGTCCCTGAAGGCTGGGAAGATGGTGATTTCAGCACCACAACCCCTTTGTTGATACCATTTGCAGGGAAAAAAACAGACGCTTTCATCTGTAGCCCTTTTTTCCCATTTTTCCCCCAAAAAACAAAATTTTGCTGTATTTTGGCTAATTTCTGGGTCCCCTCCAGGGGAATCCACAAACCCTGGGTACCTTTAGAATCCCCATGACGTTGGAAGAAAAAGACGCAAATTTGGCATGGATACCTTATGTGGTCAAAAAGTTACAGGGGCCTAAGCGCGAACTACCCCAAATAGCCAAAAAAAGGCTTAGCACGGGGGAAGGCCTAGCAGCGAAGGGGTTAAATTCATTGGGGCGTATTTTGACTTTGTTTTGGTGCTCTTGCCCTCATTTAAAATGCAATCTCAACGGGATCACGATTAAGCGCCCTCTATTTCCTCAGAGGAGGACCTGCCCCCCAACAGCGCATTCCTTTCTAAGGCCATTGCCCAGGCGCTGGCCCCCTGCAGGAAAATGTTGATAAGCTGTCCGCCCAAGTCTTCAAGGGCACGGGGATCGTGGGGGGCTGGGCCTAGTGGTTCACTCACGTAAGGCTCATAAGCGTGACGCTGGGCACCTTGAGGGCTTCGGTCGGCTGACTGAAGTCTTTCACAAGAGTGCGCGCACGCTTACAGATGCACCCTACCGGGAGGAAGACATACCTGGGACTGCCAGCGACGAGGACGCCGCAGATTTCGACCCCGAAGAGGGGTCCCCCGACATGGGGGAGGGTGAATTTGATGAAGAAGAGGGCTCCTCGGACGAGATGCAGGACTCAGGCAGATTTTGGCACCCACAATCTTCTAACTCAGACCCTGGTGAGGGGGAGGGGGCCCCTTCTGACATGTTCGACCCCGAGGGTATATTTAGACCACGTTCTGCGGAATGGGTCCCAGACAGGAAGGTGGCTGATTACGTAGCCAACAAGATCAGACAGCCTCTCAGCAAAGAGGTGAGAGCTCGCCTCAGGTCGGAATGCCCTCGGCCGTCCCTGGCCAACAAAGTCACAGCTACTCCAGAGATAGACCCCAAGCTCTGTACATTTTTCAGCAAGTACATGAGAGACCCCAAGAAGGGGATTGATAGATCCTGGAGAGCTTGCCAAGACAAGCTCCTGGACGTGGTGGGTCTGCTAACTAAGATAATTGAACTCGCTGAGCGATCAAGAGAGTCTGGTCAACCCCTTCCCACGGACGATGTAGCGGGGTGGGCGCAGAGGGCGGTATGCCTTCTGGGCAACGCCAACTGCGCCCTCTCAGCTGAACGTCGCCGTTCTCTCCTCCTTAAAATAGACCCTAAGTTGGGGGAACTCTCGTCATCTGAGGCAGGTTCCATAGCCCAGGGCTCACTCTTCGGCGACCCCTTTGTCAAGGAGCTCGGAAAGTTTGTTGCGATCTCGGCTTTTGACAAAGCCCAGGCGTCTATGAAAAAGATCTTCCCTGGGAAGGTTTTTGGCGGGGCCGGAAGAGGCAGGGGTCGCTCCTCTGGCCGCCAATCCTATCAAGGCCCTAACAGAGCCCAGTCCCGATGAAACAATGGCTGGCAGGACGGCTGACAAGGAACATTCTACCCCTCCCGTGGTGGAAAAGGAAAAAACAACTGGGGCCGCGGAGGGGCCCACAACAACTCCAGTGGATTCAGTGGTAAGTTCTATCCTGTTAACACCCCTTCGGTTGGGGGGGGAGAATACATTTGTTTTTTTCAAAGGTGGACAGACATCACCTCAGACCCTTGGGTGTTGGAGACGGTCAAAGGGTACCACATAGAGTTCTACGGAACCCCAGTTCAAGTGGTCAAACACCATCCGTTGGTTTTTTCCTCTCAGGAAGAATCTCTCATAGACCGGGAGGTTCAAGACCTTCTAACCAAGGGGGCAATATGCCATTCAGAGCTACATCCCAGGGGATTCTTAAGCAACCTGTTCTTAGTGGAAAAGAAGGACAAGGGCTTTCGACCCGTCATCAACCTCAGATCCTTCAACGAGTGGCTGGTATACCGCCACTTCAAGATGGAGGGGATCCACCTCCTCAGGGACCTTCTGCTACAGGACGACTGGTTGGCGCGTCTCGACCTCAAAGACGCCTACCTGTCAGCAGTAGCGGCCCGTGGTGGGAGTGCTGCTGGGCGGTGACGTGGGGCGGGGGAGGGGCAGGGTGGTGGGTAGTAAACTACGGAATACGGCCGAATAGAGGTAAGTAGACATATAAATAAATAAAACGAATTTCGTTGCGCGCGCTGCATCGCCAAATGCGATGCAGCACGCGCAACGGAATTATCTTATGATACTGTTCATTAGTGCATTTTTCTTTGCTTTGTCTTTGGATTACGCTGATTAAAGATTAAAGGAAAGTTCTTAATACCTTATCCATATCTTCCTAGGTTCAGATTCTAAGACGGAATAGGATACAACGGGCTTAACTTCCTCCAGCGAAGAAAGCGGAAGGACTACTACACCGGCATTATTATATGGACTGTCGGAATGTAATGTGATTAGACTGTTGGTGGCCATGGTTACTCCTAAGGTTCATGGGAGTTGTAGTTCAGTGACATGTTGTTTTTTACTTTTTCTTTAAACGTGCTGTTAATAAAGTGTGAAGAAAGAAATGCATAATCCTCGCCTCCGTGTCCTTAATAGAATTGAAACTTTCCTTCATGCTAACTAGGAAATTTTTCAGTCATATCACAAAATTGACATTTTCTGGAGGTCTAAAAACCTCCTCCCTTTTTCATATTAATGAGTGTGGAGGCATTTTGTGACCATCTATAAACAGCTGCAAAGCAGCAACGGAGGCCTGAGAGGATGGCAAACCTCCATCCTTGTGTTCGCATTCCCTGGTTGTCAGCATTTTTTGTTAAAGCAGCCTGAGTCCCTTAAAGAGAGGGGTGCTGTGTTTCAAAAAATAAATTTACATGCATGGGGGTAGAGCAGGGGGTAGAGCACGGCAGGGATGTGAGAGGGATGTGGGAGCAGGGACGGATTGGTAATGCGGGCACTCGGGCATTGGCCGAAGGGCCGGTGTCTCAGTGCCCTCTGTAGGCCGTTTTCCCCCTTTCCCAGTCCACAGAGAGCACTGGACAGGGAGAGGAAAGCAGCCTCGCTGTGCGGCCGTTCAGCGATGATCAGCTGTGGCCTCTCCTTGACCCCCTGCCCTGCCAAGCAATCACGCTGATGGTGGGCTGGGGAGGGGTGATTGTGTGCCAGAATCGGCCTCCCAGGGGGCCAGGGGTTGCTCAGGCCATTGAGCCATTTTCACCTCGGCCCCCCTGGGGCCCACGCAGCCCTGAAACAGTGTTTGCATTAACAACTCGCCCACAGCCCTTCTCATTCAGGGCATAGTGGGCAAGGAAGAATGGGTCTCGCTGTGGGGGCCAGGTAATGTTGGAAACTGGCACCATCTTCACCTTAGCCTCCCTCCCACCCCCATGGATGGCCCAGCAGCTGTGTTTTTTGCTTTATCCCCTCTCCTTCCAGGCCATTGCCCAGAGGCAGTGAAGGGCTGGGGAGGGCTGAGTAATTTACAAATAGCTGGGGCCTCACTGTTTTTAAGGTGCTCCTGCGCTGGAGGGCTGGGGAATAATTTTTGAAGAGAAAGGGGCCTCGCTGCTTTTCAGGTGGAGGGCTGGGGAATAATTTTTTAATAGAAAGGGGCCTCGCTGCTTTTCAGGTGCTCCTGTCCTGGAGGGCTGGGGAATAATTTTTGAAGAGAAAGGGGCCTCGCTGCTTTTCAGGTGCTCCTGCCCTGGAGGGCTGGGGAATAATTTTTGAAGAGAAAGGGGCCTCGCTGCTTTTCAGGTGCTCCTGCCCTGGAGGGCCGGGGAATAATTTTTTAATAGAAAGGGGCCTCGCTGCTTTTTATGTGCTTCTGCCCTGGAGGGCTGGGGAATAATTTTTTAGGAGAAAGGGGCCTCGCTGTTTTTCAGGTGCTCCTGCGCTGGAGGGCTGGGAAATAATTTTGTAATAGAAAGGGGCCTCCTGTTTTTTAGGTGCTCCTGCCCTGGAGGCCTGGGGAATATTTTTTTAATAGAAAGGGGCCTCACTGCTTTTCAGGTGCTCCTGCCCTGGAGGGCTGGGGAATAATTTTTTAGGAGAAAGGGGCCTCGTTGTTTTTCAGGTGCTCCTGCGCTGGAGGGCTGGGGAATAATTTTGTAATAGAAAGGGGCTTCGCTGTTTTTCAGTTGCTCAGCTTGTAGGACATTGTCACCTTGGCCCTGTGTCCTTCCCAAAAACAATATCCTCCCACTTACATTCCTTGTGTGTTTCATGAAAGGGCACGCCCGCGAATGTGGGCCACGCCCCGCGAATGTGGGCCACGCCCCGTGAATGTGGGCCACTTTTTTCGTCAGTGCCCGGGCCAAATTGTGATCCCAATCCGACCCTGTGTGGGAGGCATGTAGTGGTCCTCTTTCTGCTCCCTACAGGCTGCCTGCTTCATTTTCCCCTTTGCGAATAATTTACTACCCCATATCAGGTAACTGATCGAGCTGAATGTGACTGATCAAAACCACTGATACATGGAAGACGCCTCTTGCACACTCCAGACTAATACTCATGCAGAATGTGACTTTGCGAATGGCAGGCTTTGCAACTGTAAAAAGCTTTTGTACATCAGGCCCGAAGTGCAGTAACACTTCACCAATGCCCATGTGAGCCAGTTCACAAGGACTTCGCTGTGCTCTGTGATTTGGAAGACACCGTTCTATGCAGGGGGAATTTTTTCATGTCCCATCAGAGCACATTCTCTAAGCAAGCCTGGTTCACATTTAAGTCCAGCTGGACAACAAAATGACATTATCGTAATCATTGTTAACTCAACGAAACATCTAAGAAGAATCGTTTTCCTGGCGCATGTGGACAGAGTTAGACGCCAAGGAGGCAGGGGGGTGTTTACAGCTGGGGTGGGACAAATCTCCAGATGTCAGATGATGCAATGTCATTATTTTCGCGCCCAGTTGTTGGTCGTGGGTGGTTGGGCGGACCGAGGAGCGAAGTAAAAAGTCTTGCACTGGGCGAGTGGTTGGGTGTGTGCACTGGATGAGAGCGGCTGTTGGTGGCAGGCTGACGTCATATAAGGAGGCACGGTCAAAATATAAATCTTGCCCAGACCTTTTGGTGAAGGTTGTAAACTTTGCACTTCGCAAAAGTTACAAGGTTTTCGTGAAGTTTCCAGAAGAAAGAAAAAGCATCTTTTGGTGAGAGTTTTTTGTTCTACAAAACCAACTTTTGTAGGATATTTTTTCGTGCAATATAAATGTTGCAATGTTTACTGAGTATGTATCACTTACAAAAATGGAACATTATGCATCTTCGCACACCCGTGTATGTAAAATACTTGCTAAAAACATGAATAATTAGAACCCATCCCTCTGCAGTTAAAATAATCCCCTTTAGACGAGCAAGATGTGGATTTATAGTTTGCCACAGGCGAGGCATCTGGCAAAAAGGGGTGGATGTTCCATCTGCCCCAATTAGAGTGCATTGATGTCTATGCCGTCTAAGTAGGCCATACAGGACACCTGCCTTTTTTGGTGGAAGTCTTGCATCTACCAGACACCTTCAAACATCCACACGTGCTCATACAGTAGTAGGACATTATTTTCAATGCAGCAGGGCTGCCGGTTGGAACTGTCTTCAATCAGAGTGTTTTTAGAGGAACAGTTGGAGGTGGACAGTTTCAAAGGAAAGGCCCACTTTATAAGCCAAAAAGTGCCAATCTTATCAGAGGTTCATCACAAGGGTGCCCTGCCCTGATATTGTTGGGGGGAAATGTCTTGGGAAGTATGCATTTTTAACCAATATAGAGCTCCTGGCATTAGTGAGCACTTCATGTGATATAACACAGAAATATACGAATGTATGACATTACAACGAAAACTATTACAACGCATACCTTTACAACGTGGTCAAAACAACGCAGCTTCCATTACAACGCATGCCATTACAACGCAAGCCATTACAACGCATATTCCATTACAACACAAATTACTATTCTATCACCGCCGGGTGCTTACCTCAGGGCAGGTGATGGTCAGTGAGGGATATGCATTGTAATGGCATGTGTTGTAATGGCATGCGTTGTAATGGCATGCGTTGTAATGGCATGCATTGTAATGGATCCTGCGTTGTATTGACTGCGTTGTAAAGGCATTGCATTGTAATGCCTGCACTGTAATGGATGTTTCCCTAAATATACTGCTCAGTTGTGAGCTTTGGAGTGACTTGTAATTTTTCTACCCATCAGTATCATAACACAAGACCAGTTGAGGATCCAACACAATGCTTTTGTCACCACTCAAGACGTCGCTTTCTTATTGGCTGAAGGTTTCCTCTATTGTTTCTCCCACTGTGGCAGAAGATACTTGAGTCGTAAACTATGTTCAATATGGTGGATTCCACCGCAGAGGGAAAACGCTGTTGCTCTTGTGTAGGCTTATAGGGGGTCTTGTATCCTCGTCAACGTTCCACGTTCAACGCTGCTGCTGGAAACACATTTTCCCTGATTGATTTCTGCTTAATGTCACCCAATTAGAACCACTGTTGCTTAGCTGCTGCCTATCAGACCACTTCAAGGGTTCCTTCTAGAGGTGTTGCTTAGTTCAGATCCTCTTTCTTTGAAGCACTGAGACTAATTTCCTGGCCAGTCCTCTATCAATGCACACTGCTACAGAATCAGCACGGCACGGCGGAGGACACGCTGCTCTCCCTTATACACAACCTGGTGCCCAGGTCAACAAATAAAATGCTCTCTGTTAGAAGAGCCTCACACTACCATGGGTTCCTATCCTAGGCAAAGTGATATTTTGCTTCATTCATTTCCCCTGGATATGGGTTGGGTATCTTTTGCATTTCGCCGTGAGGAGTGGGTGTCTACTTATAGTATTGTTTTGGTAGTCATCTGTCAATGACTTGATCTAGAACACTTCAGACGGGTTCCGTACCAGTCTACCACTTCACTTTAACATTTCTGAAGCAGCTTCCACTATCAATAGCAGAGGCTTTTCATTGCAAGATGTTTTACTTGGGCACCTTGTCCTACAGAGACTTACAGGAGAAGATTGTAGTAAAGTAGGATCTGCTTCTTATGGTTACCCCCACTTTTTGCTTGATGTTGCACTGTTTTTGACTAGTCTAACTGGGATCCTGCTAATCAGGACCCCAGTCTATCTGCTTTCTCCTCTAAATTGACATACATGTACTTTGGTACACTCCAGATTGGATACTGGGGTACCCTTATAAGTCCCTAGTATATGGTACCCATGTACCCAGGGCATAGGTACCCCAGAGGCCTCCCATGGGCTGAAGCACCCCTATAGCAGGCCTTTTCAATCCTGAAGGCAGGGTGCTGGGTTTTATGTGAGAGGGTGCCACTGCATGAGCAGAGCCTCTCTGCAGCCTCCGGAGGCCATTCTCCCGGGTTGTCTGTGACTCAGCCGGACATATAGGTAGAAGTGCATTATAACCTCGCGGTAAATGCTATTTCGAAAACGGCTGCTGAGAAACATATCGTGTTTGGTATCAAACACCTTGGAATCATACCTCCACACCCGTAACTGGTGTGGGAGGTATGATTCCACCCTTCTGAAGCGAGCTTCGTGGGGTCAATGGTCTATCCGGTGCCAGCCTTCTCGACCCGGTCAGCACAAAACTGATGCTGCCGACCAGAGACACATTTCTGCCCTCTTGCTGCTGAGCCAAGCTCGAGCAGAGGAAGGCAGCACAATCGGCATCCTGTCACAGGGAGGTGTGACCACCTCCCAGACAGGATTTAGTGTATTGGGGCTGGGTGGGTGCACTCTGAGAGTGCCTAAAAGTCTGCACCTGGGGCACATTTGGTGTCCCTGTGCATAATCCAGCTCAAACCAGTTCTGGGAGCCGTTGGCTCCTGCTCTGGTGCGAAACTGGACAAAGGACATGGGTGTAACCACCCCTCTGTCCTGACCCTCCCCTAGGAGGGTCCCCCGAATCTGTCCAACCCTCTCCCGTGGGTACAAAAGGGCTCGACTTCATCCCCCTCTCCGTCCAAAGCTTTGTCTGTGCCCTTGCTCCATACAGGCTCCGTGCAGGACCTGTGGTGCACTAAGGACAACTGAAGAATCTCCCTTGGAGTGAAGGAGTCACTTCCCTGCCCTAGCAGGCACCTCAACGCAACTGACTGGTCTGCTGCTCCTGAGCTCCTGCGGACTCCGAAGATTTCAGCAACACAGGACATGGGTTTCTGAAGGTCCCTTAGGTTGATCTGCCTTCTCAGCAAGTTTGAGGCCAGTATCCCTCATGGGGACTGCATAATCCGAACCCCTGTGCACCGCGTCTATTTGCAGTTGCATATGCTTGTTGGCAATTCCTGAGCTTGTGCATTGGACTCCATGTAGTCCTGACCCTGAGCAGTATTTGCACTAAATAACTCCGGCCTCCTCGCACCGAGTGCTCCATGGGCTGGTACTTTGCAATCTTGCTCGAGGTTCCTTCGCGACTCCTGGTCATTTGGCCTGGGGGTCCTCCTGAGGGTCATCTTGATGTCTGTTGGGCTTCCCTGGTCGCTCCAGACGTGCCCTGACTCCCCATTGCTTGGTGAGTCCCCTGGATCTTGCTGGTCCACACTGTAACCTGCTTGACCTCCCTGCGTGGGTTGCTTTGGCCAAGGCGTGTTGGTTCTCCACCCGGACACCGACCCCACAGCACTCGACATCCTTTGTGGGACAGCTCGCATCTGGCTCCTGGTCATCCTCGATGTCTCCTGGCCCTCGTGGCTGCAGAGTCAAGCATCCCTTCTTCGCACCTGAAGCACCCGACATCGGTGGGCATTCGTCTACCGAGCCCCTGGTCACTCTGAAGTGACCCAGACTCTGTCCCCTCTGCTTTCAGGTTCCTTCCTTCCAGAGTCAAGGCTTGGATTCCACCGGACCCGTTTCACCTTCATGGCAGCAGTACTTCTTCGCAACCTTCCATTGAGAACAACGGCGGTTTCTGACACCACCCAAGACCTATGCACCCGGCTCCTCTGGGATAGGTAACTCGGGTACTACGGTATGCACGGGTGCGGTGGCTCTCCAACCTCCTAAGTTCCAAAGGGTTTTCTCGAAGTCCTCCTAGAAGGGTCCTTAAACTGTAAAATTGCAACCATGACTTCCCCATAGAATTATACGGAGCCCACGGTCGAGTTAGCACACTGCACCCGTCCACTGTGGGGTCCCTAGCTACTCACCTGGGGTGGTTCCTTGGGGTCCCAACGATTCTACGTGCTCTAGACCTTGTCTTGATCCCAGTCGTGATTGTTATACCACTATTTTAGTATATGGTTTGGTCTCCCCCTGGAGCCCACTGTGTATTGAGCTACTTACAACTGTTCTTTTGATCTCGTATTGTGTGCTTTGTGTTCTATCCTCATGTAGAGGATACTAGAGAGTGTTATATTAATAAATACATATTTTTATATAACTACTGTGTGGTTCTCCCCATCATTTAGTCAATATAGGAGGTGATGTTCTGGTAAAACAAGCTGTTTTACATTCCTTCAAGATTAAGCCTGAAGGTTGCTCTCCACAGCTACCACTAGGATAGCTTTCTCAAGGTTATCTTTGACCTCATACATCATAAGGGTCGTTTGGACTGGTGCAAGGTGCCCACTCTAATTAGTGGACAGCATATACCAGGCCAACTTCTCATAAAGATCACTCGTTTTCCTGCAGGGATATGCTCAGTGGAGTCCTGAACAAAGGTTCTTAAACTCTCTAAGGGAATTGGGGCACAGATTATCTTGGGTGGCCAAACTAAGTTCTGCCTTATATGGAATTTAGGGACCTAAAATCTGCAGCCCAGGTGGCACTTCCTTTCTCGATCCCAAGAAGATAACAAAGAGGGAGAGAGAGAGAGAGAAAGAGAGAGAGTGTGTGTGTGTTTTTGCGCGCGTGCATGAATTTTAATTTCAGGCATTTTTGTCTATCTTTTCTTTCTTGCCATTTTTAGTTTGCATTTTTCACTGACTGTCCACCACCAGCAGTGGCTGACAGATTAATCCTTATAATAGTGACACTTTGTTTCTAGTGGTAGACTTTCATTAGCACTTCAGTGCATTCTGGGATTTTCAGGTTTTGGTTTTGTTCAGTGTAACTTTCACTCCAGACGACAATAACTTTCACTCCAGACGACAATGATTTGTAAAAGGAATGTCCATACTGGAAAGTTGTATCCTCGTAAAATGCAGTCACATGGAGACATTACCTCCGTGGGCTGCTAAGGATCGGTCTAGTGGAAGTCAACGAGTCCTGTGCATGGTAGATCCTGTATAGCCCACTCAGACTCACCTGCCCCATATGCCATCAGCAACCTTTCGCTTTACAGAGTGGCGTCTGTTCAGACCTAGCGGGCTGGAGCCAGTTTGGATTCAAATTTCATGCAAGTGTTCTCTTACCACGACCTTAAAAATGTGGAGAAAAGGTCCATGCTGTGTTTTTTTTTTAAACTGCTGTTATTGTTTGAAGTTGTAAAATATTTTATGCAAATACATAGAAATACAACAAAAACGACTGGATCATTTGCTGCGGGGGCAAATGTGGCCTGTTGGCAAATTTGCAACTGAAGCACAGTTTTTATGGTCTGGCTTGTCAGCGCAGATGTGGCCACACATTTCTGTGCGTATCACTAGAGAGGGGCTTTGGCTCCACCCACATGTTGGACTCCAGAAGTACGTGTTGACTGGGAAGAAGTTGTGTGCTTCCACAAAAAAGTGCTTGCCCTCCACACATCTGTAATCACTTTGTTTATTTATCCAGCTGCCTATGTTTGAACTTTCAGGGGCATACACATGACATTGGAATGCTATTAAAGTTCCTTAGATAGGTAGATTGTCTATATTGTTGTTTTCTGGCATCAGCACAGATGGGAGGAGGGCAGTCATTCACCTAAATGGATTTTTTTAAGTCTAGTTTGACAGTGGACTGTCACCTTTTAACCTACACCAATATTATGCTATAGATCTTTGCTTCCACACAAATACATATCTACTCCCATGCTATTTACTTGTAATGGTTCACATTACCATACAATATTCAGTTAAAGCCAGACCTATTGGCAGTGCCAATGCTTGTTTAGAATTTGCTACAACACAAACCTAGCTTCAGAAGCAGCAGAGCTCTTTAAGGCAAAACACATTGCAGAAAAATATTCTTGGGGAAAAAAATACCTTTTTTTGGTGAGGGGAAATATTTTTAGGTAATACTTAAGATTGTGACCACCAAGCAAAAACCGGGTAACTTACCGCACAGAGACATTACTTCCTTTGAAGGTTTAACCTTGTTCTCTCGTTTAACCAAATCCACGTCATCCTTTGGCGCTCACTGATGATGACTAGAAAATGTCGATTCTCGCGCAAGATCAACAACTTTGTTCCTTCTGATGCTGGGAACTGGCCTAGCAGAATGAAGAGGCTCTGCCTCGTGGGGTTCGGGTTTGCCAGTTAAATATGGAAACCAGCTGCCATCTTTGAGGTCTGTTTTTAGCTTCTCCCGCTCTTAGGGTTTGTGAGGGTCACCCCAAGGAGGTCTGGTGGGCTTATGCATTCAATTACCAACCCTGGTATGTTAATCCATGCGTATGAGGCGCATTTGGTTCTCACCTCGATGGTGTTCTTCCCATCTCCTCAGTCATGTCATAATTTAATTGCCACATAAATAAAGATTGATTCTCTTGAGGAATAAGATTAATTATGAACAGAGGAAGATGGTTGCGCCAATTAACTGTCCTTTCTGAATCATTTAAAAATGATTGCAAGGTTTATTGAGCCATTTGAATGTGATTTTGTTTTTTATTAATGCGGTTCAGAAGAGCAGTCCAAAAGGCAGTATACTCGAGAGAGGTAAAGTGATCCAGGGCAGGCCTGGCCCTTCATGAGGCAGGGAAAAGCAGAAGGCCCCATCCCGTGGTGGTGCCAAATTACTACAAAAAGCTCTTCTCATGAGAGCTCCATTAGGAAAATTCCATTTCTCTTGGAGCCCTACAAATTCATTTCACCGTTGATGATCCCATGAAAAGACTGGGCAGCTCATCAGTCCGATTTTGTCTCTCTATTCTGTTGCTTTTAGTTTATCTTTGTAGATGCAAAACTGCAAAACCAGAATACAATGAAAATTCCAAAAGTGAACTGAGTAAGCTATTCATGCAGGTTGCATAAAACAAAAAAATAGAGCCCCATGGGAAATATGCTCAGGGCGGATGCATACCTCCAAGAGCGGGGCCCACCGGGGCCTCCTATTAAATTCATTATGGGGTTGCTTGTTGGGTCTGGGGCCTCAAAGCTGGGTGTGCAGTGGCTGGTCGGGATTCAACAGCAATCAGCAGCACTCAGCTGCAAAAATGTGGGTCTGTCAAGTGCTCCTTAAGGGCGACTTCTCCCACACGTCGGAGGGCAGGAGAAACAAAGTGAGTAATAAATAAATATTAATACTTGATGGCTCTGTAGCCGGCTGATTTCTTTCACATTTGAAAATGGTTCTCCCAACCTCTGTACAGAGAGTAAAGTTCTTTTTAGTCGTTAATTTTTGATTAGCTGGTTGGAAGCAGACTCACAGTCCCAATGGGATGGGAAAGGTGAGAGGATGTGAGCCAAGGGTTCTTTCTTTAGTGTTTCTTCCATTTTTAGGAGGGAGATTAATGTGGAGAGTGTAACAGGGCATCCCACTTTGGGCACTAGGCCTGAGTGCGCCGCGCTGTATCAATGACACACACGCATGCATGCACATACACACACACGCACACACACTGTGAGCCAGAAGACCATATGTGGTCTCTGCCCGTTTATTATATAACCACGCCTGGCCAGAGGATGCATTAGGTGCAGTTCCCGGGCATTTCATCTCCGCCGGGGATTGCCTGGTGGTTGTTACATCCCTTGGACGCGTTGGACTTTGTTGTCGGGCTTAGCATGCAAAGTCTTTGAGTCTCTGGCTTGGGAGTGGATTGGGCCTGAGGTTATACCGCTGGTGACAGGAGTGGTTGTTATTGTCCTCAGACTCCTGGCTGCCCTGGCGGGTGTTGACAAATTGTCTCTCGAGTCACCTGACACAGGGGTAGGGCTGTTTGCCGGGGTCCCCCCGGAGCCTGGCTGCCAATATGAGCTCTCCCACTCGTTCTCTTGTTCCTCAGCTTCTCAGCCAGGCTGTGTCAACTCTCCGGAACCATGACAAATTTCTGGTGACTGTTTCTTGACCTTTTCCGGCAGTGATCATGGTTCCATCTGAGCGGATGACTGTACAGGTTCCGGACTCAAATAGGGTTTGAAACTACCACCCCGGTCTCCTGTCCTTTATCAATACATTGTTTCGGGGGGATATTACTCGCACTCTTGCATGCCGCCTCTCGCTGATGCGTTTGTTGGTTTGAGTGCGCCTGGCCTGGGTACATGCTGGATAATATGGAGGTGGAGTCCATCCTGGGGAGACTGGGATGGTGTCACGCCGGTGTCCGTTGGGCATTGGGACCATGGGGACTATTGCATTGTGCAGGGAGGTGTCCCTCAGTATTCTCTCAGAAAACGCTGCATGCTCAGTTCTAGATTGGTACCTTCAGCAACAGCAATTCTGAGGGTTTGGTTCAGGGTGCGCATGAAGCGCTCAACTTCATCATTGGCTTGTGGCCAATGAGAGGTAATTCTGCAGTGTTTGATCCCAGGTTGCCCAGAAGTTCTTTGAACTCCGATCACTGGAAAGGTGGGCCATTGTCTGTCTTTATTGAATGTGGAAGACCAAACAGCGCAAACGTTTTTTCCAGCATCGGGGCTATATTTGCGAAGGCTGTGGATTCTACCACCCCAACAATGGAAAACTTGAAGTAGCTGTTGACCATTACGGCAGTAATGCATCCATCTGGGAAGCTCCCAAAGTCTAGGCTCGCCTGGGACCATGGGGTGGTGCTTGGTTCCTCAGTGATGATGGGGGTGGTGGTTGTTGGAGACTTGTGAGCTGACACGAGGGACAGCATTTCACAGCTTTGTCAACGGCTGCCTCTAGCCCGGGAAACCAGACTTTCTCTCTTATTCTAGACTTCATTCGAACTATCCCTTGGTGTCCTCCATGATCTAAGGCCATTACCTTGTCTTGCAGGCTTTCGGGTATGATGATGCAGGCCCCTTGCAGCACTAATCCTTGTGGGGTGGCGCTCAGCTCATCAAGCACCCTCCACATTTTGATCAGGCATTCCTTTTCGGGGCCAAGCCCTCTTAAGAAATTCTGCCACAACCATCGTTTAAGGGCATCCATAACCTTCATTAGGACTGAGTCCGACTTTGTGGCATCGCTGATCTCCTGGAGGTTGAGTGCTCGCAGGCATGCACCTTGTGTCACCATGCAGACACACTCCTTGGTGGCTTCCAAGCTGTCGTGGTTGTCTTTGGCATGAGCCAACGGGTGTTGGGAGAGGAAGCCAGCTAGATTCTTGGCCCCAGGTCGATAAGTTATTTCCATGTGGTAGTGTTGCACTTGAATGGCCTAGCGCTCGATCCATGGAGGAGGATGTGGAGCTGTGCTGTGAAAAAGAGGGACAAGCAACTGATGGTCACACGGAATGGCCTACCACTGAGGTACAGATGGAAGTGGCCATACGCCGATTTGATGGCCAATGCTTCTCTCTCTATTTGGGAGTATTGGGTCTCTGTTGGCGTGATGGCTTTACTAGCAAACGCAAGGGGTGCCCATTTTCCTGGCTCCACTTCTTGTGTGAGGACAGCTCCCAGGCCTACAGGGCTGGCATCAACGAGGTGTTCAGTCTGTCTCTTGGGATTAAAATAGTCCATTGTCGTTTTGCTCCGTAATGCTTCTTTCACCTTTTGGAATGTCTCCTCCTCTTTCTGGCCCCACTGCCAGGGAGCATCCGCTTTCGTCAGGGTGCGTAGAGACTCAGCAATAGTCGCTAGGTTCGGGATGAACCGGCCACAATAGGTGGCCATGCCCATGAAGCTTTGAACTTCAGACACTGTTGCTGGTGTTGGGGCTTGCTTGATGGCATGTGACTTGCATGGATCAATGTAGACTCCGTCTTGGTTGAAGACATAGCTGAAGAACTCAATAGAATTTTGAAAGAAGGAGCACTTCTCCCGGTGGAGGGTGATACCGTACTCTGACAGTCTCTTCAGTGCTGCTCGGAGGTGTCTATGGTGCTCCTCGACGGTTGCAGAGTGGATCAGGATGTCATCACTCACATTCATGACCCCTTGAAGGCCTGACAGTGTCTCTCTAATGGCATCTTGGAAGACTTCCACTGCGGACGAGAGCCTGAAATTCAGCCTCTTATATCTGCTTAACCCCATTTGCGTTTAAAAGGTAGTAATGTAGCAGCCCTCCTTTGCTAGCAGCAGCTGGTGGTATCCTGCGTTGAGATCCAGCTTTAAGAACCACCTTGACCCATTCAGGTCAGCAATGATATCATCCATTGTCAGAGTGATATGTCGCTCCCGCTTTATGGCTCGGTTGGGAAGTCGCATATCAATGCAGAGCCGTATCTTGCCAGGCTGCTTTGGTTTGTCAGCGATGACCATCGGGGGCACCCACGGGGTTGGATCGAATAGTTTCTCTATCACTCCTAGGTTTTCCAGTTTGCTTAGCTCTTGCTCCACCAGTGGTCTCAGATGGAAAGGCACACGCCTGTGATGAAGAGCGACTCACTTCACAGTTTTATCGATGTGTAGCTTCACTGGCAAGTCCCTCAGGCACCGAGCCCTTGGAACAATTTGGGGAACTGACTTATGAGTTCGTCTGCTTGGAATGCTTTCACACTTCTTGAGAAAGATACTAATCTGAGGTCTTCCGCTGTGTGGCTGTCGATGGGGGTGTCGGCCTCTTTGTCAACAACATGGACAGTTGCCGTGACTTCTCGGTCTTCAGATCTTATTGGTATGTCATTTTTGCTCTTTTGGCTTCCATTCGTGAATAGTTTGGTATTCGCACTAATTAACGGCAGCCTTGGTCGCAGGCGCTGATATTGTTGGATTCCCATTACATTTACCGAAGCGCCTGTGTCAATGTCATGTGCCATCAGCCAGACAGGTCGGTTGGGGCCGTTGGTGTCGTTTGAGTTCATATGTGAAGGATATAAGAAATACTTCTTCCTCGTCATCAGGTGAGGAGTTCTCCAGCGGGTGTGGAAGTACCTTCTTGGCCCCTATGGATGTATGGTCATCAGTGAGCAGCTGTTGGACTGACTTGGGCCGGGTCTTGCCCCCTTGTGTGTCTAGTCATTTAAGGTCACTTCTGTAGACGGAGGCAAAATGGTTTAGTTTACCACATTAAGAGCATATGCGATCTTGGACGGGGCATTCGTCCAGTGGATGCTCACTGTGGCCGCAGTGTCTGCAGCTTGATGTCAGCTGACGTGGCACTGCCGTCTTCGTTTTCCTTGCCTTGCTGCCATTGTGCATAGCGTCAGGGTGTTCCACTTTCACAGTGGGCGTGCGTTCTGCCTGTTGCGTGATTACGATATCCATTTCAGTAGCTCTTGCCGCAGACAGGTCATGAGACCTGGCCAGAACCAGAATATCATCCAGGCTGGTGTTCGGTTGCCTCAGGATAAGCCCTCTTAGAACTTTGTTCCTGCAGCCCTGGATGATTTGGGCCCACACCTCTTTGGGTTGATCATCAGCTGTACAAGTGCTGGCTAGTTCACGCAGTTATGCTTAGACTCACGTTCCCTCTGGCAATCTTGGCGGAGCTTGAAGCGCTCAAAGTCTGGGTTTAATTGCGGAGCAAAATGTGCATTGAGTGCTTTTTCTACAGCCTCATAGTCAGTCGCAGCACCTGTGTTAGGGAGGTGCTCAAATAATTTGTTGATTTCTTTGCCTTCATAATGAAGTAGGAGAGAATGCTTTATGCCCCATTGGACTCACGGGTAGCTATGAAGTAGTTTTCTAACCTTCCAAGCCGTGTCTTCCAGCGCGGTGAGGCTGTAACTGGGTCCACTAGCTCACTGTAGGGTGGCAGGGTGGCAACTATGGCATGTGTTGGGGCAGGCAGGTCTTGTGACACCCTTGGCTGAGGTGCTACATTAGCACCATTTGGATGCGACATGGTATCGTCTCCTGGCATGACCCTTCCCTCTCTTTCACTTCGGTTTTTGTTTTTATTCTTTATGACGTTTTTATCACATGTAGCGTCTCTTATTCTAACTGGTTCTTTCTCTTTTTTTCTTTTGTTTTTGTTTTCCGGGTGCTGGTGTTTCACAATGTTAGATTGCTGCTTGTTCCTGTGATAGGCACCCTGGGACCGAGTGCGGCAGCGGTTGGGCGTAACGATGCAGTGGGAGGGGTCGGGCCCTCTCAACAGGTCATCCGAGGCACGAAAGAAGGAGGGCCGCCGAGTGCTCCATGCGGCTGAGCTGGGCCGAGCAGCTGCAAAGCGATCAGCCGTGACTCGTGCTCTGTTGCGCACCACGTGATGTTGGTGGAGTAGCGAGACGGCCGGGAGTAGAGACCTGCACGGCCAGCCACAGGGCAAAGCAGTACTGATTGTTGACGATGGTCGGGGTGCAGTTCTCACCGCTGAAATCAGGCAGGTACTTGGTCGGCGACCTGTCACAGCGCGCGCTGGCTAGTGTTGTCTCTGCTATGCGCGTTCTGCACACAGCTAAGTTGATTAGACTGGAGTCAATGCCAGCCTCACGTGCTCCACCATTGAACAGGTCGATGGCTGCTAGTGGGAGTCGACAGTGCAGTGCCCACAGAATCGTTGTAGTGACAGCAGTGTGGCCCTCGTTACAGGTGAGGTTGGACATCTCACCCTCGTCACCAATGTAACGTGGCTTCCCGCTTCGGGCACTAGGCCTGAGTGTGCTGCGCTAATCAATGACACACACACACACACACAGGTATAGTGTGAGCTAGAAGACTACGTGCGGTCCCTGCCAGTTTATTATATATCCTCTGGTCACGCCTGGCCAGAGGATTCAAAAGGTGCAGTTCCAGGGCATGTCGTCATCGCGGCGTTGGTGCCCAGTGGTTGTTACATAGAGTAGGATGAATTTTCACTATGCCTTGTGTTTTCATGTTTTTATAGGGTAGGTGTGTGTTGCAGCACTCTTCACTAGGAGTGGATGAGCTCTAGTTCAAAATTTGCTTTGGTCCAACATGTAGAATTTTTTTCTGTGGCTCAGGGCAGATGACTCTGCCCACTGATCTCTTGTGCTCCATGTGCTTGGTTTTTATAAAATGGACGCAGCCACAGAAGCGAACTGGGGGCACCAACGGAACACCAAAGCAAGCCCTTTGGCATCCTTTTGCATGTTAGCCAACCTCAGCGCCAGCTATGCTGCCGGTTTCCACCCAGTTAACTCTGTAGGTCCTCCTCAATATTCTTACATCCCCTGACACCTCTTCAGTCTAAACCCAACTACGCTCCCTCCGTAATTCCACTTGCGATATTGCATGCTGGTTTCTGTTCTTTCCTTGCTTCTTGCTTCCCAATACCTGACCCTAAACAGTTGTCTTATATATTATTTAATGCCAGGTCTCACAACAAACATAAAACTGACATTTCAAACCTTTCTTCCATGGAAACCTCTTTTACCTCAAAATCATTGTCTTCCCTCTAACAGGCCGTAAGTGTGAGAAGTTGGCCTGGTATATGCTGTTCACTAATTAAAGTGGACACCTTGCACCAGAACAATTTGACTCTTATGGTAGATAGGTTTAAGACAACCTTTATAGAAAGCTATCCTAGTGGTAGCTGTGGAGAGCAGCCTTCAGGCTAAGTCTTGAAGGAATGTAAAGCAGCTTGTTTTACCACACAATCTCTTGAATCACCAAATGAAAAGACACCACACAGGTATATATATCAAATATATATGTATTTATTAATAAACACTCTCTACTAATCTCTTTGAGATTAGAGGTCAGGAACATATGTACAAGTCAAATATTATCAAAATAAGTTTAGCACAATCGAATATCACAATCTTAGTTTGCTAGACCTAGGTCTAGGGCATCTAGAATCGAGGGACCCCCAAGAACCACCCCAGGTAGTTGTAGGAGACCCACAGGGGACGGACGCGGTGACCTGGCACCGGTGCGAGTCCTGTGCGAGTCTATGCGCTGAGACGCGATTGAGATTTCAATGTTAAAGGTCCCTTGCGTGTTCGAGGCGAACACACCGATCGGTCCTTGTACGAGTCGAAGGACGCGGTTACAGATAGAGTTGCAAGGGAGATGGACGCGCTGTGTCTAACACAGACGCGAACCTTGTGCGAGTCAGTGCAATGGAGGTCTCGATGATACAGGCCCCTTGTGTGTTCGAGGCGAACACCGATCGGACTCAGTACGAGTCGAAGGACACAGTTCTAGATAGTATTACAAAGGAGATGGACGCGGTGTGTCTAACACAGACGCGAACCCTGTACGAGTCAGCGCAATTGTCGCACTTAGAAAATAAGAGTTTTAGGGCACTTCGAGGGAAGCTACAAGCAAGTCACTTACAGGGTAAGTAGTTCTAGGGCCCACACCCACAGGAGCACCGTAGTGCTGAAGTTACCTCACCCAGGGAGCCGGGTGCATAGGTGTCCTTTGGTGTCGGGTCGCGGCGTCGTTTTCAATGGGAGCCAGTGAAGACTTGCTGCTTGCGGCGACAGGAGAAGTGTCCGGAGGAATCCAAGCCTGGATTCGGAAGATGGAAGACCTGAAAGCAGAGGGGACAGTGTTCAAAGTCACTTGGCAGTGACTCGGGGCAAGGAAGATGGATGCCCACCGTCGTCGCAAGATTCAGGTCATTTGCGGTTGCCTTGACTCTTCAGCCACGAGGTCCAGGAGGTGTTGACGACAACCAGGAGCTGGATTCGGCTTGCCCACAATGTCTGCAGCTTACTGCGGTGTCGGCGACTCGATTGGAGCCAACAAGCCTTTGTAACAGCAAGTCTCGGGGAAAGTGCGAAGAGGCAATGGCGCAGACCAGCAAGGTCTGTGGGACTCACTCAGCGAGGGTAAGTCAAGGCAGGCCTGGAGCAACCAGGGGAGCCCTTTGGTTTCTTTAGAAAGTCTTCTGGGGACCCACAAGCCGGCTGGCAAGGGATCGTGAAGACGCCTCGGGAGGATTCGCTCACAGGGGCCCACGGTCACTCGGGACGTGGTAGGCCTCTGATCTTTGGAGGGATTCCTGCTGGAGGCTAGGACCACACGTGGTCCAAAGCACAAGTTCGTGGAACATTGTGAAGGGGTTGCACTCGACAATAGTGCACGGTACCCAGGGGTCGCGGTTCCTCGTCACTCTTGGGGTCCACTGGCCTCAGCTTCGCTGGGGACTACGATGGCCTTTGAGAAATCAGGAAATCCACTTCTTGGGCTGCAGGGACTTCGGACTCCGGTGGGAGCGGCGTAGTTTGTGACCGTCGTTTGTAGTTTTTGGTGCCTGCCAAGCAGGGGAGTCACTCCTTGACTCCAAGGGAGATTCTTCAGTCTTCCAAAGGTAGTGGAACGTCGAAGGTCCAGGATTCTTCTTCAGAGCGTCGTCCGGGAAATCTAGGTTGCAATGCACCGGTTCCCCCTCTTATACTAAAAGAAAGGGAGGGACTAGCTCTATGACCCTACCTATGGGAGGGTCAGGGGAGTGGGTGGCTACACCCACTTCCCTTTGTCCAGTTTCGCGCCAGAGCAGGGGCAGGTAGCCCCTGAGCCGGTTTGAACTGGCATATGCACAGAGGAGCCTTCTGCTCCCCCAGTGCAGGACTTCAAAGCACTCTAAGAGTGCACCCACCCAGCCCCAATACACTAAACTCTGTCTGGGAGGTGGTCACACCCCTTGGGACAGGATATCTATTGTTGGGCTTCCTCCACTGCGAGTGTTGGTCATCAGCAGGAGGGCAGCCCAGTGTCTGTGTCTGGTGGCATCCATTTTGTGATGCCAGGGCTCTGCAGGATTCTACCGCGTTTCCACAGCAGGTACATGTCTATCCCTCTAGAAGGGTGGAATGCTACCCCCGCCACCAGGACTGGCGGGGGGGGGTAGTATTCCAAGATGTTTGACACTAAACACGACATGTTTCGATGCAGCCATTCCAAAGTTAGCATTCTACCGCGAGGATATAATGCACTTAAAAGTATATGGTTTAACCGCATCCACAAACAGCACCAGAGAATGGACTCTGAGAGCTGCAGAGGGGCCCTGCTCAGGCAGAGGCACCCCCTCACATAGAAGCCAAGCACCCTCCCCTCAGGATTGATAGGGCCTGCATTAGGGGTGACTGATAGGTTTATATGTGTGCGTAGGAGAGATATAGGGAACCTATATCTCAGTGAGGAGTGCTAGCACAACCTCACCCAGGCTGCTGTAGCAGGCCTGTGGTGTCAGATGTAGTCTGCTTCCCAGGGGTGGCATAATACATGCTGCAGCCCCTGGTAGGCCTGTGAAGTACCTATGCCCTTGGTACCTAAGGTACCATATACTAGGGACTCATAAGGTACAACAGTATCCAATCACTAGTGTACCTAGAGTGCACTCCAAATCGTTTAGAGAGAACAGAGAGGCTGGGGCCCTGATTGGCAGGGTCCCAGCCAGACTATAGCCAGAAACCAGTGTAAACATCAGAAAAAGTGGGGGCAACATAAGAGGCAGATCCTACTCTCCTACACAACCCCCTCCAAACGCAGGGACACTAAACTAACCTTGACCAGTTGAGTCTTCGTGTTCAAAGTGGAAATACCTTGAGAGTCCATCTGCATTGGCATGTTGGGTCCCAGGTCTATGTTCCACGGTATAGTCCATCCCCTGTAGGGAAATGGACCACCTCAAAAGTTTTGGGTTTTCACCTTTCATCTGTTTAAGCCATAGGAGGGGCTTGTGGTCAGTCTGAAATATGAAGTGAGTGCCAAACAAGTATGGCCTCAGCTTCTTCAGGGCCCACACCACAGCAAAGGCCTCCCTCTCTATAGCTGACCAACGTTTCTCTCTAGGGGTCAGCCTTCTGCTAATAAAAGCTACTGGCTAGTCTTGACCTTCATCTTTCAGTTGAGACAGTACATCTCCCACACCCAACTCAGAAGCATCTGTTTGGACAATTAACTTTTTGGTGTAGTCTGGACTCTGTAAGATGGGGGCAGTGCACATGGCCTGCTTTAGGTCTTCAAATGCCTTTTGACAGCTAGCTGTCCACTGAACCTTTTTTGGCATTTTCTTTGAGGTCAGATCATTCAAGGGGGTCACTATAGATCCATATCCCTTGACAAACCTCCTATAGTACCCAGTCAGGCCTAAGAAGGCTCTCACCTGTGTCTGGGTGGTTGGAGCAACCCATTCCATTATGGTTTGGATTTTGCTCTGTAAAGGCTGAACCTGGCCTCCACCTACAAGGTGGCCCAGGTATACAACCTGACTCTGCCCTATCTGGCACTTAGTGGCCTTGATAATGAGGCCTGCTTTCTGCAGGGCCTCCAAAACATTCCTGAGGTGAACCAGGTGATCCTGCCAGGAGGAACTAAAGACAGCAATATCATCTAGATAAGCTGAGCAATAAGTTTCCATCCCTGTCAGAACTTTATTCACCAACCTCTGAAAAGTGGCAGGTGCATATTTCAATCCAAAGGGCATCACCACGAAGTGGTAGTGCCCACCAGGGGTCGAAAATGCTGTTTTGGCTTCTGCATCATCAGCTAACCTGATCTGCCAGTAGCCAGCTGTCAGGTCAAACGTGCTCAGATACTTGGCCAAAGTATCAATCAGCTCATCTGCCCTTGGTATGGGATAGGCATCAGTCCTAGTGACTGCATTGAGGCCTCTGTAGTCTACACAAAACCTCATTTCTTTCTTACCACCCTGGGTATGAGGCTTGGGTACCAGGACTACTGGGCTAGCCCAAGGGCTATCTGAAGGCTCAATTACACCTAGCTCCAACATTTTCTGGACTTCAGTCCTGATACAGTCCCTGACATGGTCAGGTTGCCTGTAGATTTTATTCTTGACAGGCAGACTGTCTCCAGTGTCCACCTCATGGGTGCACCAGGAAGTCTGACTAGGGGTCAGGCTAAACATATGTCTATACTGTTGCAGAACTTGTCTGCACTCAGTTTGTTGATGGTCAGTGAGGCTGCTTGCCAAAGCAACACCATCTACTGACCCATCATCAGGGTTCTGAGAGAGCAGGTCAGGGAGAGGGTCACTCTCCTCCTCCTGGTCCTCATCAGTTGCCATGAGCAAGCCCATGTCAGCCCTGTCAACATATGGCTTTAATCTGTTGACATGGAGCACCCTCAGGGGGCTCCTGGGAGTTCCAAGATTCACCAGGTAGGTGACCTCTCCCTTCTGTTCAACTATTGTATGGGGGCCACTCCACTTGTCCTGGAGGGCTGCTGGGGCCACAGGCTCCAATACCCACACCTTCTGTCCTGGCTGGTATACAGTCAGTACAGCCTTTGGTCATGCCAAGCTTTTTGTAATTCTTGGCTGGCCTCCAGGTTTTGGTTGCCTTTTTCATGTACTCAGCCATCCGGGAGCGGAGACCAAGTACATAGTCCATCACATCTTGTTTGGGGGCTTGAGAGGTAACTCCCAGCCCTCTTTTACCAAACACAGTGGACCTCTCACAGGATGCCCAAACAGAAGCTCAAATGGGCTGTAACCAACCCCCTTCTGTGGAACCTCTCTGTATGCAAACAACAGGCAAGGAAGAAGAAGGTCCCATTTCCGCCTAAGCTTCTCTGGGAGTCCTTTAATCATTCCTTTCAAGGTTTTGTTGAAGCGTTCAACTAAACCATTGCATTGTGGGTGATAGGGGTGGTGAACTTATAAGTTACACCACACTCCTTCCACATTGCTTTCAGATATCCTGACATGAAGTTGGTACCTCTGTCAGAAATGACCTCCTTTGGGAAACCCACTCTGGAGAAGACTCCAATGAGGGCTCTTGCCACCACAGGGGCTGTGGTGGTCCTCAGAGGAATTGCTTCTGGGTACCTGGTGGCATGATCCACTACCACCAGGATAAACCTGTGCCCAGATGCAGTTTGAGGGTCAAGGGGACAAACAATGTCAATCCCTACCCTTTCAAAGGGTACCCCCACCACAGGTAGTGGTATCAGGGGGGCCTTTGTTGTGCCACCTGCCTTACCACTGGCTTGGCATGTGACACAGGAGCGACAAAACTCCTTTGTGTCCTCTGACATATGTGGCCAATGGAAATGTGGAACAAGCCTGTCCCATGTCTTGTTTTGGCCCAATTGTCCTGCTAAAGGGATGTCATGTGCTAGGGTCAAGAGGAACCCCCTAAACTTCTGAGGTATTACCATCCTCCTGGTGGCTCCAGGGGCTGGATCTCTACCCTCAGAATATAGGAGTCCCTCATCCCAATAAACTTTATGGGACCCACTAGCACTCCCAGCAGCCTCAGCAGCAGCCTGCTGTCTGAGGGGCTCAAGAGAGGGGCAGCACTGTTGCTCCTTGCTCAGATCTTCCCTAGAAGGGCCCCCTGCCCCCAAGAACTCAAGCTGATCAGGCTCAAGTCCCTCTGGGGCAGTGCCTTCTTCAGGATCTGCTTCACCTCCCTCTGGGGGTGAACCTGTGATCTGAGACAGAGGGGAAGGCACTGCCTTTACCCTACTGCTCCTCCTCTTGGGAAGCATCTGGTCCATTGTTCCAGGATCCAGAGCTGGTTCAGTGTCATGCATTCTTGCTTGTGACCTGGTCACAGCAAATACCTCTGCAGGGATGCCCAACATCTCAGCATGAGTCCATAACTCTACTTCAGACCAGGCTGAAGTCTCTAGATCATTGCCCAATAGACATTCGACAGGGAGGTCTGCACTGACTACAACCTTCTTGAGGCCAGTTACCCCTCCCCAGGAGAAATTCACAACTACCAGACTATGGTTGGTCTTGACATTGCTTGCATTGGTCACCTGGTACATTTCGTCCAGGATGATCTGTCCAGGGTCCACAAGATCCTCTGCCACCATGGTGACACTAGCACCTGTGTCCCTAAATGCCAAAGCCTGTTTGCCATTTATTACAGGCTGCTGTTTGTATTTGCCCAGATTACTGGGACTTACTAGGAAGGACATGTTAAGGTCTCCCTCACAAATCAGCATTGCCTGAGTGGGCACTCTGACTAGGTCAGAGTCCACTTCAGAACCCAGGGTCAACCCTACTACACCCTTATTCTGTGTACCACCTCCACCAGTAGCTGAGCTAGGGGGAACAGTTGCCTTAGGGGCAGGAGTGGGGGTGGTTTGGTCTTTGGACTTGTTACAATCAGAAGTCCAGTGCCCTTTCTGTTTACAGAATTTGCACCAGGGCTTCTTTTGGCCTTTTCCCTTGTTGGATTGTGACTCCCCACCAGATGCAGATTTTTGGGGCCCTTGTGAAGACTTCTGGTCTTTTGACTTATCCCCACCTTTCTCAGAGCCCTTAGGATCTTGCTTCTTAGTGTCACCCCCTTGGTTCTGGGGTTTCTGCCTCACCCTGGTTCTGACCCATTTGTCTGCCTTCTTTCCCAATTCTTGGGGAGAGGTCAGATCTGAGTCCACCAGGTATTGATGCAACAACTGGTTCTGGCAATTATTAAGGATCTGTTCTCTCATCATCAGATTATACAATCCCTTGAAATCAGTAACCCTACTGCCAACCAGCCAACCCTCCAGAGCCTTGGTTGCACAATCAACAAAGTCAGCAAAGTCCTGAGTCTGTGCCTTCTGGGTGTCTCTGAACTTCAACCTGTACTGTTCAGTGGTTAAGCCAAACCCATCTATCAGTGCACTCTTCAGGACTTCATAATCATCAGCATCCTCTTCTCTAACAGTGAGGAGCTTGTCTCTACCTTTGTCTGAAAAGGAGAGCCACAAGATTGCTGCCCACTGCTTTTTGGGGGACCTGCTGTACTCTACAGGCCCTCTCCATAGCAGTTATCCATTTGTGGATATCATCCCCACTCTGGTAAGGAGGAACAGCCTTGCTCAGGTTCCTATGGTCTGGAATAGATTCTCTGCCTTTAGGGACACTGTTGCTGCCACCAAGGGGTTCTAACCCCTCTCTTCTGGAAGCTCTCTGGATCTCCAGGGCTTCTCTATCCAGTGCCAACTGCTTGGTTCTGAGGGCAACTCTTGCTTCCTCATACTGCAGCAGTTTGCACATTCTTTCAGAGGAGGTCTCTCTTATGGGAAAGTATGAGTTCCTCTGGTGGACAAATTCTCTGCCAGAGTGATAAGAGTGGTCAGATTCCCTGGAAGGGGACCTATGCCTCTCCTCTACTCTGTCAGCTCTCTTAGGGAGAATTCCTCTGTCCTTTTCAGGCCCCTTGAGGCCTGGCCCTTCAATCACAGAGTCCTGGTCATTCTGATGTTCATCATCTGACCCAGATACTGTAATTGACCCACTCACTGATTCAGACCCATTAGCTCCTAGAGCCAATCTAAGATCATCTGCTGTCAGCAGATCTATCAGGTGTAGGGTTGAAGGACTCTGTCCTAGCCTCAGGTGTCTTTCAACACACATGGCTCTCAAGTCAGATAAAGCCATGTCCTTATACTGAGGCTGAGTGGATCCACTGGTTCCACCCTTTAAGGACATTCTAGTGTTGTGCAGTGTTGTACTACCTACACTAGTTTGTGGCCTACTGATACTAGCTTGAGCTGTAGAAAGGGTGTGCTATCCCTTGGCACACAGCTCTAAGTTCAGTAGAACTTATTGATACTAAGCTTGACTTTATATGTACCTTAAGTACCTATAGTGGTTTTCAGTTAGTAATTCAAATAGAGATTTTCTGGTAAAACAATAGCAAGCTGGAATCCCACACGCTGCCCACCAATGTGAGAAGTTGGCCTGGTATATGCTGTTCACTAATTAAAGTGGACACCTTGCACCAGAAAAATTCGACTCTTATGGTAGATAGGTTTAAGACAACCTTTATAGAAAGCTATCCTAGTGGTAGCTGTGGAGAGCAGCCTTCAGGCTAAGTCTTGAAGGAATGTAAAGCAGCTTGTTTTACCACACAATCTCTTGAATCACCAAATGAAAAGACACCACACAGGTATATATATCAAATATATATGTATTTATTAATAAACACTCTCTACTAATCTCTTTATGAGATTAGAGGTCAGGAACATATGTACAAGTCAAATATTATCAAAATAAGTTTAGCACAATCGAATATCACAATCTTAGTTTGCTAGACCTAGGTCTAGGGCATCTAGAATCGAGGGACCCCCAAGAACCACCCCAGGTAGTTGTAGGAGACCCACAGGGGACGGACGCGGTGACCTGGCACCGGTGCGAGTCCTGTGCGAGTCTATGCGCTCAGACGCGATTGAGATTTCAATGTTAAAGGTCCCTTGCGTGTTCGAGGCGAACACACCGATCGGTCCTTGTACGAGTCGAAGGACGCGGTTACAGATAGAGTTGCAAGGGAGATGGACGCGCTGTGTCTAACACAGACGCGAACCTTGTGCGAGTCAGTGCAATGGAGGTCTCGATGATACAGGCCCCTTGTGTGTTCGAGGCGAACACCGATCGGACTCAGTACGAGTCGAAGGACACAGTTCTAGATAGTATTACAAAGGAGATGGACGCGGTGTGTCTAACACAGACGCGAACCCTGTACGAGTCAGCGCAATTGTCGCACTTAGAAAATAAGAGTTTTAGGGCACTTCGAGGGAAGCTACAAGCAAGTCAATTACAGGGTAAGTAGTTCTAGGGCCCACACCCACAGGAGCACCGTAGTGCTGAAGTTACCTCACCCAGGGGAGCCGGGTGCATAGGTGTCCTTTGGTGTCGGGTCGCGGCGTCGTTTTCAATGGGAGCCAGTGAAGCCTTGCTGCTTGCGGCGACAGGAGAAGTGTCCGGAGGAATCCAAGCCTGGATTCGGAAGATGGAAGACCTGAAAGCAGAGGGGACAGTGTTCAAAGTCACTTGGCAGTGACTCGGGGCAAGGAAGATGGATGCCTACCGTCGTCGCAAGATTCAGGTCGTTCGTGGTTGCCTTGACTCTTTAGCCACGAGGTCCAGGAGGCGTCGACGACGACCAGTAGCTGGATTCGGCTTGTCCCACGATGTCTGCAGCTTACTGCGGTGTCGGCGACTCGATTGGAGCCAACAAGCCTTGGTAACAGCAAGTCTCGGGGAAAGTGCGAAGAGGCAATGGCACAGACCAGCAAGGTCTGTGGGACTCACCCAGTGAGGGTAAGTCAGGGCAGGCCTGGAGCAACCAGAGGAGCCCTTTGGTTTCTTTAGAAAGTCTTCTGGGGACCCACAAGCCGGCTGGCAAGGGATCGCGAAGACACCTCAGGGGGATTCGCTCACAGGGGCCCACGGTCACTCGGGACGTGGTAGGCCTCTGATCTTCGGAGGGATTCCTGCTGGAGGCTAGGACCACACGTGGTCCAAAGCACAAGTTCGTGAAACGTTGTGAAGGGGTTGCACTCGACAATAGTGCACGGTATCCAGGGGTCGCGGTTCCTCGTCACTCTTGGGGTCCACTGGCCTCAGCTTCGCTGGGGACTACGATGGCCTTTGAGAAGTCAGGAAATCCACTTCTTGGGCTGCAGGGACTTCGGACTCCGGCGGGAGCGGTGTAGTTTGCGACCGTCGTTTGTAGTTTTTGGTGCCTGCCAAGCAGGGGAGTCACTCCTTGACTCCAAGGGAGATTCTTCAGTCTTCCAAAGGTAGTGGAACGTCGAAGGTCCGGGATTCTTCTTCTGAGCGTCGTCCAGGGAAATCTAGGTTGCAATGCACCGGTTCCCCTCTTATACTAAAAGAAAGGGAGGGACTAGCTCTATGACCCTACCTATGGGAGGGTCAGGGAGTGGGTGGCTACACCCACTTCCCTTTGTCCAGTTTCGCGCCAGAGCAGGGGCAGGTAGCCCCTGAGCCGGTTTGAACTGGCATATGCACAGAGGAGCCTTCTGCTCCCCCAGTGCAGGACTTCAAAGCACTCTAAGAGTGCACCCACCCAGCCCCAATACACTAAACCCTATCTGGGAGGTGGTCACACCCCCTTGGGACAGGATATCTATTGTTGGGCTTCCTCCACTGCGAGTGTTGGTCATCAGCAGGAGGGCAGCCCAGTGTCTGTGACTGGTGGCATCCATTTTGTGATGCCAGGGCTCTGCAGGATTCTACCGCGTTTCCACAGCAGGTACATGTCTATCCCTCTAGAAGGGTGGAATGCTACCCCCGCCGCCAGGACTGGCGGCGGGGGGGTAGTATTCCAAGATGTTTGACACCAAACACGACATGTTTCGATGCAGCCATTCCAAAGTTAGCATTCTACCGCGAGGATATAATGCACTTAAAAGTATATGGTTTAACCGCATCCACAAACAGCACCAGAGAATGGACTCTGAGAGCTGCAGAGGGGCCCTGCTCAGGCAGAGGTACCCCCTCACATAGAAGCCAAGCACCCTGCCCTCAGGATTGATAGGGCCTGCCTTAGGGGTGACTGATAGGTTTATATGTGTGCGTAGGAGAGATATAGGGAACCTATATCTCAGTGAGGAGTGCTAGCACCACCTCACCCAGGCTGCTGTAGCAGGCCTGTGGTGTCAGATGTAGTCTGCTTCCCAGGGGTGGCATAATACATGCTGCAGCCCCTGGTAGGCCTGTGAAGTACCTATGCCCTTGGTACCTAAGGTACCATATACTAGGGACTCATAAGGTACCACTGTATCCAATCACTAGTGCACCTAGAGTGCACTCCGAATCGTTTAGAGAGTACAGAGAGGCTGGGGCCCTGATTGGCAGGGTCCCAGCCAGACTATAGCCAGAAACCAGTGTAAACATCAGAAAAAAAGTGGGGGCAACATAAGAGGCAGATCCTACTCTCCTACACAAAGGCAGTGTCGTGATTGGCTAGCGGAGTCGGGAGCCTGGGTGCTTCCTGCTTCGTCGACCGAAGAGGACGGAGGAGAGGCGGCTGCCGGGAAGGTAAGTGATTTTTTGTGTTCTTTTTCCCTTTTCTTTTTTTCTTTTCTTTTTAACCCCTCCCCGCCCCATCACTACTGCCCGGTAGCAGCTACTACGGCAGCATCTTCAGATGGTCAATGAAAAACTTGGGAAACAGAGTGGCAGCTTTCTGAAGAGGCCTTTTACTCAACCTTTACATTCAATTCAACTTGGGTGACAAGTTGGGTTTAATGTAACAATTCTTTTGATGTCTTGAAGTACCAATTTTAGTAGTCCCATTTAGAAGTTAGCACAGCTGAGTTGTCAGAGTGTAACCCTGTACTTGCCAATGGGGCTACTTGCTTTTCCACTGTAAAAATTACATTTTTTTTTTCTAACTGTTAAGACAAGTAAAAACACACCTCCTACTCAGTGCTTAATTTGAGCCGGTTGTTGCTGGTGGGGGGCAACGGCACATATTTGTGCGGACTAGCACTAATTTCCCCACATCAGATATTTACTGAGTGCAAGAGCACAGTTTGGGAAGATGGAAGAAGCGAAAGACAGCAAAACCATCACAAAGGGAGAAAGGAAGAGCCAGCAAGAGTGAGATA